>OU015742.1:110351468-110362762 GCA_907169655.1 Acomys percivali | reverse complement strand
TGTGTGTGTGTGTGTGTGTGTGTGTGTGTGTGTGTGTGTGTGTGTGTATGAGTGCTTTGCCTGAATGTGTGTGTATGGGTGCTTTGCCTTCATGTATATTTGTGCACCATGTGAGTGCCTGGGACTTTCAAAATGGGCAGAGGGCAGCAGGTCCTCCAGAGCTGGATTGCAGGTTTGTGGGCCACCATGGGAATGTTCTAGAACCTCAGCCATTGCTCTTAACCACTGAGCATTTCCAGCCCCTCACTTAGTGTTTTATAACCTCAGCCCTTCATGGTCCTTGTTCTGGATTTTTGAAATATCTACATTCTATCTCTACTATTGTTTTGTATTTTTCTTTAAAATTCTTTCTCTTTCTTTCTCTTTCTTTTCTTTCCTTTCTTCCCCCTCCCCCCCTTTTTTTTGGACACAGGGTTTCTCAGTGTAGTCCTGGCTGTTCTGGAACTCACTCTGTAGACCAGGCTGGCCTTGAACTCACAGAGATCCACTTGCCTCTGCTTCCAGAGTGCTGGGATTAAAGGCATGTGCCATCACCTCCAGCGTCAAACAATTTAAAATAACATTGTAAATGTTTTTTATTGTGTGCATGTGTACGCATGTGCATGCATTCGCCACTGTGTGAGAGTGGAAGTCAGAGGGCAGCTTTCAGGAGTCTGTCTTTCCTTCCACCATCTGGGTACTGGGGACTGAGCACCTTGACCAGCTGAGCCACCTCATCAGCCCTTAGTACTTTTCTTTATATTTACTCATGTTTAGAGTTAAATGTACTTGTGGTTTTTTTTTTAAGTCACTAAAGTGAATAATTAATCATTAAATGAGTCTGCATGAGTTTGTGGTCCTGGGGCTCAAATGCAGAGTGCTGTATACATTAGGCAAGTGCTCTGCCACTGGGTCACATCGCCATCCCTGAGCCTGGGTACATTTTGTTCAGCCCTGCATTGTGTATCACTGTGCCCATATCACATTCTCAATGACTCCCTTAAAGTGCACTGTTGCAGGATATTTGACCCCACTCTGAACTCTGTGAATGGTAAGACCCTGTTTCTTCTTGGGTGTGGTTGAGCCCTAACACATACATCTAACGCAAGAACTTTCTGGTTATTGTAAACAGGTTATTATGGTGTGGCTCAGCCCTAGCACACTCCTGTAATCCAAGAGCCTTCTGTACACAGGATTTAAGAAAGTTAAGCCTAGGTCAAGAGGCAGAGCAAGAACCAGCTGACAGGGGTTAAAGAGTAGGAGGGACTTGGAGTTGAGGGATATTTAAGATAGCGTGCATAAGAAGAAGCAGGCTTCTGAGTTTTGAGCTAACAAGCTCTTTGGCTTTGCCTTTTTCCTTTGAGATGTCAGCTGAGTAGGAAGTCAACTGGGTGCTTTCTCTGCTTCTCTGAGCTAGCAGGTTTTCACCCCAGCATATGGCTCCTGAGTCTTCATTGGTAAAACTGAACGTTTGGGATTTTCATTTTTTAAAACAACAGTGTACCCACACCGGCCTATCTAGAACAGCTTAGAGACGCAGGAAGAACCTCAAGTAGCTTCCATTTCTACAGCTGAGGTGCACATGGCAGGTGCTTTGTTAGGATGCGTGTGGGGTTGACATGTCGCTATGCCACCCCAACCCCTTGCATTTCATGCCAATGGCCCTTAGACTTCTATTCTTGGTTCGGTTTCCTGCCCTTCACCTCAGGTGTCCAGGGGGATATAAAGTGTCCCCTAAACTTTCTGCCCTTTACTCCCTCATTCTACAGTTCTTTTCTGGTCATGGTACTAGAAGTTCCATTTCTCTGCACAGCCAGCATCCTTAACTGGTCTTCTCTTCCATGGTGCCCCTCTTGCCCCAGACCCCCCCCATATTCAGTTTTACTGCTTCATTTTTAGTCCATAAGCAGGTTAAATGTCCCTCCTACTCATCAGTTAAGACAAGCACCCCAGGACATTTCCTTCAGCCCCACTCCCTCTTCAGCACCCCTCTTTTTCATGTCATTGCCAAAGTTACAAGAAGGTCTACCCTTGTCACTCCCTCTCATTTCTCTAGCTAGCTACACCGCTCTGCTGACACTGCTCTTGGGAGGGTAGAAGGGACCTCAATATTGCTGGGTTCCATGCCCTCTTCTGGCTCACAGCCTCCTCCACCTCCCCCTGCACAGATACCTGGTAAGTGCTGCCCCTTCAGAGTCTTGCTGTGTCCCTTCTCAGCAGCCTTTGAGACCTTCCTCTTCCTGGTACCTCCTTCTGAATGTCTCCCTCTGTCTGCTGCCAAGCTCTCTGGTTCTTCCGAACCAGCAAATGCCAAAATAGGATATGGCATTCCTGTCCTGTAAGGTCACAGGAATCTGGCCACACTGAAAGGGTAAAGCTTTATTCTTGCTCTTCATGGGCCACAGTACACATTGGCCTACTTGATTCTGAGAAGCCCTGCACTACAGACATATGCAACTCAAGGCAGCCAGAGCTGCCAATGGTATACCTGACAACAGAGGGATGACCTGAGGACTTGGGTTCTCACTTTGTCATCCTCGATACCTGACTGTCTCTACATTCACTGGACAGGCACATGACTGAACCCATCCCATGTAGCCAGTCCAGTAGAGAGGCGCTGCAGAAGTAAAGCACACACTAGATTTTGAAGACATATTTATATATGAAATGTAAAATATTGTGTCAATAGTCTATTGGCCAGATGCTGGTGAAATTTACCTATGATCCCAACACTCAGAAGATGGGGGCAAGTGGATCTGTGGGTAGGGGCTAGCCTGGGCTACACAGTAAGACTCTCAAAAACAACCCAGCTAACCAACCAACCAGCCAGCTGACCGACCAAACTTGTTGTATATCAGAGTGATCTTTTGGATACACTAGATTAAATACTATTGGAATTTTATGCATTTATACTTAAAAAATTGTGACTGCTAGAAAAATTTAAATCACATATAGCAGTTCTAGCCAGCCGCTGCATTTTTATGTTCCTTTCCTCACAAAATGCTAAGTGGTTTCCACTGACTGCAGAATTAAGTCCTAACTCAGCAGCATGCCTCCAGGGCCTCTGTGGTCCAGCCTCGGCCTGCTTCCTGGCCTCCGCATTGACTGCTCTGCCCACTTCCTGCTTCCCCCACCTCTTCCCCAACCCCTGGTCCGAGGCTCAGTCCTTACAACATGGCACACACTCTTCCTGTAGCTCTGTGGACTTTTGCTTTTCCTTCCTTATTCACAGTTTGGTTCCCACATAGAGAATCTTTCCAGGTGAGGCTGGAGGGATACCACTGTGGCAAAGAACCTTTCCCATCCTTGGTCCCACTGATACCCAGACTTGTTTCTCTGTGGCTCCTTGTTATTGGTTGTGTCTGTATTCAGTGGCCGCCGTGGGTGGTGGTAGCATGTATTCTGCCACGGAGCATAGTTCTGGCCCCAATCTGTATTTTAATATGCCATATGAACTAGCTCGGATTGTCCTTAGTCCATAAGATGTCTGTGTCTAACGCAGGTCTAAATATGAAACTGGGTAGAGCGCTCTGACCCCAGGGGGCAGCCATGCTTGTTAAGTGGTGAAAGCATGATGCTGGCCCCAGACTGTCTGTATCCATCTTCCTGGCTTTGATCTGGGCTGCACAGGGGCAGAGCCTGTAGGCCGCCCTCTCTATGCTCTTGCTGTAAGCTGGGGATCTGGCAGGGGACTGAAGGTGACAGAGTATCAATCCTCCCACCAGAATGAGCGGCTAAGAAATTTCTTTGTCCCTGCTGAGGGAAGAATGAAAATGTTGGGCTTAAGTATCACCAAAACTTGGATTTAGGAATTCTCAAACTGATGGTTTAACACAAAAATTAACCCTGGCTAGTGATAACTTCAGGGGGGCTCAGCCAAAGAAAATGTATGGTGTGGTGGGAGGATTACTCTTACCACTTGGAAACCAAGTGCCACTGAAAAGAAGCTAGCTCAGAATATAAAAATCTCTCTCTGTCTCTGTCTCTGTCTCTGTCTCTCTCTCTCTCACAGACACACACACACACACACACACTGAGAACCTATCTCAAAAAATAATAGAAGAAGAAACCGGACTTTGACCTCTGGCTTCCACACCAATCTACATGTGCACCTGCATGTACACACACACACACACACACACACACACACACACACACACACACCCAAAGAAATACACAAGATACACACACACACACGCAAAATACTGTTGCAAAGGCAAACAGTAAATATTCTCATGGAAACAATATATTAATGGATAAGATCCCAAATTAAACACATCTAAGAATTATTAAATGTGAGATTTAAAGAAAATGTTTAGAAAGTAGCTTAGAAAAAAAGGCAGAAAACACAAACTTATGACAAGGCCAACACCCCCTGCGTAGGACACAGAGTGACAAGGCCAGCATACCCTGCATAGGACACAGAGTGACAATGACAAGGTCAGCACACCCTGAGTAGGTCACAGAGTGACAATGACAAGACCAGCACACCCTGCGCAGGACAGAGTGACAATGACAAGGCCAGCACACCCTGCGCAGGACACAGAGTGACAATGACAAGGCCAGCACACCCTGCATAGGACACAGAGTGACAATGACAAGGCCAGCACACCCTGCGTAGGACACAGAGTGACAATGACAAGGCCAGCACCCCCTGTGTAGGACACAGAGTGACAATGACAAGGCCAGCACACCCTGCGCAGGACACCCTGCGCAGGACACAGAGTGACAATGACAAGGCCAGCACACCCTGTGCAGTGGTTGAGGCAGGGAGAGTAAAAGAATGGCAGGCAGCATTGAAATTACACCAGTTATCCCTCATGGATTGCATCATTAATGCCGTATCTAAAGAGCCATTACCAGGCCAGGTGTGGCAGCTCGTGGGTGCAATGCAGCATTCAGAGAACTAAGACAGGAACATTGAGTTGAACTGGAGGTCTGCCTGGCCTATGTAGTGGGGTTCAGGCTAGAGTGAAACTGCAAAAGCTTATCTTGGAAAACTTAGAATCAAGCAAATAAACCAACATAATGAAATAAAACAAACCCCAGAGGATCTGCACGAGATGCTGCCAGCAATCACCTGGAAGATATGACGATACTGAGCTTATGCATGACAAACAGAAAATCCTCAAAGTATAACATAAAAAGATGGAAGTTTTCTGAAAACAAATATATCTATTTGCCAAAAGATGAAGAAAAAAGAAAGAAAGAAAAGAGAAAGGAAACAATAGTGTCAGTAGTAAAGTTGATACTTTTCAATGAAAATTGCCAATATGAGCAGTTTGAGCAGTTAATGAGCTAGACATATTAAGACACATAAGGGAATATACATTTCAACAAATATCAGTGTCTATGGGACAACATTTACTGAACATAGCAGGGAATGTATAAATTTAACACCACTTTCAAGTGTTTCTTTTAAAAATTATTTATGAGGCTGTAAAGATGGCTCAGGGGTCAAAGGCACTGGCTGCTCTTGCAGAGGACCTGGGTTGGATTCCCAGCACCCACATCAGGCTGGGCACGGCTGCCGGTAATTCCAGGGGATCCAATGCTCTCCTCTGGTCTCTTCAGGCATCTGCACGCACATGCACATATCCACACACGCATGCACACAACTAAAAATCAAATAAATGAAAACCTTTGGTTGCTGTCATTCTGTGTTTGCCGGGTGCACCACGGCATGTCTGTAGGCAGAGGGCCACTCTACGGAGAGAACCGAAGCTCCTTCCTCTTTTACGTGGACTCCAGGGATGGAGCTCAGGTCACCCAGCTCATGTGGCAGCTGCTGTATCACTGAGCCATCTTGCTGGCCCTTTAGATGTGTTTGCTGTAACTGTGTTTATGTATGCACATGGGCACATGCGTGGAGGGCAGAGGACAACTCTGTGGATTTGGTTTTTCTCTTTCCTTTGGACTCGTGTTGTCAGGAT
Organism: Acomys percivali; assembly: GCA_907169655.1. NCBI lineage: Eukaryota > Metazoa > Chordata > Mammalia > Rodentia > Muridae > Acomys > Acomys percivali. The sequence continues at coordinate 110,356,850 of OU015742.1, read as the reverse complement.
TGTGCTGTGTATGCCTTTACCTTGCTGGTCCCAGGTACTTTTTGCTGAGAGAAAGGCAGCTTCCTGATGTCCCTGGTGGTTATTTCGTTGGTAGCCGGAACTCATTTTATCTGACCAACCACTAACTCTTGTGTTCCCTCTCTCAGGTTCTGGAGATCCTCCCAGGGCCAGGCAGGAGGAGTGCCACCCCAAGTCGCACCCCCTCGGCTCCTTTCTCTGGGTTCACTTCTCTCCTCATATCATCCTCTCTCCCGGCCCAGCCTTTCTAGGTCTCTCTTCCTCATCCTCCCCACAGCCATCCAGACTCCTCATGGTGAGTGAGTGTCCTGGTGCAGTCCTTGGGACTCTTCTCTGTGGACTCAGCAATCTGGTTAAGGATGTGCTGGTCACTCCCACATTTATACTCTTGCCTGTGTGGGAACTCCTTCATCAAGGGAACACCAGGCACCAACCGTGTCCTTACCACTGCTGCCTAACTGGCTCCTCCTCCATCACTTTCGAACTCAGTACCAGTACCATTCTCCCTAGCTCATGCTAAGATCTTTGGTTTGCACCACATGCACCATCACCATCCAGACCCAGCCACTGCCATCCATCCTTTGCTCGGATCACTAAGAAAATTCCCAGTGGACCTCTGTGCTTCTTTCTGGTCCCCTTTCCTCACTTTAATCTAGCAGGGCGATCCTGTAAAAACACATCAGATCATGGCTCTCCTTTGATTGAAACCCTCTAAAGGGGTTTTCTTGCACCACACAAAAGCCAAAGTTATTATAAAACAGACCCAAAGAATCTCAGCTACTGCTCCATCTCCCTGACTGCCCTGTTCTCATTTCTCCTTCCTGCCATCCCCTCTGTTCCAGGCCACTGGCCACTTCCCTGTTCCCTAAGCATCACAGACACACTCCTATGGCAGGTCCTAGGGTGCCCTTCAAGTATCTGCTCCTCCATCATCACTTCGGAGACGTTTTTGAATGTCCTGTTCAAAATGAAATCCTTTCACTCCCTCCTCCCCCCTCCCCCCAGCATTCTCTCTTCCCTCCCTACTTTATTTTCCTGGGATACAACATACTTAGTTAACCTCATCTGTTCACTTTCTGCCTTCAACTGGCAAAGGGCAGCATTTTTGTCTGTTTTATAATGTGCTCTATCTGCAATGCCTGGCACCCTAGTAGGCTTTCCTCAAGGATTGATAAAATATGATAGATGAACTCTGACTTACAGACCACAAAAAGTGATGAAAATGTCCTTATAGGCACTGATGGACAGGAGGAACAGAGAGAGAAGAAACGACAGACCTCAGTTTCTGACCAGCTAGTTGGAGCAAGCTGAACTACAAGCCCCTCACAGCGTGGGTAGACATGGAGACTGATTATGAGTCACAGTTAACGAAAACTCCGTCCCACAGTGATGGCTGTGAACCTCTGTAAATCCCTGGGCAAGCCAGAAGCAAAAAGAGGGGTGCTTAGGAAGGAGATAGAGACCTGGGATGATCCCAAAAGGCAGAGGACAAAGGACAGTCTGTGTTGGCTGATAGAGGCTGTGTTTGTTCAGATGAGGTCATAAGTACCAGAAAGGCCTTGCCCGTTCTGAGGAGAGCAAGGCCACTGAACAATGCCATTCTCTGTGTGTTCTGCTCTGCGAGGCGCTCTGAGCATCTCAGAACAGTTGTTGGGTGCACTGTGTGGAAACTCCATGAAGCGGCGAGCTTCCAACAGTAAATCTAGAAGACTTAAGTGTGTGACTCTCTGCAGGCTACTTCTTACGGAGCCAAGTCTCATCAGGGCTTTAGAAACCTGCTATTGTATGAAACAAGTTTTTTATCTATTTGGTAAATCTTTATTAAGGATAAACAATGTATCAAGTAGTATGCTTTTATCATAAAATGATGGCTAAATATATATTTTTAATTTGAATAATTCTTTAACACAGATTTTTTTATTTATTTGCTGGTGTTGGTGGGAATCAAAACTGCAGCTTCACGTATGCTAGGCAAGTGCTCTGATACCAAGCTATACCCCAGCCCTTTAAAAACAAACTTAAAAGTTCTTCTTCTTCCTTCCTTCGTTCCTTTGTTCCTTCCTTCCTCCTCCTTCTTTTTCTTCTTCCTTTTTTGAGACACTTGCAAGCTTTATTGTTTAGGCTGACCTTGAACTCTGATCATTCCACCTTTCCTCCCAAGTGCTATGATTAAATTCATGTGCCATGTACTATACCAATTTGGGCTCCTATATTTTTCTGGTGTCTATCAAGTTGCACATCAAGCCTTAGGTTTCTTATTTAGATGCAACTGTACTGAAGTGTTTTAGAATATTAATAAGCTCACCATGTAACAGCAGTATTTCAGAACGTTCCCGAAGCAACTGTGGATACATTTATCCGATTTAGTTTTATTTCCTAATCTGTTGTAAAAGATCATGTCAGGCGTGGTGGCGCACACCTGTAATCCCAGCACTCGGGAGGCAGAGGCAGGTGGATATCTGTGAGTTCGAGGCCAGCCTGGTCTACAAAGTGAGTCCAGGACAGCGAAGGCTATACAGAGAAACCCTGACTCGAAGGAAAAAAAAAATAAGATCATAAGCCTAAGGTAACAGAGAACTCTCTTTCTTTGTGTGTACATATGTGTGGTATATGAATGCATGTTCACATGCATGGGTGCATGGGTGTGTACATGAGAATGTGTGGAGGCCAGAGGCTGCGGTTGGGTGTTTTTCTTCATTACTCTCTACTTGATTTACTGAGGTTGGGGCTTTAGTGAACCCGGTGCCTGCAGATTTTACTCTAGCCAGCCAGACTGCTCAGGGGGAGGCCATCCCTGTCTCTTCTTCCCAAGGCTTGGATTACAGTTTTTAGTCCATGGCACTGGGGAATCTGAACTGTGGTGCTCACATTAGTGCATGTGCTCTAGGGCACGGACTGACGTGCCCACTCTGTCCTTGGCAGCTACCTCAGGCTGGATCTGTGGGCTCCCTACCCAGCCCCTTTCACCACTGACTTAACTGACATGCTCTTCAGAATTCAGGCTGCAAGCAAGGGATGGAACAGGAGGGGGAGTTCCTTCCTTGCTCCTAATCCAGAAGTTTCGATTCTAACACTATGTGACCTGTCTCTCACTAATGTAATGTGGAAGCCTCTCGGAGAGAGGATGGAGTTCTGTGGCTGGGTGGCAAGCAGCACTTCTGAGCTGCCAGGTCTCTCACAGGAGAAGGAAAGGCCATGTGCAGTGGGACTACACCACACTCACTGGGTGCCTGATATGGGCTGCACACTGGACCTGAGTTGACCCTGAATTGATTTCTGAAGGAAAAAGGAATTAGAAAAAATATTCGGAATGTCAAATATCCATAAGCACTGCAAGAAAAACCAACACGGCCTTTTCTTTCCTCTAACTTTTTGTGTCTTAGAGACATAACTGGTCCTTTATACACCCTCTACCCTGTCACACAATTAGAACCTTGTGGCACTTGCTGCAGTGCTCAATCAGACTGTCCGTGGGCAGAGGGGTTCCAGAAGTCTATTCTTCCTTGGCGTCACTGAGTGGCCTTTTAATCTCCCCCATGGAATATTCACACTGTTCGCCTTTCCAGTGGCCATGACTCCGTAACTGGAGAGTACCCTACACTGTTGGGACTCTCTCCGGCCTCTGGTTTCACAATGGCTGACAGATAACCACTGGTGACACTCAGGTCCAGTGGCAGGGTCCTCAGGGCCAACCTGAACTCACCTGAAGCTGTGCTTTTCATCACTCCCCTCCTGTCCCTTCCCCTCCCCACCCCTCCCCTCAGCTCACATTGACTGGGGATTGGTCTACTTTTCTGGTTTGGAGGAAAAGCAGACTGGTAGCCAGGAACATGGTTACAGCCAGGAAGGACTTGAGCTGCAATTGGTCAACCCCAAATGCCTGGTTTACTGTGGCTTTCACCCACGCTGGCGGACAAGGCATGGCCTCCCAGGGCAGCTCGCTTATTCTCCTGCTTTGAGAGACTGAGTGAGTGTTGCCTTTTGACAGCTGTAGGTAGTCTCTTTCCTAAGAACATCTCATAATTTCTCATTCTTGTTTAAGACAAACAAAAAAGTGATTCAAAAATTAATTCTGATGTTTACGTCAAGAGGCAAAAGCCCCAGAAAAGTCACCACAGTGTGGATAAAGTCTCAGCACTGAACGGCAGGAACTGAGACCATGTGCTATGAGCAAGAGAACAGGCAGGTGGACTGACCGTCTCTGGTACAGGAGCACAGGCAACAACAGAGCGCACAGTCTCAGCAGCTGGCTCTGGGACATATGACAGCTACACATGGAAGGCTCTAGAGCAGTGGCTCTTATTCTTCCTAATACTGCGACCCTTTAATACAGCTCCTTGTGTTGTGGTGACCCCCAAACCATGAAATTATTTTGTTGTTACTTCATAATTATAATTTTGCTGCTATTATGAAACATAATGTAAATATCTGATATGAGGGAAAGAGCTATATGGCTTTGGGCTAAGTGATAAAATATGACAAAAAAAGGCATAATCCACAAAATAATTCATATATTAGACCTCACTAAATTTATTTATTTTTTTGTTTTATGAAGAGAAAAAAGAGACAAGTCACAGACTGTGAGAAAATACTTACAAACCCTGTATCTGACACAGGGCTGTTACCCAATGTATACAACTACCTCAACAATAAATAAAATCATCTGACTTAAAGAACAGGCCACAGACCTCAACATGTCACCGAAGAAGATACACGGGTGACAAATGGATTCGTGAAAAGATGCTGCCACTGGGTGATGCTCACCTTTAATCCTGGCAATCGGCAAGCAGAGGCAGGTGACTCTGAATTCAAGTCTAGCTAGGGCTCTTTAGTGAGATGCCACCGTAAAAAGGGATCCTGCATACCATCTATCTTCAGGGAAATGCTTACGACAACACCAGCACACGTATCAGCTTGGCCAGAGGCCACAGCACAACAGCAACTGCCAAAAAGACTAGGGCAACAGAGATACCTCCCCTGCCAGTGGGAGCCATGCACGCTGCAGCCACTGTGGAACAGTGTGGCTGTTACAAAAGAGCCTGCTACAGGATCTGGAAACTATTTACCAAAGAAACCCAAAATACCGCACAGCCAAACAAAACTTTATCCTGACCATAAGAATGAATAATGCTGGAATCGAATTGAAGACCCAGATATGAATCCACACACATATGGTCACTTGATTTTTGACAAAGAAGCCAAATCCATTCAATGGAAAAAGGATAGCATCTTCAACAAATGGTGCTGGTCTAACTGGATGTCTATGTGTAAAAAAATGCAACTGGACCCATATTTGTCACCTTGCACAAAACTCAAATCCAAGTGGATTAAAGACCTCAACATAAAACCAGAGACACTAAGTCA
>OU015742.1:110338526-110351068 GCA_907169655.1 Acomys percivali | reverse complement strand
AGGAACAGTCATAGGGGAGGGGAATAAGGGGAAAATGGGAGGGAGGGGAGAATGGGAGGATACAAGGGATGGGATAACCATAGAGATGTAACAAGAATAAATTAATTAAAAAAAAAAAGAATGAATAATGCATTGATACATACTCCTACACAGATAACGTTATGTGAAATAATATAATCCTCCCCCCCACATACCTTATAACACACAGGAAGCATTCGGAGAAGAAAGTAGATTAGTGGTTTCCTAGGGCTCAGGACTGTGTATGTTGTATGTTGTATGTTGTGTGCATGTGTGTGGTTCCAGGGAGATAAAAGAGTGACAATTTAAAGGTTTTTTTTTTTTTTTTTGAGGTGATGAAAATATTTTATAATTGGTTATAGCAATGGCTGCAGGGCTGTAAAGATACTAAAACCTACTGAGTGTATTTATTTATTTACTTATTTATGGTTTCTCAAGACAGGGTTTCTCTGTGTAGCTCTGGCTGTCCTGGACCCACTTTGTAGACCAGGCTGGCCTGGTCTCACAGAGATCCACCTGCCTCTGTCTCCTTTAATCCCCTTGGAATTAAAGGCATGCACCACCACACCCATCCTGAGTTGTACATTTTAAAGAGGTATATGAATTACATCCCAACAAGACAGTGATAAAGGCCAGCCTTCTCCTTCCTGACACTATTGCTACAGGCTCTAGCTGTTATACTCCACCCTTGCCTCTTCTCAGTGCATATTTTTCCTCTTTTTACTGGTATGAGCAAGGTGTACTGCCCGACCTCATGACTATAAAGATGGTGGTAGCATTAGCACACAAGTATATAAGCTACATAGCATGAACTCAAAAGCCAGGTCACTAAGCCAACTTGTCTTTTACTGAGACTTTAGTCCATTTTAATTAACCTATCTGTAAAAATGAAACAATCAGTTACTTTGTTCATGGGTTTTAGAAAAGTATCTGACCAGTCCTATTTTGACATAGGCACCTTGTTTTCCAAACTGTAGCCCCACAGCACTCTCAAGTCTCACAAATCCTGCTGCCTGTAGTCCTGGGTCCTCTTACTTCCCAACCCTCGGCTGAGGACCGCATACAGCTAATCCTCTCCCTCAGGAGCCTCAACTACCAACGTGTTGTAAAAGCAACAGTAGGCACGGTGGGGCCCATTCCCAGCTGATGCACATCTAATGCTGTGCCTCTGGATTGCCTCTTTCTGGAAAGCCCATGCCTGTTTTGTAGTAAAAAGAAAAACTCATCTTCCCTCCACCTTGGATCCATACTTTTATTTTCACCAACTTATAAAACCACTGACTTTATATCAAATGTATTCTCTGCTCAACTCTGAGGTCCCGGACTGAAGAGATGCTGCAGGCTCTCCTACTAGCCTCTTACTTTGTATTGAAATGCCTTCTGAGTTTCTTTCGATACTTTTAGAAAAAACATTGTAGAAAAAAACTGTAAAGAAAAATATTCCTACTATCTTTGATTATATTTGCTCGGCAACAGCATAGCAAAATAAGAATCACTTTTGCTTCTGAGATATGTATAATTATCTCAAATTATATGAATCTTGACTATTGGTCTGTACCCTGATATTACATAAAGAGAAAAGCAAAGTCCCAAAGACATCTAATCACACTTATAGCTAAGCAATTAAAATAAGTTTTAAAAGGATGCTTCAAAAGAAATACACAATACAAGTAATGGAGTTTGTGTTCTTTTAATAAACACACTTGCATAGTTATATTACAGTTGTGTAAAAATAAAAACAGATTAATTCATGCCAAGCGTGCCCAGCATTTGCACAATCTCAATACCTTTAATACTATAGTTCTCAAGACACACAAAATAAAAATTTAAGGCAAATACATCACTTTGCAACAATTTGATAGTTTATTACATCACAGTAGCATCACAGCAGATCTAATAATGCCAGCTAGGCAAAGGGGTCTCATGATTTCCCTTGTTTATTTACAGAAATTCATAACTTGGTAAAATTCATTCTACGAAAACTTGGCAAATAAAGCTTTGGACTGGATTTGGCATCTTTTTTACCTTTCCTTCCCACAATCTCTTCCTTTCTAACTCCACTACCATACTGCATTTTAAAACAGCTATTGTCTTAAGTGTTGCATTATTTCAAATGACTCAAAGATTCAGAGAAACTATATAATTGATAAGCTTAATTTTTAATTTTTAATTTTCTAAAAATAACAGCTTTGCCTGTAGCCTTTTTTCTCATTGCTGGAAAACACACTGAGTTCAAACACATGCTTTAGAAATGCCTGTCTCAGTGTGCTCTTAAACAGGTGTTTCCTGCAAGTTCCAGTTGATTTCACTCTATTCTAATTTTAAAATTATGTATCCAGTAAACTCTTTCCTTCTAAGCAACAGAAAGCTGCCTTACATTAAATCAGGAAGAGAGCAAATACATGGTTGGATGAGGTATTGCAACAGATCGCATGCACTTATAAGAACGATTTAAATGATTATACGTCATTCAATTTCCTGTCTTACAGCTTTCTATCAGATATATGACAAAATACCTACACAGAGTAGTATTCAGTTAACACAGTGAGTTTACTTGCTAGACTGACATTTACTCTGACTGTTGGGCCACTGTGTCACTGAGGCCACAGGTACTTGATGAACATGCTATTTTCAGATTGATTGTAGATGCTGAGCTCAACATGAATGCCAGTTCTAGCCATCTACTTTTAGTGATGGAGAAGTAAAGTGATTTGGCCTATGAAATATTTTTGGAATAATTTTTCAGCAGAGAAGCCCCAAATGAAAATTATGAAGGAAAAAAAGGCGCCTTACAAAACAATGTAATTAATTAGCAGTGCTGGATTTTTTACCTCAGTATATAAAGCAGCAGTCCACACATTGAATTCAAGGCTGGAAAGTGAGAATGTTCAAGAGACAAAAAGAAAGATCAGGTAATCTATATACTGTGGAAAAGTCAGTTTGGACTCAGTCTTTGCACTGTCTCTTAGTGACTGCAGGCAACTCTCTTATCCATCTGTAAATTGATATTATTGCTTTCCTATGAGTGTCATATAAAACAATGTCATGATGGCAAATGCTAAAATGGAAGAGGGTGAGAACTCTAACAGAAACCCCCACCCCAGAGAGCACACACACATATCTCCCAACACCCCAATAATGTGAAGTTTTCCAGTACAGATATTTGGGTTTTGTAAAGATGTAACCAAATTGTTGTGTTTTTTTTCAAGTTATGATTTAGGCAATGTATGATTATAATAATTCACTCATTATAATAGGCACATTAACATAAATATTGCACAAAATATGCCTTTAAATTAAAGTGAGAGGTATAAAAGCATGTTTCACTTTCTCAAGGAACTCTGTGATGAATAAGACTCTGTGACTGTATATACACTTATCTGACATTCCACAAACAGTAGCTTGCACTGCAATTTGTAAACATTTTAAATTGCATAAACTGCTCATTGATTTTCAAATATAGTTTAATACTGTATTAAAACTTTCTCATTTCAGCTAAGTGCTATCACACTTATTAGTTTATAATAATGTCTATTATGTGTGGAGTGCTTTCCATTTAAGGGAAGAAGTAAAATCCTATGCCAAAGTAGGCAATGTGGGAGAAGAATACTAGCCAGGAGGTGTAGATAGCAGCATCAATATTCCAGCCCCAAAGAAGCCTCATGGGCAGAGGAATGGCAGCTCTCACGTGCTCTCCCCTTACTACGGGGTCCTTGGCTAGAGCCTGCATGCCTGCTTCAGGTCTGGTTCAGACTCTTCAAGGACTCCTTATGGATTTTACTAAGTGCATTATGAATGCCAACAGTGTCATTTTGTATACTAGGGCAAGTAGTCACCTGACTACAAGAGATAACAAATTCTACTTTAGAATATATTATAGATATAAGTGCTCTAAGCTAGGGACAGTCTCTCACCTCACAGTCAGTGATGGACACTTGCCATTCATGAAAACAGCCTATGTTTATGTCATCAGTAAAGCAGTAACTGTGTGCTGGAGCATAGCTCTGCAGCCTAGAGCACCTAAGACCGTCAAGACGCTGCCCAAGCCCTGCACTCGTTCTCGGGCAGCAGAAACAGACCAACATATACTACTCTGCAGTCACTGGCCAGAGCACACCGCGTTTCTCTTCTGTGAGACAAGAAAGGCTCCCCAGTGTTATTGCTCCTATTCGGATCACACAGAAAACATAGAAAAGGCTATTTCCAGTTCTTGGCCTTCAAACAAACCTACCTATTGGTACTCATAGTGGCATATGAGAACATAATAAACAGTGCTTATTTGAGAGCAAATCACAGATTGAGCCAATTATGGGCCCTTCTGATTAGGATTAGATAAAATATAATAGTAGAACATAAGCAAACATCATCTGAATTCTGTAATGAATATACAATTTGCACGAGCATTGGAAAAGCATTCCAAACCAGAGAGAACAGTTTGTGCAAATAGTGGGTCTTTGTGTGTTTGTACTCCCACCATGTAAGGGCAAACTGAATATGCATGCTAATGACCTACAAGTGCCAAATTAAAAAAGAAGAAAAATGCTAAAGGATGCCAGAGTGAACAGCAGGGAAAGCCACACAAAGACCCACTATCCTTGAAATTGTTACAAATAAATTTTAACTGTAAATTAGAAACACATAGAAATAGTCACAAGTGGCTCTAACATTCAAACGAAGTAAAGGATTGTGTAGGAGATATTTGATCAGGGCTGCCTGCCCTGCCTCCACGCTAGAGTCAAACTTGGATAGTGGGTCTCTGGGGTGCTTTCACAACTGGAAGACAACATTGGGTCCTAAAAAAAGAAAATGAGGAATAAAATGAACATAATGTAAATTAGGTGGGTGAGAAAAATTTTGACTAATAGTCACATGCAATATCAACTAAATAAATTTGAACCACTAAAATCCTCAACCTTAAAAAATGCCAATTGTACTTTAAAATGAATACAGTGTTTATAAGGGCTAGAAAAACACAATTTTCTAATCTACAGTTTAACCAGCACTAATACCTCAAACAAAGACCACTAATAAGTGATTTACTTCTAAATATGAGATAGCCGTAATTCTGTTCTCAAGTGAATCCCTGACTACACGCATGAAGTGTTTTCTAGAGCACATCCCGTGGAAGCTGTAGGCTTATGTAAACTTATGTTTAGTGAATCTCATAGCTAGGGATTCAGTGAACTCTGGACATTGCTGAAAAGCAATTATGACTCTCCAGTTGCTAGTACAACAGCTATTTTGAGCAAACATAACAGATGTTCTGCAGTCTCCTAGGTGATTTAAACATATATATATATACATACACACACAGTGATATATATATCACTCTTCAGAGGATCTGGTTGGAAACTGTCCCCAGTTCTTTTATTCCAGGATGGGTGACAAACCTTTGCCATTCACTTAGGACAGTAAGAAGTATTGCTTTTAGATATACTCAAACTACACAACCCCAAATATCTTAGCCCAAACCAAGGCATGAGCCATAGAGAATAACTTTACAACACAGCACTTTGGAACTACTCTAGTTTGACCTGATCCCTTGACTGTTCCATTTCCTCATCTCTAACTAGGTAAAATGATCAAGAAAATAACTAATACCTCCTTTCAACCCCATTTGCCTTTCTAGCAAACTGCACTTCCTCCTTCTCTTGGGCCCACTGAATGCACTCTGGGAGCCTTCTGCAGCAGCATGACTTCTTCCCACACAGGGTTAGGGATCATCCTTAGGTTCATATTAGTGCAAATACCCACTAAGGCAACTGTTGTATTGCCTGACTGCTCCCAACTGAAGTCCAAAGCTACTTTAGAGCAAGGCATGCCTCTGAATATTTGGATTCTAATGCCTGAAGTGTGTGGTAGACACCTAAAGAATATTTATAAAATGATGGGGCTGGAGAGATGGCTCAGTGGTTAAGAGCACCGCCTGCTCTTCCAAAGGTCCTGAGTTCAGTTCCCAGCAACCACATGGTGGTTCACAACCATCTGTAATGTGATCTGATGCCCTCTTCTGGCCTACAGGTGTAAATGCAGACAAAACACTCTATACATAATAAATAAATAAATATTAAAAAAAAAAGAATATTTATAAAATGAATAAATTTCTTGACTGAAGCAAATGAGAATTCCATTTCTTTAAAATTAAGTAGAACAATAATAAAATGAAAGATCTTCCTCCTCTTATTTGCTCAAATAATTTCTTCATATTATTTCAGAAAGGGTGTGGTACTAGTTGTCTTGGAGAGTTGTGCTAACACAGAAGCCACTAGCTACAATGGCTAGCTTTAAACTGGGCTCCAGTGTATGGTCCTCCTGAGTGCTGGGGGTTCCAGGTGGGGGTGTTGACCATGCTTGAACTGCCAAAAGGTAATTTGTCATGTGTCCCTAGATAACTAATTTATGCTTCCTACATAATTTGTGTACCAAACAAACTCCAAATTCTGTTTCTCTTAAGAATTAGAAATTGAGCTGGGTGCCATAGCACACACCTGTAATCCCAGCACTCAGGGAGGCAGAACAGGCAGATCTCTGAGTTCCAGGCCAGCCTGGTCTACAAAGTGAGTCCAGGATAGTCATGGCTACACAGAGAAACTCTGTCTTGAAAAACAAAAACAAAAACAAAAAGAAATAAAGAAAGAATTAGAAATTGGGAATATGGCTCAGCAGTAGAGCATCTGCCTAGAGTGCATGAGGCCCTAGATTCAATCAACCCCCAGTACCACCCCACTACTGGAGGGAGGAGGAGGAAGAGGAGGAGGAGGAAGAGGAGGAGGAGGAGGAAGAGGAGAGAGACAGAAAGTTTTACTGGAGCATGGAAGTGAAGACCTATAATCTAGGTATTTAGAATCAGAAACAAGCAGCAGAAGCATCTGGAGTTCAAGGTCATCCTCAGGCATACACCAAGTATGAAGCCAGCCCAGGCTACACACGACCTATATACATCTTTTTAAAAAGCTATTTCTCAAGTTAGGTTAGTTTTCTAGGAGTTTTGTATACCTGAGGTAGAGTTCCTCAAAGCAATGGCTTTCTTTTTATCTCCCTCTCTCCTTTGTATGTATCAGGTGCAACTGTGAAAGTGATCTTGCTTCACACATATTTTGTGACATGAGAAAGTCTCTAAAGAATCACCTAGTGCATGTTTTGAAAGCATTTAAAATGGGTTATTTAATTTTTCCAAGCTGAATGATATTTAAATGCATAGAAAATAAATGAGGAGATTCCAAAATTAATGGCAGTATCCAGTAATAGGATACGTCACAGTCCAGGGAAATTAAGGTGCCAGCTACTTTGTATTAAGCTGTAAAGCGGTGGTAGTGATGAAGGGAAGCTACAGTTTAGGTGACATCACAACAAAGAAGTCACACAAGAAATGACACAGTTCTGTGAAGAGAAAAACTAGCACTAAGTGCTGAAGCTAGCCGAAAGCATTCTTGATTGTTATCATTTAGTTTTTCTTATTTGCAATATTAACTACATCCTCTGTGAGTGATGAATTTAAGATCTGACCCAGAATAGTAATGCATGCAATATAATAAAGATTTTTTAAATCAGTTGAGAGAGAAGTAATCTGATGTTACTCACACTGTTGACTTGGATCTGAGTCTGTTGTCATCTTAACATAGTTTGAAGGAAAGAGACCGGTCACCCCATTGATTTCTCCTTGCCACCAGTCAGGGTCATCTTTGTTCATAACATTAATAAGCTGTCCCTTGGAGAAATTGAGCTCATCTTCATTATTCGCTATATAGTCATACATAGCGATCACTTGACATACTAGCAAAAGAACAGCAAAATAGTAAGTTAAGTATTCCTACAAGGACCAACCCTGCCTCTAGAACTTAAATTATTATTAAATTCTAAAATTAGGCTAAAATTTTATTTTACATGCTCTTTCCCCCAATCTCTGCCTCACAAAACAAAATAAAACAAAACAACCTCCAAAGCCTAAGCAACTCTAGGTAAAAATCCAAGTAAACTGTTTCACTATAATATGACAGGAGTAACAGTACTCTGCAGGAAGATGTTCCCAGGGCACACTGCTCTGAAGTAGAGGGAAGGAAAGGCAAGTTTTCCAGGCCTTCCAAGAAGTTAGGCAATCTGAGACATCCTGTGCTGTAACAGTCTTCTAAGACAAATGCAAGGAAAGCCCTTTCATACCAGCATGAAAGGCAGGCGTGGTTCTCTCACTACTTGGACCCAGTAGCTTGACATGGCTGGCAGGAAACCATCCTTTCTGTCGTTTCTTCCCTCTGGCCTATAAAATTAGCAAAAGAAATAATTAAAAATAACCATCGAGCTACAACTTAAAACCAAAAATTCTAGGCTTTCTAATGACAAGTTAATCTTGCCCATGTATTGGCCTTTGGACTTGGCTCCTCAGATGGAATCTAAATCCTTGGTATAGTTACTAGCAAGTGTCTTTGTTTACCAGTGAGGCTTAGGCAAGGCCAAATCCAGCAATGTGACTTGCTCTGTGTCCTGCTGTTCCAGCTCACTCTGATGACAGGGGTGGAGTGGCTTCACCATCGGATCATTCAACCTTACACGTGTGATAAAGTCCCCATTAAAAACTCCAGACACCGGGGCTCTCACTGCCTCTTCTAGAGAGGGGAACCACCAGGTCCACGTTGGGGGTCCTCCCCATGTGAGCCACTGGCTGGCTTCAATCTGTACTGTTTCACAGTGACAAACAGTGAGGGTAATGGCTTTTGGGGAGCTCCGAGGACTCTACTAGTGAACTACCAAATTTGAGAGCAGACTTAGGGACTAGTCATGGGCCCCTGAACTCCTCACTGGGCTTCTAGGTTCACTTTCCACAGGGGGAAGCTTCACCACAGTGTGCACCTCAAAACACTACCGACAACACCAGCCAGCCACGGATGCCTCTAGAGAACTCCCAGGCATGAGTTCTTCAAACACTCTACCCAAGTAACAGGCTACAGAGAGCTCCCATGGCTCCTCGAGAGCTCCAGTCAACTGTTAAGGGTTTGGCTCAACCTGGAGCCTTGTCAATAATCAGGAAGTCATGAAAGCATTTCTAGAAGGTTGTATTTCCCATTTAGTTAGTTAAAAGTTAATCAGAAAGTTGAAGTTAAGGGGCTCAGTCAAGAACACACCAAATCTGCACACCTCTGTTCTTTAGGATTTCTGAGACTACAATGCCAGAACTAAATGCATTCCCACCACACCCAAACGTATAATAAAAACACAGCTGTTACTTCTCTCATCATCTTTTAACCTTAAAGTGCATTTAGGCTGGGAAAGAAATATTAGAAATGAGAGAAGAAAGCCTTTTCTCTATAAAAATATATGTGACAACTATCTGTTAAGATTTTCAGGAAAAACTATGCTCATCTATGTCTGTACTGTTTCCTGTGCTGCTATTTCCAAAGTCTAAGACCTCAGGGGTGAGGTAGGGCAGCTGGGGAGTATTTTCAGGGCTGGGGAGTACTTCCTCAGCACAGGGCCTGGTCTTTTCTTTAGAGGGATATGGCAAGCTGGGCATCCCAGGCAGAGATGATGTTATATTCTTTTTCCTTTAAGAAAAGGACCTATGAGATGGGTGTGGTGGCGCAAGCCTGTAATCCCAGCACTCAGAGACGCAGAGGCAGGTGAATCTCTGTGAGTTAGAGGCCAGCTTGGTCTAGAAAGAGAGTCCAGGACAGCAAAGGATGCAGAGAAACCCTGTCTCAAAAACCAAAACCAAAACCAAAACCAAAACCAAAACCAAAACCAAAAACAAAAACAAAAAAAAGAGAGAGAGAGAGAAAGAGAAAGAAAGAAAAAGAAAAAGAAAAGGGCCTGTTGCCTAGTAAGTGGGAAACACTTAATAGGTCAACTAAATTGTGTTAAAAGCAGTGGGAGACTAGAGAGAAGCAATGTACTTAAATGTTGACTGATAACCTCCAAGTGTTATGATTGGGGGTGGCTTTTTAAAAATTATTGCTATCTTTTTTATGAGCCTGAATTTTCACCTTGCAAATTAAATTACCTGCAGCTCTCCTTGCCACCACCCACTTGTGTTTTTCTTTAAGATTAATATTAGCTGCCCTGGGGCAAGGCTGAGCTGCTCAGCACCGGAAGCAGCATATGCCGAAGTTACTTGAGCGATCTCTGAAAAGGAGAAAATAGCACTGTGAATCCAAAACTACAAACAGAGTAAACTATAGTCAGATTTCAAGGTTACTATTATACATACCAGGTTTTTTGTTTAATGTTCCAGATTTGCTAGCATTCCCAAAATTCTACAATGAAAAAAAAAATATAGTTGTTTTTCCCCCCAGAAAACCAGACATGACAATCCAAGTTTACTAGGAACTAAAAATTTCTAACACCCAGGATTCTTGTTTCTTTAAATGAAGACCAAGATGACAATGAACTTTGTATTAGCCAAATAACCGAAGAATCCAGAGCCAACAAACAGATCTGGTCTGCTAATACAGCATTTTGTACGCAAGCAGCTCAAGTTGGCATGCACTTATGTAACAGAAAGTGCTCATTGGTTGAAGCTTTCCTGGCATTAAACATGGCTGTCTGGAGTACCCTCACAGCACATGGTTTCTGTGCTGTGATGCAATACAGTAGCCAAAAGCAACTTGAGGAGGAAAGGGTTTGTTTCATCTCTCACTTTCAGATAAGAGCCCATCACTGAGGAAAGTCAGGGCAGAAATTCAAACAGGGCAGGCACCTGAAGAGGCTGTGAGGGGTGCTGCTTCCTGGCTTGTTTCTCCTGGCTGTCTCAGGCTGCTTTCCTATACTAGGACCACCTGCTCCAGGGGTGGTATCACCCATAATGGGCTGCCCTCCCCAACAACCATTAATCAAGAAAATGCCCAACAGACTTGTCCACAGGCTGACCTGACTGGGACATGTTCTCATTGGGAACCAAACTTAGGTCCTTTGTAAGAGCAGCAAATGCTCTTAACCACTGAGCCATCTTTCCAACCCCAACTCCTAACCTTTATACACATTTTCCCCCAGTTGAGACAGGGTCTCACGTAGTGCAAGCTAGCCTTGAACTTACTGTAGCCAAGGAACAGCCTGAGCTCCTAATCTTTCTGCCTATCTCCTAAGTGCTAGGATTGTTGGCCTGTACCACTATATTCTGCAGGATATACTTTCCTTTTAAAGGCCACGTGACTAAACAGAAGTGTACCTGTAACATTTCTACTATACACCATACGCAGGTGTCTCAAGGGAAATTACTGTTGTGGGTAAATGCCTTTATGGAATAGTTTACTTCAAAGAACTGACAGAAAAATATTTAGACAAGGTTTAGTAAACATTTTCTCAAAAATGAGTTAACTATGCCTGTCACTTCAGGGAAAAGAGCTGACAGGACTTGTTGCCAATGTTAACACTCATGCTCAGTCCTATCTCTGGCTCCTGCTCTATAAAGTCTATGAAATCCTGTGGTTCTTGTCTTCTAACTGGGGCCCTAAGAGAAAGCTGTGTGACTGGAGTGACTATGAGTAGTTTCCTTGTAATGAAAGCAGCACCACCCAAACCGTAGATCTCTGCACTAGCACAAATCCTGGTCGGTAACAATGGAATGCTTTTGTTTTAATGCAGAGAACACTACCTCTTGATCTTTTGGTTTGACATAGTTGGATGGGAAGATTCCAGTTCGATCTCCAATACTTCCTGTCCACCACTCTCCATCCTTTTGGGTCACCAGTATTTCTTCACCTTCAGTGAAAGTCAAATCTCCAGGCTCTACACTTGAGTATGGATAAAGTGCAATATACTCTGTAGGGAACAAGGAAAAGCAAATGGGTTGGATTTTAAGAAAACTAAAACCAAAACCAACCAAACAACAACCTGCTCCCCCCAAAATGCACAAATGTAAAAAAGAAAATGAGGTAATCTCTAAGATATAGAGGTTTACTGTAAAAGACATTGCACCGTATCTAGGTGAAGGCTAAGAAATTCTACCCAAAGCTTTACATTTTTTTTCAATTGCTGCTATCTTGTGAAATAAAGGAAAGACTATTGCTTGTGATGCAGGGTCAGTGGGCTCTGTGGCAACAGGAGCAGCAACAGTCGTATGAGATAGAGCTGGCCTAAAATTCAGAGAGCTTCCTCAGTGCTGAGATTAAAGGTGTGACAGCTTTGTCAACTGTTATTTTGGTAACAAAGAATTATTATCCTAAACTACAGACATACAGCATCTCTACATGGATAATGGAACTGAGGCTTAATGGGAGTGTTACTTGGTGATAATGGAGTCAAAACAATCTTTTAAACCTTTCGTGTAAAAGATAACCCACCCAATGTGCTAACTTCTCTGTTCTTTAACTGCTCTGTACAGTTAAGGAAACATCAATTTCTGCCACAAGGCATGATGCTTTGGCTCCCAACAGATGCTAAATGAGTCTGTTACCGAATGACCTCATGGGATAGGTCTTCAGTTTTAGATTGCCTGTGATTCTTGTTCCTGTGGTTACTATTCCTTTGACAAAAGAAAGAAAGAAAGAAAGAAAGAAAGAAAGAAAGAAAGAAAGAAAGAAAGAAAGAAAGAAAGA
>OU015742.1:110320035-110338516 GCA_907169655.1 Acomys percivali | reverse complement strand
AGAAAGAAAGAAAGAAAGAAAGAAAGAAAGAAAGAAAGAAAGAAAGAGACAAGAACAACAAATGTTCAAATAATAACTGAACTAACTCCTGTTTAAAGCAACTTACCTTCTCCAACTGGGTAGGCTGAGGAGGTAGGTTTCTTATTTACAGCTGCATACAAAGCTTCTGGTCTACCAAACCAAATAGAGAAATAAGACACATGCACACACAGCAACAGAAGCTCAACAAAGGTGAGCCCAAAACTACTACAGGGCTAGCAGCATCTAGTGCTCACTCAACTAAACTGCGTCTCTGTGCACACTCCAAGAATATACTTAGATACAAAATCCTCCTAGACTAAGTGCTAATTATAAACCACTCCATATTGAAACAATTTCAGTAAGACATAGCTTTCACTTTATAAGGAACTTAACAGACATCTGCACACTAGTAAGTGGGTAGTGTTTTGATAAAGCACAAAGACTGGCTTGGCTTACAGATAAACATACATATATGAATGTTATTATTTGATTAGAGTTTATTACATCTTAAAATATAAAAATCTTTTAAAAAAAATCTCATAATAGGTAAATAGTAATTTCCTGCCTCAACTTCCTAAGTTGCTGAACCTACAGGCATGCACACCCATGCCAACCTCAACTGCAGGCTTTTAAGTAACATGACTCATCTCTTAGAAAAGATCAGAAATTAAACAGAAATTTAAGGGGGCAAATGCCTCTAAAGCATTTAAACTTAATCTATCTTTTGCTTAAGCTTTCGTCTCTATAATATGTTATATGGATAACAAAATAATTGCTATAAAGGCTCTAGCGTGAAGACACCAGGTATGTACTGTGACTTACTACTTCATCCTTCCAAAATCCCAGGTCAGTCTGTGAAGTTAGTGTCCACATCTGAACTAGACAATAGTAAGCACACACGCAGCAGTGAAGTGCCTTACAGTCTGTTTAGTTTAACTTTGCATCCAGTCAAAGATCTGAGGTAAAACAGGCTGCTGAAGACAGGGGAACTAGGGCATACGCTTCTTGATTTGTAAGGCCAAGGTCTGCATATATTAGCTGCTCTATTTCAGGTCCCCTTCCATGCAGAGCACAATAGACAGCTGCCCACAGAGAACAGTGGGACTTGCCTGTGTTAAAGCCACCTGGCAACCTGACACCCTGACAGACTTAAGATCTAAGTCTAGCTAGAGTTTTGGATTTTGTATATTTGCAATTTCGTTCACTTGTTTAACTCATTCTCTCCTGTCCTCCTTCATTAAGATGATTCAGCAGTTGCTATGTATTAATTTTATAGTAGACATGAAATAATGGATCAAAAGAGACATTATAGCTTCATGGGGCTTATAACTTAGTAAGGAATATGGGTCCAAGAAGTGAGTATAGAGACATGTGCTGTGAGCAATAGGAAAGCCGTATTTAAAGGCCCCTCCAGGGCCTAGGCATGAGAATGCTCCAGTATGAAAGGGTGAGACCTCAGTAAAGAATCCTTTAAATATTGACAATTTTCAGTAAACAATGGAGAAATCCTGAAATGAAATGCCATTTCTCTAATTGATCTTATGGTAAGAAGAAAACAAAGATCTAGAAACTGATTATTTTGAAAACTTCACAAATTTGAGATGGCTAGAATGAAAGATTCTAAAGCAGATACAAACATGAAGTAATTTTTAATGACAGGAATCACCCTGTGGGATTTGAACCACAGCTATGTGGTGAGGACGCCAACACCATGCCTCACTTACTCTCCTCGCCTGACTTCACTCCCAGGAATGAGCTTGACGTAGGATTTGGGGAACCATCCTCTTCCTCCATGCACCTCCCCAAACCACCAGTTTTCTTGCTGCTCCAGGACAGTGATGACATCGTGCTTTGAGAAGTTCAAGTGGTTCTCTTTCTTGGCCGTCCAGGAACAAAGGGCCTGAGCTTTCAGGTTCTCTACAGCCTGCCCCTAGGATCCAAAGCAGCATAACTTAAAAACAGAGTACGGTAACGGTGATTTCTGACTTCTAGCATATAACAGGGAGCATATCAACTTGGCCAATCTATGAATTTAAAATGACGTCTGACACACAGCCATGTGAATGGCCTTCTTGAGCATCCTACTATTCAAGGACACATCATCACGATACTGACAAACTGCATGGTCAAGGGAGTATTCATAAAGCCGTTTAAAAAAAGTTACTGAAACATTTTTTCTGTCCTCCAGCTTCCAGTGGCTTCTCCCTGCTGCTGGCTCCAGTAGGAGTGGTCAGACTCAGCCTCTCCC
Source organism: Acomys percivali (assembly GCA_907169655.1). NCBI lineage: Eukaryota > Metazoa > Chordata > Mammalia > Rodentia > Muridae > Acomys > Acomys percivali. The sequence continues at coordinate 110,336,247 of OU015742.1, read as the reverse complement.
TTGCTGTTTCCTCTTAACAACAAGGACTCCTCCTCCCCTCACGGGTCAGCTCTTCACTCTAATTTATGCCTGTGGCCTTTAAAGTCTATAATTTCAGGGTAAGTTTATCTTTTGCACTCAGGATGTACACTAACCGTTCCCACTGGGTTGTGTTGATGTGCCTGAAGGTAATCATTTCTATAACCTAAGCCTCTTTCTGAGCTGTCTACCAGGAACTGTTACTGTTCTTTCTGTTGTTCACAAACAAGCTACTGTTTGAAAAAAAGTTAACATTTTAAAATTGTGTGTGTGTGTGTGTGTGTGTGTGTGTGTGAGAGAGAGAGAGAGAGAGAGAGAGAGAGAGAGAGAGAGAGAGAGAGGAGGGAGAATGTGAATCCAATGCCTGCAGAGTGTCAGATCCCCTGGAGTTGGAGTTACAGGTAGTTGTGAACCTCCTGATGTGGGTGCTAGAAAAAGTCCTCTGAACACAGCAGTACATGCTCTTGGCTGCTGAACCATCTCTCTGGCCTCTGAAGAATTACTTTGAAAAGAATCTGCTGTCTGTATGTCTGCCTATGCAACAGGCAGAGGCTGAAAGGCACCTGTAGGATACCCAGCGTATCCTGTGATTGCTGGACCTGGATCCCAGTTGTCATGACTGAACAGTGAGTGCTCTTAACTGCTGAGCCTTCATATCCTGAAGAACTATTTTAAATTCAATTTCCCCTTTACTATCCACATTCAAAGGATTATTTTATGTTAATTCTCAATATTCTTCTACATGCTGTTTCCTCTCTGTGTATTTTCATTACCACAAAACTGGTCCATACAACCACTTCTTAGCTGCTGTACTATTACCCCTTACCTGTTCTTTCTTCTTCCTTTTGTCAATCTGCCCTTTACATTGTTGCTAGAGTTTGTTTTGCTGGTCATTTGTTTGTTGGTTGGTTGGTGGTTAGTTAGTTTTTTGAGACAGGGTCTCTCTATGTAGCCCTGGTTGACCTGGATCTGGATCATTCTGTAGACCAGGGTGGCCTCGAACTCAGAGAATTACCTGCATCTGCCTCCTCAGTGCTGGGATTACAATGTCTAACTAAAGTTAGTGTGTGCGTGCGCGCGCATGCGTGTGAGACAGCATACCACAGCATGTGTGTGGAGCTCAGAGGACAAGTTCTGGCAGTCAGTCCTTGCCTCTCTATCTCGTTTGGGACGAGGTCCTGGTTTTGCTGCTATGTTGCATATTCTGCCGACGAGTAGGCCCATGAGCTCCTGGCTGACTCGTGTTCCCGCCTCCTGTCTTGCCACAGCAGTAAGTGCATGTTCCTGCATCACGCTTTCATGTAGGTTCTAGAGGTGCAAATGCAGGCTGTTGGCCTTGTGCACCACGTGCTTGACCCACTGAACAGTCAACCTGGCCACAGTTTCATAGGTGTAAATCTTTTACAAGTGTAAGCTTCTCTCAAAAACCTCTTTTGTTTCTCACTGTCAAATTGTTCAGTACTATATTAACTACCTCTCTCTAACTGCTTACCTTAAAATGTTATTTGTTGGTTGATAATTTACTGATTGAGACAGTGTCTTGCTTATGCAGCTCAGGCTAGCTTTAAATACTCTTTATAGCCAAGGCTGGCTTCAAAACCCCCCGTCCTTCTACCTCAGCCTCCTAAGTGCTGATGGTACACACCATCATGCCTGGACTGACCTGAGTTCCTCAGACTTTCCTTAACATGTGTAATCCAGCCACATATAATCGAGTATCATTCTGCAGACACTGCTAACTCATGAGCCTCAGTGGCCTTCCTCATGCTGCTCTCTGTAGTAGAGACTTCTAGGTGTGGTGAGGCCTTGCTTCTGCTGAGGGTCCAACACAAATACCTTCCCCTCACAGGGCATGCTTTAATCTCACAGATTGGATGAGATGCTCTCCTCCATATGCCCTCAGAACTTTGCAGATATATTCATCACATTTTTCATACTTTACAGTTACATGCATGTATGATTCGTTTATTAGGTTATAAACTACTTAATGGCAGATTTTTTTTCTAGCATGTTTTTCTTGACTTTTTAGCACATAATTAAATGCTGCAAAGCCTGCAAAGTGGCACAAGCCTGTAATCCCAGCCCTCAGGGAGGCAGAGGCAGGCAGATCTCTGTGAGTTCGAGAACACCCTGGTCTACAAAGTGAGTCCAGGACAGCCAAGGCTACACAGAGAAACCCTGTCTCATAAAACAAAAACAAAATAAAACAAAGCAAAAAAGTTTTTAAAATGCTGGAAATTATAACCATGTACTAAGGATTTCTAAATAAAGGTGAAATCTGTGCTTCTGGCTTTACTGTGATGACGTCTGCCATTTCTCTTAGGTAGTACCAATGTGTCAAGTACATACCTGAAGTAGCAGAGATCCTAGACAAGAGAAGACAATGGCCTCCCAGCCCAGCCCTTAGGGACGGCAATGCTGAGCAATACTTAGAAATCAAGCCTCAGCCACACATCACTTGTGAGCAAGGACAGAAACTGGATGCTGCAGCCACTGTTTAAATGAGGGGAAGATGGATGCCTCTGTACGGGGTCAGAGCAAAGTCAAGAATAAAGCACACAGAGCTACACTCACTTACCTGTCCATGAATGGGGGACACAGATCCAGGGGACACAGTGCGAGTAAAAGCTGACTTTTGCTGCCACGAAGTGTTAACAGTAAGGTTTGAGAAAGATACATTTTGATAATCCGTCATTGATGCTGGTTGATTTGAACAAAGTGGTCTGCAAATGTAAAACTTTAATATAAGTATATGTAACTGTTTAGAACCTGATGCAGTACCCTCAGTTTACCCACAAGCCTACTATACACCGTGGTTAAACATAATTTGTAGATAAGACAGACTTAGGCACTATGAGTCACTTAATAAATTTTAGCATTAAAATGTTGGAAGGGTCAGCCTGGACTAAAAATATGATCAAGAATCAGGCTGACACAGCTATGAATTAGTGAGTTACATGAACTGCATTGTTAGCTCCCAACTCACTGGGAAGAAGTTGAGGTAGCAGAGAGAGACACTGTAGGAGGAAGTAAGGCCTTCTTAGGAGATGGAGCTTTTTCACTTGATGGCATTTTCTCTACATAGTTGCACGGAAACCAGCCAAACTTTCCCTGAAAGCTACCATAAAGCCAACCAGGCTCTCCTACAGTTTTTTCATCAACCTATGGAAGAAGAAAAAAAAAAGTTCAGTGCTTAGAACTCTATACATTTACAAGAGTGTAGATTGCTGCACAGTATTCTTAGATTTATAATTAAGCCCATTTGAAATCAAAGCATTTCCTACAAATTATTAGGCTACTATTTCTCATCATATACAAATTATCTTTTAAAATCTTATCAAAGTTAATATATGAGGCCAAGAATGTTGGGACAAGCCTTTAATTCCAGCACTCAGGAGACAGAGGCCGGTGAATCTCTATGAGTTTGAGGCTAACTTGGTCCACATAGTGAGTTCCAGGCTAGCTGGAGTTACAAGGTTTCTCTGTGTAGTCTTGGCTGTTCAGGACTCACTTTGTAGACCAGGCTGGCCTTGAACTCATAGCGATCCTCCTGCCTCTGCCTCCCGAGTGCTGGGATTAAAGGTGTGCACCACCGTGTCTACCTTCCCCCATAATTTTTAAAAACAGCTTTTTGAGATGTAATTAACATAAATTAAAGATATTAATGTAATGCTTTGGTATACTTATATGCCTTTGATAAACCACCATATCCAAGATAATAAGGAACCCATCACCTCCAGTTTTTTCTTGCTTTGCTCTGAGTTCTCTTTCCTGCCCCTCACCATATTTCCTGGGAAACACTGTCTGCTTTTTGTTACTGCTTTGCATTTTCTATGAATAAAATCATGTAAAATTTTCTTGTTTTGTTTGCCTCCTTATATGTAAAATACCTGCTTTTAGATCCATCCATGTTGGAATATGAGTGTCATCCTCTTTACTGGAAGTTATTTGGATATATCATAATTTGTTCATGCTTTTCCTACCAATGGACATCTGAATTGTTTCAAGTGTCTACCTGTTATAAAGCAGAATGATATGGCTACTGTGTTCACATGGATGTGTGCTTTCTAGTCTCTGAGGTAGGTACTTGAGAGTGAATGAGTGGGATGCATATTTAACTTTTTGTTTTAATAATGGTTTATTGAGTATTACCTTGACATTCACGGACTAAAATCCCAATGGGTGACTTTTAAAGCCTGTGCTTTTCCTTTATCAGTGTGATTCTCTATGCATTTTCTTATTCATCTATCTCATGTGTTATGATAATAGAACAAAGACTGTTTGTTCCAAGGAACAAATAACCCAAATTCAGTCAGGATTGTAGAACTTAACTTCACTTCTTTTAACAGTTGCTAGAAAATAATCAGCCCCTCAGAATCCTACAGTTCGTTTGTTAAAACATCACAAGTGGTGCCATCTTTTATGATAGGAACTGATGCGACACAGTGGAAAGAACACTGGACAGAACCAAAAGACAGATGCACTCCACTCTGTCACTGCGATGCTGGCACTTATGATTTGTCTGAGGGGAAGTTTTCAGTTTTGGTAATATTATTGGAGTAATTACTGCCCTTTGCAGCTATGAGAGGTGCTGTAAGGGCTAAGTAAGATAATGTTTTAAAAATATTTTTAGAAGCATGTAAAAATCAAAGTTAACATTATAGAAAACATAGCACAATGTATTGAGATTAGCTTTCTCATGAGCAGAAAAGGCTTCGTTTCTTACCTGAATTACATCCCCAGAATTAAAACTCATCTCATCATGGTTCCTTGCTTCAAAGGGATACAATGCTCTATAATTCACCAAAGCACTAGCTGTCGCACCTGAAGAAAAGATAATTCCCATAATTTGCTACTTTTGAGTATACACATCTTTACTATGACTCAATAAAGAACTCTTAAAATCTTTTAAAAAACAACCATCAAACAGTATAACAAACATCTGCTTGACTTAGATTTGTTTGGACCCAAATATCTTGACTAGTCATAGAGTCAGTATAAAGCAAAGAGTGTTCATCTTAAGTGGAGGAGGAAGCAGCTAGTCACAGTGATGCCTCATAGACTGAGAAGGTGTGGGAGTCAGTCAGCAGAGCAAGCTGTGTGCCGTGGAAGGCATCTAGGCTGGGGAGAGACATGGCTAACTCTGTGGAGTGAGACTATCACAGGGAAGTAATGGGCATAGGGACGCCACAAATGAGACAAGTGAGTGAAACAGGCTGGATGAAGAAACATCCTAATTTTCCTAAAGGGAAAACTAGAAGGAGTCACAAATATATTAGACTTGATAAGTTTAGAACTATTTTGTTAAAAAATTTGAACCCACTGCATCACTAGTATGGATCCAAGAGTTTATTCATCTAAAAGCACGTTAGGAACGGACTCCATGTTGTATAAGGAAATGTGTCTTCTGAGAAAAGGTTGATGAAGTTTACTGTTGTTTCACTCAAATGAGTGGCTCAGCTACATTGGCTAAGTAAAGTAAATATTTAAGGTTGCATAAACTCTGAAAACTGAAGTAGATCTTTTATGTTAATCAATTAAATCGCTCTTTGTCTTGTTATGTAAGGTTTCTACCCTCAGCCAGTTTTCACATATATATGCTTTTCACCCACACTTCATGTAAAAGTTTTTTCCTAGCTTAAAGATGGGTATTTTATTGCTTATTATTTTTACTGTTTGCTCGCAGCACATCGACCTGTGGCCTTACTTTGTTTTGCTTCAGCTTTTCGTTCCTCTTCTTGAGTTTTCTCCTGTGATTTTTCTTCTTGAAGTCGCTTTTGTTTTTCTTCTTCTTCCTTTCTAATATTTTCTCTCCACAAGTTTTCTTTTCCTTGCTTTGCTTTCCTTTAAATAAGAGAAACGAAGAGTTTACATAGCATCCTAATATGCGGCACACCCAAACCCAAACAAGCTAACACGCACTCGGAAGATCTGATTCCCATTGGCTGGAGAACTAGCAAGGATGTGCCAAGGGATGCGGAGAGAGGGGTGGAGGGAAATCAGTTAGCCAAGAGAAACCGCAGACTACGATGGAGAGTACAAACGACAACATTCCAGACCCCAAACTCCCTCTAAACCCAAGAAAAAAGGAAGAAGAGATCCGTTCAGCAAATCTAAAACTTCTTCCTATCTGCACTCTTCACACATCCTCCCTAAGCCTCAGCTCCATTAGACTGGCAGAGACTGCGGCCAGAGCGAGCCCTGGGACCAGCTTTCTTTCCATGATTTCAAACCCCTGAACCTCTGTCCTATGCTTCCTCTAGAAGCTTTGTACAGACAGCTTTGAACCAAATCTGCGTGTGGCGTTTAAAGCAATTTGAGAGCCGGGTGTGGTGGCGCATGCCTTTAATCCCAGCACTCGGGAGGCAGAGGCAGGTGGATCGATGTGAGTTCGAGGCCAGCCTGGTCTACAAAGCAAGTCTAGGACAGCCAAGGCTAACACAGAGAGACCCTGTCTCGGAAAAAAAAAAAAAAAAAAAAAAAGAAAACAATTTGAGATCCTTACTCAGACTTTCTAAATTTTTTCAGCAATTAAGGAAGATAGAGGCTTCAGAATAAGGCAAAGTTCTCACTTAGGTGGGGTATAAATGTGCAATCCCAGGGATGTATCCAGGAACGATCTCTGCTACTCTGACAGAGCTGAGGCTTAGGAAGATGCTAAATGTAGTAGTGGCGACTCTTTCTCTGAATGAGGTCATAAAAATGTATGTGAGAGAGCTATAATAAATGTTAGTTCCAGTACTCAACTGTCATATGTCATAGGCAAGACCTAGTGGCCTTGGTTTGATTACCACAGCATCATAAACAACTCTGGAAAATTCATTACATTCTGGTAAATGTTCTGAGGCAAGACAGTGAGTAAAAACCTAGTCCAGAGCCGGGTGGTGGTGGCGCATGCCTTTAATCTCAGCACTTGGGAGGCAGAGGCAGGTAGATCGCTGTGAGTTCGAGGCCAGCCTGGTCTACAAAGTTAGTCCAGGACAGCCAAGGGTACACAGAGAAACCTTGTCTTGAAGGAAAAAAAAAAAACCCTAGTTGTGGGAAAGATTAAGCTTTGTCACAGGTGGAAGCAATCTTGGCAGGCGTTACCCTTGGGGCACCCCATGAATACCTTGTGACAGACTGAGTGGAACCATCCTGGGCCTGGACTTCAGGAAGCAGACCTGGGAACCCCACCTGGGCTATTGTTTTCCTAAACTGAGACCGCTCTTCCCACGTGACTCAGGCAGGTGGGGAGGAGAGAACAACAGATTCACCCCGGGGCTTGAGTCTTGGGAGAGAGCGAACAGGCTGGACTATCACTCGGGCCAGAGAGACACCTAAGGACTCATCCCGTGGAACGGATACCGGAAGGTTCACTCTTTTGTCCCTTTAACCTTTTTTTACTTCTTGTGTAAGCTAGTTGGGTTGTATAATAAAGTTTAATTGTTAAGAAACAGAGCCAACACCTACTCCAGAAACAGGTGATGCCCATCTACAATGTGAAGCCTTACCTCACTACTACCAATAGGCTGGAAGAGGAAAAGGACCAAGCCTGGGCAAATGGCCAAGAAACCAAGCTGTAGTACTAACATGAAGCTCTGGACTGATAAGATCCTACATTACTTCTTTGGTTTACTACAGTAAGACAAAGTGTACAAAGATGAATAAAATGAAAATGCGTATGACTAATAAGAATTAAAAGCCTAAAAGGAAGTGTGAGTTGAATGTATCAACAGAAAATTCTCATCCAATGAGTGTGTGACCACTGCTTAGATCCCCTCTGTAATGTCAAATGGCACAAGGTAAGTGTTAGGTGAAGAACTGCACTATCTCTATTTCTATATTATTCTTTTAAAAAATGCATATATGTGTGTACTCGTGCCTACATGCATGTGTGCTCACACTTGTATTTATGTGTAGCCATGGTATGTGTGTGCTCCCATGCCCGTATGTGTGCTCATGCATTCATGTGTAGGTGTTCATGCATGTATGTGTACATGTAGGAGGCAGAGGACAGCTTCAGGCATCACCCTCAAAAGCCCTGTCCACCTCCTTCAAGCCAGTGTCTTTCTTGTGCTAGACTGGTTGGCCAGTGAGTTGGAACTGTGCACCACCACACTTTTACCTGGACTCTGGGGCTCAAACTTAGCTCATCATACTTACAAGGGAAGCCCGTTACTGACTGAGTCCCTCCCTTCTGTACTATTCTAGTCTCTCTGGGTAGGAGGCCATGGATGTCGGGTACCCGGAATGATACTAAAGCTCTTTAGCTGTATGACCCTACAGCTGTGTGAATGAGGAATCCATTGTGGATCTGTGTCACACCCAGAAGCTGTCACTCCACAAACTCGTGCTGGCACTGGTCATTTTGCAGCCACTAAGGACAGAGGCTCACTAAGTGGGGATGTGCTTCTTACCTCCACAGTGTCTGTTAGCTCTTCCACAGATGCCACTCATCTGTTCCTTACTAAGGTAGAGGATTACTGGCTCATTAATATTTGTTTACTAATTATACTAATTTCTGACACTGGAGAACTTGGGAAAACCAAAGGATTTTACTGGCAAAAGTAAAAAGACAAAAAGCCCCAAACAACCACATACATCTTCTAAGGGAAAGGCCTGTGCTTCAGATGTCCTGGGCCTCTTCCCTCTGCTCTAATGGAGACAATCAATGCATCTTAGTGGCCTAGTGAAAACTGCACCAGCAGCATGTGACAGAGTCTTTTTAAAAAGTAAAATCACCTTATATGGCTTTTTTCTAATGATCTTGCAGGGAACAACAGATTTATTATCAAGATAGTGTTGGAGGTTGGTCTGATGTATTTTGATGCTAATTACTGTTTGCAGTCTCTGTGACCCACCTTACCTAAGAGCCTAACCTGTTTGACCAATATAAGGCCACCACACCTGGGCAGGGCTATTGTGTGTGGCTAAGGTTCCCTGGCTTGGGGGAGACAGAGAGAATCTTGGGAAGACCTGAGGAGAAGAAGGTTGCACCATCATGGGTTAGGTGGAGGAGAAGCACATGGCTGACATGGATGGAGACTTGGCCCAGATGATGATAATTAACAAGTATTTGGGAATTATGGATGGGAGGTAGCTTGATAGAAATGATTAGAAGCAGATGGCATGGGATTGGGGGGGGGGGTGTTCCCATTCCTGCCTCACTATGGGAAGTAGTTTAGGGGATTACTATCTGCCCTGCTCCAGCTTAACTAAGGCTATTTTAAAATATAACAGTTTTCTGTGTCTCAATTGATTGCTAGTGGGTTAGAAAACTACTCCCATAATAATAATAATAATAATAATAATAATAATAATAATAATAATAATTATAGGTCTGATAATAAACATTATCAGGTCATACTGGTAAATTAACAACAACAATACAGAACTAATGAGGGTTGGCTATGTGCAATGTACAAGATATCCATGATTCCAGCTACATTATTTTTTTAAGGCCCACAATTTTCTATGAGGCAAATGGCAGTCTCTTTTTTCAAATAGAGAAACCAAGGTTTAGAAAGAGCAACAGTCTGCTTGCTAGTGTCCCTCAGATAGTAAAGGAAAGACCAAGAATCCCAAACCAGGTTGCACTTCCATGCCCTTATCTTTCACTAGTAGGCCATATACTTGGGTAATGAAAATTCAGTACCTAAAAGGAGAATTAAATTGATGAAATTTGGAATCTGATCAGTATCTACATTTTCATAAACAAAAGCAATGTGCAACAAAGCTAGATTGATTGATTGATTTATCTATTTATTTATTTATAGATAGGGTTTCTCTGTGTAGCCCTGACTGTCCTGGAACTCACAGAGATCTTGCCTCTGCGCCTGAGTGCAAGGATTAAAGGCATGTGCCACTATTACCCAGCATAATTTTAATAGTAATATAGTACATGTATAGTCTCCTCATGCATATATATGCACACATGCTCATTCATGTATATGGGTGCTCATGCCTATATGTGTACATGTAGGAGCCAGAGGATAACTTCAGGTGTCACCCTCAAAATACATTTATTCACACATTCACAACACAATCATAATACATACATTCATTGGACATACACTGTACATCATACATTAATTCATATAATACATTCATTTAATAGTAATATAGTATAAAACAAGGTTATATTAATTACCTTGCAGCCTCATCTTCTAGTTTCTTTTTTTGAATTTGCTCTAATCTTTTTCTTTCAATTTCCTTCAATTTGTCACGTTTGATTTTATGAAGCTGTTCAAGGGCTAACTGCTGTGTATTATAGCTTTCTCTTAGTTCCTACGGATAAAATACAAGTAAGTCAATACTTAAATATTTTAATCATATTTACAATGTAGTATTTGTACTAAAAACAAATTACCTAGACAAGTATAATTAAAAGATTTAAAGGTCTAAAAGAACTATTTAAATTATATAAAAGCCTTAAATACAGTAAGTACTTCATGCATCTACTAAGACAAATACATGCTAAATTCATCTACTTCCACATCAGTTCATGTATAAAGAACATAAAATAGCTAATAAACCAATTATTTGAAGTGTTGTTTTCAATTGAAAATGTAATTCATCAAAATATGGAAAAATTTGCTTGTAATAACATTTAAAGAAAAAATTTGTAAGGTGTGTGTGTGTGTGTGTGTGTGTGTGTGTGTGTGTGTGTGTGTGTTGTAGGCCAGAGGCCTAGGCCAATCTTAGGTATCATTCCTCAGGCACCAAACTCCTTGTTTTTTCAATAACTCTCTCATTGGCCAGAAACTTGCCTAGTACCTTGCGCTGGCTGGCCAGCAAGCCTCAGGGACCTGTCTGTCTCTGCCTTTCCAGTCCTGGGGTCACAAGAATACATAGCGGATTTGCAGTCCCAGTGTTCCTTGTATTTCCATTCAGAAGCAATAATTACTCTTGGTCTAAACAGTTACAGAACTTCATTTCCGTGCTCGGAATGACTGGTCAAAAGGACATGAATATGATCCACGCTGGGTCAGAACTTTTTCTGGGATATAGACACCTTGATTAGGTAAAAAGAGAGACTTCTCTGGCTCATTACACGGAGATAAACTAAACCTGGCTCCATTACTGCCAAATGAGAGCATGAGTGACAGAAATGAAGTCAGCATGAAGCAGAGGTAAAGATTAGAGACAGAGTAGAGCAGAGGACTGGGGGAACCCGGTCTTGAGCTCCACTGCTCAGCGCTGCAGGAAGGGCCGTTTCCAGCAGCCATCCTCCCACTCACTCATCCGGGTCTCCTTTCAATAGCCACCATTTTGAACTGATTTTTTTTCCCTTGGAATCTACAGAATAATTAACAAGGGTAGAAAAAAAAAGGAAAAAAGAAAAAAAAAAGAAAACAAAGCTGAAGGAAAGAGAAAACTAACAATAACCAACAACTAAAACAACAAACAAACAAAAAATAGAGAAAGAAAAGAAAAGAAAGAAGGGGGGATCCTAAAATAATCAAAAGAAATTTAATAGCAATTAGGGAGCTAAATAATATTTGAACATGTTTTAGTTTAGTTTTGTTGTTGTTGTTGTTGTTTTTAAACTGTATGGTGTCCTTTCACCTTCCTAGTCACAAAACTCTTAAACCCAAACCAAGACAACCTGTATATTTCCAGAAACAAGCTAAGAGTAGTGTGGTGACTAACACTGTCCAAGTGTCTGCGACTTACACAAATGCTATGTACAGGCCTTAGTTTCCGTGATTTTATTTGTTATTTTTGCCTCTAAATTTAACTGAAAAGCAAAAGACCACAGTGGCTACGTGGAGAAGCAGGCGGGCCTAACGTTAAGAAGCGTGCCTCTCGGAGGAGCCTGCAAATGTGAGTCAGGTTCTGTCAGGAACTACTTGTACTATCGAAGCGAAGTTTTACAGTTTCCTTATCTGAATGTGTCTCACAGAGTTGCTGGGCGGCAAAATGAATTAATCCTGGTCAAGTGCTTATAGTACTGCAGGCCACATTCTTAGATTCTCAATAAATATTAGTTATTAGTGACAGGAGCCAGGACTCAGGAGAATACCACCAATTTTGAGGGAGTATAAAGAGCAACCCACTTAATGTCTGAACGTAACCTGTGTGACCTTAGCCCTCCAACTCATCCTTTGAGATTGAGCTGCAGAAAATTTCCAAGGAGGTTTTATTTCAAGCCTTTAGTCCTTGAAATGGGCCTTCTTCCAATGGCTGGCTAAGGACAAAAAGTCTAATAACTGGGACCTTTCCCAGCAAAGACTGAGTAATCTTACAGTTTCAAGTTCTGCCAAGAAGTAGGAAGTTGAATAAAATATAAAAAGTACTTGTTTACATGCACTGGAACACTGTCAAGGCACCAGAGAGGTTAAGAGCCTGCAGAGAGGAAACCAGAGAGAGGTGAAAGACACCTGACACCCAAGCTTTCTTTTTCCAGGCACTTGCCCATCTGAGAAGCTGAGAGAAAGCAGTGGCTAGGGAGCTAAGCAGAGCATCCACCTCTCGGAAGAGCTGTGGTAAACAGGCTGGAATTTCTCCTGAAGAGGAGGACCCATTTTAATTGTCTATCATGAACCCCTCAGGATTAGGGAGTAAGTAAGGGGCCAATGGTTCCAGAGAGCTACAGTCCATGCCCATCATGGTAAGGAACGTGCATCAGGCAACAAACATGAGCTGGACCAGTAGCTGAGAACATACATCTGGTCTACAAGTGTGAGGCAGAGACAGCTAACTGGGAATGGTGTGGGCTTCTGAAACCTCAAAGCCCACCCCAGTGACACACCTCCTCCAAGATGGCCACACATCCCAATCCTTCCTAAGCATTTAAATATAGCCTATGAAGGCCATTCTCACTCAAACCATCACAGAAGTTCCACTTTGAATCAGCTTAGTCAGTAATTGAATTAAGGTGATTTGTGCCATTTTGTTTGTCCAAAGCAAAAGAAAATTGCCTCTGGAAAGAAGATGACCTCATTTATCAAAATAAAAATGATTATCCAAATTATTTTTGTGATTTTCTTTTCATATAAAAAGCTTGGGTGGAATTCAACAACAACAAAAATTATGACGTATACCAGAAGTCAATGAAATAAGAAAAAGGGCTGGAGAGACGGCCCAGCAGTTAAGGCTGCCCTTCCAGAGGACTCAGGTTTGACTCCCAGCACCTACAGCGCAGGTCACAACCATCCACAACTCCAGTCTCAGAGAAGCTGACACCCTCTTCTGGTCTCTGCAGGCACTGGGCATACACACTGCATACAGACATTAGCAAATTAATATTGATACTAAATAGATCAAGGATGAAAATTGTAATCTGAGGATACCTAATATCAGAAAAGGAAAAAAAAAAGGTATAAACGAGGCTACAAAGAAGGGCGAAGTAGAGTTAAACAAAAACATCCCTCCCTGAAGGAACTACAGACAATTAATGGTTGCTGGGCAGGGGTGGGTGTAACCATTGTTGAACTGCCATAGCTTAAGTAAAATAAATACCTCCCCACCCATGCTCAGGCAGAATCCTAATTACATGAAGTAGGCTTTTAGAAAATGCAAGAAGGAGGAAGACTTTTTAGAAAGGATAATGGTTGGAGACTATGCTCAGAGTACATTAATATATATGCATGAAACTGTATATAAATAAATAAACTAAAAAAGGGCAAGATGAGAAAAAGAAACACAAAACAGATGAGACAAAAGAAATAACAGAAGAAATAAAATGACATTTTACAGTCCAAATTTGTCAGTAAATATATTAAACAGACCAACAATTCCAACTAAATATGAAACTGAAATTATAAACTATAACTATGTTACTTATAAGATAAAATGTAAATGAAATAAACAACAATTTATACATAAGATGGAAAAAGATATGCCATGCCAACAGGGCAAAAGAAAGTGGGGCACATTTAGACTAATATATCAAGAAATATTACCCCTCATAAAGGTGTGTGTGTGTGTGTGTGTGTGTATTGTGCGCACACTTACGTGCATATGCATGAACACAGGCTTGCAAGCAGAAGTCAACCTTGAGTATCTTTCCTCAGGACTCTACCTTGTTTTTGAGACAGAGCCTCTCACTGGGACCTGGGAGTCAGCAATTAGGATAGGCCAGCCTGCCCCAGGGATAACTCTGTGTCTGACTCCCTTCCCACACTGTATCTCTTACTTCCTGCACTGTTATAAGCATACCTCCAGGCCCAGACTTCTCTGTGGATGGTTGTGATTGAATTCAGGTTTTCGTGCTTGCATAGCCAGCACTTTGCCAAGTGAGCTATCTCGCGGGGTAGCCCAGGACTTGCCTGGTCAGTCTCCTAGTCTGGGATGATAGAAAAAAAAACCTAGTCCTCAAGGCAAGAAGTATCTCTAGAGGGGACACCATGACTAGTCAACTACAATTGTAAATCTATTCACACAGCAATATAGCTCAAGATCTGTAAGTAACAAAGTAACAAAATTATCAAAGTGGGAATCCTATCATCCCGATCTCTTTAACAGAGAAAAAAGCAGAAAAGAAAATGAGCATACCAAACCACTTTGCTTTCACTCTGGGGCAACAGTTTGTAATTTGAGGGTCAATGTACTTCTAAGATTTTAAAATTATTTTTAGTAGGAGTCAGAAGTCCATGAATGTGGCTAGGAACAAAATTGATTTTTATTTTCACTAACTTCTATTTGAAACCCAGGATTTCCATCAGTGTCAAATGCAAGCAATACACTACCATGATATTACTAATATTTATTACATTTTCAAAACAGAAACTGAAGATGTTCTTATCATTATAGATTACTTGATATCTTAATTTAAAAATAGTATATTTGCCACTAGATCTTATTAATTCATAAACATAAAAACATATACTTGAACTTTTATATTTGATAAATTATTTTTAAAGCATATAATGTACATACACATATACATGTATATATATATATGTACACATACATATATATGTACACACACACGGTAGTGTTGGGGATTGGACTTAGGGCTAAGTGCATGCTAGGCAAGTACTCTAACCTTAAGTTACACCTCCAGTCCCTGTGATTTAGAGAGGAGTCCACAACATAAATATAAATAAGATGCTTTGCTTCAGAAACCAAAGTTCCTATCACATGACTCGCAGCTCTTCAGATTCACACTTTCTGCTACTGTACCTCATCTTGGAGAGAAGATGTATACCTGACATCCAAGTTGCCCTTTGCCACCTGGCAGGTACCACTAACAATTCTAATCTTGGCAGATTCCGTTTTCCTTCTATGGAAAAGCACTTCTTCGGTTACTATTGAGAGTAAGTGGTAGTGGCCTTTTATCACACGATAAAAACAAAAGTACTTGTGTAACACCTGGGGGTTCACAAAGTACCCCACCCTGTGTCTGTGAGCATATGCATGCTATTTCATCATCACCTATTGATCACCTGGCCACTAATTCTCATTTTTGCATGTCTTTTTACCTTTGTGTTGATGGTCCAATCAAAACCTAACTCTGAGGACAGACTTTTTAAATGCTTCTAAATTGATCATTCCTACCATTGTGCCTTGAATTCTATAATCATCAAAACCAGAACCACCACTAGCCACATACCTTTCTTCCCACATAAGCTGTAAGCCTCTGAACTACTTTGCCTTTGCCACTTCAAGGATTCCTCAGTTTCACTGAGACCCCAACTCTGTTGGCTTTCTTCATCAGCACCTGTTCCTTTAAGATCGTTGTAAACCAGTTCCTATTTCAGTTTATCTTTATCATAATTCTCATGTTAGGATCTATAACTCCCCTTCCCTCCCATCTTGAACAATGTCTGCTAAAATCTCAAACCTCTACGAAGCCAGGAGCCATCTCTGTGCTTTATCATCCCAGCAATATATTATGAGAGAGTGTCATATAAGTAGGCATGCAGTCTTCAATTTAAACTCATGACCTGGAATGAAACAGGCTTTTAACACTGCTTAATACATTGTTTTCTTCTCTCACTCATTCACGCCTGCCCACCAATGCACCTACTTTAGGCTGATCTCCTCCCCCTCTCTCTCCTGAAAATTCCTAATCCCCCAAATATTCTTTTTCCTAAAAATCTCACCTAGAAATGACTCCTACTGATCTATCCCTCTAGCATGTAGAAATATTCTTTTTAAAGAAATCCTTTAATCTATGCTCTGGAGTTTTCTTTTTTCCTTTCCTCTTTGTGTGTGTGTGTGTGTGTGTGTGTGTGTGTGTGTGTGTGTGTGTGTGTGTGTGTG
>OU015742.1:110291660-110320025 GCA_907169655.1 Acomys percivali | reverse complement strand
GTGTGTGTGTGTGTGTGTGTGTGTGTGTGTGTGTGTGTGTGTGTGTGCACGCGCCAGAGTTCAACATAAGATGTCTTCTTCAATTGTTTTCCAGATTATTTTCTAATAATGTCTTTTATTTATTCTTTAAGAATTTCATACAATGTGTTTTGATCATATTCAACCCCCTCCCCCAACCCCTCCCCCAACTTCCTACCCACCCAACTTCATATTCTCTTTCTCTTTTAAAACCAAAGACACAAACAAAACCCCCACGGAGTCCAGTTGTGTTGGCTGACTGCTCCTAGGTGGGCCTTCCCTGGAGTATGGCTGACATAGCATCCACCTTATGTTTTGAAATAGGATCCCTTACCATCTAGTCTCCCTAGCACTGGGATTATAGGTAGATGTGCCACATCTGGCTTTTTTTTTTTTTTAACACAGGCCCCTTTTCATGGCAAAGAGGTAACCAAGGACTGTGATTTATCAATTATAATACTTATTTATAATCAGTTTCCTCCCTGTGGTCTTCTTTAAGGTCTCCTTGTGCCTTCATTTAACACCTGTCAGCCTCATGCCTTCTTAGTCTCTTCAGAGTTGCTCATACACACTTAACAGTATTCATTCCCACCCACTGCTGACCCAGCTTCTGTTTACTACTCAACTGAAACGGCACTTTCAGGAGTCCTCAAAGGACACTGCTGTGGAGTCTATGGAATTTCCCAGCACTGTGTTAAGTGATCTCTCTGTATCACCTTCCCGCATGACTACAAAGGCTTCTTTTCTTGCTTTCTGTAACCACAGTCAAGCTTCCTAGCCACTGACTTACAAATTTCACACCCCTTTAGTGTCCTAAATTGCCTCTTTTGAAAGTATCAATAAGCAATAGGCAGGAAGCAGAAGGAAGAAAGTAAAGCAAGACAGGAGAGTCGGCTGCCTGTAGAGAATCAATGCTGGCTCGAGGAATCAGACTGTTCTACAATGAGTATAGTCCACAAATCCGCACTGAACTTCATTTTACAATGAAGAAACTCACACTTCAGTCTCTATATGATCTCTAGCAAAATTCTGAGACCAGATAGCCTGGTCAGTCACGCTCTATTCCTATATATCAACATTTGGGCCCCTGCTGCTGCCACCTTCCCAAGAGCTGAGGTGTAGTTACTGTGGGAGATACATGAAACTGCCTATTGCATACATTTTAGCATTACATTTAGTAGGGTAGGCAAGTGGTCAATATAAATCACCTTTCTTTAAACTACACTAAAGGTGGAATTCATTGATATTTCAAATAGTCTGTGAATTACACATGGCAAAGCATATAATTTACACATATTAATTTCTACTTCAAGTTTAAGTATGTGAGAACACATGGCCTGACAAGTAATGTTGCCCTTGTATTACTGATTCTTTATATTTTTTCTTATTTAGAATTCTTTACATTACTGATTCTTTACATTTTTCCTTATTCCTTAATTAGGATGCAGCCTGGTACACACAAGACATGAACCTGCCTTAGACTGCAGATAGAGACTTATTGGCTTTAAGGAATATGGCGATTTGCCCTCACATTCCCTTCGTTTTCTCCTGAGTCATCCCATTAGTTAACCCAATGAGCAGGGATAATGTAAGGAGCCAGTGGGCTCTACATGAAGGTGGACACTGTGGGCAGCTTTTCCTGGCTTCTGGCATTAGACTCAATCAGGCAATTAGACCGCAGAAGGACATTAGAGCAAACAGAAGGGAAAAAAAGGGTTTCTGGCTTATGGTTTTTCCAAACAAAGATAATCGGATAAAGGCAAAGAATAGTCCAGTTTTAAAAAAGAAAACAGTAAAGTAACATAAAAAAAGGAAGCTAGATATTAGAAAATAACCTTAAGTAAGAGGAAGAGGTTGTTGAGACAGCTTAGCAGAGACAAAAGGCACTGAAGAACAGAGTCATCCATATTCCCACACTGTAAGATAAGGCAGACAAAAGGCCAGTTAAACTATGTACAGACTTAAAAAGAATTTAAGGAAGGTAACTTGACTGGCTTGTTTGACCATCAGTGACAAATGATCATGTTTTAATTTTTCTGAAGACTCTATATTTGTGTAAAGTGCATTATCAGCATTATTCTCAGCTTTCTGTCCTTCACTGAAGCCACCACGATGTCTTTTTTTTTAATCATGCTGTTTATTCCTAGTTGTTGCTAATGTTGCTCTGAATAAGCCAACAAGATAAAAGCCATATGAAGAAACAGTTTTCTTAAAGAATTACTATATAACACTGTGTGCTCTGATAATTTTATGCATAGTTAGCAAAGGATGAACTAAGACTACTCCCAAATTGGAATGAAGTGCCATTAGTCTAGTTTTTAGCTTATTTTTTTAACCTCCATTCATAGTTTCAGTATCCAACTAACATTTTATTGTCTTCATTCATATGGCTTCAGTAGTACCCAATTAGGAAAAGGAAAGGACACACAGTGTGCTTGGGCACCTGCTCTGCCATAGCAGCAAACAGTAAACTAATGAATCGCGAACTTTTCTTTTCATATGAAGTTAATAGTCTCAGATTCCCTTTAGATTTCACTAAGCACTAAGGTTAATTATTTTAGAGCAAAGAGACAAAGGAAAAGAATTTAGGATGTTAGAAGAAGATCTCCATCAGAGGAATTTGAGATTTCCATGTTCACCCCTCCTCCCCTTCTGAGACAGGGTCTCATGTAGCCCACGCTGGTCTTAACATCTCTCGGTTGCCTTGGATTCTGACCCTGATGTGTCAGCCTCCCAACTTCTGGGGTTACAGGTGTACACCCCCACACCCAGCCTGTTTTATACTTTAGGATGTTGCTGACATTACTTCTGAAGTGCTGACAATGGCAGTTGTTTTTGGTTGTGAGCCTAGCCTTTAACGGCTGAGCCCTCTCTCCAGCCTAGGCAGTTGTTTCTGAGATACATGGATGCCAATAAAAAGAGCACATAGCCATCAAAATCTGAAACTCAGGGGAAAAGATTTAGTCTTATGACACAATATTTACTAAATTTTAGAGAACATTAAAGCAATATTATTATGATTCTGGCAATTGCAGTGGTATAATCAATTATGAAAATGTAATACATGTGCTAACAGTAGCTCTTAAAGGAAGCAGCTACAACAATGTGAGGATAATAGAAGATAAATACCTTCAGTTGATTGTTAAATGAATCCATTTCTGAAAGCTTAGATGCAGTTTCTTTTTCAAGAGCATCTAATTGTTCTTTAAGTCTTTGGCATAATTCTTCCTTTTCTAAAGATTTTTTATGAAGTAAACTGATCCCTGAATCTGAAGTACAAAAATATCAAGTCAGTTCACATTTGACAGAAACTTATGTCATTTCCTGTCTGGTCAAAAAGATGTAACTAAAGAAACACAAAAGGTATATATTATTAACATACGTGAGTAGAACAGACACTACTTTCTATTCCCAAATAATATCTTGCAAAGGTCCTCAAAGTTAATGAATATAAGTATTCGTTCTAACTGAAAGGATCGGGACTTGAAAAACTCCACATTAGAAAAGGTTTTTGACCAAGGCAATGGGCATGATACCATCCACCTCATTAAGGAAGGTGAATATACAGGCATGACAGAAAGCGCACCTCAGGCAACAGGATGTGCTGCTGAAGTCGTTTTGTACATACTCATAATGATCTCAAAACCAGAGGACCACCCACAGCAAGGACCCAGTAAGCATTGCTGACAGGGTTATTTAACAACTCATGTTAAGAGGTACACAATTTTTAAAAATTTACACAAGGATAGAGAAACTAGGTATAAAAATAGTGTTTTACCTTAAAACAAAATAGTAACACTACTATATAAATTCATATCCTAAAATTTTTATTTTTAGGGTATGGAAAGCAAGTACAGAATCTGAATAAAAATAAACATACAGAGTAAAAAAGCTAAGTCCTCCTGCATATGAAACCCTAACTTTTCCTTTCAGCATTTGTTATGAATGAATACACACTTAGATATGTGTGTGCTCACTCAACTTTTGCTTAGCAGACCTATAGTATCTACAGCATCCTGTAACACACAAACCTCTATTTACTTTTTAAATTTTGGTGTTAGTAGAGATTGAAGCAGGGCCTCATACACACATGCCAGGTAAGCACTCTGCCACTGAGCCACAAACCCAATCTTAGGTTATTTTAAATTTAACAATATATTTTATCAGTTAGGACATGCAGCTTTAGTTCCATTCCCATAGAAGCTAAACTACGGCTATTCCATTTAAACGTAAGCACCATTCTCCTGTGTTTCTTGGAGTTCAGCTTGTTTAGAGTTCACACGTGACAGCATGCACTTTCTTATTTCCATGGCTGACTCGTCTGACTGAGTCTACAGCCTGGATTACTCATGATGTCACATATGGCACTGGATCCCTCTTGTGTTTGGTTTTGCTTCTTTGAGAAAGGGGTTCTCTGTGTAGCCTTGGCTGTCTTGGGCAAGCTTTGTAGACCAAGCTGATTTCGAACTTGCAGAGATCTACTGCCTTTGCCTCTCTGGGTGCTGGGATTACAGGTGTGTACCACCTCATCAGCTTCTTTGTTGTTATTGTTGTTGTTGTTTAAGGTATAGTATGTGTATGCACACACTTTCATTTCCTACTGATGGACATCTGTTCCCAACCTGGCGTGCAGATGCTACAATGAACATGGCGTACACATGCCTTCAGATAGTGAGTTACTTCTTTCAGCTCCACATTCAGATGTGGGCCACATGGCAGTTTAACTTCTAATTATGTAAGAATATGCTTTATTATTTTCTATAATACCTGTTCTGATTTACGCTCCCACCAGTGGTGTGCTAGATTTTCCTTTTCTCTCTTGCCAACACGTATTCCTTACCTTCCTGATAACATCTCTCCTTGAGGTATGAGATGATTAACTATACCGACCACTCTTCAAATACTTACTAGTCATTTTTATCTGTTTTTTGTTTTTAAATTGAGCCATGTGGGGATTTTCTACTGTTTGGGGGATGTTTTTTAAATTGGGTTGTATGAATTCCTTATACATTTGGATATCAAAGCTCTAATAGATACATGGGTCTCATATATTTCCTCTAAGTCTGTGGGTCACCTTTTCATCTTGGGCATTTCCTTGGCTGTGCAGAAAACTTTTAGTTTGAGATAGAATGACTTATTTCATATTTCTTGAGCTTTTGATGATATTAAAAGATCATTTGTATGACAGTTTCTTTTTGATGTTTTTAAAAAAAACTGTTATTAGGGCTGAAGAGATGGTTCAGTGGCTAAGAGTACCGGCTGCTCTTGCAGACATCCGGGGTTGGGTGCTCACAGCTGTATGTAACTCCAATTCTAGCAGACCTAATGCCCTCTTCTGGCCACCTCAGGCACTGCACACTTGCAGTGTCTAGACATATATGCAGACAAAACACACAAACATAAAATAATTTTTTTTTGAGATAGGGTTTCTCTGTGTTAACAGCCCTGGCTGCCCTAAACTTGCTCTGTAGACCATGCTGGCCTTGAACTCACAGATATCCACCTCTGCCTCCCGAGTGCTGGGATTAAAGGTGTGTAACATCATGCCCAGCCAAAATAAAATAATTTTTAAAAAGCCTGCTAAACAAAAAAGGGGAACTGAAGGTGAGCTGGGGAGGCAGGGGTGGATCTGAAATGAAGGAGAGAAGGGGAGGCAGGGGTGGATCTGAACTGAAGGAGAGATGGGGAGGCAGGGGTGGATCTGAGAGGAGTCAGGGGGAGTGGGAGTAAATATAATCAAAGTCCATTGTATGACATTCTCAAAGAATTAAGAAAACTATTATACTAAGATGGTTGCAAAAGATGTCAAGGTACTTTTGTCTGCTCTCTTCTGAGCGTTTTATAGCTTGTGTCTTATGTTTAGGTTTTCATCTATCTTTGTTGCTTTGGGTTTTGAGACAGGGTCTCATTCTTTAGGCCAGGCTGTCATGGAATTTGCTATGTAGCCCAGACCAGTCTGACTTCATGGGACTCCTCTTGCCTCAGTCTATCAAGTGCTAGGACAGGCATGAGCTACAATGCCCAAGCTCAGGTCTTTAATTCATTTTCAGTTGATTTTCATGTCTAGGATAAGATAAGGACCATTTTACTGTTTTGCATTTAGTTATCCACTATCCCTTACACTATTCACATATGAGATCATGCTTTCTCATTGATTACTTGGTAACTAAACTGTGAGTTAAAAATAAACCTTTCCTTTCTTCAGTTATTTCTTGTCAGGTATCTGGTCACAGCTATGAGATAAGCAGCTAATACAATTTGTGATAATATTTTCCACATTATTCTGAAACTTTTAACTTATAGGCAAAAAATTAATTTAGTAGAATGCCATTTTAAAAATAATAATATATTAATAATTATTTAGAAAAGAAACACAACAAAACTTAGAGACTTACCAGGTGTGTTATTGAGCTGCATGTTTTTAATTCTTTCATTTAATAGTTGCTTTTCAGGTACAAGATAGATAAGCTTATTTTGATATTCCTTTAAAAAAGAAAATTAGAATCTCATTAAAACAATACAATGTCCAAGAATATTTTTAAAACTTTAAAATATGACTTAATCACTTTTACACAGAATAAAAATGCTACTTGGTTGTAGCGTAGAATTATATAGGATATAAAAAAATATTTAGGCAAATACTTAGGAATGGCTGGCTGATTTAAAGGAATCAAGAATGTGTTCATCAATGTGTGTCTAGAGACTAAACTTTCTGCACCGTGATGGATGACAGTTGGCAAAGAACCAGAGAGCATCTATGTACTAGACAGCATGCGCACACAGGCCATGGCACTAAATAATGCCTATGTGTACATCAAAGAGGGGCTGAAATCCTAGGGAGAAATAGGGAAGCAGTTTTAAACCATGTAAGAAACAGCTTTGCTGTGACCATGGGAACTCTGATTATCCATCCTTGCAGTAAAAAGTTACATAAGAGGACTCTCAGGTGGACAATACTTGCAGCGTCCCTACTTTCAAACAGCAATAATTGGACCAGACTCTGCTTCAGTAGCAAAGAGGTACCTGGGTCTCTGAGAGAAACATTTAATATTTTCTCACCACAGTTCTGAAAGACTAACTTCTAATCAAAATTTCCTAAAAGGCATAGCAACACTTGATTGCAATGTATAATGTGGTATGAATACAGGTGTTCTGCCATAATTCCAGTGCTGATACTTGACTCCCAGGACTACAGTGTTCAGGGGTATGGCTGAAGGACGTGATTAAACTCCGAGCACTTTCCCTCATTAAGGGGATTTGGTCCTGCCTTGCTCTCTGGCATGTTAGAGTACAGCAAGAAGAGGCTGCTTTTGTGATGGAGTACACCTGCCAGTCAGTATTAGTGCCCTGATCTCCAAATGGACAAAAATAATACATAAAGCTTTGGATTGTTGTTGTTGTTGTTGTTTTTTCTTTTTTGGTTTTTTGAGACAGGGTTTCTCTGTGTAGCTTTGGCTGTCCTGGACTCCCTTTGTAGACCAAGCTGGCCTCAAACTCACAGCAATCCACTTGCCTCTGCCTCCGGAGTGCTGGGACTAAAGGCATGCACCACCAACACCCAGCTATAAAGATATTTTTGTTGAAGTTCGAAGTGGTGAGTGTTTATGTATAAATTTAAGCAGAACCTAACTCATGTCAAGCTCAGTTTTAAGAGGTAGTAGATTTTCTGATCTTTTCTATCACAGGTCTGCCAGAAACTCAGATTCCCAAAGCACATCATCCACAGGAGGAATGGCAGGCAACTGCATGTGTTTACAGACCACTGAGCTGCAAAAGACCCACCTGAAGTTCCTGTTGGAGTTGTTTGATTTCCATAATCTCCAGGTCACACTGTTTGTCCAAAACTTCTAGCTCAGTCTTTTGTGTTTGTTTTCTGATTCGGACATCTTGAAGTCTGCCTGAGATCTGCTGATGTTTTCCATTCTATAGGAAGATCATGTACACATATATGGTTTTTTAAAAAGTGCTAACAGGATATATTCCCTTCAGGAGAAAAATCCTTTTATTTAGCTAAATTTCAGATGACATTTATGATTCATAGTCTGAGGAGAAGAAGGTCAATAATCCAGTGGGATTCACTTCACATTCGTTTATATGAAGAGTTATTAACAAGAAGCAAGTTTTTCTGAGAGCAAGAGCCTATATGTTATGATGAAAGCGCACGAATACAACACACTGAATTTTTTCTGGATCGTGTATTCATAACTACATAAACATTCTCAAAACATATTTAATTATTCTTTAAATGCTTGCATGTGATATTTAGCATTAGCCTCTCCTTCTCTGGTTTCAGTGTTATTTTCTAATCTGCTTTAGCTAACCAGTGTCCAGAAGGAAGTTTTGGGTTTCACTCCATTTATCCTATACTACTCTTTTCCTTATGTGAAGAATACCCTATCCTTCCCTTCCTGGGGAGGCGAATAGAGCAGAGAGCAGAAACTGTCCATAAGATCTAGGAAGAAGCACAGGGTGGGTGGTAAAGAGTGAACTGCCACTTCACCCTGCAAGCCAAATTTGTATAATACTTAGAGAAACACACTTTAAAGAGGAAATTAGGGTAAAAACAAAAGAAACAAATAAAAAAAGTCTTTGGAATAGGCCCCAATCTGACTGGAGCAATTCACTGAAGGAGAAGAAGAGGACAGAAAGGATACTAGAAATGCGCGTGCACAGAGGAAGTCACAGAACAGAGTGAGGCCTCACCAGGAACCACACCTTGACTTTCTGCTGTTTGGTATCTCAGCCTGTGGTGTTTTGTTGTTACAGCACTAGAAAAAGTGCAGTGGAGTGAGGAGAAATGGGTTGTCACTGATGAAAGTTTGACTAGTTACTGTCTTATATTCTGAAAACTACTCACTAAAAGGAGTATGTTATAGAAGTTCTAGAGCTCATCTTATCTTCACCATGTGGAAGCACAGACTGGCCCTTCCAGATACTGACCCATGCTATTGTGCTGCTGTGTTACCTTAAGCCTTAAGGCAATGTTAAGTTTTTTTAATATTAATTTTTTTATATTTATTTATATTGTGTGTGTATGTGTGGGTGTGCACAGAGGTCAGAGAACAATTGGTGGGGGTCAGTTTCCTCCCTGAACTATGGGTTCCAGAGTCTAACCTCAGCTTGCCAGGTGTGGCACAAGTGGTTTCACCTGTTGAGCTATCTGGCCAGTCCATTTTCTCCCATTTTTAAGAAAAACTAGACCATCAAAATAATGGTTCTGAGACATCCATATTGCACACAGAAGCTCAGGGCTTTAGACCTCTCTGTATGGCACTGTGGCATGATTAATAGTCATGATATTTCTATAAATTAACTTAAAGCCACAAAATAGCATCTTTCTGACCAAAGAGATTACGATGATTTATTTAAAAAAATAATTTCAATGCAATTCAAGCCAGCCCCCCACCCCACCCAAGGAAAAACTCAGTTGCCACTGCACAAGATGTAAATTTGGTTCTGGCACATAGGTAAGCATTCGTTATGAAAAATCCTGACATTCTAGCACGGCTTCTAGATCTCTTTACCTTCCCATTTCAAAGAACTTGACTCTTTAACATTTGGTGTGTAAAAAATCAGTTAATTAGAATGACTAATATTAGTTAAAAATTAGCTTTTCAAACTGAAGGAAACAGCAAGAGATATTTAGGTAAGCTATTTGGTTTTGTTTGTTTGTTTGTTTTCCTACTTAGCAACCGAACTCTTTTTATTCAAGCAAACCCTGGATAGGAAATACCAACATTGCTCAGATAAATTCCATGCAAACTTTAGCCTTACCACTGCTTCCAGCTCAAGATGGAGACTCTTCCTTTTAGAGGTCAGCCTGACGATTTCTTCTTGCTCTCTATTCTTCTGATTGAGAAGCTCCTGTCGACGGATTCTTTCCCATTCTAACCGACGCTGTCTTTCAAGCTCCTGTTTTGCTGCCTAAAATTAACAAATTAATGAAACTTTTAAATTTACAAAATCTATATTATCTAAAATGTCATGGAATGATGGTGTTTAGTGCCTAAAGGTAGATGAGAAAATGTTGCTTTCTCAATGGGCCTTAAGATAGCCACAAAAGTGTCTTTTATTCATCACTGAACCTTCTTTTTGTTGTACTAAGTATAAAAAACTAGAGAAGTAATTATCCCTTTATTCTGGTATCAGAGAAGATGCAATTCCACTTACATTTTTCCCCAGCACTGTAATTCACTGTGTTTTGTTCCTGGCCCTTTAAAAATGCAACCAGTGTTTCTTTTATTTATTTATTTATTTTGTTTTTTTGAGACAGAGTTTTTTTTTTTTGTTTTTTTGAGACAGTGTCTCTGTGTGCCCTTGGCTGTCCTGGACTTGCTTTGTAGATCAGACTTCTTGTTCCTCTTTGCATCTTCATCTCCCTGCGCTTCAAGTCTGGCCCTTCAATTCTTCAGACCGTGACTGTGAGTTCTAGGCTTGCCTTCACCCAGTGTCCTCCTCTGCCTGACCCCCTGCCCAGCGGTGCAATCAATCCTCTGACTGGGGCCTCCTCAGCTCTGCACCAGGAAACCTTCAAGTCTGTACACACAACCAGCCTCTTTCCCCCATCAAGGGAAGTGAGACTCACTCTGTACAGGATCGAAAGTGACATGATACAGACGGAAAAGCACAACAGGACTGAAAAGTTCAGCAGATTCTTAAACAAAATGTACTCATTTATTAAATCAGGGATTTTCTTAGGAAATAACTTGAAAATTACCTCTCGTCTTTCTATCTCTTTTCTCCGCTCTTCCTCCCGCTGTCTTTCCAGTTCTCTCTGTTTCTCCAAGCGCTTTTCCAATTCCAGTTGCTTCTTCCATTCTTGTTCTTGTAATTCTCTCTGTTTCCGCTCCCACTCTTCCTTTTCTTTCTGGGCTTTACGCTCGGCCTCCCTCTGCTGCTGCTCCATCAGGGCCTGGCGCCGCTTCTCCAGTTCCATATTTCCTCGCTCGTAGTTGGCTTTCCGTTTGTCCTCAAAAGTAACTAAAAGAGAAGAAAGAAAGAAAAAAATAAAGAAAGAAAGAAAGAAAGAAAGAAAGAAAGAAAGAAAAAGAATGACAGACAGACAGACTGTATGCTTCTCCCGCAGCCTACAGAACCTCTCATCTAGTTCAATATACTCTGTCCTGGTAGTCATTTGGGTGTTCTTATTTCCCCTAAGGATATTTTTTTTTTTTTTTGAGACAGGGTCTCTCTGTGTAGCCCTGGCTGTCCTGGACTCACTTTGTAGACCAGGCTGGCCTTGAACTCACATCGATCCACCTGCCTCTGCCTCCCAAGTGCTGGGATTAAAGGCGTGGGCCACCACGCCCGGCCCCTAAGGATACTTTTAACTCAAATGTAAACAGGAAAGATTTATTTCCTATAAAAATATTCACTTCTTCAAATAAGCAAGGTTGTGTTGTTGTGTTTTATATGTTATATGTCATTAACTTTTTGAAGAAGGTTTTTTGTTTGTTTGTTTTTCAGTGCTGGGGATCAAACTTAGTTCTGGCCAAAGAGTCTACAAATGAGTTATAACCCCAATTTTTTTTGCTAACTTTTAAATAATCATGTGTATACTCTTTCAAGCAATCAATTTTTCAAAGCTAAGGATTTCGTTACAGAGCTTGATCTGATTCTTTTTAACATGTAAGAAACACAAATTTCCCAAATATACACATGCTCCCCTCTTCCGTTACCATTTTCAGTTTTACTCTTCATTAAAATGAATAAATAATTTTTAAAAACCCACACAATGATCTGGTGATGCAGCTCAGTGGTGGAAATGCTTGGATGGTTTACATTAAGCACAGGGGCTCGATCCCCAGTAATATATACATACATAGCTACAACTTTCATCCACTAGTTTTTTCGTATAGCAGATAATTTTTAAGTCTATAAACACTCTATTTTTACTTCAAAAATAAAATTTCAGCTGTGTGTGTGGTGGCTGCACACGGCCTTTAATCCCAGTACTTAGGCGGCAGAGGCAGGCAGATCTCTGTGAGTTCGAGGCCAGCCTGGTCTACAGAGCGAGTTCCAGGACAGCTAGAGCTGATACACAGAGAAACTTTGTCTCAAAAAGCCAAAATAAAATGAAATTTAAAGTAAATACAATTAATTTTTATTTTAAAATAAATAAATTAAAAGTATAAAATTAAAACCTGGCAATTTCTTCTGAGGTTCTTCTTCTTGTGTTTTCTGATATGAAGGCAGAGTTCCATTAATGGAATCAATTTGCTTTCCTCCTCTAAGAAGAACAAACAACAATCAGTGTCACAAAGTCTGGGAATTTTCAGACTAAAAAAATACAGATTACCAACATTTAAAACAAGTTAATATTTAATGTATAATACTAGGGATATTTGAAATACAGTATGGCCATTAGTCATACTGTGCAAAGTACTTAGGTTCTAGAGAGATCTGGATTCAGTTAATTACTGTTCCTGGGCAAGTTTTTCTTAGTCTCTTCAGATAAACTTTTCCCTATCACATAATGAAAACAACTCCTCTTATTTACTTCCCAGTGTCACTCATTAAGTATGAAAATTGAAGGACAGAGCAAATATTAATTTTCCTCTAAACTAAAGCACAGGCTTCAACCAGTTCCGAAGTAAAAATGACACATAAATGATGAAAACACAGCCCTGCAGATCTGCATACCTGAAAGATGGAGGGACGAGCTCGGGGGGTAAGGTCAGTGGGAGTGGTTGTCCAGCTTTGGCCATGTCAGTGAGGTGCATCGCCAGGATGAACTCTTCAGCTTTCAACTGTCCATCACCATCAATGTCAGCCAGAGTCCTAAATGAAATGTGAAAACTCATAATTTACAAGTCCACTGACAATTTTTACTGACTATATTAAGAGTACAGCTTTTATTTTTACGAGTAATAACAGTATAAATGCTAAGTTAATATGTTTTAGTGAAATGTAAATATATACAAAACAATGAGTCAATTTTTACCCTTAATTTTCATAGCCCAAAAAAAAAAAGGGAATCATCATAGCAAATGCCCATTCCGAGGAGGTGGTTTTTTAATATTTCATGTTCAGTTCAATATATTAAAATGAGATAATCTCTGGACAGCAAACTAAGTCATTATAGAAAAGAAAACTACAGGCTGGGGGGATGGCTCAGCAGTTAAGAGCACTGTCTGCTCTTCCAGAGGTCCTGAGTTCAATTCCCAGCAACCACATGCTATAATGTGATCTGGTGCCCTCTTTTGGCCTGCTGGTGTACATGCAGATGGATCACTCATACACAAAATAAATAAGTCCAAAAAAAAAGAAGAAGAAGGAGGAGGAGGACAAGAAAGAAAGAAAGAAAGAAAGAAAGAAAGAAAGAAAGAAAGAAAGAAAGAAAGAAAGAAAACTACAGTGTTACTTATAAAACAAAGGTGAAGTTCTCAAGAATGCATGCTTCCCCAAGTGAACAGAACTTTCAAATACCCATTCTTATGGCGCATACTTGAGTCACAAAGTTTTACAGAAACACTGATTTTCTGTTTGGTTTTTCAGAAACAATCTTCAAGAAAGATTTCTTACAATAGAGAACCTATAGTTTGAAATCATCAATGGACAGACTCACCAAATAGTAGCTAGCTGAGTTTGAGAAAGATTCGACTGAAGAAGGGCATTTCTAGCTTGAAAACCTGATTGAATGAGAAAACCACAGAAGGAAACTTCTTTAGTCTCTTTTAACCCATGCAAACAATGCTGCTGGTTTTTGGAACATTTACTACCCAAATGTTTGTGCCAGGGGACAGGTACTGGGCATTCTGTGGTAATCAGAGATTGCTGAGGATGCACTGTTCCTCCACCTGCTTCCAGCAAGGCAGCTCTGAGAGCACGGGCCAGCCACAGGCGTGGAGAGGAGAGGCTCTCCAGCCCTGACCTCCCATACACTTCCCTGCATGCATGCTCTTCCCTCGGTCCTGTCTTCAGTTTCTCTCTTCCTGCATGATCTCTAAGGGCTGCCATTCCTCTGGGAACTCCTGAACACACTTTTCTATCTGTTTTCAACAAGGATCTACAGCCTGATGCCCCTGCTTGTACCTCCACAGCCCAAACCTCACCTCCTCTCTATTTATACTCCTACATCCAACCACATACCTACATATGTTCCAATGGGCATCTCAAAAAAAAAGTATGTCCATCATGTCACTCCAAACCGCTCTCTTCTCTATAAATTGCGTTACTGTCCATGCCATGACTCAAGGCATAAATCACAGTTTTTTCCTGACCCCTTTTCCTTTATCCATGATTCACTTTGTCCTACATAAGAATTATTGGCTGGGAGAAGAGGAAGTGTGAAAGACGGTTGAACATACTTGCCTATTACAAGTATATATCTTGTGTATAACCACTGCAAATTTATGTAATATGTTTCTGTAGAGCATTTGAGTTAGAGCGTAAAGCGTGAGCAGAGAAAAGGGCAAGTGGAGAAAATGCACTCTCTCCGGGAGCTAAGGCTAATTGCTGCCACTACCGCGCCTTGTGGTTTGGGGATTTTATTCACTTCAAAGCTTACAAGATGAAATATGATCTTTCTGAGCGATGCTT
This sequence comes from Acomys percivali, assembly GCA_907169655.1. Classification (NCBI taxonomy): domain Eukaryota; kingdom Metazoa; phylum Chordata; class Mammalia; order Rodentia; family Muridae; genus Acomys; species Acomys percivali. The sequence continues at coordinate 110,305,466 of OU015742.1, read as the reverse complement.
TTCCAAAACGTGTGGTGTATACACCTTGTACTTAACTTGGCATAAGTACTTGAAGAAAGCAATCAAGATGAATTCATCTTTCAATAATTATACACTTACAATATTCTTATGTATGAAATGCCTTCAATGTTAGAACTTTAGGTAAGACATAAAGTACAAATTCAAGTATCAGCTTTTCAGAAGTTTACATGAGCAACTAACCCTCTCCTGTAAGCACTGTATGCCAGTTACCTGAGAGGTATCCACTCATGCTTTTGTCTAGGCTGTTGAACTTTTGCCGATACTTTAACCTTGAAGGCTGAGGAACTGCCCACTCTGAGGTCCCAGTCTTGGGCGAGTTCCCTGAGAGGGAAGCAGTTGAGGAAGTTGAGCTATAATAAAATGTATTTAAAAGTTTATGTTACTAAATAAATACATTCAATTAAACTTTATAAAATAAAGACTTTAAGAATCAATATACAATATAATGTCAATAGATACATACAACTCCATCTATTAAGAACCTAAAACTTCAGGCATTTTACTGGCCAGGGACTTTATAAATGGCATTCCTTATCTTCCAAGCATACTTAAAAGATATTGTCTACATTTCTTACTTTGTTAAACTATGGTTCAGTGATGTTAAGAGGGGAAGAAAGGTCACAAAAATCAATGGTTATTTAAGTTACAATACAATATTTTTCTGGATGAAAGGTAACACCATTTTGAAGAGAACTATGATGATTTCTATGGAAGGTAATAAATGATACTTTTGTGTTTTCTAAAATTTAAAAACACCATGTCAGCCAGGTATGGCAGCATACACCTTTAATCTCAGCACTCGGGAAGCAGAGGCAGGCAGATCTCTAGTTCAAGGACAGCCTAGTCTACAGACTGAGTTCCAGGACAGCCAAGGCTACACACAGAAACCCTGCTTCAGAAAACAACAACAAAAAGAAAACTTAAGTATAAGTATTTATATTTGTCCATTACAAAGAACAACCTGGATAAGCAAGGGCTTATTAAGTGGAAATCCACACTGAAAACAGACAGTTCTGTGCATTAAGTATTCATACCTACTAGATCCTAGATCAATCAGAGACTGGGCCTTCTGGATACTAGCACCACCAAATCCTCCCATCATCAGACTGTAAGATGATGCATGAGGCAATGCTGGGAGGAAAAGATAAAAGGGAAAAGACTTATACTAGGCAATTCACAAAGAAGGACATAGCAGGTGCTTCTTCATGTGTCTGACCTACTAGACACTTACTTGAAGAGGAATAAGGAATGGATAAAGGCTGAATGAGACTGGCGGTTCCATTTGGTAGTGAAGATGTACTAACAGAAGGCACTAGGGGAGCCGGCATCATTAGGGGAGGAATACTGGTCCCTGAAGTTGCAGAAGACAAGGGTGCTGTTATCGGTGCAACTGGAGGCAATGGCTGATGAATGGACAGATTGGGCATGCTTCCCATCCCTAAAGACAGAGGAGAACACATTTTTCAATGGTAGCAAATCAACTATAAAATACATGCCCAAAAAAAAAGAAGAAGAAGAAGTTACAGCACAAGAAGCAGCTTCAATTTTGTAGAAACACCATGGACAAATGATCCTTACAATGTTCCTTAAAGCAGCTTTGAATCTGAAGTGAAGGAGATAAGCTACTTTGAATGTTAATCTTCATGTATGGACAAAAGCGGGCATAGTCGCTATTTTGTCTTCCTTCTCTTATCTCAAAGATAAAATGTCTTACCTGACTAAAAGGAGTAGAGAGACTTACTCAGGCTGCTACACTACTAGACTAATACACATGCTCACTCCTCAAACAGAACGTGGTCTAATTAGTAGATGGAATGGTTTACATAGTGGGCATGTTTATATGTATGTATTACTGGCAAATGTGCTATATGCTTCATGTTTCTTCTAAGAACTCAAAGATAAGCTCCCCCCAAACCCCGGAGACAGGGTTTCTCTGTAGTCCTAGCTATCCTGGACTTGCTTTTATAGACTAGCTTGGCCTCAAACTCAAAGAGATCTGGGATTCCGAGTGCTGGGATTAAAGGTGTGAGGCACCAACACCTAGCACAAAGTTAAGTCTTTAAAAATAAATGATGACTTCTATTTTCTTAACTGCAGAACACTAAGTATAATATAAAAATATGGCCACTGGGTAATTTGGTGTTTATCTTTACGCTGAGCACAACAATGGAAGAATAAAGTGTTTTAAAAATTTAACATCTGATGTAAAGGAATGCATTCTCAATACAGACACACCTTACTGAATGCTTTCACATAGAGTGCTTTCACATAGAATTAATAAGAAATTGGCTAATCAAAATTATATGGAAAACATACCAACCAGTAATCTCTGATGACTACATAAACTAAGTTGGGCAAAGACTACAATTTTTAGGCCTCAATTTAGCTGGCTAATTAATCTTTAAAGAAATTTCTACTCATCTATGATTTTTAAATTACCCAAACAAATAAATTTACTCAATCTTCTTGTTTTATTTATTTAATATTAAGGACACATACTGTACCTATCTATGAGGTATAGTGTGGTGTTATGATACAAGTATACATATATGATAACCAAATCAGGGTATTTATAATATCTATCATCGCAAGCATTTATCATGTCTCTATGCTAATAACATTCAAAATCACTGGGTGTGGTGGCACATGCAGGTGGATCTCTTTGAGTTTGAAGCCAGCCTCGTCTACAAAGTGAGTCCAGGACACCAAGGCTACACAGAGAAACCTTGTCTCAAAAAAACCACAAGAAGGAAAAAAGAGATCTCTTCTCTTAAAGGCATGATACTTAACTGGGAGTCTGGATTATCATTTTGTGCTAATACATCCTTTCTTGATCCCCAAGGAATCAAGCTTATCAATCAATACAGCTGCTAAATTAATAAATACATACCAAAACGAGCAGAGATTAGTGGAGAGAACATAGGGGGTTGTTTCATGACAGGAGGGAGAACTACAGGCAGCTGCTGGCCTTGAAGCTTTAGCTTTATGAGTTTCATAGCTATGGAGAACTCTTGCTGGTCCATCTTCCCGTCCTTGTTCAGGTCTGACAAGGCCCTAGAAGGAGAGAGAGGTGAGTAGATCCATGTTGGGGTGGCGATGGGGAAATAAAAATTACTGTTGAGGTTGAAAAAATAAAAACAATGACAAAGCATTCACATGTAGACCATCACTTAATTAAATATACATATATATGAATAACAGAAAACCTCCACAGTAAGAAATAATAGCCAGAGATAGTATCTAACAAAATGCTCACAGACTGTACAGAATCTAGATAGTTTGGAGAGGATTTCCAACAATCTGGATATAAACTAATATACCATATGAGTATATACAGTATCTCAAGAATACTATAATCGTAAACTAGGAACGACAGATTGCACCTTATAGAGGCAGAGATAAAAGGATTGTTCCAAGCTGGAGGCCAGCCCAGTCTACAGAGTGAGTTTTAGGACATCCAAAGCTACATAACGTGTGTATTTTATATAGGTAAGTAAATTCTAAATTTAACTTATTCACTTGTTCAAATAATTAAAAATGTTTGACTAGTATTCTATCAAGCACTCAAATGTTCCTACGGAAAAAGAATGGGGTAGAAGTTATTATTTTTTATAAATACATTTTAAAGGCATAATCCCAGATACTCTTGAAGACATCTTATTTCTTTATGGGTATGAGTCTTTTGCCTACATGTATGTTTATGCACAACATGCGTGCTTGGTACCCACAGAGGTCAGAAGAGGGTGTCAGATCTCCTAGAACTAGAGTTACAGATGGTTGTGAGCTGCCATGTGGGTGTTGGGAACTGAACCCAGCTCCTCTGCAAGAGTAGCCAGTGCTCTTAGCCACCAAGCATCTCTGTTGCCCCTCTAGAATATTTTTAAAGTAAGATCAAGGGAAGGGATGGCTACTTTGGGGTTTACAGATGATGAAAAGTAATGAAACTACAACAAATTAAAGAAAAGGGAATTTGAGATTTTTGTCAATTATATAGAAATATTTTCAATAATTTATACATCCTTTCTTGAATTCCAATGGAATTAGAATTTGTTCTGTAGCATTTCAAATTATTTTCAATCATTTATTCAGCATAATTTATTTTTTAAAAAGCTAAGGAAATATTCTTATTTAACAATTGATGAAATAACACAAATATTCTTATCCACAATATGAAAATAATTTGATGTTAATAACGTATTATTTAAAAACAACAACAGCCCATCAGAAACTTAAGTGCATTTATAAAAGAAAGTATTTTACCATATTTCAGCTAAAACTGGGGCCGGCAGACCTGATTGTAAGAAAAATGTACGGGCTTGATCACCTGAAAGTAATAAACACAAATGCCAAGCGATACATTAGTAAGTGGAATTATTCCAATATTTATGAATAATAACAGTTGGTACAGGATGTTGATTTTAGCTCTTATCATTAAATATGTGAGTTATAAATGTATATACAAAGTTATTTACATTTTAGAGTAATATAAATCACCACTAACAATCAGTGAAGAAAGAGTGTATTATTCATTTAAAAGAGTTTACCCCAAAAGAGTTCCACAGTTAAAACTACTAAGTGCTAGGGAAACACCCCCCCGTGGGTTTCCCCATATTTGTATGTAAGCTTGCTGTGCACGCCAAGAACACAAAACCCAATTCCTCCTGTTTGGGTTTTCAGGATGGGGTTTGTAAATGAAAAATCTTCAAGACTGAAGCAAGAATGTCTCCCACGGGAACAAGGGGCAAGCTTGCTACAGAACAACGGCTTCTCTGAGTTTGGTGTTCTCCTGCAACGACCATAGCACGCACACTTATCTTTCTGGCCCTCTGTATCATCCTGGTCAGACTCAGGGAACAAAAGAAATCCACAGAAACAGGGACATGGCCATGACGCCAGCTGTTCTGTTAGTGGTAAGTCCTGACTCGGGAACCTCAGATCTTCTGGTAGCAATGGATGATGACTGCCCAATATTAGCTTGTCAGCAGAGTAGTCAGACTAACAGCAGTACAGCACAGCAGGAATACAATTGACATCAGACTGTAGTACATAGGAGAAGGGACCACACAGTCAGTCTGACAGTTATCAGCAGTGGTCACAATAGCCTTAGGCAAAGCCCACAGCACATCTCAGTCTAGGCTTTGCCCTGTGTGCACACAGATGAGCTCAGTACCTGCCACACAGGGGTGCTGTGAAGGTGAAGTGCAATAGTGCGTGGTACAAAGCTGACAAATGTTACAGGCATCATTATGGTGACAACAGTTCCCCCACAACCCTCACCCCAAGACAGGGTTTTTCTGTGTAGCACTGGCTGTCCTGGAACTCTCTCTGTAGGCCAGGATGCCTTGAATATATAAAGCATTAAGATGCAGTTGCACAGAAATGGAGAGAAAGAAAAGACAAATGCAAATCAATCACTTTTTTGTTCTGCTGGTCTTTCTACAAAACAAGTGTTAACACCAATAATTAACACTTAACACAGGCTCAAAAACATGAGAGACAGCAGTGTGGAAACAGACTCAGTGGTTTCGGGATGCCACATGCCTGTAATCCAAGTACTTGGAGGGAGCTGAGGCAGAAGAGTAATAAGTTAGAGGTCAGTCTGAGCTATAGAGCAGGACCCTCTCTCAAAACAATAACAAATCCTAAATAAATGGAAAAAATGTAAAGTTTCTGGGGGGTGGAGTGGGGGAATCTCTGGGAAAAATATCTAGTATAAGAAGGAAATAAAAGAACCAGGCGGGTGACACACACTTTTAATCCTTGCACTCAGGAGGCAGAGGCAGGTGGATTGCTGTGATTTTGAGGCCAGCCTGGTCTATAAAGTGAGTCCAGGACAGCCAAGGCTACACAAGGAGATCCTGTCTTGAAAAACAAAACAAACAAACAAACAAACAAAAAGCCTTCTTGAAATAGTATTAATATGTAATAAAACATTCCTGACCACCATTTAGAATTCAAGAAAAGAATTCCCATGTGCCAAATTGAATCAACAAATTAAGACAGTTTCAGGAAAAAATTATTTTTTCAGGAAAAAGTATTTTTTTAAATTCTAGAGTTTTGACAGATATGAATTTTATTGCTTAACACAAATTTCATAGCACTTATTAAAACTAACTGTAAGATATATGAACAGGAATATAATATATAATAAATAATAAATAACAAAGAATAAACACAAACCTGTTATGTAACCTCCTGAAGGCTTGAGGTTATCAAACTGTTTGTCATGCTTAGTGCGTTCTTCAGATGTAATAGCCCACATATTTGGCCCTCCTAAAAATATATGAAAGGCCAAGATATTATAGTATGCAGATGAGCCTGCTCAAAATGGTATATCTATAAGAATGCAAAATTCTAGCATGCAAATATGAATATTAAGCATCCATTTAATGAGACTATTTAATGTCTGAAGGACATTAAAAAAAAAAGAATACTATCAACTATATACTACAACCCTAAGGCTTTCAGTCACCCACTCAGTTAACATCTATTGAATAATTGTATACCACTCACAAAGATAAGGTAAATATTGGCAATCAAAAGATTAGAGTATTATTCTCATTCTCAAAGAATTCATACCTAGAAAATAAGCATCATCATTTACTGTGTAAATTGTGAAGGACTCTAAGCACAAGTATGACAAGCTGTAGAATTCTAAGTTAGAAACATCAGACATGAGATCACAGGAAAGATTAAGACCTAAGCAGAGGCCAGAAGCGTGAGCACTTTGCCATGTGCATAAGAGCACTTCCCTCACACAAAAAGGGCATGGCTCGAGAGGGGTGTGCAAAACGCTCTAAGTACACCAAGAGGCTACTCCCCACTAAGGTCCCATGTGAATACACAAAGTAGCAGGAAATAACTAGTTTGAATTTACTTCAAAGGGTTGTTTTCTTTTTCCTTTATCACTAGGAACTCAACCTGAGGCCTCCCTGTACTAGGTAAGATGTCTACCACCAAGCTATAACCCTAACCCTCCACTTGAGACTTTCTCTCTCAAGCTCAGGGCACTTCCTTCAGGGGGACTGATATGTCTAGGTGACAATGATTGCTTCCTGTCGCAGATTCTCAAGAGAGAGTCCATGCTTCTGCAGAGCACTTATGGAGAAGCTGTCTGATGTCCATCTGCTCTGCCAGACTTTGAGGCCTGGGAACAGGGGCTTTTTGTGTGTTCCTTTCTGTCCCAAGAACCAGTTAAGTACCCAGAAAAGGTTCATAAAAATGACTGCTGAATAGATCTCTGAATCAATAAAAGAAGGAGTAAGGGAGGAATAAAAGTGTCTTACTACATAGATCATCAGGACTGGAGGGAACACAACACTCACAAATTAACCCTTTTGCTGCCTGCCCTTCAAACTACAATCATTAGCAGTTTCTGGAGGAGTCTTTGGAAAGCTTTATACATTCACTTTGGCTAATAATCACCTATATATCACTCTGGCTACTCTTTCAGTTTACTCAACATCTGTCAACAAGGAGCCATATGTATTTAGATACATAAACTCACATATCTGCTATCCACCCTGAGTTAAAAATAATTTTTTTTTAAAATCAGTATTAGAAAGGCAATTTTCTTTTTGTTTTTTTTTGTTTGTTTGTTTGTTTGTTTTTGTTTTGTTTTTGAGACAGAGTTTCTCTGGGTAGACCTTCTGTCCTGCAACTCTTTGTAGACCAGACTGGTCTCAAACTCACGGTGATCTGCCTACCTCTGCCTCCCAAGTGCTGGGACTAAAGGCATGCACCACCATGCCTGGCTTAGAAAGGCAATAATATATATATCTTATCTACATGTACACCTGCATGCCAGAGAAGGGCATCTGATTTTGGTATAGATGGATGTGAGCCATCATGTAGGGATTGAACTCAAGATCTCTGGAAGAGCAGACTAACTGCTGCTAACTGCTGAGCCATCTCTCCAGCCCCTTTAGAACGGCAATTTTCAAGAAACATCTACCACTGAAAAATAAAGGTCTACTCTAATTATAGATCCTAAAACTGATTTGATAACATTTCCTTAGCCCTAAATGACTGAATTTTAAAAAAAAAACTATAAAAAGAAGAGTTAGAGTTAAAAATAAAGAAACAGATATGTTGAAGAATCTAAAACAGCTAAAGCTACACACTTCTGAAATAAACACATATGTAGTAAAACCTTCCTCGTCTTATCAGCTTTTTATCAGTGAGGTCGAGCATATTGTCCATGCAATACACAATATACCTATAATAAAATAACACTAAACATCATCTTTCACCTATTAAGACTAGCGAAACAAACAAGGCACATGGAGGAAGCGGTGTGTATGGAGGAATGGCTGAGAACAAGTACAATGACATAGTGTGAATTCCATTACAACAACTGTCAGAAGTCCCATGCAGAGATGGACAACTGTGAATATATTTACCATGTATGACTTTGGAAAAATGTTGACTAAAATGATGAAAATGACCACAAAGACCAAGAACAGCTGTAAACCCTGATGCTGCCAGGTATGCATAGGCTCATTAACCACAGCACTGTGCTATAAATTAGGGTATTGCTATGGAGAAGGAAACTAAAGGCAATGGTGGAAACGTAATGCTTAAGATAACACAGTAAGGAGATCTGAGATTAGAACTTGGGCAGTTGAAGATAGCTCACTGGTAGTGTGTGGCTAGCATGCACAAGGCCATGAGTTTGGTTCCCAGCATGAGGGGAAATAAAAAACCAACTTTGACCACAAAAAAACTGAGGTAACCTGAACTCCCTCAACCCTATCAGCTCTAGAATACATGGACAAGTTGCTCAAGCCCTCTGGACTGTAGCAGCCACCTTCCACAACCTAGGAATGCCACCTAACTTAAAGGGTTTCTACAGAGACCACATGGAATACACAATATACCTCAACAAGATAATGACAGGAATGGCAAAACAAAATGTAATGACATACACGTATGAAAATTCCATTAAAAAAAACTCACTACTTGGTATGCTAACCTAAAAAACTAATTAAAATTTTTTTAATGGGCAAAAATGTGTCACTATGGAACTTGCTATGTAGATCAAGTGGCATCAAACTCAACAGAGATCCACATGTCACTGCCTGAGATTAACAGTGTGTACCACCATGCCTGGCTATGGTGCTCTTTTATACACAACTATCTTTTCAACTGTTCTTGGATGCTTGTCTTCAGAATATTAAATTCACCCAGCCTGTTATTATATGTTGCTTAATTCCTCATGACTCCAAGCAACAATCATGACCTCTTCATTAAACATATAAGGGGAACAAAACCGAATATGAATCCCCTTTTAAAGGGGCTCACAGCCTTCTTAATATTTAAGACTTCACCACCATGAAAATAACAAACAACTGAGGCCTGGCACTCAGAGGAAGGATAGCAGGCTACCAAGAAGAGACTTGATACCCTATGAGCATATACAGGGGGAGGAAATCCCCCTCAGTCACAATCATAGGGAAGGGGAGTAAGGGGAAAATGGGAGGGAGGGAGGGAGGAATGGGAGGATACAAGGGAGGGGATAACCATTGAGATGTAATATGAATAAATTAATAAAATAAAATTTAAAAAATTAAAAAAAGAAAATAACAAACAATAGATACTTTTATTATGATTAACATTATCTGCAAATAGAAATACTCAATAAGTAAGTTAAGACATGGAATAACTTAAATCATGTTCAAATCACTTTCAAAACAAAAGACCACTTTAAAATTTAAAATATTAATATACCAAGGATTTTCTAGAAATTAGATAACCACAAAATTTTAAAAAATTCAGAAATGTGGGTGATTCAAAGCCAATTTTTAAATAGTTGATACAATTCTAGCTTTCTTACTTAAAATGTAGCACTAACAGAACCTTTCAAAGAGCTAACTATTTGGTATTCTGCACCTGAAGGACAGAAAACCTCCCAATCTGTCTATTTTTGTAAGTCTTATGGAAAGACAATATAACAAGTATGGGGGTTGATGTCAGGTGTGGTGGCACACTGAAGGAGCACTCAGGAAGGCAGAGGCAGGTGGATCTCTGTGAGTTCAAGGCCAGTCTGGTCTACAAAGTGAGTCCAGGACAGCCAAAACTATACAGAGAAACCCTGTCTGGAAAAACCAAAACAGGGGAGCTGGAGAGATGGCTCAGCGGTTAAGAGCACTGTCTGCTCTTCCAAAGGTCCTGAGTTCAATTCTGAGTAGCCACATGGTGGCTCACAACCATCTATAATGAGATCCGGTGCCCTTAGAGGGGAAAAAAAAGAAAGAAAAAACAAAACAGGCTAGACGTGGTGGTGCATGGACTGCTAATAATAATACTTAAAATACTTTTTAAAATACCTTAAAGCCAAGCGGTTGTAGCACATGCCTTTAATCCCAGCACTTGAGAGGCAGGTGGATCTCTGTGACTTTGAGGCCAGCCTGGTCTACAGACAGTCCAGGACAGCCAGGGCTCTGTGTAACAGAGAAACCCTGTCTTGAGGGGGGGAAAACCAAGCAAACAAACAAACAAACAAACAAAAGATAGTGACCTCTTACGCTGTCTGATAATCATGTTAGGAACCCATCAAAATTCCTCCCACTTCCTCCCAACTCATCACTAAACTAAAGATGGATTTTCAGAAAGATTTCTGTTGCTTATTCTCTTCTTGCCTTTGGCTCTGTTAAGCACATTCATAAAACCAGTGAAGAAGGAAAAGTTCTCAATTTATAGAGAACCACCTATATGCTGGTCAGTAATACCACCCTGTTTTCCCATGTGTAGATACATATACATATCTATAAATATACAAACATACATAAAGAACACAGCTAGATAGTACGTCAGTTTTACAATTCTAAATGTACATAATTCAAACACGTTGTATTTATATATAATTAAAAACAAAATATTAAACATAGTCTGCATTGATATTTATCTCCAGTTTAAATAATATTTAAGGCAAATTTAAACAAATAACAATTAAGATAAATGATGTATACTGACCTAGCACTATTTTATATCTCTAAAGCATATCAGTTACATTGTTCCAAACAGACCTGTAGCCTATGTTGTAGAACTGACTAATAAAAACCTGGGTTTTCCAAGTATGGTGTAATGCTGCATCTGATTGCACACACCCAACACCTAGCTCTGCTGATCCCCAACCACACAGCTGAAAGACTATTGAGCCTAAAACTCTGAAAAGATAATAAAGCTCCAAGAAAATGGGAAGGAGGTATTATTCTTAAAGCTATTGGAGGGTTTTGGGGGGGGATTTTTTTGCTTTTTTGTTTTTGTTTTTCGAGACAGGGTTTCTCTGTGTATCCTTGACTGTCCTAGACTCGCTTTGTAGTCCAGGCTGGCCTCGAACTCACAGTGATCCACCTGCCTCTGCCTCCCGAGTGCTGGGATTAAACGTGTGTGCCACCACCGCGCGGCTTTATTGGAGTTTTTATTCTGTATTCTTTCCTCTTTTTTTCTAGATTATGGATGAAGCCACTATGATGGGTTTCAGAACTTCTTCCCCAGTCAGTCTTCAGCACCCCATAATTCTGAGTCTGAAACAAGCTATATCACACTGTAATGTCAACCAGTAGCAACACAAATCTAAGATAACTGCTTGCCTAGCACTTGGAGGCCTGTCATGTTCTCTCAATCTGCAAATGTATTCCGTTTTTGAAAAGCAGAATGCAAAGCAATGTGATTAAGAAGGCTTTGGGAAGGATGGTTCTGCAGTGCAAAAGATTAGGAGCAGAGCTGCAGTTACAAAAACATTAGGCACTGACACCCTTTCTAGTCTTAATTTTAAAAAGAAAGGGGGAAAAGGGAAGTAAAGCACCAAAGACAGTAAAAAAACATCTTGTTTGTCCAATATGGCAGCCTTAGCTACATACGGTTTTAAGCACAGAAAATGCAGCAGTGTGATTTACTTGATTTTTATTAGTTTAAACTGAAACTGAAATAGACAGATGTGGCTACTATATTACACAGACGGAACTCTGAGAATCAAAGTAACCTACAACGTCTGTAGTTAGCCTCAGAATGACAAAAATGTATGTGGCAAAATCAAATGAAAAGGTCACAGCATTAACACAACACCTGGGTCCAGCTGTATTTTTCAAATGTCAGGCATCAAAAACAGCTATGGCAAATGATTTCCTAGAGGTGTAGACCCAGCTTTTGAAGTTTGTGCTGTACATGGATATGACTTTCCACAACATTTTTTTCTTTTTTTAATTAATTTATTCTTGTTATATCTCAATTGTTATCCCATCCCTTGTATCCTCCCATTCTTCCCTCCCTCCCATTTTCCCCTTATTCCCCTCCCCTATGACTGTTCCTGAGGGGGATTACCTCCCCCTGTATATGCTCATAGGGTATCAAGTCTCTTCTTGGTAGCCTGCTATCCTTCCTCTGAGTGCCACCAGGTCTCTCCCTCCAGGGGACATCCACAACATTTTAAATCCTGAATGGGACTTAAATTAGATATATACAAATTACTCAACTAAGTACAAAAAGATAACAGTCTCTCTGCTATCAATTTCTCAAGATTATCTTTATTCCTACATACCCCTTCCTAATTAATAGTTTCTACCTTATTCACATGGACATTTTTGTCCCTGAATGTTTTATTTCCAGTAATTTTTATATATAATGCAATGAGCTATATAATAGACATAATATTTATGGAATAAAAGGAGGACTGGGATCATACTACTTGCATGTTTGATTTGTAAACCTCATTAATATGCTGGTTGAAATTTGTAAGTAAACTGAGTTTAGTGAAAACATTTTCAAAAAAAAAAAAAAAAGAAAACATTTTCATATGAGGCACAGAAATCCTCAAACCTGGATAAGAGCATTGCTGTCTTAATCTTGAACTTATATATCATCATTATAGAAAAATAATAATTATTTTAAAATGTCTATAGCATCAATCCCTATAATTTTATATCATTTCCATAATGGAGACAATATTCATCGTAATCTTACAAAGTTTTAAATTATATACATTTATTTATTTACTTAATTATTTGAAGGGCACATGTGAGGAGGTCAGAAGACAACTTGTAGGAGTCACTTCTCTCCTTATACCCAGAGATCAAACACAGGTTGTCAAGTTAAATAATTACACAATATAAACATTAAGTAATATAAATGTTAATAAAGAAATATTTGATATTATATCTGTATTACTAAAAAATTATGTGTTGGCCTGGTCTATTTGCAATCATCTGTGCAACTAAAAACACCCTTACTATTCACCTAAGGGCATTCAGCTTTTTGTCCTGCAGTTTCATGAATTAGGTAGAATATACCTTTAAATTATTCTCAACTATTCAGTAGGAAGCACATATTCCAGATAGTACCAAAAATGTTTCAATGGAATGTGGAATTTATGCATAATATTAGTAAGAAGATACATATAATGCTTTAAAACCCTCGGTGTTTTCAATCAGAATACTTCCAAGTTTTACAATTAAAAAGTCAAAATTATCTATACAAATATTTCAAACAACAAGCTCACCCCCACAACAAAACCCACATCCTTTCATCTTACCAGGCACAAAGTTACTTACCATTCATAGCTGTGGGGAACTGAGCCATCATGGTCCTGAATTTTTCTTGCAGCTCTCAGCCATCTGCAACATGAGATCGCGGTGCCATTAATACAACAAAGGCAGATCACAGCTTAGTGCACTCACTGAGCTGTAGGACTGTCTGTCCCCTTTAGCGCACACATCCAACAAAAAACAGCACAGAGCTCCTGCTGCTGCTGCTGCTGCTGCTGCTGCTGCTGCTGCTGCTGCTGCT
>OU015742.1:110268747-110291650 GCA_907169655.1 Acomys percivali | reverse complement strand
CTGCTGCTGCTGCTGCTGCTGCTGCTGCTGCTGCTGCTGCTGCTGCTGAACAAGCAGAATTCATGGTTGGGGGCACTGAGGGGATTCTGTTGGCAATAGTGCTGCCTTCATTCCATGGCCATTTAAAAGAAACAGTATATGCAACAGCCAACGCAGAATGAAGAAACCCTCAGCATTAACCAACATTTCTGTAGAAATCAACTCAGGAGAGAGAAAGCTGTTATGACTAGGCAAGAATTGATTTAAGGAAACCAAGTGCGTGAAGTAAGTATATTAAGAATCACATGGAAATCTGTAACATTCTTTTTTTATCCCCATCAAGAAATATATCCAAAATAAATGTAATGCTGCTTTTTAAATTAAGCTCTATAGGCTTAAAATGGTCTTAAAAGAGTAAAGTATATTGCAAAGCATACAGACACACGAAGTTTAAAAGTAATATCAAAAAGCATCATAATTATTAAAACACATACATGCTTACTTAAGCAAGTACACTAGTAAGAGAAGGGTCTTTATAGTAACAGCTCTAGATTTAGATGTACCTGGCTCTATTCCCATCTCTGACTACAGAAAAGGTTTTTAACTTTTTTTAAGTCTTAGATTCCTTGTCTACAATACTTTTAATCAGTATTTTATTAGTTATTATATAACCCAACACAGGGCCAGACATAGTATGTATTCAGTAAATAACTGTTGTTTTGTAAACATCCAGAAAAAGGGAAGTATCATTCTAACACCTCCCCCCCCCCCCCCCCCCCCCCGTTCATTATTTAACTGTAAATAAAGGCAAGCTTCAAAATGTCTTCCAAGAATCTTGAGAAAGTATTAGTCAGATAAAGTTAAAAAGACCACTCAGTACCTCATCTATCTATCTAAATAATGTAATTATTAATACTTTTAGGAGTCTCTGAAAGGTACTTATAGGTGATTTTAAACAAAGCAGTGAAGAAAGGTTCACATGAAGCTATCACCAGAAAACTGGCTGACTGTCAAAAAGTGGCTTCAAGGTAACATTATATTGATGTTTTCAGTAGCATCCTTTGCTACCAAGGATCCAATCCTCTAATGACTTAGATAAATATTGTTAAATTTCATATTTATTTAGTGATTTGCAGTGACAAAAAAACTGGTACATAAGTGCAACTAATTTATTTACAAGAGAATTCACAGCTGCCTTTCCTCCTACAGAGCAAATCAATTCATCTATGACATGTTAGCCACATCATGTGGTGAGTAAATGGAGAGGTCATAAGAATGGCTAATGGCAAAAAGCACCCATCTACACGATAAAGAGAGGCCGGGACAGTGGAGCTGGGTGAACGTCCACAAGGCCTCCGATGGCACTGGCAATTGTACCCTGCACTACCACCCTCCCATCTAAACACATGTTCATCCTCTGCTGACAACAAGCTTTAGAGCAAGGGACTGTAAAACTGTCTCTTCAACATGCTTTTACTCCTTCTGGGTAGGAGTAAATTTATCACGAGCATGTTAGTTTTCTTCATTCCTTTCTTTAAAAAGATAAATTCCAAGTATTGGAGTTATTGACAGAAAATTAATGTCCAAATTCTGGTAGAGTGGCTGAAAGTCCTTTAGAAGGTATGGTGTCGAGCCTTACAACACGAGTAAGAATTGGTAGTAATTACAACGTTTAAAATCTTGAATTTAACTGCAGCAGACATGCGTTTTTAAAAGACTTTAGAGAAAGAAACATATAATCCATTTAAGATAGATGCTCAATTATGAAAAACGACAAAGCAAGGCAATCAAGCAGTGCAAGCTGGAAACAAAGCCAGGCACCCACTGGAGAACAGAGGCCATGGGAAGAGCTGAGCTGACAAACAGTGCAGGGCTCAAAAGAAGCAGAACTCATTGACTCTCTGGAAATGAATGACTGTGTAATAAAAGAAAAGAAAAAGACAGCTCTCAGGATTATAGAGGATTATAGAGAGGGGTTGGGGTAACCAGATAAGAGAGTTAATTAACATAAAGGAAGTCTCACCAACTACTCATGCCTATCATTTCCTTAAACACAGAACAGTTCTGCAAATACATGTTACTTCTTCCATGTAAATGATTATAGAAATATGAAAGAAAAATAACATTCATGCCTGAAAGTAACTTATCTACTTGGATGTGGGGCATCAGACACTTTCGTCTTCCTAGTTTCCTGTAACAGACAATTACACATGGGAGAAAACTTGTCCAAAGCATTATAGATAGCACATTACATAACCATCTAAAGCAACACACATGTCCATGATGACTGGGATAAGAGAAAGACCAACTGAAGACAGAATCCCATGGACAGAAAGCCTTTCATCAGTTAAGGTCTAAACATACAAACCATCTGCCTAGCACTTTTGGCTGAGTATTGGGTATTCTGAGAAGATAACCAAATATTATGTCGTAGAAACTTAATTGTCACAATTATAATCCTGAAATACAGTTAGAAAATAACCAAATAATACAATGGAAAGGGAGGGCAAGTCTCCTGGGCTAAGCTAAAAGTACTAATATTGCCAGGTGGTGGTGGTGCATGCAGCAGAGGCAGGCGGATCTCCATGAGTTCGAGGACAGCCTGGACTACAGAGCGAGTTCCAGGATAGCCAAGGCTATACAGAGAAACCCTGTCTCAAAAAACAAACAAACAAAAAAAAAAAAACAAACAAAACCCAAAGTACTAGTATAGATCTTTTCCACTTTGTATGTAGAATTTACCTATCCATGCATATAAGCACCATACTGTGGCATTTATACACATACTGCATTCAGTTCACTCTGGTAGTATCTGGTGATGGTAATATAATTCACTGGAATGAACAAGCCTTCAAAGCATACCACTGCATCTGTTTTAGTTACATTAATTTTCTGTCTCATTTTAGAATCATTAATTGTACCATGCTTAACAATTTTCCTAGTTTATAAGCAGACTTGGAGAGATACTAATAATCTGGAGATGGAGCTCAGAGATAGGGCACTTGCATAGCATGCACAAGACCCTGGGTTCAATCCCCAGCACTTCACAAGAAATCATTAAAACTGAAAATTTGAAAACCATGATAGATTACACAAGTCTTTCACATTTTTAAAATAATTACTAACACTTGCTTAAGTTGTCTATTAATTGAATACACTTCTATTAATCACCTACCATATGTCATGTTTAATTACTACTCATTAAGAATCCAACATTCCAGCTCTGCACATGGAGCTTCAGGCGCCCAGGTGCTAGGTACCCTGTAATACACTCCTGCAAAATCATTGCAGGGCAGATATCTTACTCATCTCACAGACAAAGGAATGGAGAGCTTCAATTACTTGCCAAGATGCAATGTCATGAAACCATGAGGAGATTCCAAGCCTCTCTCATTCTAAAACCTGTGCACTCCTCCCTTTGGCTTTGGCTTTATGCATCTTTTCCTCTCCTAAATGAATATAATAATGATGAGAAGGTTATATGTTCATACAAGCAGCGGGCAAACTGTCTGCTCAGGCTGCCACAACACACAAAGCCGCGTCAAATAAATTAGGAGTGCCGATGTTTCTGGCTTCTTGGCATACAACTCTGAAGGGAAGGTGACTAACTAGCACCTCCTCACTTACATGATTCATGGGTGTCCAACAAACACCCTGTGGAGAGGATAATGTGTGATGAGGGGCAGTTTGTGGTCACGCTTTGAACTATTAATTACAGCTGTAGAGCACTGGCCAGACAATCTTTGAAGAACCCCTACCTGGTGGATAACAGGTAAAAGGCAAAAACTCATTTGGTTAGATTTAATCCAAATGCAATCTGGAGATGTCACCAAATATAATTTTGGGTTTGGAGTATATGATCCCGAAGACAGAGAAAAGTGGGACTGCTAGGCCTACAGTCATAGACTCTTCTGTCATGGGACTTTAAGACCCAGGAAAAAAAGTATAGCCATTTAAAATTAAAGCTGGCTCAGTAAAGGCTGGGGGTTTTGTTTGTTTAGAAGCACACAATTATAGAAAGGAAAAATTATAGCCTTTTAGTCCAAAGGCCACAATTTTCAAGATAGGAAAGCTATAAGAGAGTTGTACAAGCCCACAAGTTGGTAAGCGAAAATGGACCTAGAAATCACACACCTCCAGAGTCTTGTCTGTAAGACAGTTCCCCAGTCTGGCCAATCATATCACTGGGAACTTTAGCAATTCAACAGGCATCTCCTCACTTGAGTCAGTAGCTAGTCACAATATGTGCATTAGTAGAACCTTCTAGAACAGTGTTCCACCCTGATATATTTTTACACAGCTACTAGTTTTGGTCTTCCCTCTAACTTCCCTCCTGCTTAAACTACCTCAGTAATTACAAGTTAGAGTCTAACGTTCTTGGGTGAAATACAGGGCCTATCAGAACCTCACTACAACCTGCTTTACCTAACATCCCCCTTGATGGATGTGGACATCAACCTTTCTTGGAACAGGAATGCGTTTTTCTCTGCCTTATTCCTCTGTAAAAAACTTGTCTGTCACAGTCACCACTCTGGCTTCTCATCCTTTAAGACCCAATTCAAATGACATCTTTTTTTAATATAAAAAATTGCTATTAAAAAAAAAGAAAACTATGATATAAAATAAATTACTTTGGGAACATATGAAAATAAGTGGCAGTTAATCACTATCTCCTATGTATGTCTATAACACTGTTCAAACACAATAATCTTTTTTATCACACTGCACTTGAATTTCCCATTACCCATGTGTTTGTCTGTCATATGCCCTAGCATAGGTTATTTTTATTTACTTTGTTATGCCTAGTTCTTAAACCAAATCTCTCATACAAAATACTTTTAAATATTTTCTGAACAAGTTAATTTGGTAAATAATAATATGGTTCACATAGAAATAAGTTAACAGTAACAACAACAACAAAAAGAAACAAACAAAAGGAAGCAAGGAGGCAATGTAGATGGACATATCAGACTGGAGAGGGGTTAGAGGGTCACAGCACTGGCCATGGAGGACACAGAGCACATCATAGGAGAGAGCCAACTCTCAAAAAGCTGTCGTCTGATGTCAATAGCATGCCCCGACACATACGTACCCACATGCATTACACATACTCATGTGCATACATACACACATGTACACACACACAAATAATAAAATATATCTATAAAAGATTGACTATATAGAGGAGTATATCTGGCAGAAAAGCAGAGGAGGCCCTGAACTGCCTCCCTGAAGTCTTCCAGGCATCAGGGATACAGATATCAATCACACTGTCCCCTGCAACATGGCTCTTCTAAAACTGGCTGGGGATTTTTAAGTATGCTTTTAAATATAAAAGTTTATTTGTTTCTCATTACATTCTGAGGCCTTTTACATTTTGAGTACAGAATAAAGCTTGGGTTTCAGCTCTACTTTAAATCACAATAATTAAAGTTTAAATAAGCTTGAATAAAGGCCTGACATCCAAAAACATGATAATACAATTCCTGAAGGTATATATTTTAATTTGTTATTACATTATCATTTAGTTTGTGCACACTTGTGTTTATGTGTGTGGACATGGATGTTACAAGCAACAGCAGACAAGCGGAGGTCAGAGGACAATGCTTTGGAGTCAGTTCTCTTCTACTATGTGGGTCCAGGTGAACACACTCAGGCTGTTAGGCTTGGAAGTAGGTGCCTTCAACCACTGGGCCAACCAAGGAGACATTATCATTGTCACATGATACTCAAATAAAGGCCAAGGTGTTAATCTTAGCAACCTGTCAAGTTCGGTTCCAATACAAGTAAAGTTCAAAAGTCAAATTGAAGTGGATTATGCAGTAAAGGAAAGTGAAGTGTTCATGACTCAAGAGATATGTAGTTGCCAAGCATAGTGGCACATTTCTTTTAATCTCAGCATTCAGGAGGCAGAGGCAGGAGAATCTCTGAGTTTGAGACCAAGCCTGGTCTACATAGTGAGTTCCAAGTCAGCCAGGGCTACATAGTGAGACCCTATCTCAAAACCAAACCAAAACAACAAAAGAGGTATGCTGTTAAAGAAGAGGGGTGGGAGGGGAGGCATGTACTTTTAAGAAAGGGGAGGAGGCTTGCTGTCTTTACTTTTTAGACAGGAAAGCAAAACTATTTTTCTAGGGAAAATGAAAAGCTCCAAAAGAAGTGAAAAGAAACATTATCTTCATAAGTGAAATTAGTGCTTGGGCATAAAGTTCCAGCACAGGGCAGATGCTTCTGGCTCTGGGAATAAAGCTCAGATATGGCAACAGGGATGAGTACGGAGAGTCACAAGAATGGAAGCAAGAAAACAGCATCAGAGAAAAGACACATTTCTTTTCTTGCCACTCTTTTTATCTTTCCCTCTCTTCAAATGGGAAGGGCCAAGGACTAATTTCTTGGGCTCTCTAGTATCTATGTGCAAATGTCTTTTCTGAGATAGAAAAATGAAGTTCACATGCAAATCAGTTCCCAAGAATCAGTACATTCGAATCAACCTTGGCCCTACACTGTCAGACATTTGTTACATGAATGAGCACAGAAAGACAGTGTAAACAGAGCTGAGCAATTCGGATGGTTTCTGGAGCCTGGGAAATAAATGATGACTTACTCACAATTGATAGTAACGACATAAGGAACCAAAACCCCTAGTGATGGAAATGTAAACAAACACTTTATTTTTGAAAGAAGCTTAAAAACCACACAGATTTAAAATTAAAGTCCATCATCAAGACAACAATCATTAATACATCTGGATATATTTTTTCCAGATATTTTCTTGTTTATATAGTAAGAAACATTAGTTTTACAAAAAAAAAAAAAAAAAAAAAAAAGAAAGCAAGTAAGCTGGGCCTAGTGGCCCACAGCTATAAGCCTAGCTACTGTGGAAGATGAAGCAGGAGTGCCAGAATTCAAAGACTGCCTGCACTACAGAGTTAGTTCAAACAAAGGGGGGCAGTTGGGTGCTGGGAGGATCACACTTCATTGCTTTGCAACCTATTTTTTCATGTTACCAATTTTTTTTTTTGCCATTATAAACAACACTATAATAGAATCCCTTTTTTTTCCTAAAATGCTTTTTAAATTTTACTTTTATTTTTGATTGTGTGTATGTGTGTGTGCCTAATACGTGGGTATGTGCACATGAGTGCAGACGCCCTTAGAGGCCAGAGGCATCAGTTTCCCTAAAGCTAGAGTTGCAAGTGGTTGTGAGCTGCCTGACGTGGGTGTTGGGAAACAAACTCACGACCTCTACCAGGACACTACACACTCTTAACTGCTGAGTCACCTCTTCAGCCCCAACAATAAACATCTTTAATGCATGTATTAAACATAAATATGTGTACACTTATGTGATGTTTCCAAAGATAAATACTAAATATGGAAAATGGGTTAGAGTGATTGGACATTTTAATACATATTACCAAATAACTTAAATTGGACTTTATCTATAAAGTCTCTCACTATAGCCTGATGGCATAATTCCAGTAAGATGGGGCTTAAATACAAACCCTTAACTCTGGTTTAATTCAGGAAGACACTGGACTGGGGAGATAGTTCAGTGGGTAAAGCCTGCTGTACAAGTATGAGGACATGAGTTTAGACATCCAGTACTCACGTACGTGCCAAGCATGGCAGTATAGTCTGTAACCCCAGTGCTGGGTAGAGTGCGGGTAAGGAAATGCATCCCAGGTGTCTGAAATAACATTCTACAGTCTCAGTGGGAGACACTGTCTCAAAACTTAAAGTGGACAGAGGGAAGATAAGATACTGGTGTGCAACACACTACAGTGCCCCTAACCTGAAGCATGAAAATCTACTAAGCAGACAATTCGGTGACCTAAAGACCTTTGTCTTAGTTTATTTTATTGTTGTTGTGATAGAATATGCTGACAAAGGCTACTTAAGAAAGGGTTTACGCTGCCTCATGATTTTCCTTCTGAGAGCTAAGATTACAGGCCTGCTCCACTCTGCTCTAAAGTATGCATCTTTCATATACTCATCCTGTATAGATTATTTTGTGAGATAAATGAAAAAAAAAGTCTTTTATTTTTACTATTTTTTTTTTTTTTTTTAGAAAAGAAACAGCAGAAATTGGTGTTACTATTTTAACATCCCTACATATTATAATTTCATTATATGATCAGGACAAAACATAAAACTTTTTATATTTTTTAATTGTCTTTGAATTCCAGTATGTATTATTTTTTAATTATATTAGTCCAAGAGTAGTGGGAAAACAGGCAACTCAAGCCAATGCCAATGATACAGTGTTTATCCATGTGGGCATGTATAATAGGAATTTTCAATACTAGCTAACCTTGTACAGAAGAAATTTTTAAAAATTAGTCTTCAGTAAGACCTAAATAACTTTAGCTTATAAACTCTAACTTTTAATGATCCTTGGCAAATTAGATTCTTAATAAGTAATAATAACCAAGTATCAAAGTCTGGGGACGGTAGCCTGAGAACTACCAAGATGAATTGCATATTTGGCTCATTTTCCATCAGGAAAAGGCTCATGACTTGGTATCTTGGACTATAATGGAGACTGATATCTAATCCAATAATTTTCAGAAATCATCTTCATTATGATTCTGTGTAGTGGCTCATCAGTACTACAAAATACACTCTCCTGAAGTAGAGCCTTCATACACTGCTGGTGGGAGTATGTTTCTACTACTTTAGAAAACAATGTGGAAACTACTTAAAATGTTAAAAGTGGGTTGTCATATAAATCAGCAAGTCAACTCTAAGGATGAGCTTAAAAGAAATGAAACAAACAGGTCCATACAAAAACCTGTACACAGGTTCTTATAGTACTATTATTCACAATAGCCAAAAAGCTACAAATAGTCCAAATATCTACCTAACAAAGGTATGGCAAATGCAATTATACACATAATAAGGACTACTTGGGCACTTAAAGGAACAAAACTCTATCTTCTTTCTTACTTCTTTCTCAGCAAGTTATAAAAGTTGTCTACTAACTTGGTAGAGTCTAGACTCATCTGAGAGACTAGCCTCTGCGCATGCCTCTGGAGAACTATCTTGATTTTGGTAATTGAGGTGGGAACCCACTGCTCTGTGGCACCATTCCCTGGCCAGGATCTTGCACTACGTAAGTGGTGAAGAGGGTCTGAGAAGCAGCGTGACGTCATCACTCTCTGATTCCTCGTTGTGAACACAGTATGCTCAGATGCTTCCCACAGTTAGGCTACTTTGTCTCCCCTACCAGGATGGACTGTACCATTAGCCTTAGGACTGTGAGAATAAAACATTTCTTGCTTAAGTTGCTTTTGTCGCAACAGAAAAACAAAACACCTAAGATATTGGTATATATAAATGCTACTAATTTTTGTATGTTGATTTTGTATCCTACAAATTTACTGAAAGTGTTTATCAGATCTACAAGTTTTCCAGTGGAGTCTGTAGGATCTTTTAGGAATCTGCAAATACGAATAATTTGGTTTCCTCCTTTCCCATGTGTACTCCTCTAATATCTTCCTCTTGTTTTATTGCTCTAGCTGAGACTCTAAATACTATATTGAGTCAGAGCAAAGAAGAGTGAGGGATGCTTGGGTTTTCCCCCATTAGTGTGATGTTGGCTACAGGTTTGTCATATACACCTCTTTCTACGTTTAGCTATGTTTACTTCCATTTTCTACAGGACTATTATTCTGACGACATGTTGAACTTTGTCAAATGCTTTTTTTTTTCCTTTATCTATAGAACTGATGATATGATTTCTATCCTTAGGTTCTACATTTGTTGATTTAAGCATGTTAAAGCATCCTTGGGATGAAACCAACTTGATCATGATGTACAAATTTCTTAGTATGATCTTGAATTCAGTTTGGCAGAGCTGGATAAAGGCACAACAACAAAAAGAAAGCTGTAGACCAATTCTCTTTGTGAACATAGACATAAAACTCCTGCACAAGATACTTGAATACTGGCCTTGTAGCTAGTTTGGTAGTATCTCCTTCCTTCCTGTTTTGTGAACAGCTTAAGGAATACTGCTATTAGAGTTCCCTCCAAAGTTTGGTAGAATTACACACTGAATCACTTGAAAACACACTATTCACTATAACTTCAAAAAGTAAGAAAGAAAAAAAAAAAAACGAATAACAAACAAAAACCTAGATGGCAAAAGACCTTTACAGTTCTGAACAGATAGCTGTGAGAACTGTACAATTTATGAACATATGTACTAAAAACCATAGAACTGTGAACTTTAAAATGGTGGCATGTATTGTAAATGAACTATAAAGCTGTTATTCCAAATAGTCTAATATTCTTTACATTTCATGCAATGTTTTTTAAGATTCTAGTCTTACAGGACAACAACAGGATATCAAAGAGGAGTCCTGGTGAGGATCCATTATTGATAGTGTAGCAGAGGCCGGAGGCCTCAAACCAGACCAATGACTCGCTGCAATGAACATTTACAAGATGGTGGACAAAGGGTATACTGTGGGACACACTGTGACACACTACAGCTTCCATGATAAGATTTTGTTTGTTTGTTTAGTTTGGTTTGTTCTGATTATATTTTTTATTTTCTTTTTGGGAGAGGTTGCAAGGGCAGAGGGCAGATACGGAAGGATGGGGAGATGAGTGGGGCTGGGGTGTATGATGTGAAATTCACAAAGAATCAATAAAAAGTTTAAAGGGGTGTCTCCATTTCTACTTATGAAAGCTTCCATTTCTTCTTGTACATAACATCTAATATGCTAACTTCTGTTTTCATACTTGCTCACCTCTATAAGACTGTCAACCCCTGTGATTGTCTCTTCATTTTCATATACCTAATGTCCGGTTGTCGACCATAAGGTAGATACTAACATATTCTTTAAGAGCAAGCTCCTAAGAGATCAGCATACTTTCAATTGCACATTGGACAAGCCGGCTAAAGTTACTTTGAAAATAGATCACCTAACTTGAGTTGAGTCCCAGTACATGTACTCCACAGGTTTGTAGTCTCGTACACAACACAGACATAATTTCCTAATCCATATGTTTAACTGTACCAAAATGCAAGGTTATTTTAAGACTAATATATCATATCTGTAAAATATGTGGGCACATAGAATATCCATATAAATATCAGCTATTATAACTACTAAAAGTAACATTATTTCCAACTAGCTATTCATCAGCTTTATTTTATTGAAGTAAATTAGTTATGTTTTTGACTCCAAATATTCAAAGCATATTGATCCCTAAGAATCTCCTCATACAAACTTTTAATTCTAGTTCTGGAACTCACTCTCTTCAGTCTAAGATGTTTAAACATAAAATATACACTTCAGTGTTCATGAACTCTAAGTGTAACTAACAAAGCACCAAGAAGTCAGAAGGCATAAAAAATAGAAATGATGAGCTAATATTGCCTTAGGGTTCAAATTCATACTGAGGCTTTGAGACAATTTTAGCAGAGTCAGTCAACAACTGTGAACAAGACAATTCACCCACACAACAGGGGAAACACACCTACAAACAGCCTGGGACTCAGCCTCTGCCCCAAAGGATGGTGAGGACCAGGCAGCTCTGCACTCTATGCTCATCTGTCTCATATAAAGAGTAAATATTTAAACAAAACTATTTACTTGGGTTGGATAAAATGTATGCAGGAAAAATCTTAAATAATATGTTTGACTTTCAAGTAAAATATGACTTCTTTGAAAGAATTTAATTTTCAAAGTTTTAAACCTTTACAAGAAAACACAAAGTGGGGTGCTGGAAAGATGGTTCAGTGGTTGAGAGCACTGGGTGCTCTTACAGAGGACCCATGTTCAATTCCCAGAACCTACATGACAGCTCACAACTGTCTGTAATCCAGCTACAAGTGATCTGGCACCCTCACGCAGACATGCATGCAGGCAAAACACAAATGCACATAAAATAAAAAGAAAGAAAGAAAGAAAGGACAAGCAAAGGAAAGAATAAACAAATTCTTCTACATAACTATTTCAAAATATTTTCTAAGTAAAACGTAATCAAATAGGGGGAATTACACACAGAAGATAACCAGTTAATGTTATTTAATGTATGGGGAGCTATTAAAATTAATAATATCCCAGGCGCAGTGGAACATGCCTATAATCCCAACACTTGGGGGAGGCAGAGGCAAGTGGATCTACAAAGTGAGTCCAAGACAGCCAAGGCTACACAGAGAAATCCTGTCTCAAAAAAATAAAATAAAAATAAATCAACAAACAAACAAATAAATGTTAACCTGGCTAATAATGAAGAAAACAAAAATTAGCCAGGCATGGCGCATATGCCTTTAATCTCAGCACTTTGGAGGCAGTGGAAAGTGGATCTCTGAGTTTGAGGCCAGCCACTTGGTCTACAGAGAAAATTCCAGGACAGCCAGGGCTATAGAGAAACCCTGGAAAAACCAAACAAAAAATTCTTTTTATGTACACACACGAAAGAAAGAAAGAAAGAAAGAAAGAAAGAAAGAAAGAAAGAAAGAAAGAAGAAAAAGCTTTACATTTTGCATTGGTTTTACTTATAAATTTACCAAACAAAATCAAAATTCCACCCCTCACCCTCGCTAACACCCAGAGCTAGAAACATAAGAACAGGCACAGCCTGTGGGAGTACAAATGTAACTTTTCATAAGGCACCTGAAACATACTCAAAAAAATCCTACCACCATCCATATAGAATTCCAAGACAGCCAGGGTTACACAGAAAAACCTTGCCTTGAAAAACCAGAAATCTACCTTTTTTCTTTTCTTTCTTTCCTTTTTTCTTTTCTTGAGACAGGTTTTCCTATTTAGCCTTGGCTGCCTGGAACTTACTCTGTAGACCAGGCTGGCCTTGAACTCACTGAGATCTGCCTGTCTCTGCCCTATGAGTGCTGAGACTAAAGGCATGTGCTACCATATCTGGCAAATCTCTACTTTTTATATACAATGCTCTGCTTCCATGTAAACCTGCAGGCCAGAAGAAGGCACCAGGTTACATTATAGATGGTTGTGAGCCACCACGTGGTTGCTGGGAATTGAACTCGGGACCTCTGGAGGAGCAGGTGGCGCTCTTAACCACTGAGCCATCTCTCCAGCCCAAATCTCTACTTTTTAAAGAAAAGAAAACACAATATTAATGAAACTGTTACACTTACAAAGATAATAGCCTAAATCATAAATAACAAAATCTGTGTTCTCAACTTCAACGTTTGGGGCACACTCATGCAGGCACACATACACGCCCACAGAATGGAGTCTAAAAATGACTGTCACTGGAAGATGGACTTGGAATATATTTTTATCTAAGTTTCACCAATTAGCATGTACTACTTTCATAAAGAAAAAATATTGGTCAGGTGTTACGGTGCAGGCCTGTAATCCAAGCATTTGAGAGGCAGGGGCAGAGGGATCCTGGCAAATTTGAGGCTAGCCTGGTCTATACAGCAAGTTCTTGGCATGTCTCAAAAAACAAAAACAAAAGCAACAACAAATTAAAGTACCTACTGAGAAGTTAAATTTAAGAAGTTTAAAGCTTAGAAAAGTATTTCTAGCAAACGATAGACCAGCCATCAATATATCTCAAAATTAAACTAGTAAATTAAGAGTAGAATGTCTTATCCAAGACAGCAAAATAGAAATCAGAAGCATCATCAGGGCTAGTGAGAAAGAGCTGACGTCTACACTAAAGCACTAGCCTAGGAAAACCACATTGGAGCAAAGGCTCCGAAGGCTTCCAGCTCACCAGACTCCTGAGCACTGCAGAGCCTTAGCAGGATAACGTCAGGACCCTCCAAGTTCTTCGCTATCTTAGTAAAAGGCCTAAGTCAGCACGTGAACAGAGCCCTGTGCCATAGAAGTAGAGATACGCACTCTAGAAGGAAGACTCGCCATTTGGAACACAAGCATAACCGTCAGTTGGCTGCAGCAGTGTGTGCTTGTGACCCCAGCTGCTGGGAAGGTGTCAAGATGGGTGGGGCTCGGGGAACTCACTTGTAGCCAGGGGGTTGAAAACAACCTGAGCAACACCGTAAGACCCTTTCTAAAAGCAAATAGAACAAAACAAAAACAAACAACAACAACAACAAAAACCCATAGTGCCAAAAAAAGAAGAAAACCAAAATACTCCATCTGTACCCACAAATACATATCGGGGCACCCAGGGCTTTGTTCCTTAGGCTCTCCCAGAAGCAAGGTTTGCAATACTCAAACCGTTGTAAACAACTCACTGCACACATAATGGGAATCACCACTGGTGTTTTCACTCAGTTTTAGTTTCTGGCCCTCTGCTCTTTTCCCCAGGAGCTTTCAGGCCAGTTTCAATGTTACTTCCTCAGTCCAGGTTTCTACTTCAAATTCTTGGAAGGAAGAATCACTTCTTTTGTCTTTGGCAGGAGGATGTGTATGTGCACCTGTGTGCACAAGAGCTTGGCTTTTGATACCGGTGCTGGGGATTCAAACTCAGGTCCCATGCTTGTGGAGTAAGCCCTTTATCAACTGGGCCATCACCCAGCCTTTCACTTCTTGACACCATCAGGATCATGAGCACCTTTAAATCAAGTCAGTGTATCTGCCCAGTCATTAGATGTACAAGATAAGAGAATGAAGAAGAAGAACGCACCATAACGTAGAATTCCATGCAAGTACTATGGGCATGAGAACGAGATGAGCGCCTCACTTTGCCTTGAGAAACTAGAACGTTATTAGATGAGCAATCTCAGAGGAAATGACTCCTACATTAAGTAACGAGTACTGAACAATAGGTTTCAGACGGCAGGTTACTGGGAACAGGGTGAGTTTTAGAAACTGAGAACAAAAATAGGCAAAGGCAGAGGAAAAATCTAGGCTTTAAAAAACAATGACCAGGCACATGCCCTTAAGTCCAGCCCTTGGGAGGCAGGTGGGTCTCTGTGATAGAAAGTTAGTCTACATAGAAAGTTCCAGGATGGACAGGGCTACAAAGTGAGATCCTGTCTCAAAAAAAAAAAAAAAAAAGAATTATTTTTAAAAAAAATACAGCATATATAACATATATGTACTTGAGAAGTGCTATAGAGATACTAGCTACCATCGTTATACTTTTCTTAAATTTATAAACAAAGCTTAAAAACAAGCTTAGAAAAAGTGTATAACTACAAGAAAGATATACAATTCTTAACATACATCTTGTTGTTCTCAGGAACAAACAAGATGGCTGCTGATATGGTTCCGTAGAATAATTGTCTACCATGCACCAAGCTTCAGGCTTGCTCCCCAGCATCACACAAACCAGCGGCAGTGGCATGTGCCTGCAATCCCAGCATTCAGGAGGTGGAGGCAGATGGATCAGAAGCTTCAGCTACCTCTGTTATCATTGGCCACACAGTATATTTGAGGCCCATATGGGCTATATGACTGTCAAAAGAAATTAGAAAAAAGAAAGGAGCCGGGCCTGATGATGCAAGCCTGTAATCTCAGCACTCGGGGGGGGGGGGGACAGCCTGGTTTACAAAATGAGTGTAGGACGGCCAGGGCTACACAGAGAAACCCTGTCTCAAAAAAATAAAAATAAATAAAAATAAAAACAAGAAAAGAAAAAAGAAAGGAGAGGGGAGGGAAGAGAGTATAGGAAAGGAACAAAAGGACAAAGTAAACATGCCAATGAAATGAGAAAGAAGCAGAAATGGACTTTTTAAAAGGAAAATGGAAAAGCAATGCTCTGATACTAACACTTAAAGGAAGAAAAAGTAGTTTTAATGAGTTAGCGTATTTTTAAAAGTCAATGTTTTCAAGGGTGTGGGGAAATAAGACTGGTTTCATTCACACATTGATGCTAATGAATTTTCCTGTACAGTCACCCGACAGTATGCTTACCCAATGTCTACTATTTGAAACTTATTCTGGGGAAATGCTCATAATCATGAACACAAATACAGCTACAAGGATGTGAACTATAGCATGGCACTAAGGAAAGATTACAAACTACTTTAGTCTACAGAAGCAATGTAAGACATCGATTATAAGCAGAAGATCAAAGTCAAATTCATGTCCTAGGTCTCCCGCTTACTGGTTTTGTGACTCTGGGGAAATTACTACACTTATGCTTGCTTAAATTCCTCTACTATAAAGTTCTTACAGAGAGGCTAAAGACTAAATGAATTTATATAAAGTGTATCCCAAATCACTAGTATATAGCTACTGCTCTGTAAATGTTAGACACTATTACTAATATTCAGTAGTAAGAACATATTATTTACCAATAAAAGTATATTGTAGATAAGTACATAGTAAAAACAGAGCCATGTTTTGATAAATGCTACTAAGATAAAAAGAAGAATCACAGAACAGGAACTGGGCATGTAGTTCAGTGGAAAAGCACTTGCCCAACATGCCCAGTTCCATCCCTAGCACAGCAGAAAAATATTAAGCTATAACAACATAACAGGTCTGACAATCTGCAGAGACAAAGTTCTAGGAAGAGACCTACCAAAACATGAGCAATGGCTATGTCTGGAAATTATCACAGTCTTTGCATTTCCCTATAGTATTCCAATTTTCTACACAGAACATTTATTATTCATCATAATAAAAATAGTACACATAAAAAGTCAATAAAATTTTAAACCAAACAATACAGTACTTTTAGGAAAAATCAAATTAAGTGCCCATTCCAAACCATTTGGCAAATCTCTGCTTTAAGCACGCACTGTACCAGGGAAGGTTTTTCTGGTTTCAGTAACCAGAAAAACTATCAAGAGGTCTGCTGGTACAACCAAATAAACAACAACAACAACAACAATAATAATAATACAACCATCTTAAATATGGTATCCTTAAATATGAACAAACTTATTTACATTAAGGCTACCATTTATCTACTTGTAAACGTACACTACAGATTTTCTTTGGTCTTGAGTTCCTTGATAATTTTGAAGGTAGCAAATGTACTTCTCCTAATTATTCCACACACAAACATACTCCAGACACCTATTTTCTGCCTTAATGTTCTCCACAGTACTTGGCAAATTCTAAATTCAAGACATTTCTTCTCTCTTCCCGAATTTAAGTGCCACTACAGCAGAACAGGGTTGAATATTTTATTCACTGGTTACATAAGCAGTATGTATATTGGACATTTCTTGCAAGAAATCATGCAATATAGATGAAATGAGAGAATGAATTTCATGCTATGAATTATGAGTAACTTCTGTTGTCCTCAACTTTCAAAGAGAGAAGACAATGGCTGGGAATAAAGAAAAGAAAGCTGATGCAGAATGTGGAGAAAGAGGAAAAGTTACATTAGTGAAGATCTAAAGTAGACACAAGATCAAGAGGCAATACTCTGCAAGAGAGGTTGTCATCACGCTATAAAAACTAGGAAGGCCAGATCCTGGAGAGTACTATCAGAAAAGGCTTATGATTACCCAAATCTCATCCAACGCCTCTTTACATATCAGTTCTCAGAACCCCTGGGCAACCCTGGGAAACCCTGTAGGAACTAGGACACTTGGAAGGAGGAAGTAACGCCAAGTCAGAATCACCCGAGTGAATGAGGGGAGGGCAAGGAAAATTCCAACACAGGTTGTTTCTGCAGCAAGACCAGAAACAATCTATAAGCATTTCACTAAAAATTCAGCAGCGGACAACCTAAATTGTGAGAAGCTTTCTCTTCTACTGCTTCAGTTTTCAGATCGTAATAATATTTAGGGAAGTAATACTACTTTGTATTCCTACACCGTTCTTGGCAAATGTGATGGCTAATACTGAAGGTCAACTTGATAAAATGTAGAACCACCTTGGCGGTAAGTCTTTGGCCATGCCTATGGAGGGTTATCTAGATAAGGTGAGCGGAAGTGGGAAGGCCCACCCTGAATGTGGACTGTTACTCCATGGCTTGCGTGCACAGGACGAAGCCAGGAGAACATGGGAGTTAATACACCTGACTACGTGTGTCATTCTCCTGAAATGATGAACTACACCCTCAAGCCCTGTGTCAAAATAACCCTTTCCTCAAGCTGCTTCTTCGTCACAGCAACAAGAAATGTAACTAACAGAAAACGCCACTTATCTTTGAAGTGACATAATCTCTAAGAATTATTTCAGTTTACTAAAAAGCAATGGCACCAAATGTTACAGCAATGATGAGATTTATTAACTTGCCTTACCCGGTTCTTACACTAAAGCAGTCATTTGACAGATGCACAAATGCACTTTGGATGGAAGACTGAGAAAGGAGGACAGAGACTCCAAACAGCAGAAAGAAAATGGCCATGCAAAGGCTGCTCCTTCCTACTGACCAGCACAAAGCCTGGAGGCACTGGTCACTGCTCTCTCAGCCGCAACCTCCTCCTGGTGACCTCCACTCCACACTGCAAAGAATTTAGCCACCTGAACTCAAAGGCTCTGACATGATAACCCAAAGTAGTAGAAAGGAAGGGAACTAAAGGGGTAGAGTGTTAGACTGACCTGAAGGTCAGGCCTTGTATCTACTCTCTAGCCTTCTCATATGGCTCATTTTGATGCTGATTAAAAACTGAGCACCAAAAGAAAAGCTATTTTTATGGTTATTAGGATAAATCACAAACCAGAGAGAGAGAGAGAGACAGAGACAGAGAGGGACAGGCTAATTAGCTTGAAATTTCTCATTGAAGCTGGAATGATAACAGGTAACTGGGCACTTATGCTGCACACAGTCCCTAAGCACTTTATATTATATACAACACTGTGAATAATGGGTTCTGTTATTACCCCTGGTTTATAGGTGAAGAAGAAACAGAAATAAGATAATTAAAGAAACTTGCTTAAGGTCATACAACTATTTGGAGCCGGAGCTTGGGTAGGAGGTCTAACTAGAGAGCCTATACTTTTATCCAACAGAGTCATAAATATACATGCAATTTTTATTAAACCAGATCTTTTCTCAAATGAATATGCATTCACAATGAAAAGGGTCCATAAAACATAAAACAGGTGGCTAAATACAACAAGTTAAATGTCTACCATCTGGTAGCAGACCCCTAAATGTCTGCCACAATCACGGCTGAATAGTTGTATGGTAACTAGCCCAGTTAGTCAAGGCTAACACAGAGAGACCCTGTCTCGAAAAACCAAAACAAAAACCCAAAACAAAAACAAAAAAAACAAAACAAGAAAAAAAAACCCAAAGTCTTGATATGGCTGTGAAATTACGTTTCAACTGAGTCTCTCAAAACACTGCAAACAAAATACGTTGCACTCTTAGAGTTATGAAAATACTTTATCTCTTGGTCTGTTCACTGTCCCATTTCTACGCGGTTTCCTCCCTTCCTCCCCCATTTCCTCTCAGCCTCATATCCTTTAGGGCCAGCTCAGTTCCTCTTTCTCAAGAACACCTATAGGCACACTTTACCCCAGAGAATGCTAAGATTCGTCCATGTGCAACCACCGTAGAATGGTACAAACTTAACCGGAAAAAAAAAAAGCCAACTAGAACTACAGTTCTGCTGTGTGCTCAGCTTTAGATCTAATGCAACTGCAGAAACAACTGAAATATTCTTGATTTCTGCTTCATACCTGGAACCTGCTTTTTATCAATTAGCATACCCAAAAAGTTTCCCCTTGTTTAGTCTTTTTTTTTTTTTTCAAAATTGTTTTTCAAAAAAAAATTTCTTATTTAAAATACAAAAATAAGCCCCAAACAGGTGGGATAGATAACAAAGATACCATATTTTAGAAACATAGTTAGCTTATTCTTAATAATGTGTAGAGCCCAGTGTAAATGTTTTCAGGTAAATATGTAAAACTCCTGTGCTGGGTGTGAAATTGCACATGTGATACTAGCAGTGGGTAGGATGAGGCAGGAGGATCATAAGTTCCAGGCCTGCCCGTGCTAAACAATGAGATTCTTGGCTGTGTAAACTGAGTGCATGAGAGCCAGGCAGTGGTGAGGTACTGCAAGCACCTGGAAAGCATTCAGGAGAACCTGCAAGGCCGGGTCCTGGCAGCCCCTTCCTGGAGCTGACAAATCCAGCTCACCCCCTCCTAACGTAGACACACACACTGATTCATGTGTTCAAAAACAAAACAAAACAAAACTGTATATATAGACATATATAGGCACATATATGTATTTCCATATATATACGTATACACACTTTTCTTTAAACCTAAGCCATGATGTTATGAACAAGAGCATAGGTATTCTTAACTCAGACAGGACACTTTTTATTATTAGCACTGAGACCTGGAGCAGTCTGTTAAACTCTTTTAACATTTCACTGCTCAGGCTGATGGGAGGACATTAATTACTTGTAAGGCTTTCATGTGCTTTAAATAATTATGTAAAACACCGAGCATAGGCTCTAATACTAGTAAGTGCTCTATAAATGACCACCACAGGTGATACCAAAGGAAGTTTAGGTGATGATGAACAATACATATCATTTTATTAAAAGGATGGCACTCTCTGGGCGTGGTGTCACACGCCTTTAATCTCAGTGAGCAAGAGGCAGAGGCAGGTGGAGCTCTGATTTCAAGGCCATCCTGGTCTACAAAGCAAGTCCAAGACAGTCAAGGCTAACACAGAAAGACCCTGTCTCCAAAAACCAAAAACAGAAAAAGAGGATAAGGAAGAGGAGGAGGAGGACAGAACTGTGAACCTCTATATTAAAGATAAATTTAACCATTCTGAGGCTGCATGCACCCTGTCGGCAGAAAGCATGCTCAGAATGTGTAAAAAGGTTGGTTCGCCCCCGTTACACACATACACTTACATTCACACACACACACACACACACACACACACACACACACACACCTCTAAGAGTTCTAAGATTATATAAGAAAATGTCCACTTTGTAATAGAGATACAATAACTACAGGATAAAATGACAAGATAAACAAAATCTTGAAAGCTTCTTAGTTTGGGTAATGGATGTGTATGTAAAGATGCCTTTTTAAAAAGAACAAATCCAATCCCCTGAACGTACATAACACATTTCTTCACATTCAAGGGAAATCGGAATTTGAGTCTTGAGACATGTTGAACAACGGCATTTTTCTACTCAATAATTCAATACTGGTCTAGTTTTTACTAACCATTCTACCTTTCATCATAAAGATGAGCAAAGGGAATGCTTAGGACTGCATTAAATGGTTAAAATAAACACGCAATATTTTCAACTGCAAATCGATACATCAAACGGCAGCAACACACACTTTTTTCTTCACACATTTTTTCATTAAAAAAAAAAAAGGAAAGGCTTCCACTTTGCTTGTTTAATTACAAGGCAATAATAGGAATAATCCCCAACCTACAGGTAAGCAAACAATTTTGAATTCTGCAGGCCTCCCATCAGTTCGGATAAAGGTTGTAGGTGGTGTTTCTGGATTGCTTGTAGGTTTTATCACCGATTGACACTATTGCAATCCTTCAGAGGGAAGTTAGCAATTTCTCCGAGGCTTAAGTAGCTAGCTTGGCCTCCAGTCTGTGCTACCTAAATTAAGCTAACACCACAAAATTCTAAGTGACATCTTGCCTCCCCTGGGTAAGCAATGAACACTGTGAAACAGACAAAAGGGGATGTATTACAGCAGTAATTTCCGTGCGATCTCCAATTCCTATTATAAAGTAGATGGCTCTATCCAAAATGTTCCTTTTCATTACAAATTCAAGTTTCAAACGAACATATTGGCCACAGGCAATCACTGAACAACACAGCGCATGATCAATACGTGCAAACACAGCGTCTTTCTGCAGAATGAAAGCCATCTGCACTTTCAGTCTCAGTTTACCCGTTCACTATACACTTGCAAGCGTCTTTTCTCCTTTCCCTAAATAGGCAATGAACTTTACTCTGGCTACAGAGATTCCTTCGCGCCGAGCTTCCTGCAAGTGCATAATGCAGAAGTCAACGCTTAACACCTCTCAACTTTAGCTGTAAAAAGGCGAGCCGTGGACGCCAAGCATCCGCCCACTGTCCTCTCGTGACTCGGGCTACTTTGACGCACAGGGATGCGGCTCACCTGACACTCTGCACCAACCCTGACCAAGAAGGAAAGAGAGAGTGAGAGAGAAGGAAGAAAAAAAAAAAAAAAACCAATCAACCTAGCCAAAATAAAATGAGTCCCCAAGGCAACGCGCACCCAGGTGCCCCTACGGAAAGCCGGGGACCCGGTCGCCCCCCAGCAATAGGCGGAGGCCGTCACCTGCCAAGCGAGGCCGCGGCTGCGAGGGGCCCCGGCGTCTCGGCCTCTTGAGAGGAGCGGGGACAGGAACCGGGGGGCCCGAGGTTTTCCGCCCGCCGCCGCCGCCCGGCCGGGGCCTAGGGCGGGGGCCGCACGCGCTCCCGAGGACCGGAGCCGGCGGTGTGCGGCGCGCGGCCCCCTCTGCGCGGCCCGTGGAACCCCGGGGGCGGAGGCGCCCGCACCTGCCCGGCTCCCCGCAGCAGCGCTGACGGACGGCTTCACCCACCTGGCGCCACGCGCACGTCACGGCGCGACCCCGCGCGCTCCTCAGCAGCCGCCCGCGCGCGGGCGCGGCCAGGCGCGGGGAAGACCCTGCCGTGCCGCCGCCGCCGCCGGGTCAGTCGTCAGGCCGGCCGCAGCAGACCTGTTGCGCAGCCTGTCACGGCCGCTGGGCTCCGCCGGCGCCGCCTCAACCCCACAACAACATGGCGGCCGCGGCCTCCGCAGGAAGCCGGGGGGCGGGGAGGGCAGTGACGGCCCGCCCGCCTGGCCGCGGGGCACCGACGCCCCGCCGTGGGGGAGCGCCGCGCAGCGTGGCGTTCCACCTCACCGCGGGAACCGTGGCGCCCAGGGCCGCCAAGGCGTGAGCTGAAGTGCTTCTTCTGACCCCTCCTGCGGGGTCCCGAAGCTCCAGAGCTGACGGCACCTTCAGGAGCTACTACGACCCACCTGGCTCCTCCTCCTCCGAGGTGACCTGCGGAGGCTGGGTGGGACGTTTCCTGCCACACTTGGACCCCAAGGTTTTT
>OU015742.1:110238354-110260708 GCA_907169655.1 Acomys percivali | reverse complement strand
GTGTGTGTGTGTGTGTGTGTGTGTGTGTGTGTGTGTGTGTGTGTGTGTTTAGGAGACAGGTTTGGGGAGTTGGTTCTCTTTTCCATTGTGTGTTCTGGGGGTCAAATTTAAGTTGTCAGGCTTGAACAGCAAGTGATTCTACCCACTGAGCCATCTTGCAGGCCCAACTTTTATTTTTATTTTTTAAGTTTCCAGAAATGATAGAGAATGTGTGACACTTGCCACTTTGTGACAAGTTTATTTTTGCTTAACATCATGTCCTCCAGATCTATCTATCCGTTTTGCTGCAAATGACAAACTTTTCTTCTTTGTGGACAAATAATACCTCACTGCGTACGTACACTGCCCTTGTTTTGTTTTGTCTAGTCATCTGGGGATGGGCATGGAGGGCTGCATCTTAGGTGTTGTGAATAGAATGGTGCTGCAATATATGTGGATACACAGGTTTTGTACGATGACTTCATTTCCTTTGTTCCTGTACCCAGACTGGCACAGCTGTTTCCTGGGGCATTGTTTTTCATTTCAGTGTTCTATTCTAGACTAGTAGCAGTAGGATTGTTAGAAGATCTAAGCAGAAACACAAAATGCTACTTTCGTATCAACAAGCTCTGGTAAGACTTGTAACTCCTTAGAGATTTACAAAAAAGGTCCATGAACTTTGTGCCTTTCAAGTTTAGCCTTGCTTTTAATTTGATGTACTGTGTAATCTAAATTGATTTGGTTTACAGAGTAAGCCTTGGGGCAGAGACCAGGTTTTAACATGTACTTAATAGCTTCTACTGTACTTTCAGTTCTTGGAAAATAATAATTAATGGTTAGGCATTGGGTGTTTGGCACAAAACCCTGACTCTAAGTATAATTAACTTTAAGAGCTATTTCGGTATCTGTTGAAAGTGAGATGTGAAATGCTTTACAACTTCATAGAAGGAGTCAGATATTTACTCTGTGCTTGAACCATGTTGAAAACTGTAAGATGTAAGTAGAATTGCCTGATGAACATGAACTCTGTGGTTTTAATGGAAGAGCAGTAGAAATTCTAGAATTAACCTCACAAAAGTCAGACTGACAGTTTAGAGTCTCTAAACACTAAGCTGTAAGTGTTTAGAACCCATGTTTGTAGTTTTAAAAAACAAAATCTGGTGCTGGGCACAGTGGTGCATACCTGTAATCACAGAATTCAGGGAGGCAGAGGCAGGTGTGTATCTGTGAGTTCGAGGCCAGCCTGGTCTACAAAGTGAGTCCAGGACATCCAAGGCTACACAGAGAAACCCTGTTTCAACCCCCCCCCCCCCCGCCGAAGTCTGGAAATACATTATATCTAAAAAAGAATATCAGTAAATCTAGTAAATTCTTTAATTTGTTTCATAACTTTGCATTATGACTATTTCTAAAATTTTTAAATTTATTTATTTTTTGGTTTTTCAAAGCCAGATTTCTCTGTTTTATTCCTGCTTGTCCTGGAACTCACTCTGTAACCAGGCTAGCCTTGAACTCAGAGATCTACCTGCCTCTACCTCCCGAGTGCTGGGACTAAAGGCATGTGCCACTATGCCTACCACATTATGACTATTTCAACACCAGTTTTTGTTTTTTTTTTAATGATCAAATGTTGAATAATTTCCAAATAATATATGTACATAGATGCATATGTATGTGCAGGCATGTGTGTATACATGCAGAATACCTGCACTGAAGGCACACCTTTCTGTGCTACTGCCACAGGAACATCTTTAGTTTGCTTCTTGGATAATCTATAGCATGTTCTTCAGAATTTAGGGTGTTGAGGAAAGTGTGTGGACTTTGGCTACAAGTAGGAACACTTTGGGTAGGAAAGGTTGCAGCAGAAAGAAGCAGCATCAATGCTTCTGTGACGAAAGAGAGAGAGAGAGAGAGAGAGAGAGAGAGAGAGAGAAGGAATTGCACACAGTGTCTTCTGCCTTATAGGCTAGGGCTCAGTGTTGAAATTGAACATGAACATTTACCCACATATGATACTACTAAATGAGAAATTGCAGGAAGTCTTGTGTGGTGTTCCTAACTTTTTCACCTTTCTCCTAGATTTAATTATTTACCTGCCCAGAGTTAGAATGCCTTTTTGCAATTTTTGAAAATTACATCACTTGTGTAAACATGTGAGTGCATGAATAAGGTGCCCTTTGAGAATGAAAGATGTTTTTGGCTCCTTCTAAGACACAGCATGCTATAGGCCACTGTGAACTCACTATATAGTAAAGGTTTGTGCTTGAACTCTGTTTTTTTGAGTCAGGGTCTCACTATGTAGCTCTGGCTGTCCTAAAGCTAAATAGATAGACCACCTGGCTGTGAATTCACAGAGATCCCCCAACCTCTATGTCTCAAGTGCTAAAATTAAAGGTGTGCATCACTACACACAGCTTTTTGAAAGTAGAAGATTAAGAGAATAAGATCATCTTTAAAGTTAAGCAATCCAAATACAAAATTGCAGAATAAAAAATGGCAAAAAATATTTTAAACAAAGGCAGTGTGTCAAGTACTACTCAGGCCTAAAAACTAAGACCCCCCAAAAGAAGAGAGTCTCCTAGACTGGGGTTGATATTCCTGCCAACAAAACTACAGTTTCAATATTCTCATTGCTAAGAACTATTTTCTATTTCTCTCTAAATTCTAACTATACTTCACTCCCAAAATGAGACTCCTCAGGCGTAACAATGGTTGCTATGAGACCCTGGCCCGAGACTCCAGCCAGGGACTGTCCGTGGCCAAAGTAGTTCTACTTCACTTCTACTTATTTAAAAAAATGACTAAAAATTAATCATTAGTTAATAAGTTATACTATGGCCTACAAAAAAATTAAAATATTTCAAAAAACTCCGGATAAAACAAACAAACAACAACAAAAACGTCCTGATACACAGATACTGGACACAAGTTTCATTTAAAAAAAGACATTGGCCCTAGTCAAAAAAAACCAAAACACATATATATTAATATCAAGCCAATAACTTAAGAGTGATGACGTCTTTCTGTTATGTGTTCCTGTACCTTATATTCATTCAAAGTTGTAATTCAAACTATGACAACACAATAACTTAGCATTCTGTACCTGTATGCTTGACTGCTCACTGACTTCCATAAATCTGCTCTATAAAAAAATACTGTAAAAAAATGTAACCAACCCCCCCCCCCCCGCTTTCAAATAAATATTACTAGACAACTTGACTGCAAAATACACTCAGATAAAGACTTGATCTTAAGTTTTGTCTGTGTGTCACTATGCCTTATCTCTGTTCACCGACGCTCCAAAAACTCCCGATCCCAAAGACCTATCCCCGACTGAACTAGTGGTCCGTGACAATGCAGTAGCTTCAGATCAGAGCAATGTGAAAATTAAGGGTATAATCAAAAGAAAATAGAAGTTTATTAGTTTGGGTGCCCTTTCTCAAAGCATGATCTTCATGAAACAGTTCAGCAGTGTGTGTTTGTGAGGTTATAAAATATATATTTGGCCTTCTCCTTTCCCTGACCAACAGTTTCTAAGACCCTTGGAATCTCTAGGCTAGGAGTAGTATGTCTTTAATCCCTTGGGAGGCAGAAGCAGGCAAATTTCTGTGAGTTTGAAGCCAGTCTCTGCTCCCCGACCCCAACTTTTGAGACAGCGTCTCATTTTATAGCTCTGATTGTCCTGGAACTCACTATGTAGACCAGAATTCCAAGAAATCTGCCCTCCTTTGCCTCCCAATTACTGGAATTAAAGGTGTGTGCCCCAGCCCAGCTCTGTATCCTTTCTTATATTTTATATTTAAAAACTGGTAATTGGATGGGCGGTGGTGCTGGTGCTGGTGCACATCTGTAATCTCGGCATTCAGGGAGGCAGAGACGTGAGGATCTCTGTGAGTTTGAGGCCAGCCTGGTCTATAAAGTGAGTCTAGGACAACCAAGGATACATAGAGAAACCCTGTCTCAAAAAAAAGAAAATGGGTAAATAAAGTGTCTCCTTGAGTTCTGGAGGAAGGAATGTTTGGGATCTCAATTTATAAACAGAGTTGATCAGAAGTTGCAAACTGGCATCTGAAATAGGGTTCTTAAGGGGCTGAGTTTGCCCTGTCGAACTTAACACTACTACTTCCAATTAGACCAGGCCAGAATGCTGAGTGAAATCAGAGGCTACCTGCTGGTGTTCCCTGGAGAATCCACTGCAGAATCCATTGGTTGGGGCGTGTGCAGGGTAGCAGAATTGTTTTGTACTGTGAGACTGTAGGCAGAGAAACTGAGCTTGGTTTAGCCTTTATCCTTACACCTTCCAGTCACTAGCTTGGGAGGAAAGAGCCTCACACTTGGCAAGACTGTGTTTTTCAGAGGGATGCTACCAGTATTTTACCCTTTATACTTTAATCCTTTACGCTTTTTGAGGTACAGCCTGTCCTAGTATTGGTCCAGACTGAGCAAGCATGTTCTAATCTTAATTTGATTTTTAAAAATAAGTTCTTTTTGGATTTATTTTGTTTCATGTGTTTGAGTATTGCCTGCATGTTTGTAAGTGTACAAGCATGTCTGGTGCCTGTGGACTTCAGAAGAGGGCATCAAATTCCCTAGAACCGGAGTTACAGATGTGGTGAACCACAGTGTGGGTACTGGGAATTGAACCTAGGTCCTCTGCAGAGCTGCAATACTTTTTTATTTTTACGTATACATTTATATTATTACAATAGATTAACTACAGCAAGAAGAACCACAAAACAATCAGGAATTTTTATAAACATTACAGTCATAGTGTTTGGGCTCTTTGCATTCGGCCACTGAGCCTTCTTTCTAACCCCATAATTTGGTTCTTCTTGTAGGTTCCCCACAGGAGGAAAAGACTGATGAAGCTTGAAGCACTGGGTTGGCCTGGGAGGACTGCGATGACCTTGAGTACAAATAATTCATTTCCCCAGTTTGTTCATCAGCTCTGTGAGTTTAATTAATAGACTCTCAAGTGGGCTGATCAGTGGGGTTTTGGAAGGCTATGAGCCAGGGGATGCTGGCAAGGAATGTGCCCTTTGCTCTGCTAGAGGCCAGACTGTATCTGGTTCTTCTCCATCCCTGGTTTGCAGCCAAGGCCCAGCCTAGTAAAGGTTGATTTATCTAAATATCCTTACTATTAAAGCCCATTCTATAATTGTAACCTTGTTTTTTAATTAATAAAAAAAATCACATAATTCAAGATTTTTCAACTTTTAAAAATGTACCCACATTAACCTATCGTTTTATACACTAATTTAAGGAAATTTTGCAGGGTAAGCTAAGGGTATATATATATATATCCCAGTGGTAGAGCACTGATTTAGCATGTGCAAAGGCCTGGATTCAACCCCTGGAACTGGAAAATATATGCTTAAAATTATATATATTTATATATGTGTGTATATATACACACATATAAGATAAACAAATAACTATCCATATTTTGATTACATAGAGGAAATTTTGTTAACATTTTACTATATACTCTGGATAATTTTAGTAAATATGTACAAATGCACATATAGTCTTATACAAAATGGAGTTTAACCATAATGCAGTTTTGTGCCTTGCCTTCTTCTTGTTGTTTTTGGGGTAGAGGAGGCGTTGAGACAGAATCTTTCTGTGTAGCACTGGCTGGCTTAGTCTTGGCTTTGTAGCCCGAGAAGGATCCTGAGTCTCCTAGGGGCTAGGATCACAGACATGTGCTGCCATGCTTGGCCTGCTGCTTGCCTTTTTAAGAACTTAACGTAGGGGCTGGAAAGACAGTGCAGTGGTTAAGAGCACTGGTTTTCTTGTTTCTCTAAAGAACCCTGACTAATGCAGATTTTGGCACCAGGAGTGATTCTAGAGCAACAGAAGTATAAGAATGGATTTAAAAAAAAAAAAAAAAGATTTATTATGTATAGTGTTTTGCCTGCATGTACACCTGCACGCCAAAAGAGGGCACCAGATCTCATTATAGATCTCCAATGTGGTTGTCGGAAATTGAACTCAGGACCTTTGGAAGAGCAGACAGTACTCTTAACAGCTGAGCCATCTCTCCTGGAACAAGCTTTCCAACTTGCTAGCACCTGCAGTTTACCGAAGCCTCTCCTAGAAGCTTGGAGACCACTGAAAACCCATGGTGTGAACTGTTTCACAAACCTACTGAGAGAAATGCATTTGATAATCCTGATTCACCTATTGTGAGAAGCAAGAAATTTAGTAGCTCTCTATATAAGACTTTTGACCATTTGTAGGAAAATAATAATGCATCTCTGAATAAATTAACAAAGAAAAATAATTATATCTCTGATAAAATTAACCAACCTCTAGCTAGCGTCTACGGATAAAGTGACTGAAGAGAACAGTGAACTCGGTGATAAAATTGAGAGGTTCCAGATGTACAACAGTCTAAGGGTTTCTTGTTGAAGAGAACCTTCTCGTCGGCAGACAAGGAGCTCAAATGGCAGAAAAATCACACTGAAGCCCTCCTTGTAAGATGAGCTGAATTATAACAAAAAATGAAGGCTCAGCCTTGGAGGGCTTGGGGAGTTAAAATAAGAGAATTAGTTGGCTAAAAAATAAAAATAAAAAGTAAAAATAGCATCTTGTAACAAGGATAGAGATATATGGAAAGACCCTACCGAGGATGAGAACTTTGTGGTTTTTTTAAAAAATTTTATTTAATTAATTTATTCAGATTACAACTCGATTGTTAATCCCATCACTTGTATCTTCCCATTCCTCCCTCCCTCTCACTTTCACCCTGAGGATGAGAACTTTGAATCATCAAATTCTCAAAGATTTATCTCATCTAAAGAAGGACTCTCTCCATGTTTAGCAAAGGATGCACTACCCACCCCCCAGCCTGAAGTATCGATTTTTTCTTTTGCCTGAGGAAATTAATCCTTCAGTGTCTGCTAAACCAACAGTGGCTTTCTCTGAAGGAGATGCCCAGCAAGACAGTACTCATGTCCCTCAGGGCCCACCAATAGTTGTGTCTAGATCTATAACCAGACTTAAGAAAAAGCAGGCTCCTAGAGGGCCTAGAAAGTGGAGTCCAGGAGGATGTGTATTATATACCACTTAATGAATTTGCTGTTCATTCAAGCAACAGTCTGGGAAATATGTGTGGAAATGGGCTTAGCGGTGTGGGATAATGGTAGAAGGAACATAAAACTGCATCAGACTGAGTTTATTGATATGTGCACA
Source organism: Acomys percivali (assembly GCA_907169655.1). NCBI lineage: Eukaryota > Metazoa > Chordata > Mammalia > Rodentia > Muridae > Acomys > Acomys percivali. The sequence continues at coordinate 110,253,532 of OU015742.1, read as the reverse complement.
CTGAATGGAGAGTCTAGGTTCAGTATAGAAGCTCAAACAGTTTTTTTTTTAAAGGTATTAAGAGTTTGTTTGAGGCCAGGTGTGGTGTACACCTGTAATCCCAGCACTCGGGAGGCAGAGGCACGCAGATCTCTGTGAGTTCGAGGACAGCCTGGTCTGCAAAGTGAGTCCAGGACAGCCAGGATACAGAGAAACCCTGTCTTAAAAAGAAAAAACAAACAAACAACAACAACAAAAAAAAACCCATCCCAAAACAAAACAAAAAGGTGTTAAGAGTTTGTTTGAGGCAGGCATGTGGTGCAGGCCTGTAATCCCAGCACTCAGGAGCCAGAGGCAGGTGGCTCTCTGTGAGTTCAAGGCCAAACTAGTCTACAAAGTGAGCCCAGGACAGCCAAGACTACACAGAGAAACCCTGTCTCAAAAAAACAAAAAAACAAAAACAAAACAAAAAGAAAGTTAGTTTGAATAGTTGGCTGAAGGATTTGTCAAAAGATGGCCTACTGAAATGGAGCTGGAGATGGCTGATGTCCCTTGGCTTTAGTGTTGATGAAGGAATTTTAAGGCTCGGGGAAATTGCAGAGTGGGTACCACGTGTAAAACCTAATCTACAGTGGGAAGACCCAGAAGACATGCCTTCACGGATCCTATAAGATGCAAAATGGTGAGAGGGCACTAGCATATTTGAAGAGCTTTATTGTTATTACCTTTTTCCTTGTGCCAGACCTTAGGGCTTGAGATGCTGCTACTCAATTGGATAAATTAAATGCAATGGGTTTAATTGGGCCCCGAGTAGCAGGGGCCAGGAGGCAGCACTGAATCACCAAAGGTAAGATGATCATGCTTACTGCAATGGGCAGCACAGGCAAAGTGCTTTTTATGGTGTCATGACTAGTATAGACCTTTGTTATTGGCTAATCAGTCATGAAGTTTCCAGACCTGAAATAGAAGACTAAAGTCTTTAGTTTAAAAGACAACTTTGGAGGTTCTTTTGATAAGTTCAACATATATTATTTGGGGAAAATGGACCATAAGGCATTGCTGTGATTTCATTTTAAGTTTAAAATGTATCTCTTTAAAATGATAGGAATGATTTTGAGGGCTCACCTTTAGACCCTATTTAAGTTCCTGATTCTGGGGCCTGGAGAGACGGCTCAGTGGTTAAGAGCACCACCTGCTCTTTCAGAGGTCCTGAGTTCAATTCCCAACAACCACATGGTGGCTCACAACCATCTATAATGTGATCTGATGCCCTTTTATGCAGATAAAGCATTCATATTCAAAAGATAAATAAGTATTTTTTAAAAAGTTTATTGGGACATAGCCTCACTGTGAATCCAGGAATGCTTGTATCATCTAGGTGTGGAAGAGGGTTTGGGTCCTTGACCCTGAATATTTTACTACCTACCCAGGTAGGTGTCCTATTGTATGAATAAAGGTATAGATGCCATTTACTGGCTTGTTTTCTTTTGTTTCAGGCTAGGAATTTGACCCATATCCCTAGTACAATCTGCTAAAATGAGCAGGTCTTCAAGTTTAAGAAGGATTTCAAGACTAGGGTCTGTGTAGAAATAGGTCCCCTAGGCCCATTGCCCTCAGGGCTACACTCTAATTATATTCTGAAAGAACAGTAAAGAGAACCAAAGGGAAAAGAGCACTTTCTCCTTTAGCCCTAACAGGAAAGTCTCTTTCACCAAACTTTAGTTAGGCCCCCTCTGTCCCTTTTCACAGCGGGTATAGACCTTGGTACCTGTCCTTGCTAGGCCTGACCAGCCCAAGTTAACAAGAATGTTGCTAAGTCAACTTTATCTGATCAAATTCTTTATCCTCCAGCCTAGTGTTTAAGTCCTTAGCTATCTTCAGTAAGAGTCCTATTTGCTTAGTAAAACATTAACAAAAGCAGAGGCAGAGGCAGAGGCAGGCAGATCTCTGTGAGTGTGAGGCCAGCCTGCTCTATGTAGCCAGGGCTATGTAGATAAACCCCCATCTCTAACCCACCTGCCCAACCCACAAAAAAGCTTCCTATCTTTTCATAGTAACTCTTGAAGATGTTCTATCCGTCGATAGCCTTCCTTCTCGGAGGCTGCCAATGCCTCTCTATCCTTACTGTGTTCAGGGTTTAGACGGATTGCTTCACCGGCTACAAGACAGCATTGTGGTTGCCTCTCAGAATAAATCTACCTATTTTTAAAATAAGTGTCAGAATAATTTTTTTTTTCTTTAAGAATCTTAACAACGCCGGGCGTGGTGGCGCACGCCTATAATCCCAGCACTCGGGACGCAGAGGCAGGTGGATCTCTGTGAGTTCGAGGCGAGCCTGGTCTACAAAACGGGTCCAGGACAGCCAAGGCTACACAGAGAAACCCTGTCTCGATAAAAAAAAGAATCTTAACAAGTATTCCATAGTGTGCAACAGTAAACATTGAACCCCTACTCTGATCTACCTAATGGACAGGACATTCTCCACAGTTATGTGGAGAGCGGGGACTGACTCTGACATGAACTCTGGTGCCCCATATTTGACCACCTCCCCTTGGTGGAGAGGCCTGGTGGCACTCAGAGAATAAGCAGGCTACCAAGATGAGACTTGACAGCCTATGACCATATAGTTGGGGAGGAGGTCCCCCTCAGTCATAGACCTAGGGGAGGGGAATAGGGTGAAAGTGGGAGGGAGGGAGGAATGGGAGGATACAAGTGATGGGATAACAATTGAGTTGTAATCTGAATAGATTAATAAAATTAAAAATTAAAAAAGTGGACAAATTAATAAAAATTAATTCCCCCCCCCCAAAAAAATAGAATCTTAACAAGCCAAGAGTGTGGCGCATGCTTTTAATTCTAGCACTCAGGGAGGCAAAGGCAGGTGGATGTCTGTCTACAAAGTGAGTCCAGGACAGCCAAGGCTACACAGAAACCCTGTCTTGAAAAACCTAAAAAAAAAAAAAAAAAAAAAGAATCTTAACAAATCCAAATCCAGTCCAGGTTACCACAGGAACCATTTTTTTTTTTTAATCCGAAGTCTTAAGTAGGAGCCAGCCAGAAAGGGCTTTGAGTGGCTAGGCAAATGCTTTTTACTGCTTAGCACCTTCCATTCTTAGCTCCACCCTTGGCAATAAAACCCCAGGGTGTCCTTGACCTGTTTAAGGCACCTCCCTCCCCTCCCCACCCCCGCTGCATAGCAATGGAGTTTGTGTAAGCAAATCTGTGTACTCCCCCTAGAGGTCAGAATACAAGTGGAGCCGAGTCGGGGTGTGGGTGTGTGGTGTCTTGTTGCTGTTTTGCTTTTAACTAAAGCAGGAATTTCCTTTTCTGTCTCCAGGAAACTAGCAGAGGATTAGAAAGGTCCTGTCTCTGAGCAGTTGTTTTCTCAATTCTTGCTTAGAAGGGCAGTCAAGCCTGTTTTTGAAGTATCCTTTGATGTTATACCCAGGGAACTCCAACAGAACGTTCTGTCAAGTAAAACAAAAACAAAAACAAAAAACAAAACAAAACAAAACAAAAAAACCCAAATGGTTCTTCAAGTGTCTTCTGTGTACCACCTGCAGAAAATATCGCTGCTGTGTTTGTTTGAATTAAAGATTTCAGGGCCCTGCCCAAGGACCTTGTGAGTGGTCCGATAAAGCACATATTTAGGTACAGAAACCACTGGAAGACATTATTCCAATCCATCTCTCATTTAAAACTGTTCAGAACAATCCTGTAAACAAACTCAGACAGGATTTTATCCACAACATGCCCACTACATCTGCCAGTCTCTCTCCCTGAATATAGCTCTTTCACCATGGCCTTAAACCTAACAAACACTGTTCTGTTTTCAATCTAGATCCTTGAATATGCTTTCGGTACCTGCCTTCCTTATCTGCCTTCTCCTATTCTGTCTAGATAGAGGTGTATCAAGTGGGTTGACTGATCTAATGTCAGTCTTCCACTGATTCCAGGAAGCCAACGGGAATAGTTCCTTTTTTAGAAAAGGATTTATGCTGGGCTTGGTGGTGGCAATACCTTTTGATCCCACCGTTCAGGAGGCAGAGGCACTAGGATATCTGTGTACAAGGCCAATATAGTTTATAGAGCAAGTTTCAGTACAGCCAGGACTACACAGAGAAACCCTGTCTTTAAAAAAAAAAAAAGCAAACAAACAAAGTTTAAAAAGATTTATTTATATTTTATTTTACATGTATGGGTGTTTTGCCTGCATGTATGTCTGTGCACCACATGTGTGCAGTGCCCACAGAGATCAGAGAATGTCAGGTCCCCTGGAACTGGAGTTGCCGATGGTGGCTAGCTGCCATGTGGGTGCTAGGAATAGAATCCAGGTCATCTGGAAGATCAGCCACTGCTCTTAACTACTGAGCCATTCCTCCCACCCTAATCACCCCTTCCTTAAAAGTAGGTAAAATTGAACTAATTGTACACAAGCACTGCCACTTAAGTACCTAAGTATAACTTCTGTTTTGAAGTATGTTTAAACTGCCCATTCAAAGAATTTATCCTCAGGCCTCCTGGTTTGTTAGATTTTGATTGGTATGAGAAACCTGTATTTTATCAAGTATTCCAACTTGATGATTCTGATACAGGTGACTTGGAGATTTTTGTTGGCCTTTGTTTTCTTTGCGGTAGGGCCCCACGGAGCCCAGACTGGCTTTGAACTCAAGGATAACTTGAGTTCTGATCCTGCTTCTACTTCCTAAGTGCTGCAATCACGGGGATGTGCCACCACACCCAGTTATATGTGGTGGTGAGGATGGAACCCAGGGCTTGGTACATGCCAGATAAATGCTCCACCAAGTAAGCTCCATTCCAGATCTCCTCAATGGCATCTTAATAAGTACTGTCTTATATGCCAGACTTTCCCAATAAACAATATTCCCAGAATGCTGTACAATCAAGTCCATACGGAACTTACAAATTACAAGTCTTTAATGTTAGTTTGAGGAAAGATAGTAGTGTTAGAGTTATATGTAAGTAGCGCAGTGATCACAATTCCACATTTCTTCTCTCACTATTCTTTTCTTTTTAATTCTAATTTCATATATTACATCCTGATGGCAGTTTTCCCTCCCCCCCCTCTTCCCCTTTCCTAGAGCCGCCACTCCTCCTTTTCCCTTCAGAAAAGATCAGGCCTCCCAGAGATATCAACCACACATGGCATACAATTTACAATAAAACTAGTAACATACCTTCATATGAAGGCTGGAAGAGGCAATCCAGTAGGAGAGGGTCCCCAAGGCAAAAGAGTCAGAGACAGTCCTGATCTCACTGTTAGGAGCCCCAGGAGAACATAAGCTACACAACCATAACGTATGTGCAGAGGACCAAAGTCAGACCTACACAGGATCCCTCCTCACCAGTTCAGTCTCTGCGAACCCCTATGAGCTGTGGTTAATTGCTTCTGTGGTCGAGCCGGGCGTGGTGGCGCATGCCTTTAATCCCAGCACTCGGGAGGCAGAGGCAGGCGGATCGCTGTGAGTTCGAGGCCAGCCTGGACTACCAAGTGAGTCCAGGACAGTCAAGGCTACACAGAGAAACCCTGTCTCGCAAAACCAAAAAAAAAAAAAAAAAAAAATTGCTTCTGTGGGTTGTGTCCTGGTGGTATCCTTGCGTCCTCTGCCTCCTACAATCCTTCCTCCCTCTCTTTTGAAGGATTCCTGATCTCTGCCTAATGTTTAGCTGGATGCAGTCTCTCTGCTAGGCTTCAGTCTACCAGTATAGCAGAATATCATTAGGAATCATTTCATTGACTTTTTATTTTACTTTATTTTACCAGCTGTTTTTGGTTCTATCCTAGGACTCTGGGCTATCCAGCCTCTGGTTCCTGGCCCTCCAGGCAGTGTCAGAAGTGGGCCCCTTCCCATGGTGTGGAGTCTCAGGTCGGACCAGTCATTATAGTTGGCCACTCCCACAAATTCTGTACTGCCTTTACCTCAATCTCAACCCATCTTCTAAGCAGGACAAACTGTAGGTCAAAGGGTTTGTAGCTGAGTTGGTGTCACAATCCCTCCACTGGAAGCCTGGTTACAGAAGTTCCATATCCGCCATTACTAGGCTCACCGTCTCTCCCAGTACTCTCTCCCTCCATCCCCCTCAACGCCTGATCCCTCCTGTTCCATTTCCACCTGCCTCTAGTCTACCAGCAAAATCTATTTCCCCTTCAGATCTTTGTGTCCTTTCTTGTTACTTAGCCTTTCTGGGTCAGCAAATTGTACTATGATTATCTTTTACAGCTAATATCCACTTATAAGTGAGTACATACCATGTTTGTCTTCCTGGGGCTGGGTTACCTCACTCAGGTTGATTTTTTTTTTCCTAGTTCCATTTATTTACCTGCAGCTTTCATGACACCATTTTTTTTAAACAGCTGAGCATTACTCTATTGTGTAAATGTACCACATTTTCTTTATCCATTTTTCGGTTGATGGGCATCTAGGTTGTTTCCATGTTCTGGCTTTTAGGAGTAAAGCTGTTATGAGTATAATTGAACAAGTGTCCTTGTAGTAGGTTGGAGCATCCTTTGGGTATATGCCCAAGAGTGGTATAGCTGGATCTCGGGGTAGGTCAATTTCCAATTTTCTGAGATACTGCCATATTGATTTCCAAAGTAGCAGTACAAGCTTGCATGCCTGCCAGCAATTGAGGAGTGTTCCCCTTGCTCCACACCCTCACCAGCATGAGCTGTCAACTTGTGTTTTTTATCTTATCTGACAGGTGTAAAATGGAATCTCAAAGTCATTTTGATTTGCATTTCCCTGATGACTAAGGTTAGGGTTAGGGTTAGGGTTTTATACCTGTAATCCCAGCACTGGGAAGGTGGGGGAGATTGAGAGCAACTGAGGAAGACACCTGATGTTGATCTCTGGCCTCCACATATACACTGTGTACACACACACACATATTTAAATTTTGTGTACTCATAAATTTAAGATACATAAGAATAATCTACAGGTGTAAACACTTAAATTCTGAGATGATGAAAATGTAAAAACTATTATAAGAATCAAGGTATGGTAGGATACATATATAATACTGTGGTTGCTTGAATAGGTATGGTCCCTAAAGACTCATGTGTTTTAATGCTTGGCCCATAGGGAGTGGCACTATTAAGAGGTGTGGTCTTGTTGGAGTAGGTGTGGCCTTGCTGTAGGAAGTGTGTCACTGTCAGGGCGGGCTTTGAAGTCTTTTGTATGCTCAGGCTATGCCCAGTGTTGTATAGTCTCCTCTGCTGTCTGTAAATCAGGACATAGATCTCAGGCTCCTCCAGCACCATGTCTTCCTGCACACCACCGTGCTTCTGCCATGATGATAATGGACTAAATCTCTGAAATTGTAAGCCAGCCCCAATTAAATGTTTTTCTTTATAAAAGTTGCCGTGGTCATGGTGTCTCTTCACAGCAATGAAACCCAAACTAAGACAAATATCAATACTTCAGAGGTGGAGGCTGGACGTCGGAGAGTTCAAGGCCATCCTGCAATCCCTGAGACCCCATCCCTCCCAGACCCCAAGCAGCCACTATACAAATAAATATAAAAGGCAAATGGATGGAACTAGAAAGATCATACTGAGGGAGGTATCCCAGACCCAGAAAGACTCACATGGAATGTCTTCACTTATAAGTGGATATTAGCCATAAAGTACAGGATAATCATGCTGTAGTCCACAGACCCAAAGAAGCGAAGGAGGGCCCAAGGGAGGAGGCTTGAATCTCACCCAGAAGAGGAAATAAAATAGACATCTGAAGTAGATGAAGGGAGGGAACTGGGTGGAAGAGGGTGTGAGGAGGGTTGTGGGCGTGGGGGGTGGGAGGAAGACTGGGAGAGAGAACAGAAATCAGTGGAGCGAGGCATCTCTGGGACAGGGGAGGCTCCTGGGAGTCTATGGGAGTAACCCTAGCAGAGACTCCTAGCAATGAGTAGGGGTTAAGGAGCCTGAAGTCATCACTTCCTGTAGCCAGGTGGGACTTCTAGTGCAAGGAGGAAGACACTAGCCCACCCATAAAACCTTCAACCCAAAATTTGTGTTGCCTATGAGAAGTATAGGAATAAAGATGGAACAGAGATTGAGGGAATGGAAAACCAATTACTGGCCCAACTTGGGACCCACCACATGGAAGAGAGCCAACCCACGATACTATTAATGATACTCTGTTATACTTGTAGACAGGAGCCTAGTGTAACTGACATCTGAGAGGCTTCATCCAGCAGCTGATGGAAACAGATGCAGAGACCCACAGCCAAACCACAGGCTGGGCTTGGGGAGTTTTGTGGAAGAGTGGGAGGATGGATAGAGGAAGCCAGAGGGGTCAAGGACACCTCAAGAAAACCTACAGAGGAAACAAACCTGGGCCCCTGGGGCCACACAGAGACTGAACCACCAGCCAAAGAGCTTGCATGGATTGGGCCTAGACTCCTACACATATGTAGTAGATGTACAGCATGTTCAACATGGGAGTCCCCTAACAATGGGAGTAGGGTCTGTCTCTGACTCTGTTGCCTGCCTTTGGATCCCTATTCCCTAGCTGGGCTGCCTTGTCAGACCTCAATGGGAGAGGAGTATATTTAGTCCTGCTTCTACTTGAGATACCAGGGTAGGTTGGTACCCCTTGGTGGCCTCCCCTTCTCTGAGAAGGAGGGGTGGGGAATGGGCGGGGAGGGGGAGCATGAGGGTAGGACTGAGAAGAAGGAACGGAGGGGGCTGGGATCAGGCTGTAAAGTGATTAAATACATAAAAGAAAAAAGAAAAATATAAATTAAAATTTCCATAGCATTTGGACAAAGGGACAAAATGATGGAATTTAACACATAAACATTAAAAATATTTGTATCACAAAGCAGCCAGGAGCACCTCATTGGGAGAGGGCTTGTCTGGCATGGCTGATGCCCTGGGTTCAGTCTCAAAATTACAGTAAAAATAAAATTGTAACATCTGAGCATCTGACTCCCATAGTTAAAATCATGCCTTTAGAATAAAAGAAAGAATAAAACCACACTAATGAGGGTGCCCTTAATAAGTAACACAGCTGGAGGAGATTCTGCTAGAGGGGTATGTGAGGAAGACCCAGCCATGACTCTGTAGCTGTTCTCTGACCTATTCTCTCTGACCTGTTCTCTCCTCCCCCCCCCCCCCCCCCCCCCCCCCCCCCCGTTTAATTTAAATTCTAGGAACTGCCCCTCCCCCTGCCAAGCAGCAGTAATTTCTGTGGCACTGGCCAGTCCCAAGATGATAACCAACCAGACCACGTCTTGCCAGGATTACTAGCTATGCAAATCCCCTAGACTTTGGCCCTTCTCTAAATATAGCCACAACGCTGCTGCTTACACCTCAAAGGCAGATTTTAGGTCACCAGACTGCTCTTCCTGGTGTTTCTACACTGAAGATAAACCCTTTCCTGCTTTCAACACTGTAGTGATGAGTGACCAGGTCAAACTACTGGGACACCCAGAACCATGTCAGTACCCAGGTTGCTGGTAACAGGGGCAATCAGTTTGAAGGAGGCTATCAAAAAAATACTATCCTAGACTTTTTTTTCTTCTTCTTCAAATGAACTGCCAAACTCTGACTTAAATAACATAGTATTAGCATAGAGAACTAGAAATAAAGATACATGGTAGGATTTGAGGTTAACTTAGTCCAGGGACGCTGGCTCCGTTTCCTCCTTACTAGTCTATGACTTTTGTCTTCCTTTGTGTGCTCAACCAACCCCTGAGTACAGCGAGGCCTCATCCGCTCTATACAGTATCCAGAGGGGAAACCAGCATTTCCTGAGGTGCTTACTCTTATTCTCTTTCTCTCCCCATTTACTTATTTGTGCGTATGTGTGTATGTGCTTGTGTGTGTGCGTGTGTGCGTGTGTGCGTGCGTGTGTGCGTGCGTGCATGCGTGCGTGTGCGTGTGCGTGTGCGTGTGTGTGTGTGTGTGCACAGATCAAAGGACAGTTTTTAGGAATCAGTTCTCAGTTCTCTTCTTCTATCTTGTGGGTCCTGGGAGTTGAACTCAAATCCTCAAGCTTAGGGTCCAGCCTTCTTTCCCACTGAGCCATCTTGCCAGTCCATCCTAAGGCATTCTTAAGAGTGAAGGGACTTTTCCGCTTCTTCTTCCTCAGGAAAACACCAAATGGCGGATGACGCCGGTGTAGCGGGAGGGCCCGGAGGACCCGGGGGCCCAGGGTTAGGAGGGCGAGGCAGCTTCCGCGGAGGATTCAGCGGTCTTAGGGGCCGTGGTCGAGGCCCCGGGGCTCATGGAGGGAAAGCCAAAGACAAGAAGCGGCTGCCCGTCACCAAGCTGGGCCGCCTGGTTAAGGATATGAAGATCAAGTCCTTGGAGGAGATTTATCTGTTCTCCCTGCCCATTAAGGAATCCTCGATCACTGACTTTTTCCTGGGTGCATCCCTAAAGGATGAAGTTCTCAAGATCATGCCAGTGCAGAAGCAGACACGGGCTGGCCAGCGGATCAGGTTTAAGGCTTTTGTCGCTATTGGGGACTACAATGGTCACGTTGGTCTTGGTGTTAAGTGCTCCAAGGAGGTAGCCACTGTTATCCGAGGGGCATCACCTTGACCAAGCTTTCCATCATCCCTGTGCGGAGAGGCTACTGGGGGAACAAGATTGGCAAGCCACACACTGTTCCATGCGAGGTGACAGGCCGCTGTGGCTCTGTTTTGGTGCGTCTCATCCCTGCCCCCAGAGGCACTGGCACTGTCTCAGCTCCTATGCCCAAGAAGCTACTGATGATGGGCCGGTATTGATGACTGCTACACATCAGCCAGGGGCTGCACTGCCACCCTGGGCAACTTTGCCAAGGCCACTTTTGATGCCATTTCCAAGACCTACAGCTACCTGACACCCGATCTCTGGAAAGAAACTGTGTTCACCAAGTCTCCTTATCAGGAATTCACTGATCATCTTGTGAAAACCCATACCACAGTGTCTGTTCAGAGGACCCACGCTCCAGCTGTGGCTACCACATAAGGGTTTTTACAAGAAAAATAAAGTGGATTAATTCTGTTAAAAAAAAAAAAAAGAGTGAAGGGACTTTCCCTAGTAGCCCCTGACACATCCTTATAGGACACTGATTCAAATTTGGTCATACCTGTTGTGTGACTTTTCCTGGAGAAACAAGACCTACCTCAGACCAAAGTAACAATTCATCAAAATACAACTTGGGGAGCCAAAATGTAAGTGTTATTTACAGGTGTGTAGGAGAAGGCTACTCACAGGAGGCATGGGTGGTTAATGAGAGCGGCATCCGTGGAGCTCCTGCCCCTTCTAGGCCCCTTGCAGGTTGGCAAGCCTCCTGCAGGCAGCTTGGCTGATGGGAAACTCGGAGTTTTACTGCTTTTATGGCTTTGGGAGGAGCCTTGGGCGTCTTGTAAAGTTCAGCTTTCCCAGGTTTGTGAAGTTTCTTCTTGGGTCTCATGAGTCTCTCTTTTCTTTCTAGTAAGGAATGTTTCCATTCTAAGAAAATTGCTGCACACGATGAATTCAAGCCCAAGGTCCAGAGATGTCACACACCTGTCCATTAAAGGTGAGAAAATCTTCTCTGAGAACGCCCTTGGAAAGAGTCACCATGTCCCACCCTTCCTTCTGGCTGTGGCTCACTGGCTACAGTGCTTGTCGATTCTATTCCTCATCTATCTGAAGCTCTTCTGGTGAGTTCTTGACAACTGCATCCCTAAATTCTCGAGTGATCAAAAATGTGGATGAGATGGTGCTACCACTGGAGTTAAACAACTCACCTGATATCATAATAGCCATTCCACCACGAGATTAGGCATGCCACATTATGTCACACATCTGGCCACTACTGCTGAAACAACACAAGGAGGGGCAGCATGTTGCTTTATAACCTCACAGGTGTTCTCAGCTCTGTGACAGGGCAAGGACAGTCCTAGACTGCATCATGTCCCCAAACAGAAGCACTATACTCCAGAAGACTAGAAACCCTGCACCCTGGGGCCCAGGGACATTTGAGGCCACACCTAGACACAGGTGTCTGGAAATTAAGACGGCTTTAGGAGTCATGTATTAGACAATTGGATGGCCACAGCAAAACACATTACAGCAGATCTCTTGCCATCTCAACATGCTATGTTCCTCTGTAAAGCCGGGAGTTCAACGTCCACTCACTGATTGTGACCCAGCATTTGTAGATGCATTCAGATCTACTCCTCAGTGGTTGTCTCGCTGTGAACTTGATACAGTCTTCTTGATACACTCCCCAGCTTGTAAGCAAGATGATGCATTGGGACCAACTGGTTGTGCTTTTATAGTCTGGCTCTGAATGACTGCAGCGAAAGCTGGCACGACTTCATTACAAGTGGGGAGCTGTGCTCCTAGGTGTAGGTGCTGAGACAACTCTTGAATGAACCATAAGGCAGTTGGAAGAAATGCACGGGGACAGCCTCCCTTGCTGGAAAGCACTACGGCTTGCTGGCCATGAGGAACTGGCTCCTAGAAACTGGTCCAAATCTTCATAAAGTTGCCACGAAGGGAAGGCTGTATAGTGCATTCCGTCATTATGGCTTCAGTCAACTTACTAATCAAGAAATAGAGAAAGGCCCTTCAAGAAGAACCTCCTGTGAAGAACAAAAGCTTGGTGCCAGCAAATGCCTATGAAGCCCTCAGTCCTGCAGGAGAGGATGAGGGTCCCACTCCTGATGCAGCTCTCAGCGCTTTGGTGGAAGCTCTCTGCCTACAGTCAGAAAATTAGGAAAAAAAATTGACTAATCCCCTCAGTAGACTAGAAGGCCCATGTGTGGGAAGATGAGCCCAGGGAAAACACCAGCCAGGCTCAGCAAGCCTGTATGCAAATAAAAAGCAAAGGAACAGATCTTGAGACGAGTGAGACTGTGAAAACCTGTTTGATACCAGCAAATCCTGGATCCAGAACAGTATGAGTCGGTGATAAGGATGGCTCCCCAGGATGCTGGGTTGGAGTTGGAGCCCGTTGAAGTTAGTCAGGCTCGACACAACTTAAAACAATACTAACTGTTGCCAGGGCTGGAGGTTCCACAGACTCTTGGAACTTAGGCCAAAGCCACCATAAAGCTAATAGCGAAATTTGTATTTCTAAGGGGTGAGGGCCACATGGTTTGTATGTTTATATATTAGTTTCAGATTAATTTCATTCATATTTTTTATTCCTGCTGTGCTGTTCTCCTTTTGGTAAGGCAACTTCTTTTGTATCTAGAAATGAGGTGGGGCAATATGTGCATAATTAAATAAACAAATGTCACAACTTTTATCTTTAAAAAGCTTTACCTTTTATCTTAGGACTGACTTTATGGTTGCTATGTTGATAACTTTAGCCTTATAATGGGTCTGAAAATTAAGTAGTATGGAGCCAAGTGTGGTGGTACATTTCTTTAAAGCCATACTCAGGGAGCAGAGGCAGGCAGACACTTATGAGTTCAAGGCCAACCTAGTCTACATAGAGAGTGCTACATGTAGCTAGCCTAGGCTACATGGTGAGACTGTGTAACCAAAACCAAAACTAGATAATGTGATTCCTTTGTTTTCTTTTTCTTTTTCTTTTTCTTTTTTTTTTTTTTGGTAGGATAGAGATGCTTTTATTTTGTTTTGCTTTGCTTTGTTTTGTTTGAGACGGGGTCTGATGTAGTTCAGGCTGACCTCGAACTTGCTATGTAGTCAAGGATGGGCTTGAACTCCTAATCTTTCCTCCTCTATCTCCCGAGTGATGAGATTATAGGCATGTGCCAATTATTTATTTCTTTATTTTAAAATTTAAGTTTAGTTTAGGTTTAATTACTTTTTTAATTTTTAAAATTTATGTATATGAATTTTTTGCTTGTATGTATATCTGTGCATCACATGTGTGCAGTGCTCTCAGAGGCCACAAGAAGGCATCAGGTCTCCTCAATCTGGATCTACAGATGGTTTTGAGCCACCATGAGGCTACTGGGAACCAAACCCTGTTCTTTTACAAGAGCAGCCAGGTCTCTTAACTGATGAATTGTCCTCCGCCGCCCCGCCACCCCCCCACCTCAGTTATTTGGTGCTTTGCCCTTTCTAGAACCTTTCAGATTTAGAACCAGATGTCTGTATTCATAAAACTACTATATATTTGTGTTAGGATTGGGTCATTGCTGTGTGTATTTTGATGCTTTTCCAGTTTTGTTTGCTTTGTTCATTGACTGCCTGTTGGCTCTGTTTCTTAACAATTAAACTTTATTATACAACCCAACTAGCTTATACAAGAAGGAAAAAAGGTTAAAGGGACAAAAGAATGAACCTTCCAGTATCCGTTCCACGGGATGAGTCCTTAGGTGTCTCTCTGGCCCACGTGATAGTCCAGCCGGTTCGCTTTCTCCACACGCTCTCCCAACCCCTGGCTGAATCTGTTGTTTTTCTCTTCCCCAACTGCCTGAGTCACATGGGAAGGGCGGTCTCCTTCTCCCGTTGAGGGTCCATTAGGAAAACAATAGCCCAATTGACCTCTATCCTCCACATGGCGGGAAAGCAGGCACAGAAAGAACACTCCTTTTGGCAGGCTGTTTCCTAGTCAGTTTCACCTGCTTCCGCCCATGATATGTGGTTTTGTCTGAAGCCTTTGTCCTCCAGGATGCTTCTGTCCCCCTGTGCACAAATCTATGCCATGATCCTTGCGTGGTAGCGACCCAAAAATGTGGAGCTCAAGGGAGGCTGGGAATGGAAGAAGCAAGAAGCCCTGACAATATGAGTTGTTTGGATAAGTTTTTATATCCTGATTTACACTTACAAGTTCAGTATATTTAAAGCAATAACCTAGAGCCAGTTAGTTCAGCTTACCACTAAACCTGACAATCAAAGTTTGACTCCCAGAATCCAAATGATGGAAGGAGAGACATGGTTCCTACAAGTTGTCCTCTGACTACTTGTGCAGAGTGGTGCAAACACAGACAGACAGACAGACAGACAGACAGACAGACAGACAGACAGACACACACACACACACACACACACACACACACACACACAGCATGTGTGGTTGGTACCCACGGAGGTTGGAAGAGGCTTTGGGTCCCCTGGAACTGGATTTGTAAACCAGTGCTGGGAACTGAACCCTGTGCCTCTGCAAGAG
Source organism: Acomys percivali (assembly GCA_907169655.1). Taxonomy (NCBI): domain Eukaryota; kingdom Metazoa; phylum Chordata; class Mammalia; order Rodentia; family Muridae; genus Acomys; species Acomys percivali. The sequence continues at coordinate 110,238,461 of OU015742.1, read as the reverse complement.
CAACAAGTGCTTTTAGCTGCTGAGCCATCTCTGCGGCCCATGAGAGTTATTTCTTAGAAAGAAAGAAAGAAAGAAAGAAAGAAAGAAAGAAAGAAAGAAAGAAAGAA
>OU015742.1:110220665-110238344 GCA_907169655.1 Acomys percivali | reverse complement strand
GAAAGAAAGAAAGAAAGAAAGAAAGAAAGAAAGAAAGAAAGAAAGAAGGAAGTGAGTGAGCTATTGAGAAGGACTAAAGAAAACGCTTTAATTTTTAATTGAATACATGCACAGGCATGCTCTGAATCATACAAAGTTTTATAATGTTTTTCTGTTCAATGATAAAATCTCTTCTAAGTGAAATTAAGCCAACAAAATGAGGCTATGTATCCTTAAAACTATAGCTACAACTCTCACTTACCTTTCATTTCATTTATTTATTATTTACCTTTTGTTATATTTTATTTTATTAAAAATAAATTTAAGAATTATTTTTAACCAGGTGTGGTGGTGTATGCCTTTAATCCAAGCACTTGGGAAGCAGAAGTAGATGGATCTTTGTGAGTTCAAAGCCAGCCTGGTCTACAAATTGAGTCCAGGACAGCCAAGGCTACACAGAGAAACCCCCCAAAATTGTTTTAGTGTGTTATGTATTGTGTGTGTGTGTATGTGTGTATGCACACATGTATGAGCACACATGTCTAGAGGCCAGATGTTGACATTGCATGCATGTATTTCTTAATTTCTTCTGCACTTTATTTTTTGAAACAGGGTGTCTGACTGAACCTGGGGCTCACGGGTCTAGGTAGGTTCGTTGGTTAGCAAACTCTGGGACCTCCTGTCTATGGCTCCTCAGTGCTGAGCTGTCAGGATGTGTGTACTGTTGTGCCTGCATTGTCCTGTGAGGCTGAGGATCAGAATTCAGAAGCTCAGACATTCCTGGCAAGCATTTTACCAACCAAGCAAGCTCCCCAGCCCTCAATAATTGTTTGCTTTAAGGGCTGGAACTTGTAGTGCATAATTTCAAATCCTGGGGAGGGGGGAGACACATTTTAAAATTAAAATAAAAAATAACTAGTTTGGGTAGTTAATTTCAAGGATTCTTAAGTGGCATTAAACCATTCAGCCCAGTTCCTTCATATTGGATGCAAAGCAACTATGATCCAAGAAGAAAAGAAGTTCCATGCTGGGCTTTATGTTTTACAGCTATAAGAACCTCTTTAAAAATTAGCCACTGTGGGGGCAGACAGCACAGGGTCTGCTTCTCCAAACACTGGAGTACACACCAAGGCTGTTATATTGTTTTGGAAATAACTTTTAGTTGGAAAAACTTCAAGGGGTTCAATGTAAGTTCAATTACATCTGAAGCAAAATAATTTATTATAATTTATTAGTCATTGAATATCCATGCACTCCTCCACATTTCCCAGCTCCCTTGCTGTTAGGTGGATCTGTGTGAGTAGTTATGACACATGAGAGTGGAAGTGACATTTGTCACTTCTGGAACAAAGCACCTGTTAGTTCCTTGAAGTCTGTTTTTTTTTTCCCCTGCCATGGTAACCAGATGTTGAGATGCTGTCTCAAAGAGATGTGTCTGGAAGATGGAGTAGGGCACCTGCAGCCGACTTTGAGTGAGTGAAGAAAATACTGGTTTGAGTGAGCGAGCTGGTAAGATCGGGGATTATCCCCTACTGTAACAAAACAGTCGGCTCCAGCTGGTATTTGACAGCACTGTTATAGTCACCATGTCTGTGACCTTTGACATTCACACAAACAAGAACATTTAATATTTCTATGAGTAAACTATCCCTTGTTGAAATTTTTTTTTTTACAGCAAAAGAATTCTTATTTTTTCCATCATTAGTGAGAAAAGAGTCCAAAGAAAAATATGTCAGCTATGATTAACATGGAACATAGTTAGATTTATTCTTATCTAAGAATACTGAATGACGGGGTGCTCACAATTATTTTTGTCTTGTTTAAAAACTACAAATATATTTCCTACATCATGCAGATTAAGACAGTATGGAGAATAACACAATGCTTTCCCCCTGAACCAAGTGGTTTACCTTATACTTTCCATTAATTTCCTTTAGTTAACCTTCTCTTAATTTCCTTAAAGGCAAGGAATTTAATATTAATTTGTTTTCACAGAATTGAAAATAAAAAGTTAGGTAATTTGCTCTAAAATATACATCACCACCACCACCACCAACAACAACAACAACACCTGCAAAAATCAACATCAAACTCAACTTGTACTTTCCATCCATGTATTTAGTGTCTGTAAGAGTTAGAGGATGGATCAGGGGAGGAAATGAGAAAGCTGAAATTAGACTTCCATTTCCAAAAATGAGGTTAAGTAAGTGATTAGCAACTAGCATTCCTGTTGAAGATTGCTTGAGAGAGATGGAAGAGACTATGAAGCTGTCTTTCAAGAAGCAGAGCGCAGAGCAATAGAAATTGGCATCTAAGGTCACAGAGAGGGTGCAGCCACCAGCCTGGACTGTGCCGCTTTTGTCTTGAGACTATTCAGTCACCCCGATCAGTGCTTTGGGGCTCAGGGAGCAAAAGCTAGCATCCAGAGCCTATGCCAGCCAGGGTAAGTGCCCATACACCTTGAGTTGGGATTAAAGGGGCACGTGTAAGAAATGAGGGCGAATTTAATGGTCCAGCCACACAGCAGGTTGTAGTTAGTGTCCCCACGTGCCTGGCAGGAAAAAAAAACTGTCTTTGGAGAAAAAGACTATCATTGTAAACATCCCAAGTTACTTTTACAAAGAATTTAAAATACAATTGTCATAACACAGGGAAAACTAACCAAGCATACAGAGCAATTAAAACACCTTAAAACAGAAAAACAGGACTGGAGAGATGGCTCAGGAGTTAAGAGCACTGACTGCTCTTCCAGCGGTCCTGAGTTTAAATCCCAGCAAACACATGGTGGCTCACAATTATGTGATGAATGCCCTCTTCTGGCCTGCTGGTGTGTATGCAGGCAGAGCACTGTATACATGATAACAAATACATTTAAAAAAAAAAAATAGAAAAAACACCACCAACAAAAAAACTTCAAAAAACAGACATAGAAATGAGCCTTCAAGCCGAGCGTGGTGGTGCACGCCTTTAATCCCAGCACTGGGGAGGCAGAGGCAGGAGGATTGCTGTGAGTTAGAGGCCAGCCTGGTCTACAAAGTGAGTACAGGACAGAGAAATCCTGTTTCGAAAAACCAAGAAACCAAGAAACAAACAAACAAAAAACAAAAGAAAAAAATTTTATTTTAAAGAAAATATTGAGGGCAACCAGAGGCAAAATGTTTAACTTTATAGCAGGAATAGTTTGATTGCTAACTTCTGAGCAGCAATTGTGCGAACCAAAATACTAAGCAAGGACTTGATGTGCTGATGTGATTACCTGTCAACTTAGAAGTAAATATCCAGTGAAAATCTACTTAGACTCTAGAACCAGCCTCATTTCAGTAATTAAATGCCTTCTCCTGTGGGATGTGCTACAGGTGCAAATCTGTGTATTGTGCCTTTCTTTGCTTTTTCTCTTTCTTTCTTTCTTTCTTTCTTTCTTTCTTTCTTTCTTTCTTTCTTTCTTTCTTTCTTTCTTTCCTTGAACCACTGATTCTCCTGCTTCATCCCCAAGCGCTAGGATGACAAGCATGTATGACTCCAATTGGGCTTTGTGCTGTGGGTGCATCCTACAGAGTTTTTGTTTGTGTTTGTTTTTATTTTCTCCTCCACTGGCTTCTGAGCTTCATGTTCTTTGTTAGTAACTTCAAGGAGCCAGGATACCCCCCATTATCACCTGCCGTTTCTGGTGATGCTGCAGGTTAACCTTGGCCTCTTTCTGCTTTTATTGTACAATCAGTCAGTAATATAAAATTTCTTTTGAGTTTTATAACTTTGTAGCATTTTAGATAAGGTTGTGTTTGTACTTGTGTGGAGTGAAAGGATTGTGTTGAGTAAACTTAGGATTAGAATGCAAATTGGAAAAAAAAGAAATAGAAAGTGAGAATAGATGTAGAAAGAAGCTTAAGAAAGTTCTCAGTTGCCTGACATGTTTTTTAAAGCTAGTGAGTTTCTGAAATTGGCCCTCTGAAAGGGAGTTTGCATAATTCATGAATATACAAACTTCTTATTTATTGGTAAGAAGGTATTGTTGTTGTTGTTGTTTTTGAGACAGGGTCTTACTATGTAGTCGGTGGCTGTCCTGGAACTCAATGTGAAGACCAGGCTGGCTTCGAACTCAGAAATTTACCTTTCTGCCTCTTGAGTTCTAGAATTAAAGGTGTGTGCCACCATGCCTGAATAGTAATACATTTTAAAAATCACATTCTAGATACAGTATTATTTGATTAATAAATATGATTTCCACTCACCAACTTGCTTTTCCTTTCTGAGTGAGGCCTTGATAAATATGTTACTAATTTTCACATATGTAGAATAGAATTTATCATTCTTTTTCTTCAATACCCCTCCTCTTGACAGGTTAATAAACAAGACCACCCTTTTACCATGTGTGTGTGTGTGTGTGTGTGTGTGTGTGTAAGGATCCTGTACACATTTCTCATTATTTTATTTTATTTTATTTATTTATTTATTTTTTGGTTTGGTTTTTTGGTTTTTCGAGACAGGGTCTCTCTGTGTAGCCTTGGCTGTCCTGGACTCGCTTTGTAGACCAGGCTGGCCTCTAACTCACAGCGATCCGCCTGCCTCTGCCTCCCGAGTGCTGGGATTAAAGGCGTGCGCCATTTTAAAATCCAGGTTTAGTATCCTTCGAGGTAGCTCAGTGGATAGAGGCAAGGCTGACAACCCGACTTCAATGCCCAGGGCCCACATGGCGGAAGGAGAAAACCAACTCTCACAAGTTATCTGCTGATCTCCATGTATGCTCTGTGGTACATGTGGGCACCACAGAAAAGAAAAATAAAGTCCAAGTGTAACTGTATACTATTGTGCAGAGGTCAGTGGTCTAACCAGCACCCATTTCTCCCCCCTTCCCTAATTGTAAAACAAAACTGATAAGAGAGGGTATTAAGGAAAAGGTAAATTTTAAAATCAGAGGTTGTTTGGTCAAAGATAACCCACGTGTGAGCCATTGAACCAAAATTCTTGTAACAGAGCTTGGAAGTTCAGAATTTTCAAAAGTCCCCCAACCCCATAAGGGGTTATTATACTAAGATTGCAAACCAAAGGAGGAGGAAAAAACAAAAAACAAAAAACAAAAACAACCCAAACACAAATGCTTAGAATGTTGTAGAACTAAGGAGATGTTTCTGTTTGGAAAAGACATTTTGGAACAGAGTCCAAGGAGGATACAGAGTTAAAAAAAAATGTGTTGGGTTTGGCTTGAATCTCTAGTCAACTAGTAAACTAAGAGCACTCTCCCCATTGCTGTGAGGGTGGAATCCAGGGTGTATGGCATGAAGGACAAGGAGTAGGAAGGAGGGGAAAATACCAAGCACTTAAGGAGATCGGATGGTAATAAAAATAATTTTGCTTACTCAAAATATTGTTCTTCAATATTTAACAATTGTGAGCATACAAATTTTCAACCTTTAAAATTTAAAGTTGAAGGAAAGCACACAGACCCTCTGTCTGAATTCCATCTGAGAGTTAAATTTTCCTTCTTGCTTAATAGTTAACAGTGAATTCCACATTCCAAAAAGCTAGAAGCATTTATGAAATTATTTGCCATAAAGAAAAGCTAAGTATTTGATAAGTCCATCCAATCTGACCGAAACATTACTTAGTGCATTGAATGTATCCAACAATGCATGTATAGTACTTTAATGACTTAATGTATGAGCCAAAAGTGATTTTAAAAATGAGATTTTAGTGAAAATTCTTCTTTACCATAAGCTCCTCAAATTTCAGCTTGTTGTCACAGTTGAGACAGAAGGACAGGTGTCAGCTGTGAGGGAGTGTTCTCTTACTAATAAACTTATTTAATGGCATTCCAAAGGAAATGATAAAAAGGCTCTAACTTGATTTTTTTTTTTTTTTAGACCCTGAGATCAAATTTAAATGAATAGGATAGTTGGAAAAACAGCTGTTGGGGAGTGGGAAGGAGACCGAGACAGAGAAGGAAACGGGGAGACAATTAACCAAACTTCAGAATGTATGAAGAAGGCTTATGGAATCTACTGCTTTGTAAACTAATTTTAAAAAGGTGTGTGAGCAGAGGTGCCCTGCATGGGTGGGTAGCATTGCTTCCAGAAAGCTTTACATGAAAATCCAAGGGTCAGGGATTGGCTGTTGGTCAAGGCGACTCCTGACCTCCAAGCATGCAGCCATTGATGCTACTCTTGGCTGCCCATGAGAACAAGACAGTAACATCCTATTCCTAGAGCACACATGCTTTGCCTGTAGGACGGAGAGGAATCAAGCTGGAACTAAACCGGAAGCTTCCTCCGCACTAGCTGGCTTTCAAAGTGCTCACAGATGCACACTTCAGGTGATCAGGAAAGACAAAGCCTAACCGATGATCTTACCCAGCTGTAGGGCCTGTGCGCTACAATTTGCCAGGCAAGGTGTGCCCAACAGTGTAATAATGGTATGACTGTTTTGAGGGTAACCAACCACTTTCTGCTTGCACTCTGGAGGGAGTGTGTGCACGGTATTATAAAACTGATCAATTAGACAGTGGCTGGCGAGACCATAGGCCCTGAGCAAGGAAGCTATGATGACTGTTGGTTTACTAAGTGGACGTGTTGTGCCATCAAACTGCCTTTAAGCATTTATGTTTATGTCAGCCTTGGTCAGAGACTGCTGAGTGCTCAGTGCTAAGTGAGACACCCCTATCTCCAAGGCTTGGGGAGTGGCAAGAGTGGAAGCCAGTCTGCAGGACTGGACACTCTCAGCATCAGTACCTGCAGAAGACGTGCAGGAGGTTACGCCCATCAATGGTCCAGCATTGGTAGGTGAGGGACTTCTCCCACCCACCGCTCCTTGAAGAGCTAGTCGTAGTCCCTACGCTGGTAAGTAACCTCACCTATGCTCACTCAAGCAAACCTAGTTAAACTCAATGCGATACACATCAAAGTTAATGAGGACCTGGAAAAGAAGAATATGGGGTCCAGTGAGGGAGGGAAGGGACAAGAGGAGACAATGAGGTCAAAATACGTTATATACATTTGTGAAATTATCAGAAACAATTCTTAAACGCCTGTTCAAGACTGAGTTGATCCTTTTTGTTGTTGTTGTTGTTGTTTAGCTTTTACAAGGCAAGTATATAACCTTACATTTGAGCTGTGTGACTTTTTAGTATGTCAACCTTAAATAAAATTATCTGATGGTGGCGCATGCCTTTGATCCCAGCACTCGGGAGGCAGAGGCAGGCGGATCTCTGTGAGTTCGAGAGTCCAGGACAGCCAGGACTACAAGAGAAACGCTGTCTAGAAAAACCAACCAACCAACCAAACAAACAAAAACCTAAAAAAAAAAAAAAGTTGAGAAGATGTCGTTTTGGGACTATTTGGGTTGGAAGTACAAAAAAGTGCAGCTAAAGGTGGCTGGGCCCCACCCATAATGTGCCATTTAAGATGTCTAGAAACACTGAGGGGGCTAGAGCTTCTCATAGCGTTCCTGTTGTTGCCACAAGATGGCGCCAGTGCTCAAAATATCGTTCCAGAGCGCCAAGACGCAGGAAGAAAGGCGAGCAAAGGGGCTTTTTCTTCATTTTAAGTTTACCTAAGAAAAATGGAGGCTCCCAGCAGAATTCATGGGCAAATTCATCACACGTCCTTTTTTAGGGGCAGAGAGAAAACGGAGCGCTGCGGTTTACCAAGACCGTGCAGTTGAGCTCCTGGTTTGCACTTTGGAGCAAATAGGGCTTTTATTTACATATTTAGCGTTTTTGTTTGTTGTTATTTTAATCAAGAAAGCTGTGGGAAAGAGAGATTGGATTAGGCTATGGATAGTGCATGCCGTAGGGGATCAGGAGAAATCGCACGTGCCAGATTCCCTGCCTCATATTAACGTTTGAGTCAAGGCCGATTCAGAAATGGTTATTCTTCCTTTGATAATTACTTATTCTTTGCAGTGACTTAGAAAAATTATTGAACTAAATTTCCTGCCATCAGAGACTTGATGAATATAGAAATTAACAATAAAACTATTTTTAAAAGTCACTGTTTCAAAGCCAAACTTCTTACTCTAGCTCTCACTGGGTTGTACGAATCACCTCCAATTTACATATTACAGAAGAGAGAGCGCCTTACATGGAGAATAAATCATTTTCAAGGTAGACATTCCATCCAGAACTGACAGTAGTTGGTTCCCAGCACGTCTTTTATGTCTGACATGCTTTTAGAAGAGTAATCATATTCCCAGTGACTCTCAGGATAAAATTTTCTTCTCAAAGCTCATTTTATGTAGAATTTTTTTTAAGTTCTGAAGAATAAAGCAATTATTCTTTCTATTTGAAATTACATGTCAAATCCAGAAACATAGACTTCTTTAAAATATTAACACGGAGTGATTGGGGAAACTCTCTCTTGTGTCCTTCCCACTCTCCTTCGGTGTCCCTTGCTTGTTTTGGCAGACCCTCGCTCCTACTAGATTTCCATTGCACACCAATTATCCTAAGCTACAGCTGCCCACAGACAGCTGCTCTCACTGTCCTCCCCAAGGCCCGGCTTCTGTGGGAACCCTTGCCTCTCCAGTGTGGCTCCTTCGCTGGGGCTTGACCCTGGGCTCAGCGCGGGGCTTCGGATGGGAGCCTTTGCTCAGATTGATGGACAGTTTCATGGGGCGGGGCGGGTAAGAAGTGGTGGTGGATGCGGGAAGCTGCACCGCACTCCCGTGTCCGGCCAGGGTTTTCCAGAGGGGCTGTGAGCCTGGCAAGGGCTAGTGCAGTGTTGATGGTCTGAGTGGGAACCAGCCTGTGAACAGAGCTGAGAGGAGGAAGCAAGCCCTGGACTTGTGCTTGTTACATAATCCTGAAAACCGTTGCTTTGCTTGCGCCTCTGTTTGGGTCACATGTTTTCTTACGTGTGAGGAAGAGCGTTCCAGTTTATACAAGAAAGTTCTCAGACACTGAAGACAGGAAACATGCAGGGAACAAACACAGCATCATCTATTTATTTATTTATTTATTTATTTATTTATTTATTTATTTATTTATTTATTTATCTATCTATTGAGACAGGGTTTCTCTCTGTAGCCCAGACAAAATCTCACTCTGTAGACCAGGCTAGCCTTGAGATCCGAGATCTGTCTGCCTCTGCCTCCTGAGTGCTGGGATTTAAAGGCTGCACCATCACTATCCAGCACAAATGCATTTATAACGAGTGTCCAAAAATTTAGTCCACCTCATCAAATAATTATTCCCACTTGTCATAGAAGAGTTGAAGTTAGCACTCTCTATAGCTTACGTTTAATACAATCTGATCTTTACAACAACAGTGGGCCCTAGGAGCAGTTCTTCAAGACAGGCCATGCTTATTTGTTTCCTTTTTGAATCAAAATGATTTCTCAACACCGTGGAGTAAGATGGTGTTGGCCATACCTAGAAACAGTGACAAGTTATTGGTATACATAAGCCCCTCATTCCGAAGTTATCTTAGCGTGTGAGTCTCAAGTTTCTCTAGCCTTTCGCTCCAGCAGCACCCTGTGGGAAACAGGCACAGCAGGCTCACACAGCTGCTGTAACCACACTCTCTGGCTGAGGGCCATTTGAATCTGGAGATGCAGAGCATTGTGGAGAAATTTTTCTCTGCAGAAAAGTTCCCAACTCAGTGTTGCCAGCTTTCCCTTTGGGGACTCCATTCCCCTCTACACTGTCCCCACCCCTAGCCCCGGGGAGCTGAGGCCTGAACTCAGGACCTTTTGCTTGCTAAGAAAGCTCTCTACCACTGAGCTAATCTCCAACCCCTCCCTTGGGTGACTTTTGCCACTCTCTACCTTAGGTGTGTCTATCCTTGTCAAACTTTAAGGAAATTTTTGTGCTGGGCTATGATAATATAGGGTAAGGCTGGCCGCAATAACCAGTTTATCCACCTGGACTGACCCCCAGAAGCAGTCGTGGTTTGTTTATTTTTTGTTGTTATATGTATGTGTGGTTTGCCTGTATGTATTATTGTGTCCCACAAGCCTTGCCATCCCCATGGAGATCAGAAGAGGTATCAGAGCCCTTGGAACTATTAAATAGTTATATAATAGTTACGGGCAGTTATGAGCCATGGTGTGGGAACTGGAAATTGAACCTGGGTCCTCTAGAAGAGCAGCCAGTGCTCTCAGCTGCTAAACTCTCTCTCTCCAGCCCTGCTTCCAGTTTGCTTGTTTGTTTGTTTTTGTTTTGGGGTTTTGTTTGTTTGGTTGGGTATTTTTCTTTTCTTTCTATCTATCTTTCTTTCTTTCTTTTGGAGACAGGGTTTCTCTGTGTAGCCTTGGCTGTCCTGGACTTGCTTGGTAGACCAGGCTGGCCTCGAACTCACAGAGATCCCCCTGCCTCTGCCTCCCAAGTGCTGGGATTACAGGCTTCCAGTTTATTATTTATTTATTTATTTTAAATGATTTATTTATTTTTATTTCATGTGCATTGGTGTTTTGTCTGCATGTTTGTCTGTGTGAGGGTGTTGGATCCCTTGAAACTTGAGTTGTAGACAGTGGGGAGTTGCTATGTGGGTGCTGGGAATTGAACTCAGGTCCTCTGAAGAGCAGCCACTGCTCTTTACCACTGAGCCATTTCCCCAGTGCCCTTCCATTTTATTTTTTTATGCACAATGAAAAATATACCATTTCTGTCTCTTTATGACACTAAAGGACACATTGATTATGCGATTAATTAAAATTATCTTCATAAGTAACTCCTCTGTTGAACATCATACAACTGTGTTAGTAGTGCTGCACCAGGATGTGGAGTTTCATCTATCTATCATCTATCTATCTATCTATCTATCTATCTATCTATCTATCTATCATCTATCTATCTATCATTTATCTATCTATCATTTATCTATCTATCATCTATCATTTATCTATCTATCATCTACCTATCATCTATCTTTCTAATTTTTTGTTTTGCTTTGTTTTGTTTTCCAAGACAGGGTTTTTCTGTATAATTGCCCTGATTGTCCTGGCTTCTGTAGATCAGGCTGGCCTTGAACTCACAGAGATCTGCCTGCTTCTGCCTTCTGAGTACAGGGATTAAAGGCACGCACCACATGCCTGGCCAGAATATTCTTTTTAACAGATAATTGTTCCCAAGCCTCTAAAGTCAAAGATACAAACTTTCCTCCTCATTTCTATCCTCTCTATGTGCAATTGCTCTCCCCAGAGGGGATTTGTCTTAGGGTTCTGTTGTTGTGATGACACACCATGACCGGCAGCAAGCTGGGGAGGGAGGAGTCTGTTTGGCTGACACTTTCATTTGTGGTCCATCACTGAAGGAAGTCAGGGCAGGAATTCAAACAGAGCAGGAACTCAGAGGCCTTGGAGGGTACTGCTTACCGGCTTGCTCTTCAGGGCCTGCTCAGCAGGGTGGGGGTGGCCCCACCCACAATGGCCTGGGTCCTCCCCATCAGTCACTCGTTAAGAAAGTGTCATACAGCCAGATATTATAGAGGCATTTTCTCAACAGAAGTTGACTCTAGCTTGTCTCAAATTGACGTAAGAATAGGAATCACAGTGATCAAAACAAGCTGGAGAGGAAAGGTTTTGTCTCGATTACCCTTCACATCACTGTTCATCATGGAAGGGAGTCAGGGCAGGAACTTAGGGCAGGAAGCTGGAGGAAGGAGCCAATGCAGAGGCCATGGAAGGGTGCTGCTTACTAGCTTGCCCACTGTGGCTTGCTCAGCCTGCTTTCTTTGTTCGTTGTGTTTTGTTTTGTTTGTTTTGTTTGGCTTTTCTGGGTAGCATTCCTTGGCTGTCTTCAGCCTGCTTTCTCACAACAACCAGGACCACTAGCCCAGGGTTGGCTCCACCCACAATGGGCTGAGCCCTCCCCCACCTATCACTAATTAAGAAAGTATCCTACAGGTTTGTCTACAACCCTATCTTGTGGAAACATTTTCTCATTTGAGGTTCTCTCATCTCAGATGCTTCTAGCTGTGTCAGCTGACAATAAACTAGCCAGTAGGAGCTGGAGAGATAGCCCAGTGGTTGAGAGTACTCTCTGCTCTTTCAGAGGTCCTAGGTTCAATTCCCAGCAACCACTAAGGGGGGAAAACTTAGCCAGCACAGGATTTTTTTTCCTTTCTTTTGTTCTTTTTCTTTTCTTTTCTTTCTTTCTTTCTTTTTTTTTTTTTTGAGCCAGGTGTGGTGGTTCGAATAAAAATGGTCCCCATAAGCTTGTGTATTTGAATACTTGGTTCCCCAGGTGGTGGAAGTGTTTGGGAGGAGGTATGTCACTGGAGGGTGAGCTTTGTCATTCTTAGTTAGTCTGCCCCGCATTTGTCTCTCTGCTTTATGCTTGTGGATGAAGATGTGAGCTCTCAGGTCCTACTCCAGCCATGCCTGTCTGCCTGATGCCATGCCTCCTAACATGATGCCATGGACTATAACCTCTGGAATCATGAGACCCAAATTAAATGCTTCCTAAATTAAGGGCTCTCTGCCTTGCCTTGATCATGGTGTTTTGTCACTGCAATAGATAAGTAACTAAGACATAAGATCTCACTTTGGAGATCAGGCTGGCCTTGAACTCTCAAAGATCTGCCTACCTCTGCCTCCCAAGTTCTAGGATTGCCACTACCAAATATGAGTAAATGTTACCATCCCTCTTACCTCAGCAGTCGGGCACCTTACTTTTCACTGAAGATTCTCCCTCTCTGGTTTTTTTTTTTGTGTATATGGTATATGTATGTATGCATGTGTGCATGTTTGTGATTATGTGTGTGAGTGTGCATGAATGTGCATTTGGAGGCCCAGAGGTGTTTTCTTCACTTGCTCACCACTTTAAGTTTTGAGGCAGAGTCTCTTGCCAGCTTGCCCCAAGGATCCCCTGTGTCTGCCTCTTGAGTGCTGGGATTCTAGGTGGCTGCCACATCTGTCTAGTTTTTATGTGGTCCTCACTCTTGCCCAGCAAGTGATTTTCCTGGGAAGCCATTTCCCCAGGCCCACTGAAGGAGATGTGGACTCATTTCACTCTTTATGCCTGAAGAGCTTCCTCCTTCCTTTTGGCCGCCTCTCAGGATGTCAGAGTTTCATAATACCTGCTTTCAACAGCAGCCTACTGTGGTATTTTGATTGACTCCAAACTTTGGCAGTTATAAACAATGCTATCACAAACCTGTACATATGTCAACCTCACCTTGGGGCTTGTTGTCTTATTTATTTATTTATTTATTTATTTATTCATTTATTTATTTATTTCAGTGCTGGAGACAGAACCTCAGACCTCCTACATGCTAGGCAACTGCTCCATCACTTAAATACATCCCAGCCCTTGAGTGTATATTTGAAATAAATTTGTAGAAGTGGAGTTTGTTCTTGTGTACCAAGGGTATATGTGTTTGAAATTTTCTCCCCAAGATTCTTGTTTGTTTGTTTTGTTGAGATGGGGTCTTAATATGTAGCCCTGGCTGGTCTGGAACTTGTTATGTAGATTAGGCTGGCCTCAAACTCACAGAGATCCACTTGACTTTGCTTCCTGAGTGCTGGGATTAAAGGTATGAGCCACCATACCTGGCCTCTCCCCCAAGTTTTAAAGTCTTATTATACTTGAAAATAATGCATACCATAATTAATATGCAGAGAATATGAACAGGGAAAGTCCATCTTCTGACTTCACATCTGCTAGGCTTCCCCTCCAAAGGTCATTACTGTCTGCATAATTCTACACATAACACATGTATATATAAAGGCATGTATGTATGTATGACTAAATATATGACAGCTTTTGGGTTTGCTTAAAAGGAACATATCTCATATACCATTCTGCATCCTCAGGTTTTCATTTACTCATTTATTTGGTTAGTAGTTCTAGGACAGGATCTCACTATAAACCAACCTGGCCTGGAACTTGCTGGGTGGCTCAGGCTGGCATTGATCCTTTTGCCTCAGCCTCCCAAGTGCTAGGATCACAAATATGTGCCATTATATCCAGATCTTCAGCCTCAGTGTTTAATTTACTCTATCTGAATGTTCATTACATAGCATAATATTAGGTCAAACTCATTCTCTTTAAAGTCACTATGAGATTTATTTCAAGGACATCAGCATTTTTTTTTTTTAAAAAAAATCAAGGTGTAATTTACATAAAATATCAGTGTGTGTGTGTGTGTGTGTGTGTGTGTGTGTGTGTGTGTGTGTGCGCCTTTAAACAAACCTGTACACTGTAGTGTAATTTGCTGGGAGTTGAACTCCGGGCTTCCTCCATGATAGGCAAGCATTTACCACTGAGCTACACCTCCAGCCTGGACTGCCACTTAATGGGTGTTTTCTAATTACCCCCTGAGGAGCTGTACCAGCTCACACTTGCACCAGCCGTCTATGAGGCTTCCTCCTGCTGCCTTGTCAAATTCAGTGTCATCAAGCTTTTAGATCTCGACAGTCTATAAGTAAACGTAGTAATGTATTCTCATTTAAAACGTCACTCTCTTCACTTTTGTCTGAGGCAGGGTCTTGCTGCTGTAGCCCAGACTGGCCTTGCACTCACAGTCCTGCCTCCACTTCCCAGGAGCTGGCGTTACAAGCATGCGCCATCACTCCCAGCTCATTTAACTTTGGCTGAAACTCAACATGCTTTCTTTTGTAGATGACCAATTTCTATCTCTTTTTTTCTCCCTGAGACTTAGTCATACTTTGAGGGATTATTTTCTATCATTGGTTTGTTTTCTTTTTTTTTAAAAAAAAGGTACTGATTATTATTGTACATGAGTGTGCATGGCGTGTTGGGCTCCTGTGCCACAGTGCTCATGTGGAGGCTGGAGAGCAGCATGGTGGAGGCAGGTTTCTACTTCCACCTTCGTGTGGGGTTTGGGGTCTAACTCAGAGGGTCAGGCTTGCACGGCAAGACTCTGACTTTCTTATTTATTTGGAGGGACATTTAATAGTTTAGGAAATCTTCCCTTTTCTGTGATATGAATAAAAAATTTGGGAAATTTGGTGTGCATAGAAATAGCATGTGAGAACTGTACCCCCTAGTTAGGCATGGTGGACACACCTTTAATCTCAGCACTCAGGAGGTAGAGGCAGGAAGCTCTCTGTGAGTTTGAGATTGGCCTGGTTTACGTGACTGAGTACCAGGCCAGCCAGGATAACAGGAAAATCCCCTTTAGTGGCTCTTTTGAAAGTTATGACTAGTTGCTGTACAGGATAGTTAGGGGGTACAGCTTATTTTGTTTTTTGTTTTTGTTTTTGTTTCCAAGACAGTGTCTCACTATGTAGCTCTCACTATTCTGGAACTTGCTCTATAGACCAGGTTGGTCTTGAACTCACAGAGATCCACCTGCCTCTGCCTCCCAAGTGCTGGGATTAAAAGTGTGAGCCACTATACCTGGTTTAAATTTAATGTTTTATATGCAGTGTAACAAACAAGTTTCTAATTAAAACATCTGAATATGGCTCAGGCACCCTGAAAGATGAAAAGTCACTTCCAGTACTTCCTACCATATCTTCCCAGGGTTACAGTGTCATACTCAAACAATTGTAAGTTCACAGTTTCGCTGTGCTGTCCCTAGCCTGAAAATCTGATGTTTAACAAAGAAATGTATAACTCAGGGTTATAAAGGAAAAGGGTCAGGATTTAAGAAAATAAAATACTTATTTGCATGCGATCTGTATAAATAAGCTGTGTTGTTGGGTCCCCAGCACAGTGGAAGGAAAACAGCGTGGGAACTAAGGATGAGGCACAGAAAACTGTACTTGGTTTAGTTCGATAGTTACAGAATGTTGAAGAGACATCTCCTTTGATGGGCAGTGTGTGTGTGTGTGTGTGTGTGTGTGTGTGTGTGTGTGTGTGTAGACAGGAGCTATCTTGCTTCTTGCGTGTGGAGTAGTGGATGGAATAACAGATGCAAGACCATTAATTAAGCTTCCTGTGATGAGCGTGAGCTGGGGGAGCAGTGGCCACTGGCTTTGATTTTCTTTTGTTTATTCTTGACATGAAACACATCATTCACTCTCTCATCCTATGTAGCTTTCTTCAAGCATGAGTAATTGGTAGAAGCCAGACATGCTCACAGCCTTTTAATTCTTTCTTTTGAGCGCTACACACGTGACCAGCCTCTCTCCTTAACGCACATGGCCAGTGCTTCCTCATCATTAATGACAAGAAAGGCTAGAATGGGAAAGTCACGTGCTGAAGTTCAACTCTCTGACTTTGCTCTCAGAGTTCTTTTGTGTAACTGGCTCCTTGAACAAGTAGGGCTTGTGTTTTGCAATCATAGAGACAACCTTATTTTATCTCCAGCTATCCATTTAAAGCTCTCAGTGCAGGAAGGCTTTGCTGTCCTCTCTGGATGAGAACTCAAGCACTGCCATCACATTTCTGGCTACTTTGAGGAATAAACATCTTTACCTTGGTTTGGCATCACCAACACAGCAGGACTCTGGTGTTTGCCTTCAGCTGGAGATGACACAGGTAAGGGTCTATGCAAGTAAGAGCTTAAGGTCTGGGAAAGGAAGGAGGGGTAATTTCAACCACCACACCTTTCTCCCTCCCTCCCTCTCTTTTTTTGTTTCGTCCCCTGCCTTTTCTAACCCTCACCCCTATTTATTTATTTATTTATTTATTTATTTATTTATTTATTTATTATTTTTGGTTGAGACAGGGTTTCTCTGTATAAAAAAGCCCTGGCTGTCCTGGACTAGCTTTGTAGACCAGGCTGGCCTGGAATTCACAGAGATCTGCTTGCCTCTGCCTCCCAAGTGATGGGATTGAAGGTGTGCACCATCAGGCCCAGCCCTGTCATTTAATCCCAGCATTTGGGAGGCAGAGGCAGGTAGATTACTGTGAGTTTGAGGCCAGCCTGGTCTACAAAGTGAGCCTAGGGCTACCCAGATAACACAGAGAAATGCTGTCTTGAAAAACTAAAATGAAAAAAATTTTTTTTTCTTAACTTAACAAAACAGTTAAACTGGGCATGGTGGCACATGACTTTAATCCCAGCACTCAAGAGGCAGAGGCAGGCACATCTCTGTGAGTCTGAGGCTAATCTGGTTGACAAAGTGAGTCCAAGACAACCCTGTCTCAAACACCAAACCAAACCTACAGTCACCTTGAAAGAGGAAACCTCACCTGAAGAACTGCCTCCATCAGACTGGCCTTGCCATGTCTGTGGAACAGCGTCTTGATTATACAACTGCCCCCATCAGACATGTCTGTGCCCAACTTCCCTCGGTGATGTACAGTTACCTGGATGTATAAACTAAAATAAACCCTTTCTTCCTACAAGTTGCTTTTGGGCCAGTGTTTTATCATGGCAACAGAAAGTAAACTAGGACACTTCCTTTCAGCCAGTTTCTCTGCATGAGGAATTCTGCCAGGAGCCAGGACAGAAGTCTGCACAGCAGGAAGGAGAGGAGAAGTGGACACACAAGAGGCACTCTCAGCTGGTCTCTGATGGCTCCCCACTGTAGGTGCAGGAGACACACCTGCACGTGGGAAGACTCCTTCTTTACAAAGGTACCTAATCAGTCCAGTTAAACAGTGCTGAGCTAACAGTTGTGCATCTAGAAAAAAATGATCATGAATTCCTGCATCGCTCCACACACTGATATTAATTTGAGAGACATCATGGGACTAAATGTGAATGTTAAATGAATAGAGCATTTTTACAATGGGAGAATTTTCCCGTATCAAAATTTTTAAGGTAATAGTGATTTCTTAAACAGGTTACAGAAATTATCAAATACACACACACACACACACACACACACACACACACACACACACACACA
>OU015742.1:110174669-110220655 GCA_907169655.1 Acomys percivali | reverse complement strand
ACACACACACACACACACACACACACACACACACACACACACACACACGGGAAAAGACTTCTCTACAGAATGTATAAAGAACTTTCATTTCAGAAACGAAAAGATAGACAATCCAATTAAATAGTGTAATCTTTGCACATTACAAAAAATAAACACTAATATGATTCACATGGCAACATAGAAGATTTCTAAACATCAGGGAAATGCAAATACAAACGAGGTCACAGTGAGCTGAGACTCTCAGAACACCTAAACTGAAAGGATCAAAAATACCAAGCAGGGGAAAACTGTGAGGAAGAATAATTCCTGGTCTAGACTCTACAACCCCATCCCCTCCTCCAGGATCTCAACATGGAAGCAGGCTGGCCTCAAAACCCTTGCCTATCTGGCCTCAGGCTCCCTCATGCTCAGATTACAGGTATATAAAACCTTTAAGATTGAAAACATCTTAATGGTGCCAAAGCTAAATAAACATACTGTATGACCTAAAAAGTCGCTCCAAAAATCCCAATGACATTCTTCACAGAAGTAGCAAAAAACAATCCTAATATTCATTTGGAAGCACAAAAGGCCCCAAACAGCTCAAGCAATCTTCAGAAGAAAGAGTAATGCTGGAGGAATGAATACCTGATCTCAGATCACACTGCAGAGCTATAGTAACCAGACAACACGGTACTGGCCCTAAAACAGATGTGTAGACCAATGCGATAGAACACAGCACTCAGAACAAGGCATACTTTATTGCTGATAAAGCTGTCAAAAACATGCACAGTCTGACAAATGATGCTAGGAAAATTGGATTTCCACTTGTAGGAGAATGAACTGTGAAAATAGATCCATACCTCTCACATACGCTAACACTCTGAAATTGCTGTAGGGAAATAGAGAAAACATGTCAAGATATAGATATTTGCAAGGGTTTTCTGAACAGTTCAGTAGCAACACAGGGACTAATTCTAAGAATTAGCAAATGAGATTACATTAAATTAAAAAGCTCCTGCTTTTTAATTGGCAAGATGGCTCAGTGGTTAATATCAATGGCTGCTCTTCCAGAGGATCTGGGTTTGAGTCCCATCGCCAATATGGTGCCCCATAATAATCTGTAATTCCATTTCCTGGTGATCTGACACCCTCTTCTGACATGTGGTGTATAGACATATGCAGGCAAAACATCCATATACAAAAAAGTAAATCTTCTTCTTCTTTTTTTTTTTTTTTTAAGTGCTTGCTCTGCAGGCATAAGGACCTGAGTTTGAATCCTCAGCATCCCTTTAAAACCCTGGGGCCAGGTGTGGTGGCGCACGCCTTTAATCCCAGCACTTGGGAGGCAGAGGCAGGCGGATTGCTGTGAGTTCAAGGCCAGCCTGGTCTACAAATCGAGTCCAGGACAGCCAAGGCTAACACAGAGAGACCCTGTCTAGAAAAACCTAAAATAAAATAAAATATAAACCTGGGTGTGGCCATGTGTGTGCCTGTAATGCCAGTGCTATAGAGGGAAGTGGAGACAGAAGGCTTTGGGGCAGGGTTGTTGGCTGCCAGTCTAGCACCAGGCTCAGTGAGAGATACTATCTTAAAGTAGGATACTTGCTGGATGGTGATGGTCCACACATTTAATCCCAAAATCTCAGGAGGCAGAGGCAGGTGGATCTCTGAGTTCGAGACCAGCCTGGTCTACTCAACAAGTTCCAGGACAGCCAAAGATACAAAGAGAAACCCTTTCCCCAAAACAAACAAACAAACAAACAAAAAACAAAAACAAAAACAACCCAGTAGACATCCCCCTTTGGCCTTCACATGGACTTGCCCACCTGCACACTTATGTGCACATACACTATCAAAACTCACATATGGTTAAACAAACAAACAAACAAACACAGCCTTCTGCACAGCAAAGGAAACAACTCTCAAAGTGAAGAGACAGTTCATGAAGTAAGAAGAACATCTTTGCTAACTTACATATCAAACAGGTAATTAATATTTGGGGTCTATAAAGAATTTCAAAAATTAAACATCACAAAACCAGCCCACTCAATCAATACATAGGCTTATGAGCTAAATAAATATTAATCAAAAGAAGATGTGTGTGTGTGTCTGTCTGTCTGTTTACATATGTATATGTAGATCACTAAATTAAAAAGGGAATCATGAGAAGGGAGGAAGAGATCTTAATGGAGGACGTAAACGTAATGAAATAAATTCGGTAAGAAAGCAGATGTTGGGAAGAAAGAGAATCAGCCAGAGAAGAAGGCAGTGGGGCAGGGACACAAACAAGAACACATTATAAAAATGCATGTATGGGGTACTATGATGAGACACATGATTTTGCGTACTAACCTAAAAAAATAAAACTACTTCTCCATATATTTTCAGCAGAAATGCATTCTTACATTTAACAAAAGACATTTGGCTTCTAGGGAGCATGAAAAGACTTTCTTGGGTGTGGGTACTGTCCCATATCTATGTCTGAGGGCTGGGTGCATGGGTGTGGTTACTTTGAAAAGTTACCACTGTGTGTGTGTGTGTGTGTGTGTGTGTGTGTGTGTGTGTGTACACTTGGGGCTGGGTGTGGTGGCCCACGTCTTTAATCCCAGCACTTGGGAGGCAGAGGTAGGCGGAGCCATATATATATGGCTTTGTTCTACGAGACTCTTCCCCAAAGGAAAAAATGCCACCTTGGTTTTCATCTTCCCTTGCCTTGACTTCCTCCTCTTGACCTTTTTATCTCTGCTCTGAGTGCCTCTTAGGTAGAGATGTGGTTTCTTTAGTACCTAGAGCTCACAGAGATTAGTTTTGGTCATGATTTTCACCAGTTTTGTGGTAAGATCCTTCTGTGTGTTGTCTCCCAGTTGCCCATGGCTTGGCCCCATGGATTTGAGTATTTTCGTAAAGATCCATGCTGTTTCCTTTTCAATTCTTTCTCACCTTTGAATGAGGACACCTTAACCTGCAGAGCTGACACACTCCCATTTCCAGATGACAACATCTGAATTATACTCTTTTCAAGGGGTGCTATTCACATGGAATATAATCAAGAATAGTGTTTATTGGGGACCCTGCTGCCTAGACAATTGTTGGCTGGAATACTTGTGGGGAAGGTCCCAGATCAGTGTGCCCCACCTCTGCCTGAACCCCCTGCTCCCAACAGGTGTTCCTACATGTGCTTGTATAAGCTACTTTAGCTTTTCCTTTTCTGCAGAGAAAAATAGCTACCGCTGTGGGGTTTCTCCTCCTCCACCCATTTCTCAGTGGCAAGGTAGTGGCTGGGTCTAGAAGACTCTCACTTACTCTGTTACTCCTGTCTCACTTTAGTTTAAAAATGGAGCCCAAGGGAGCTTGGATGGCTGAACTGTACAAAGCCCTTACATGGTTTTCATTGTATTTATTTATTTTGTGTGTGTATGTAAGCACCTGCACGGATAGGTGCTGAGACTCATTCCTCTTCTCCTACATTGTGCATCCTGGGGATGGAATGCAGGCCATGGGGTTTGGCAACCTGAGCTCTTACCTGTGGAGCTGTCTTGCTGGCCCACAAAGCCTGTTCCAAGCAAGGTATTTCATTTTGCGTGAGTCTCTCTCTCTCTCTCTCTCTCTCTCTCTCTCTCTCTCTCTCTCTGTGTGTGTGTTTACTCTTAGCAGCTCTGCATGCCCTATGACATCTCCAGCACTCTGTCTGAATCTCTTATCCTAATAAGAATTATCACTTCAGAAGACAGCCTTCCTTCATACATAGGGAGGCTCAGCATGAAGGCAGCTTATCCATTTGGTCAAGAGATAGTTTCCTTTTCTCTTTACTTCCAGAGGATATGTGAGTATTTATTTTGCTTTCACACACATACTGTAATTGACCATAATTCAATTTGTGTATGTGTAAGTGTATCTGTAGACTAAATTCCCAGAGCTGGAATGCCAGTAGGAGTCTTTGTAATTGTAACTTGCCTTTTAGAAGTCCAATTTATACTTTCACCAATAAGTATACCCATCTCCCTAACTCTTGCCAGCACCATGGTTTGGCCTACATTTTTGTCTGTAGCATTCTAAGAGGTTAAAAAAAATGGAGTGTCAGCATAGTATGTGAAAACCACATTTTTTCCTTTGCATATGTTAAAGAGTAGTTTGTCTTAGTATTTTCCTTCTATTTTCTTTCCATAAACTGTCTCTCTGTTGGCCTAGTTCTCTTTGGGGGTAATTTAGGTCTTTACCTTATTGATTTTTCAGGATTTTTTAATGCCAGGGCATCAGCCATTTGTGATATGAATTGCAAAGATTTTTGTCATTGGCCTTTTGACTTTGTTCAGAATGGTTCTGTTCTGTTGTGATTCCTCTGTTTTTATGAGGAAAAAGTCTGTATATTGCTAGAGGGTCTTTGTGGTCATTGGTCATGGCAAAATAGGGAACAGAATGAACCCCTCAACATCTTTACAGCATAAAGATCAGCTCGTATTGGAAAAGCCTACAAGCCTGGGAGAAGCAAGAAGAGTCTCACTTTCTCACCCCACACGGCACATACCAGGACCAGGGCAGTCAGTCAGATACAGGGTGGGTGTAGATTTAGTAGGTGAGTCCTCCCTTCTCCCCATTCTCTTCCTTTTTACAGCACGGCCATAAAACAATCTGTGGGAGGATAAACTACCTGTGCCATGAAGTCTCCGAGTGGCTTTTATGATTATAACTATTTACAGGAATTGTCTAGGAACATCAGCTACTCAGAATTTGGGGACTTTGGTACCAGAGAGAAGTTGTGTAATCAAAACTGAAGAAGATAAATATGTGCAAATCTTACTCCCTCATGGCCAGAGGTTCAACAAATTTTATTTAAAGGAAATAAATCAGGTAACAGAGATATAATACACTTAATAGTACTAGAGAAAGCACCGACTGGTATAATCTACAAAGTGGGGTCAGGTTTTTAGTTTCAACAGTGAAACTAGCTGAGACTGAAGGGGTTTATTAAACACCTCACATAAGCACAGAAGCTGGAGGAACAGGCTTCAGGCTGAGCTTCCCGTAACAACCCCAGACACACATGTGGAACTGGCCTGGTGAGGCGTTTCCTCTAAGCTAAGAGCTGTACCTCCCATTGCAGAATGTCTACCCAGGCTCCTCTGCTCCCACGCTGTTGCCAGCTCCCACTCTGGGCTTAACTCCCAGCTGGTATTCCTGCCTTGGTCTCAAGCCAGTACCTCTAGTTGGGTGCTTCTTTCTGCCTGTTTAGCTGGGTTTCTCAGACATTCCTAGGTCCCATATGGGAGGCTCTGCACCTCACAGTCAGTCAACCAGTATGTCCTCTGGACACACAAAGCCAACTTGAAAGGTAAGAGCTTGTCCAAAGGCTGAAGACAGACTCATAAAGGGAGCTGATCTCACACACATGGCTTCTCTCTGAGTCTCTCTCCTGCCCAGGTCCTCTCCAAACCACCCACATGGGAAGCAGGTCAACGGACTAGGGAGGGAGTGGCTAAGGGGCCAGGGATGCAAAGATGAAACAGGGAAGGATGGAAAAAAAAAATTCTGTCTCTCACAAATGAGCTTATTGCTGAAGTCAAATACTGATCTGAGATTAAAAAAAAAAAAAGAGAGAAACTGGAGAGATGCTCAGTGGTTAAGAGCATGTTTTGTTTTTGCAGAGGACCTAGGTTTGCTTCCTAACGCTCATGTCTGGTGGCTCACAATGTCCTGTAACCTCAGCTCTAAGGGGAATCCATTGCTCTCTTCTGGCCTCTGTGGACAACCTCACTTACATGTACATGCCTACATACATACACAGATATATATATATATATATATATATATATATATATATATATGTATATATATACACATACATTAAAAATAAATATATTTTTTTAAAAAAGCAAACGAAAAAGCAACTTGTTATCTGGTTAGGTGAGCCAGACATTAATAATAGAAGAATCCATGATCATGTTGAAAGCCATAATCATAATCACAGAAGAGGGTCGGGGAGGCCATGGGGGCTTTGGGAAGGCAACTCTGAGGTACCAGGTTACACTGCTCAATATGGTAAACTCTGGCCACACAGGCTCTTGAGATGTAGCTAGTAGCACATATTGAAATGACAACATTTTAATATTTTGGATTAAATAAAATGTATCATTGAAATTAGTTTCACCTGTTACATTTTTCCCTCTCTGTGTGATATCAGAAAATGTAAAAATTTCATAGATGAAATATATTGAATTTCTATTGGACATTGCTGAGTTAGCCAGCTGAGAGAAGGATCAAAGGCTAGTACCCATAGTATTTTAAATCATTTATTATTTAATAGTGTCAAATATATTTTTACACATGTGGGACAGCTGTTTGATGTTAGTGAAATCAAAAGGTAGGCCCCAGTTGATTTGTGATGTCATTCTCTTATGCAGATCCCCTGGTGTGTTCATCCTTTTCCCAAATGTGCACACCACATTAATGCACTCTGTGAAGAGATTATTTTTAGTCATTAAATTCTTAACATGTCGGCGATGAATTTCTGCTTAGATTTTTTTTTTTACTTGAAAAAAATCAAATCACAGCGTGAGTTTCATCTGGGAGCCACATGTCTAAGAAAGTGATTATTGCAAGCCCATGGGAATGACCTACAATAGCTGAAATTGATCCAGTTTATGGTTCTGTGTACTGCTAACACTGCACCCCCAAGAACCCACTGGGCTACACACTAGCCGCCAACTCTACATGTGTCTTCCTGGGTGACTCTGATGTGTGCAACTTGAAGTGTGTGGGAGTGTTTAGTCTTTGGAAACAGGGAAGAGGAACTTGATAAATGTTAATTTTGAGGGATTTTTGGGGCCATGATATACAGCTGCAAGAAAACAGAACTATAGAAAAGTTTCAGGAAATCTGCCACCTGTGTCAATGTGGTTATAGAAAGAAACTAGGTTAAATTTCTTCAGGAGTGAAAGTAGCTGGTTCTCAGCGAGTACTTGTCTGGTACAGAGGCTTTGATGATAAAAAGAATTAAAACTTGGCATCATGGAGAAAAGAAGCTAGTGTCCCCTATAGCTGTCATTTAATAGATTGTTACCACATGACCCTTAAGGAGTAATCCTGTTTTACTTTTCATTTGTGCTTTACAAGCACCCATTGGGGTAAATGTCAGCTTCCTCAGAAAACGATTTTTCCCAACTGAGGAAAACTTTGAATGGAATTGGAAGATCTGGATTTTGATTTTGAGACTTCTGTTTGACTCTGAATATGTCACCATATGTCTGTTAGGCTCTGTGTATTTTGAGTAAGTCATCTATGGAGAATAATGGGCCTGTGGACCAGTGCATTCACTTGGCAGAGCAGGATGGCCTTTTCAAGAGAAACAGCCCTGCAATGCCACAAGCAGCTCATTGCAGGCACATAAGGTCATCTTTATGAAGATGTTTATAGCTTGCCTCTTTGGGGGAACTTATAACTGAAATGTGAAGGATATTTAATATTTTATGTTAGGTGTGTGTGTGTGTGTATGTATGTGTGTATGTATGTATGTGTGTATTTGCACCCATGTGCATGTGCGTGCACATATATGGAGATCAGGAACTCTTCCTTTATCTCTCCACCATATTGTTTGAGTCAGGGTCTCTCAGTGACCCTAGATCTTGTTGATTCAGCTAGATTGTCTAGCCAGCAAGTCCTAGGGACTCTCTTGTTCCAAGGGATCCTCCCAACACTGGGATCACAGGTGCATACCACCAGGCTTGGCTTTTTTTTATTTTTATTTTTAAGCCATTAAGCTTGAATTCTATTTTTTTTTTTAACTTTTGAGATTATAATCTAATTACAACATTTCTCCCTTCCCTTTCCACTCTTCAAACCCTCTCATATACTCTTTCCCACTTACCTCCAAATACACGGCCTCACAGAGGAAGAGGATACAGGCAGTTCACCTGAGACTTGATAGGCTGAGGTCAGATGTTAGGGGAGGAGGCTCCCCCTTTCTGAGGACTAGGGAAGCGGGGAGGGTGGATGAGGGAGGGAGTGAGGGACCCGGAGGCGATGAGAGAGGGGGCTTCAACTGGGATGTAAATTGAACAAATAAAAATAAAATAAAAACAAACACATGGCCTCCTTTCCCCGACCCCACCAATTGTTATTGCATATTCCTAAATATAACCTGTTGAGTCCATATGATGTTACATGTAGGTATGTTTACATGGTTGACTGTTTGGCACTGGGCAATGTATTGTTGTGCTCTTCGCTTGGGAGGACCACCTCTTCTGCTCCCAGCTTTCCTCAGTTGCCTATAGTTCTTTGTGCAGGGCTGAGCATGCTTGCTTTTTCACATGGATGTAGAGGATCCACACTTAACTCTGCATGGCAAGCATTTCTCTGACTGAGCTATCTCCCCAGTCCAGTGGGAAGGATCTTGATCATAAAATACTCTGTAGTAGTTAGGTGTGATAATAAGAGACATAAGAACAATATGGAGCATGGGAGAATGGGGAAATAGAAGGATCCAGAGGGTCCTAGAAACCCACGAGAAGAACATTATGATGGGCAGATCTGGGCCCAGGGGTCCCGCTCAAACTGTGGCACCACCCAAGGACTATACGTGCAGTAAACTTAGAACCCCTACCCAGATCCAGCCAATGGACAGGACATTCTCCACAGTTGAGTGGAGAGTGGGGTCTGACTTTCACATGAATTCTGGTGCCCCATATTTGACCATGTCCCCTGGATGGGGAGGCCCGGTGGCACTCAGAGGAAGGATAGCAGGCTACCAAGAAGAGACTTGATACCCTATGAGCATATACAGGGGGAGGAGGTCTCCCTCAGTCACAGTCATAGGGGAGGGGAATAAGGGGAAAATGGGAGGGAGGGAAGAATGGGAGGATACAAGGGAGGGGATAACAATTGAGATGTAATATGAATAAATTAATAAAATATATTTAAAAAAAAGAACAATATGGCCGATCACTTAAAACAGCCTTAGCTAGACATAGTGGTGCATGCTGGTAACCCCCAGCACTCAGAAGCCGGGGCGTGAAGATTGTGAATTATAAGTCAGACTGGCTACATAGTGAATCTCACAGACAAACTCATAGCCTTGATTAAGGAGACACAGAACAATGCCACACTGGACAATTAAAATCTCACTCATGGAAACCACCCATGTATTCCTCAAATAGAATACCCATCTAAGGACAGAGGCCAGACATACTAGAAAAGACACCTGTGGAGGTGAAGATCAGTAACAGCACTGATGTGAACTAGGATCCAATAATGGGAAAGTGGCACCAGTACTTCCAGCCTAAGAAGCCCCCAGACCTGATACTCATGACGCCCTGAGCATCCTGCTTGCTATAATGGGCTTCTTGCAAGTTGTGCTGTGGGGTTCATGGGTTTCCCTGTGCTCTGTCCAGCAATACCAGTGATGGAGCTTAAAGTTCTTGTGTAGTTGCAAATATCCACTTGTTCTTTAGATTTTCCTAGTTAAATTAAGTATTAAACATGAACATGATGAATTTTAAAACTTCATGAAAATTAATGTTATTTCTTGCAAAGGAGCCTAGCTGTTCTGCCAATGCTGAAACATTTTGGATCTCCCTCTCTCCCTCCTCCCTTCCCCTCCCCCTCTTCCCTTTCCCCCTCTCCCTCTCTCCCTCTCTCCCTCTGTCTGTTCTCCTTCCTCCTTCCTTCCCTCCTTCCCTCCCTCCCTCCCTCCCTCCTCTCTGTGTATGTGTGTGAGAAAGAGAGACAGAGGCAGAGAGAGACATGATGTGCTTAAGGATAACCCAAACTGTATTATTTTCAAATCTGTCTTTAGGTTATCTTGCTGCCCATGTCTCCAGCCTCCACCCTCCTCTAATTCTATTCTCCCGACATTTCCTAGTGTTCTAGGCACCTGTGCCTTGTTTTGGATTTTTCAGTCTATGTGATACATCCTTCCTTGGGGCCTTTACACATAAGTGTCACATCCTTAGAGACCCTTTCTCTGACTACACTCCTAGAGAGAAATCTGAAGACTCACTGTCTGTTGTGATGTAAATCTTAAATGTTCCCTGTGGCTCACGTTTTGAGTGTTGGCTTCCTAGCTGTAGAGCTATGGAGGGGAGCTGTGGAACCTTTAGCAAGTGAGGCTTTAGAGGCAGATGTAATTCACGAGGGACAGGCCTTGGACAGGGCTGCCTTCTGGTCTACCATGATGTGAACAGTGGCTTCTTCCTGCTTCTGCCACCACAGTTGGAGCTGCCTCACCATGCCTTCTCTGCTCTAAGGGACCGGAACCCCCTGAGCTGGAGCCAAAAGAAGTCTTAAGTTATTTATATCAGGTGTCTTGGTCACAAGTCAGCAGAAGCAACCAAGAGAGCATGTTGGCAACAAGAGCCTTAAACCTGCCCATATGGGTTCCGGGTCTTTGGAACTGGTGAAGGAGGGAAGAGGAGGAGTTTGTGGATGTGAGCTGGAGAAGCCTCAGAGTGCTGCCAGAAGAGCTCGACGGGGCAATTTGACTGGATCCTAGAAGACTGGAATGCCAACAGGAATGTGGATAGTGAGAGTCTTCTTAACGTTGTTCCCCTTGTAATGTGCTCACTCAGTTGTGTCAGTTCACCTTTCACTCTGCACCTCTTATGTCTATTGATAAATGCATCTGTTTTTATACCCAGCTATGGGCTCTGAGGAAGCAACAACCTTGTTTCTAATTTTTCACAATTTTAATTGCCTTATTTTCATAATTTCCTAATTTTAACACAAAGCTATGATATTCTGTTTGGGTAGGCTTTTTTTTTTCTTTCTTTCTTTCTTTCTTTCTTTCTTTCTTTCTTTCTTTCTTTCTTTCTTTCTTTCGTTTCCTATGATTTTTAGGCTGGTTTGAAGGGCAGCTTGTATTTAAAAAGTACAGTTTTGACAAAGATCACATTTCTTGATCATGTTTTCATAACAGCTTAAGGT
Source organism: Acomys percivali (assembly GCA_907169655.1). Classification (NCBI taxonomy): domain Eukaryota; kingdom Metazoa; phylum Chordata; class Mammalia; order Rodentia; family Muridae; genus Acomys; species Acomys percivali. The sequence goes on along the minus strand of OU015742.1, from coordinate 110,209,759 downwards.
CTGCACAACAGAAAACAACTTGGACAAAATGTGACAAGGCCATGTACTTAAGAGGGTGCATCAAACAATGGCATAAGGGACATAAGAGGGCTAAGGCCACAGAAACTTGAGTGTCCCAGTTGTTTCACTGGGACAGGTGGCGCAGACAGACTGAGATCTTTTAAGGACAGATCCTGTGTCTTGCGGACCTTTCTCTACAGTGACTGGCTGAACATACAACATATTCAGGGTCCTTAACCAAAGCTTACTAAATGATGGATTAAATTGGGGGAGGAAATTGGAGAAATGAAAAGCAATGAGATCAGTTCTTTTAAATGACTCATAAATTGGCTCAGAATACACTCAACTGAAGAAGAAGAAGAAGAAGGAAAAAAAAGCTGCATCGTTGACCTAACTGTGTGGTCACATTTAGCTGCACAAGTGGCACTGCTATCCATCAAGTCACCGTCTTCCAGAGACTCAAGAGAGAAACTTTAAAAGCTCACATGAGTCATCCACTCTGCTCCCTTCCTCATCGAAGCAGTCATTAAAACTCCTGCCAGGTTTACATCAGCAACATCCTCAGCCCCCCGTCGCCTTATTGTCTAATTTTTAAAGCACAGCTACCAGTCTTTTTCCTCTTGCAATCGATCCTCCCCCATTTCGTCAAAATATTTCTCCTGGAACTAGTGTACTCGTACAAGGTGGATACGAGAGGTCCCAAACAGAAGGCAGTTCTTTGTGCATACGTGTGCACATGTGTGGAGGTCAGAGGTCAGTATCAGCTATCTCCCTCCATTACTCCTCACCTTGGTTGTTGAGACTTTCTCAATGAAACTGGAGATCATGCTAGATTCTTTTGGGCAACAAGCACCAGGATCTGTTGTTTATGTCTCCCCAATGCAGGGACCTCAGATGCACAGCGCCTCACTTGGGCCTTTCACCTCGATGCTTCAGATCTGAACTCAGGTCCTCCTGTTTGTGTAGCAGGCATTTTACCAACCGAGTCACCTCTCTAGATCCCTTGAAACGCTCTTTTAAATCTTTTCTTCCTTGCTCTCGGTTTTCTTATTACCTCCGGGTATTAAAAAGTTCAGTCTGATCTAATGCCAAAACTTCCTTATCCGAATGAAGTGCTTTTCTCCATTAGTGTGGACCGTATCCAGACTCACAGACGGGCTGAAGAGAGAGGCCCTGATCTTCACCATCTCTCATGGGCCCCGGATGGAAGGAACCAGGGAACCGGAAGTCAGGACTTGAGTGGCTCTTGCCGTTGTATTCCCAGAGTCCTTCGTGAGTAGCAGATGTATCTCTAGCTGCTTTTCTAGTTTTAGGGTTTAAAAACCTTTCTCCTCCCGGACCTCCCTTTATAGCAGTCCCTGTGTGGACAATGATCACTTTAGTTAGGGTACATTTCCTCCTTATTATCTGGATGCCAGCAGAGCCGTATCACACAGTGTTTTCTGTGTTGGAGTCATCTAGAAGGGCCTCTTAGAGAGGGCCTGTATAAAAAATGACTGAGGCTCGCCTCTCTTCCTCATGGATCCCTGTTATACGCCTTCCTGTGGTTTATGTGAGTGCCGTGTGTTCTGTTGGGACGCCCAGATTTCTTCTCCTGCCTAAGACATCTCCAGCAAGCTTTTCACTGTAGACTTTTTTTTTCTTTCTGGTGAAGTTCAAATGCATTGGCTGGGTTCTTTGCTTAGCTTTTCTCTTTTGATGCCTAGAGCTCTGTGCAGGTCTGATCATGGCTCTCGGCTGCTCTGGAGGACCTTCCTAAGTAGTCTTGTACCCCATTTAGGATGTTGAGGTGGGGCTGGGGGAGGGTACTTCAACCTATTGTTTTCAGCTTTGGAGCTTGGGCCAAAACTCCCAAGAAAGGAAGAGGCCTATTTTAACACGTTGCTACATTCCTTTAAGAACATCAGATACTGTTTTGTTTTAATTAACTGTTCCAAGTTTACAATGTTTGATTTTTTTTTTTTTTGAAGTTCAGACTCAGAACAGACATCTGAAGTGGATCACTGGATCTTGATCACTTTTCAAATTGGGAAATAAAAGCCTGTGGAAGTCAGTTAACTTAGAGAAGATCGCACACCTAATCTTGACTAGACACGGCTTGATCTGAGATCTCTAACCCTCAAATCTCATGCTTTTCCTACCACATTACCCTTCCTGCCATGCTTCTCCTTAAAGGAGACCAGACGTATTTGTGCCTAAGGTGAAGCGATTTGTGTGAGAGGATCAAATGAAAATCAAGAGGTGTTCACTCATTATCAAAACATCTCTGAATCAGCTGGTGTGTATGAATGATTTTAATTTGGAGGTTTATTTATATTTCACATACTTTATAATCAAACATTTATTATAAGAAAACAAAATCTTTAAAATTATTCTTCTGGGCCAGGTTCATGGCTCAGTGATTAAAGTGTTTGCCTTGCAAGCAAAAAGGAGGACCAGAGTTCAAATTCCCCAAACCCATATACAGGTGGGCATAGTAGCCCATGAGTGAGAAATTCCAACCTTGAAAAGTGGAGATGAAGCCCCCAAGTTGGCCATGGAAACTAGCCATATCAGTGAGCTCTGGCTTTGATTGGAAGACCTTGCTTCAGTGAGGAGAGTGGAAGAATGGTCAAGAATGGAACCCAACATCAACCTACAGCTACCCCATTTATGTGTACACATGTGTATGTGTGTGGGCGAACACACTCACACACACATACCTGCAAGCATGCACACACATCACACACAAATCACACACACATGAAAATGGAAAAATAAAAATATGCTTAATACCAGGTGTGCATGCTATAGTCTGGACACTTGTGAGTTGGAGGTGACAGAATCAGGAAGTCATGGTCTTTCTTGACTATATAGTGAGTTTGAGGCCAGCCTTGGCTAAATGACTCTTTCATCCCCCTCCCCCTCCCGCACTCCAAACCCTAAAAACTCCAAAATCCAAAGTTATCCCCCCCGACCCCTGCATGCCTTTGGTTTTTCAAGATAGAGTTTCTCTGTGTAACCTTGGCTCTCCTGCACTCATTTTGAGATCCACCTGCCTCTGCCTCTCAGAATGCTGGGATTACAGGCATGTGCCACCGCACCCAGTCAAAAGTGGTTCTTTTTAAAATGTAGGTATCTATTACAGAAAATCATGATTCCATGCATGAGCTCAATCCCCAGCACTGCCAAAAAATAAAAAAAATAAAAGTTAAAAAAAAAAATCAACATCAATGAAAACTGCAACTTCACTGGAAAATAGTGAGGCCTGAATTCTACACCTGACTATAGTTGACCTTATGTTAGTCATCTGGCCTCTTTGGGACTCAGTTTTTCAAGTATAGTGCTGGAGCCTACACTGTATAAAATTAAGTGTTTACCTATTCTGAGAATAGAAGTCATTTCTTGTGAGTGGGCTGAGGGTGCAGCTCCGTGATAGCTAGAGCACATGCGTGTCATACACAAGGCCCCGGATGGCATGGTTGACAGGATGCTTGTGGAACAGCCAGAAAACTTTTGTGAACAGTTTCAACATCCGAACCTTGTGTAAATCTATGATGACAAAGGACTGTGACTTATTCTTCAATGTGAACGCCCAAATAAGTGATGTCAGTCTTATCAGTTTGTCCGAGGAACACGTATCTGTGTGTTTGCCTATAGTCTCCACTTGGCCCGGCCCACTGCTTGCATGCAAGAAGTCTCCTTGACTTCTTGAGCCCACATCACTCCCATTTCCCTTCTGCAGGCTGAGCCTATGTCTCACTGCTTACCTACTCATTTCATGTTCTTCTGCCTCTGCATTGTGATTCTATGCATATTTGATTTTCTTTAGGGCATTTGCCTACAGCCTGCAGCTATACTTGCTGTCTCATTTCCTTACTCTTGCTGAACATAGCCCAAGCACATAGCGTGCCCCCATACACATTTGTTAGCGAGAGGTGTTGCTGGAAGGAGAGTAAAAGGTCTAGTTAAAGACTGAGACCAGAGCTTTGCGACAGACAGAGTTACTACCTAACATGCAGGAGGTCCTGAGGTTGACTCCCTACAGCCACAAAAGGCCCATAGAGTCCCCAGCTGAACAGGGTGCCCTTGACAACCTATCTTGGCTCTAATAGACGATGAAATAGATTCCTTTTCCTCCAGCTCCCTTGGGTCTCTCCCCAACCTGGCGTTGGGCAAGGCTGACTCTGGGTTGCATTTCTGTTGCTATCACTTCCTGGAACTGGACTCACGGTTTGAACCTCTCCTGGAAAAAGGATCATGAATCTCTCCTTACACGCTGGCTCCAGCACACCTTGCTCGGGCCAGGCTGAGGTAGTGGAGTCGGCCAGAGTATTATCTGGGGTATACTCTGGGCCTCTTGGCTGAGAAGGCCCAAACCCTCCCCATTGCTTTTCTGTCTCCCTCAGAAGCCGGGGAGAAGGAGCAACCTCTGCCTTCCTCGCTGCTCTGAGACCTGCCCTGTTCCACTCCTGACTCTCCCCCTCCCCGTCTCTGTGGTTCCCCCCCCCGCCCCCCCCTCGCCCTCTGGCCAGCATCCCTGGCGACTTTTTACAGCTTTACTTTTCCTTCCTGTTGTTCACGTCCTTTCCTTGCCCACCCAGCTCCAGCTCTCACCCTCAGATAGGGGACAGGAGGCGATTGTCACTTTTGTGATCTTGGTGGCAAGATAGGTGATTCTCCATACCCCTGCCTCCCTCCCCCACCCCCCACGGCTGCCATTTTTGAGAGCTAGAAGTTGTTTCAATCGTAAGGTGTGGGAGACAGAATGCTTAAAGCAAGCTTCTCATTTAGAAAGCAGCGCAGGGTCCCAACAGTTGTAACCCACACGGTGTGGCACAGAAATAGCCTGGAAAGGGCTGGGGGAGCAGCCGAAGCCCCCCCCCCCCCCCGAAGGCCCCCACACATGCTCCCCCGCACAGTTCTGAGCCCTCCCAACCAGCCTTTCCTACCACACAGCCTCAAGCCACACATCCAAAGTGAAATGTGGGTGTTTTAATCACTGAAGAGAATCCTTAATAGTGCTCCTTCAGCACAGAGCTGCCTCTCCAGTGCCAGGAACTGCGGGGAGCCTATTGCTTCCCGTCCTGAACTGGCTCCAGAAGCGTTAGGTGAGGCTCAGTACAATTTTCAGTTGTTATCATACGAGGCCCTTAGAGATGCTTCTCAATCCTAGCAATTAGCCACATAGGGGTCAACCAAGTGTTCTCAGCTCTAATTAACAGCTGTGTTGAATCTGGGACACATACAATTCCTCTGGGTACACACTCCTCAAACAGAAACAAAACCAGAATATCAGGCTCTTTCCTCCTTATCAGAGGCCATGAAGTCTGAAAATTATTGCCCAGGGTATATGCAATTAAAAAAAAAAAAAAAGCTCAGAAAACAGGAAGCAGAGGGGCTTCTGGACAGGATGCACGGATTTAAAGGCGAAACAAATCTCTACTCTATTCTGAAATTACCCAGTGGGCCCCAGAGACTCAGGCAGTGCTGGGGGAGTTAGTTGCCTCTCAGCTCTGCGCCCCGAGCTCAGCTACACCCAGCAGGCTACATGATATCATCACCACACAAATCAAAGGTTTCTCTCTGGCTTCAAAAGGAACAGGAACAGGATACTTTGTGTTGAGAGTTTTGCACTGAGCGGGAACTACGCTGCCGGTGCCTGTTCGAGTTGTTCGCTGGGTATTCTGGCTTCATGCCCTGCCCGACAGCTGCAGGGGTTCTGTAAGAAATCTGGGGGAGAATTTCCTCTGCAGCCATGACTGAGAAGCCAGGATCAAGAGCTTTGCAGACAGAAAAGACATTACCCGCGCCTCCCCACCAGCCCATGGTTTATTAGGCTCAACAGACAACAGGCAAAAGCCGGACAGCTGGCCCTTTGGCCCTGGATGGGGGAAAAAAAAGTATTTCACTGGGATCTAGCTAGCTGGCTTCTTTACTAATTGAGAGCAACTGCACAGCATTTAAAAATAAGTTGTCTTAAAGCTAAAGTATTTCAAATAAAATAAACAACAATGTAGAGAATAGTATCTATGGCCCCAGATCAGCGCTACGTTTATTTCATATGTTTCTCTTAGGAGTTTGCAACCTCTCACTCATCCTGCCCCTGGCCCCACTCCCCACTCCCATGCTGCTGAGGTGGTTGGTTTGGACTTTTTTTTTATATATGTGTGCCTGTGAGCATGTTTACACATGTGTGGGTGGTATGCAAGTTGCTTGTAGAGACTGGAAGTTGACATCACATGTCTTCCTCAATAGCTCTCCACCTTTTAAATTGAGGCACTGTCTCTTGCTGAATCAGGAGCTCACAGTTGACTAGTCTGACTAGCCAGGATGTCTCCACACCATATGAGCTGGGATTATAGCTGGGAGCTACACCCACTCAGTTTACATGGGTTCTGGGGATCTGATTCAGTCCTCACACATGTGAGGCAAGTAGTTCACCCCATCTCCTGCGGCTGGGTTGGTTTGGATCTTCCCGGGTGTCCCCAATGATGGGTATGTGTTCTTATTATTTATGGCTGTATCCATAAGCAATAATGTCAGACTCTCTGGTTTGGAAATGTATATAAGTGGTAACATTGTGTCCCTTGCTTTTTTTTTTTTTTTTTTTAACATGTTTTTATTTCTCAGAACCAGCCACATTAGTCCAAGCACACCTACCACAAGCATTTTAATTTCAAAAGCTACTGTATTATATGACGTAAGACACTTACTTATTCTCTTATACATTCTCTTATACATACATTCAGTAATATGTTTTTGAAGAGGAATCACCAACACTGGTGCTATGAGTAGTTTTTCCCCCTTACTCTTAAGGAGGGGGCATGTGGGAGATTTTTATCTCTAGAGTAAAGAGTCTCAAAGTTTTTTTCTCTTGGGATCCTTTTAACACTGTCAAAATTATTAAAGACTCCAAGTAGCTTTTGTTTGTATGGGTTGTGTCTATTGATTCAAAAGTGAAACTGAGAAACAAAAATACTTTAAAATTCATTACAAAATAACAATAAGAAATTGCATGCCTTTTTGAAATTGTGTGTCTTTAAAGGAAAAATAAGTATTTACCATATCAAAAATTAAGTGAGAAGAAGGGCATTATTCTGCATTTTCCCAACTCTCTCCAATGTTGGTCTTAGCAGTCTGAGACTTCTCAGATCTGCCTCTGCATCCAATCTGTTGCAATATGGTATCTAACTGGAGTGCACAAGGAAATGCAGGCATCACACAGATGTGCAGTTGTAAAAGGAGGCAAACTCTAGTCGTCTCAGATAACTTTGGATAGTCTTCGCCAAAGAATTGAAATCCAAATTCAACAAATAATAGTTTTTAAAGGTTACTTTATGCACACTCTGAAATCCTTTGTGCTCATTTGAAAACATTAGTTTCCTTTACTGATCTGCATGTCCGTATGGTGCCGACAGATTTCATTATGCGATGTCAAAGAGCACACTTATTTATATCACTTCTGATTTGATAATCAAAGTTTAAAAAAAAAACTGTGAAGTTTGTGGTGATGGACATAACTTCCGAAATCCTGGGTTTTGCCTGAAAGCCCAACATTCATCGCTGGCGACAGATGTAGCCGCTCTCCATCCCTGCAGTAACAGGCTCACTTTGTTCATTTTTTTTTTTTTTTTAAGAAAATGCCTGCCAAATTCCCAAGTCTGAATAACCATGGTTTGTGAGTCTTTCTTTCAAGTGAAAATGGTATGCCCTGAAAAAAAAAAAATAGTGGCAACTTCAGCTCATAGTTCAAAACAAGTCCAAACACTTTTCTTTGAAAGACTCCTATAAAGCCTTGGCAGGCAGATGTTTGATACATGTTTCTCATTTCATTAAACCCAATATTAAAAAGATGTGCATCCAAGACAACTCCTAAGATTTAATAACATTTGCTAACAATTTTACTGTTTCATTTATAGTACTGAATTTATTGTCACTAGTATTATTATTTTGCTTTGAGCGTAAGGCTGTAAAGAGTACAGTGATGACGAGAACAGTTAGTGCAGCTGCCTTGCTTTGTGCTCAGGTACTAATGGTGTTAGCCAGTGGTTCCTTTGCATGACAAGAACAACTAAAAAGCACATTGAAAAAGGCAAATGTTATAGAATGGAATTGTTGGGAACTATGAGATCTATGTACATTTACAGAGATTTTTGGTAGTGTTGAGGATTGGAGCCAGAGCTCTTGCTGGTTATAAGTGATTGTCACTACATTAAATCCCTTGACTTGGGTTGTTGTTTTTTGTTTGTTTGTTTTGTTTTGTTTTGAGACAGCATCTGGTTGTGAGGCTCAGGCTGGCCTTGAGTTCACTAGATAGACTATGCTGGCCACAAATGTGCAACTCTCCTACTATAAGCTCCCAACTGCTGGGGTTACATGCATATACTAACACACTCAGCTAATTGGACTTGGTGGCTGATTTTCTTTTTCTTTTTCTTTTCTTTTCTTTTCTTTTTTTAAGACATGATGTTGGGAGGGGGCATGTAGGGTGGAGCTAGGGAGAGCTAGAGGGGCAGTGGGGGAAGGTGTGATGAAATACATTTGTATGCACACATGAAATCCTTGAGAAGTAAGTATAAATATTAAAACATTGTCTTTGTATTTTTCATACATACTTTTTGTCTTTTGTTAGATTGTTACCTTACAGGTTTTTTTCTACAGTTAATCGCATAATTTATTAACTGCATTTTTTCATTTGCTTTCTTTTAAATTTGAGGCAGGGTTTCTCTTCTATAGCCCTAGCTGTCCTAGAACTCACTTTGCAGACCAGGCTGGCCTCGAACTCAGAGATCTGCCTGTCTCTGCCTCCCGAGTGTGGAATCAAAGATGTGCGCCAACACCATCTGGTTCATTTGCTTGTTTTTAATAAATAACGATGCTATTGGATTTTATGTATTTATATATAGAAACCATACTGAACTCTCTTTTTAGTTCTAATAGTGGATTATCTTGGATTTTCCATGTAGATAATCATGTAAGTTATTAATAAAGCCAGTTTCACTGGAGTCTCCTGGTCTCCGGGCTTCAGGGTAAGGCTAGCAGTTGCCAGCCCTGCTGAGGACAGAGCTCAGTGGTTAGAACACTGGCCCAGAAGCATTAATCCAAGGCTCGGCTCCACATGGACTGGATGTGTGGCACTTGCCTATGATCCCAGCTCTCAGACTATGCAGTCAGAAGAATTTGAATCAAGGGCACCACTGGCTGCACAGCAAGCCTGGGCTACACGAGACCCTGTTGACAAAAGATAAATAAAACAAAACAAAATAGGAAGTTATTACCTGAGTCCATAAGAGAAAAGGCAATCAAGCTGAAAAATCAAATATGTAAAAATATATCTATATTAACTATTAGGTTAATATATTAAAATTTATACTTATATATCAATTAAGTAAGTAACATACAGATGAATATAATAATGTATATTAATCCAACATAGAACTGATGTCACAGAGAAAAACCAGTACCTCCTAAACTGAGATCTAGAAAGTGGAACAAGAACATCACAGCTTGCCAGAGCAGAAGTCTAGGAACAGAAACGTCCCTAGGAACTGGGGTAGGAAAATTTGGGCTGAACTTGAGTTGTTGGAGGCTCAATGTGTCAGAGGATGCAGTTTCCATGGCTCCTCTGCACTTCATGAGGTTTAAAAAAAAGATTTATGTATTCATTTTATGTATGTGAGTGGTTTATTTGCCTGTACACCTGCAGACAGACTCAGGAACAGACCCCAGTATAGATGGCTATGAGCCACCATGTGGTTGCTGGGAATTGAACTCAGAACCTCTGGAAGAGCAGAAAGTGCTCTTAACCGCTGAGCCATCTCTCCAGCCTCCACTTCATGAGTTTAACATCCTCTACACTCACATTCTCATGGTGAACCCTAGAGAAAAATCCCCCTGGGTTTCTGGCTAGGAGAGATGGAAAGTAATTGTTTTTGGAAAATGCCCACACATTTGTTCTTTCCCTTGAGAGAAACTATTTCACTGGCTCCTAACTGGTTAGGACTTTCCTGAAAACTAGGCTGGGGTCTGGGAATTACTTTTAGTCCCCACAGTATTTCTACAAGGGGAAAGAGAAGGACCCTCACCCTGCTCTAGCCTCAGGTACCCACAAGGGCTAGAGGGGGGGATGGCCATGGACAAAGAAAACAAATATCCTTATGAAGGTCACAGTGCAGGGGTACAGGCTCATTAAAAGCCTAACCATAATTTTTCTAACTTAAAAAAAATTATTTGGTCGGGCGTGATGGTGCACTCCTTTAATCCCAGCACTGGGGAGGCAGAGGCAGGCAGATCTCTGTGAGTTCGAGGCCAGCCTGGTCTACAATGTGAGCCCAGAACAGCTAAGGTTACACAGAGAGACCCTGTCTTGAAAAACAAAAACAAACAAACAAACAAACAAAAAGAATTATTTGCTCATTTAGTCAGTGTGGGGGGTGGGCGGGTGGTGCTCACACCCCATGGCTTACAAGTGTTAGAATTAATTCTTTCCTTCCTCTATGTCCAGGCTGGGGCTAGAACTCAGTTCCTCAGGCTTGGTGGCAAGCTCTTTACATGCTGAGCCATTTTGCTTGCCCCTTATTCAAAAGTCTAACAAACCTCTTCTCCTCTCCTTATACTGCATCATTATATCATTTGAATCCCTTTATTAGACTAGAGAATATAACTGTCAGGCATTATTTATTAGATTATAGCAGAGAACCCTAAAGCCAACAAGAGTCATAAACAAAGACACAAGAGTACATTTTAGTTTCCAGTACCTACAGCCACAGCCAACAGTAAATAGGACTTAACCCCCCAACCTATTGACTTCAGTTTCTTGTATCCAATGTATATCATGCCTGGCTTTCAGCAGAATACTTCAAGACATAGAAGGGCAAAACCACAGGCCAGAAAGCTAGAAAAATCATCAGAATCAGGCTCCAATATGGCAGAGGTGCTGGTGTATCATCCTGGAGATTTTAATTTTAAACAACTGATCAACAGGTCATGATAGTTTTGGCCCCATGATTATACCGACTGCATATTTTATGTTTTTAGGACACTGTTAGCAGGATGTGATAATAACAGCCACCCTTTTTCTTTGAATTTAAAAGTGCTTCTAGCATCTGACTATTGAGTGTATCTCCCTACCCCCAGGCTTAGGAAAGTCTCTGTTTCTCCCACTTAGCTAAGCGTTGTTTTCAAAAGTCATAAATGGTTGTTAAACTTTATTGACTACTTTTCCTGTGTCCTCAGAGAAGGTCACATAGCGTGCTTCTTTTGTTAATGTGCTGTGATAAAAATACATATTTCTTTCCTTCTGGTAATCACTCTTTTCATGGTAAATTCAAATTGGCATAATTAAAAAGCCTCATGTATCTGGATTTGAATTGTTAGGACTTTTCCTTTGTATGTTTATGGCTTGATATGATTGATTTATGTTTTCCTTTTTTGTATAGTCGTTGCCTGGTTTTAGTATTGAGGATATACTAGTCTCATAAAATGAATTTTCCATTTTTTAGTTCATTTTCTGGAAATGTACTTGACTATAAAATCACATGGACCTCATGTTTTCTTTGTGGCAGATTTAACTATTATTCCATTTTTGCTTATGATCATAGGTCTAGTATATTTTCTATTTCCTAAGTTAAAAAATAAAACTTGTGTGTGAATGTGTGTGTGCTATATTGATGAAAGCGTTTTTATTGTGCTCATAGCTAAGTTTTCTGTTTTCTTTACAATATTGCTCATTTGAGCCTTGAGCCTGCTCTCGTTTTGTGTTTGTTTTTATTGTGGATCAACTTTATCATAGGCTACTATTCCATATTTGTTGAATTTTAGATATCACCAATTATAATTATTTTTGATACTTAAAGTATGCAAGAGTGTCTAAACATAAGTTAAAATGAAGTCCTTTCTTAGTTTTGTTCCAAGCCTGCATTGTTATAGTGTTTGATTTTCATTTAACAGATTTCTGCAGTTTTCTTTATTGTTCCTTCTACTTTCTAACAACGCCATGCATTTTCTAATGCCTAGAGTTAGTGAATTAATTTTAATTAAAAAAAAATGTACTCATGGATAAGTAATTGCCTCTTCTGTGCTCCCTGTACTTGAACTTGTTAAGGCTGAATGATTAAAAACATGTTTTGAAATTTTCAAACATTAAAAAAAAATGTTGCTCAGTGTGGTGGCTCATGCCTCTAATTCTTGCATTTAGGAGGCAAAGGCAGATCTCTGAGTTCAAGTCTGGGCTGGTCTACTTAGGGAGTTTTAGGCCGGCCACTGCTACAATAGCGAGACTCTCTCCCAAAACAACAAGAAAAGATGTTTTGCTTATTTTTACCTTTACTGCATTATGCTCGGAATACATGATGTGTGGTTCGTAATTCTTTTCCAAGATTTTCTCTAAGGTGTGTCCGTGTTTTTCTGCCTTCTCACAAATGATCCTGAGAAATGTCATCTGTGGTTGTTGGATGTAGCAGGGTCTATGTATGGCATTACTTAGGCAGTCTCACAGCAAACCCCCATGTTCTGGCCCTTACAGTCCCACTGCCCGTCCTCCCACAATGTTCCCGGAGCCTTCGGTGGAGGAGCTGTCTTGTAGATGTATGTTATTCTTTTTTGATTAGTTTGGTTCTTTGGTTTTCTGAGACAGAGTTTCTCTGTGTAATAGCCCTGGCTGTCCTGGAACTCTCCTGTAGATCAGGCTGGCCTTGAACTCACAAAGATCCACCTCGCTCTGCCTCCTGAGTGCTGGGATTAAAGGCATGCGCCACCACTGCCTGGCGATGTATGTTATTCTTAACTGGTATTTTATTTGAAGTTTGTTTTTAATTTCTAATTGGTTTTCTTTTCTTTTCTTTTTCCAAGACAGAGTTTCTCTGTGTAGCCTTGGCTGTCTTGGACTTGCTTTGTAGATTAGGCTGGCCTCAAACTCACAGCGATCCGCCTGCCTCTGCCTCCCAAGTGCTGGGATTAAAGGCGTGCACCACCACTGCCCAGCTCCAATTGGTTTTAAATATCATTACTATTATTTATGTGAGTGATATCTGTATACATTTAATCTATTTGTTTGACAGTTTATCATCTTTGTTTCAACGATTTTCTTTTGTTACTCCAGAGAGAAACAACTTCAAAAGGGCTTCATAACTCTTCCTGTCACTCCTGGTGAACCTACTTGATCTGTCTCAGAGTGTCTTCTTTATTTCTGTTATTTTAAAAGACATTCTAGTTAGTTATATGATTGTAAGTTTTATCTTTCTTTGAAGATATCAATCTATTCTTGAAGATGCTATTGTTCTCTTGATGTAATAATTATTCTTTTTAAAAAGTGTGTGTGTGTGTGTGTGTGTGAGAGAGAGAGAGAGAGAGAGAGAGAGAGAGAGAGAGAGAGAGAGAGACACACACACACACTGTGCCAAGCATGCATGTGGGTGGTCACAGGATAACCTTGGGGGCTAGTGTTTGAGATAGGGTCTTTTGTTCAGTGCTGTGTATGCCAGGCTAGTTGTTCAACGAGCCTTTAGCATTTCTTCTGTGTCTCCTGACCATCTCCTCACAGGAGCACTGTAATCACAGACAAGCTATAATACCCAGGTTTACATGGGCTCTGGGATGTGAACCTTGCTTTTACCTACTGAACCATCTCCTATACCCCTAATAGTTATCAGTTAGTGGTTACACTTTTTTTTTGTCTCTGGTTACTTTGTATATAGTGTTCTATGTGTTTGTGTGTACTATCCTGGGGGGGGGGCAGGGTTCCTGTTTCTTCAATATAAGGGAGGACTTACACTTTTACATCTTTCCCTAAAGTATTGCATAATTTTACCTGTTATCTTCTTAACACTAAACTGTCTCTCTGTGTTGGCAGTCAGTAACTCCTATTAAAGGTATTTAGTGCATTCTGGTTCCCCCCCCCCAGTACTGAGGATTGAACTCTCGATCTCGTGCACGCTAGGTGTGCACTCTACCACCGTGGTGGTCAATTTTATGTCCACTTGACACAAGCTGGAATCATTTGGAGAGAGGGACTTTCAATTGAGAAAACGCCTCCATAAGATTTGCCTGCAGGCTAGTCTATAGTGCATTTTCTTGATTGATGGTTGATGTGGAAGAGCGCTGATCATGTGGGTGACACTCTTGTGTGCTATAGAGAGCAGGCCAGGCAAGCCATGAAGACCAAGGCAGTAAGCTTCTCTGTGGCTTCTGCATCAGTTCCTGCCACCAGGTTCCTGCCTGGACTTCCTGCCCAGACTTCCCCGGATGATGGAGCAGTAACTGTCAGATGAAATAAACTTTCAGTCAGTGTTTTATCACAGCAACAGAGCCCTAAGACAACCACGGAGCTACATCTTGAGCTCCTTTTCTTTCTGTTTCCCAACTCTTAACTTCTTCACACATATTTCCTGAATCCCTCTGGGCCACGTTTTCCTAGTTCGTACCCTCACTTTCAGTATGCACGGAAGCTGGAGAGCGGGAGTTTAATTTCTGAGTTGGGGTGATAGGTGCTGGACCGCGGCCACGTGCATGTTAACTGTATATTCCACCAGCTGGAGATATTAAAGTTTGATGAGATCATATTAATTTTTCTTTAGAATAAAAGGTCTAACACCAATTCCTTAATCTCACCTAACTAACAGCCACCTCGCCCAGCCCCGCCCTTCCCACCCCCACCCCCTCCCCGCAACCTCCGCCATCTTTCTTCTTCCAGTACTGGGGTTTGAACTGAGGCTTTATTCATGCTAGGCAAATTTTCCACCATTGGGGTGAAGCCTCGCTCTTCTTTTTACTTTCAGTTTTGAGACAGAATATCAGTAAGTTGCCCAAAAATGACCTTCAGCCTGCAGCCTGGGCTAGAGAATAGCTCCGCAGTTAAGAACACTTCCTGTTCCTATAGAAGACCAGGGTTTGGTTGCCAACACCAACACAGGGTGACTCAGAACCACCTGTAACTCCAGTCCCAGGAGGTTGGACACCCACTTTGGGACTTAGCAGACACCTGCACACACATACACTTGAAAAAAAATGGCAAAAAACAAAACAGTAACCGAACAACTCCACAGCCCCCTGCTTCAGCCTCCCAACCGGCTGGGGTTGTGGGCCTGTAGCCCCAGGCCTAGTTTTCATCGTCTTGTCTGTGTGTGCTTGTAGCTAGCTCTTAGGATGCAAAGCTCCCCTACTGCTGTGTACCTGTGGGGTCTCCCTCATGCTGGCTTGTTTCTAAATCTCTTTTGTCCACTGAGAATTCCTGTGGGTGTGAGGGAGAGGGTGTTTCTTAGTCTACTTGTGCTCTGAACTGTGAGACTAACTCTACCTTGAAGTTTTATATTTTTCTTGCCAGGGCTTAAGACATTTTATGGGTCCTAGATTAATGTGGAAATCAGTGTACATTGAGGGTGCCCCGCCTATTATATGTGCCTGACATACCATCCTCAGCTCCTATTGGAGACTTAGAGAGCTTTTGCTGCATCTGTGAGCCACTGGGATAGCATTTATTTTTATCCTCCCTTGTCATGGACTTAACAAGTGCTAAGCAGGACTTATGCAGGAATTGCAGTCGTAACTCCGCCTTTCCCAAGTCTGTGGGCATGTGTTATTTCCCTGTGTGAAACAATCTTGGGCTCTAGGTTCTTATGCATAAAACCAGTACCTCATGCATAGGTGGAATCCACTGCCTTCGTCTGAGCTCACTCTTTTCTTTTTGGCATTTGGGTCTTCCCTTCTCCTCCTTCCCTCCTTTTTTTCTTCTCAACATTTGTGGCCCATGTTGGTTAACAGTAGCATAGTATCTCATGCTGTCAGAACCAAAACACGCATGAGATTATGCATAAGTAGAAAGTCAGAGAATAAAACTTAAAAATGAAAAAAAAAAATGGAAGAGAAGATCAGGTAAACCAGTAGTTCTTAACCTGAAGGTTGAGACCCTTTTGAGGTTCCAACAACCCTTTCAAAGGGGTTACCTAAGGCTATCAGAAAACATAGGTATTTGCACTTATAAAAGTAGCAAAATCAGGATTATGAAGTAACAATGGAAATAATATCATGGTTGAGGGTCACCACAACATGAGGAAGTGTGTTAAAGGGTCGCAGCATTGGGATGGTTGAGAACCGTGAGATAAACAATGGTGTTAAAAACAATCCAAGTCTGGCCTGGCCGGGAAGCCCCTAGAGTTTCTCTGCCCATTCAAGTATAGGTTTGGATGGAAAGCACCAAAGCTTTTCAGGTCTTTCTAATAGTCTTCAGCCCTCTGGTCCCAGTCATGCAGGTCATGCATAACTGCAGGAGTCCAGCTTTGTCTTGACCACCTTTCCTGAATGTCCTTCATATCCTCAGTCCTGATCCTTAGATCTTTCCTTCTAACCCCACATGACTTCTGGTCCTCCGGCCACTTCCCAGGCCTGTGCCCTGGGAACCAGGTTTAATGATGCCATTGCTAACTTTATATTTGTAGTGCCCAAATTATACACTTACTGCTCATGCCACAAAGCTTCCTAGTCTCTTTATGGGTAGGGTTTTGATAAGCAGAAGGGAAAACAGGTCCCTCACAGGGAATGTGAGTGAACAGTCACAACTGAAGTGGAACTACAAAGGCAAGGCTTTACATGGTGAAGCCAAATATTTCTTTATTCCATACTTGGTGTTCAAGCTCACATGTCTTTGTTTTTCTTAAAAAATTTTTTTTTTCTAAAAATTGTATGTGTGTGCTGGCCGTGGTGCCTTTAATCCCAGCACTCAGGAGGCAGAGGCAGGCATATCTCTGTGCATTTGAGGTCAGCCTGGCCTACAAAGCAAGTCTAGGACAGTCAGGGTTATTACACAAAGAGACCTTGTCTCAAAAAGCCAAACCAAACCAAGCAAAAAAAGTGTGTGTGTGCATGCGTGCGTGCGTGCGTGTGTGCGTGCGTGTGTGTGTGTGTGTGCGCGCGCGCGCGCGCGTGCATGTGTATATGTGTGTGCATGCATGCATGTGTATTGTTTGGTCCCTGACATATGTATAATAGAACCAAATGAAGAACATGGCTATGAGAAAAATCAAAATTTAAGAGTGGCCGGGGCTGGAGAGATGGCTCAGCGGTTAAGAGCACTGACTGCTCTTCCAGAGGTCCTGAGTTCAATTCCCAGCAACCACATGGTGGCTCACAACCATCTATAATGTGATCTGATGCCCTCTTCTGGCCTTCAGGGGTGCAAGCAGGTAGAGCAATGTATACATAATAAATAAATAAATCTAAAAAAAAAAAAGATTTATAAAAAAAAAGAGTGGTTTTTATCACTGATGATGATTGGGGAGTGGCACAGGGAGGAGAAAACAGACCAACACAGGCTCTGGAGAACTTGTACAAAACAAAGCAGGGCCCAGTTAGATGTGGTTTATGGAAGGGCTCAGATGAGACTAGTTTTGTCCTTCTGAAGTTCATAGGTCAACCATGCCCCTTGTGAAGTTGCCTGATTTTCTTTCTCTAAACTAGAAAATAAAGATAGACATGCTATTCTTTGTGTACCGAACTGTTTCCTGGTTTTAAAAATAAGCATGTCATCATCATCATCATCATCATCATCATCATCATCATCATCATTATTGAAACAGAGTCTTGTTATGTAGCTCTGGCTGTCCTGGAATTTGCTATGTAGACCAGGCTGGCCTCGAACTCACAGAGATCTGCCTGCTTCTACCTGCTCTTAACACCTTACATTGCCTGTTGCCTTTATGCCTAAGGATGGACTGATGCCAGACATTTTATTGACTTTTACGGACTTTAAACATTCACAGTGGACAGCATTGAGCCATTCCCTTGCACCTACTCAGTGTTCCAAATGTGTTGAACTGCCGAGGAAAATAAACTTTCTAAATGACTACATTTTCTGCAAAAATAAGCTCTTTCACGAACACTTCCAATTTGCTCTAAGCAGCTTTACTTGCTTTGAGCTAGGATCCTGAGCTAAGTTGAGTTTAACGTTCTTGAAAGTCATTGTTTCTAAATTATTTACCAGTGTTCTCATTAGAGCGAATGCAGGAAGCCAAGTGCTGAACTGGTTTTTTTCCTCCCTTCCCTGAGTTTCTTTTCTAAATCAGGTCACAGAAAATGGATGCTATTTCTTTAAATAATATAACCGAGCTGATCCCTGGATTACAATTAGGTTACGTCACTTGCTTATGAGCTGCTTTTCATTAGGACTTGCAGTGGGCAATGGGGCTTTACCTCTCAGAGCAAAGCTGCGGAGAACAATCCTGCTAGAAGCCAGAGCACATGGGGTGGCAATGGCAGGGGCCGTGGCAATGTCAGCCGGGAACTGAGTTCTATGTAGGAGGCTCCTTTTCTCTTTAAATCCTTTGTCCAAACTGCCTTTGTCCTGTCAAACCCTCTGGTTCTAAATACATTGGAAACACACATGCTAGGGTCCCACACCTAGCGGGAAGATTGGGGTGGCCGGTCTGTGGGAAGCTGAGCACCAAGAAGCTCCCCAGGGAATGCACTATCAAGTTTCTGCAGAACTGTGGCTCTGTTTCATTCCTTGCAGAACACAAATTACTAGGAAGCATTTAAAAGTTGTGGTCAAAGGAGGTAACAGGAATCCCAGCTCCACAGCATAGCTGCGTCTTTGTAAATAAGCATTTTGTAGCTGCAGTAGGCAGAGCATTGGCTATCAGGTCAAGCACAAAGCAAGGAGTTTCGATAAATGAAATCTGAAGAGATTGTAGGCTCTGATTCATTAAAACACACAGACTTGTATCCTTAAAAATAGAGGCAAAGGCTGAGAGTCTGAGTGCATGGAGGCAGAGGCAGGCAGGTCTGTGTGTTCTAGGCCACCCTGGTCTACAGGACAGTCACAGCTACAGAGAAACACTGCCATAAATAAATAGATAGATGATAGATAGGTAGATAGATAGATAGATAGATAGATAGATAGATAGATAGATAAAAATAAAGGCACAGCCTGGGGTGGGGTGGGGAGAATAGACACTGATGGAGATGGCCCAGTGGATAAAACACTTGCTGTTCAACAAGGAGGCAGAGAGACAGGAGGATCCAAGTAGGTGTGGGAGTAGGAACTTGCTGGCCAACCAGCCTACCTGAGCCTGCCAGCCCCAGGTTCAATGAGAGACCCTGTCTCAAAACAAACAAAGCAAAACACACACATGGGTACACCATACACACACCATACACAATAAACAAACAAAAATAAAGATAAAACCTATGTTCTGATGTTGTTCATGGCTACTATGCAGAATATTCACTCTAGGGTTTGGCCACTTTTTTTTCATAAACCCACCTCAGGCCAAGTGTGTATAACTTGTGACTCCAATCCCAGCACTTGAAAGGATGAGGCAGGGGGATTGCTGTGAATTTGAGATTAGATTAGGTTACATAGTGAAATCCTTCTTAAAAACATAGGACAAATGAAGCCTCACACAAAGAAAGACAAAGCAAAAAACAAAAACAAACAAACAAAACCAACCAACCAAACAAACAAACAAAAACCCTACTTCATAGAAAATTGAAGTTGTAGTCGAGTGTGGTGGCACACGCCTTGGGAGACAGAGGCAGATGGATCAATGTGTGTTCGAGACCAGCCTGGTCTACAGAAGAGTCCAGAACAGCCAAAGCTACACAGAAACCCTGTCTTGGAAAAAAAAAGAAAGAAAAGAAAAAAGAAAAGAAAATTGAGGTTGTCTGAGAATGATCCATGAGGCCAGAAGAAGGGACAAGACAGGTGTCATGGCAAAGACGCAAGAGGAAGGCTCAGCTCTCCAGAGAACCAGCTCATGGGCTGACAGTGAGAAGCAAAATTCTACTAGATGCAAAATGCTTCCTTGAAATGGAATTACTACATAGCACACTACTTACATGGGAACCAGGAGTGTTTAAAGGAACTTGGGCCACTTCATGTCCTTGAAGAAACACCTCTAATTTACTATATGAGAACAGCCAAAATAATTATTTCGTTAAGTAGCTAAATTCATGCCTGCTTCTTAATTTTTGATAAACATGAAAATCTAAAAATCTGAAAGCAGAGATGGATATTTTACATAGTTACACAAAATGTTGGTGAAAGAAAACTTGTTTCTTTTAACTCATGGTTAACTTTAAAACTTACATCCATCATTCAATCTCCAATGAGATTCTTAACTTAAAAAAAAAATAACAGTCAGTACAACCAATGTAAAAGTGAACTAAGTGCTTGAATGCAAAGTAGTTCATTAATTCTAATGGTGTCTGCACATTAATCTTGGCTTCAACACAGTCCACGACTTGCCTAAGCTCTGTTGGTTGCTGGGGAGTCTTTGATTCTTATGTGTGTGTCCAATTTACTAATGAATCTTGATGTCATTTAGGGCTGAACTCAGCACATCTGAACGGGTCTGGGCAGCTGGGGAAGGGCACCCACAGTGTTCTGACTGAGGTTGGAAGAACACCAGCGCTG
Organism: Acomys percivali; assembly: GCA_907169655.1. Taxonomy (NCBI): domain Eukaryota; kingdom Metazoa; phylum Chordata; class Mammalia; order Rodentia; family Muridae; genus Acomys; species Acomys percivali. Next base: position 110,189,373 of record OU015742.1, on the reverse strand, counting down.
AGATGAGTCAGAAGCACTCAAAGTGTGTAGTAAGTCAGAACAAATGCCTCCCCCCTCCTCCCACCCCCCAACTACCCCAGAACCAGGGGAGAATGTGAAAGAAAGGAAAGTAGTGGTGTGAGGTTCTAGAAGAGACGGCGTCAGAGAACTTACCATACAACCCCTCCCTGGGGCCTCTTACACCCTGAGTGCTGTGGTCTAAACCTCTTCCTAAAGAGACCCAGACCAGAGGCCACAATACAATCTAAGTGAGGGGCCCGAGGAACATCCAGAAAAAAGTTAGCCCCAATTCTAATTTTAACATGATGGAAATCAAGGAAACAGGGGCCGGAACCTGACATTGTGGTGTGCAGTGCGCTTTGGGATGTCTTCAGGTGATCTTTGCCAGCTCTGGGACGCACTGTGGAAAGAGCTTGGGGCCTAATGTCCCAGCAACTTGAAATTAAATTTACATCCTTCCTCTGTCACTTATGTGAGCACTATCAGGATAAATAATTTGGATGTTGAACCATCCTATTTTCTTATCTGGAAGGAAGAATATTCTTCATAGTTAGTGGTTGTAGGCAGTGGGGAGGGGGGAGGGGGGTACAGGTTGCTAAACTGGATTTCATAGTACAGTAGAATTCTCAGTAGCATGGTGAAATTGGTGCTGTGCTGTTCTGTCACACATGGATGCAAATTAGCCCTCTGTCAAGTTGTATCCACACTGTATATGTTATCTGCTTGTTGACTGGTCAATAACTTAGCTATTTCTGTGATTAGGTGGACTGTGGCAGTATGAAAGTGCTTATATTCAAGGAACCCTTATTTTACTTAATAATGAACAAAGAGCAAAGCTGGAGATGCTAACATTTTAAATGGGCCAGAAAGAGATAGAGAGACAGAGAGACAGAGAGACAGAGAGACAGAGAGACAGAGAGACAGAGACAGAGTTTCTGGGGTTTCAGGTCTTGGGACTCATTTGCTATTTATAATAGGGAACTATTATGTGTTGCTTAGCTCAACAGTGGACCGGATATAAAATTGGTAATTAATAAAAAAATAGCTGGATAAATATGAGTGGCACTCCCACTAGACCATCCAGCTGGGGATATGAGTGATGCTCCCACTAGACCATCCAGCTGGGGTTCTGCTTGGTGCCTTGTTCATGTTTTCCAGGCACACTCTCTTTAGACTTCACCCTCCATTTTCCAGAGATCAAGAATTGAGTCTGTTTCTTAATCTGGGAACTGTTGATATCCAATGAGGACAGATTATGTTAGCCCATACTGATAATCTCAGCATTTAGGAGGATAAGCAGAAACATCTGGAGTTCAAAGCCAGGCTCAGCTATATGATAAGTTTGATGTTAGCCTAGGCTACGTGTGAAACTCTGTCAAAAACAAAACAAAATAAAATAAAATGCCAAAGGAGGCCAGGTCTAGTGGTGCACACCTTTAATCCCAGCACTGAGGAGGTTGAGGCAGGAGGATCTCTGTGAGTTTGAGGCCAACTTGGCCTACAGAGTTTGTTCCAGGCCAGCGATGGTTACATAGTGAAATCATGTCTCAAAAGGAAAAATAATGTCAGAGGAGGAAGAGGAAGAAGAAGAGGAACAATGGTGAAAAATATCTAAGCATTCTAAGATCTATTCACAAGGAGGGATGTAGGATGAGTGCTTACTTAGCATAAGCAAAGCCCCACTACCAGAGACAAGCTCAGTTCAATACACAGAACCTTTGTAAAACTGGTTCTTCCTAGCCAAAAATCTATCAGTGACAATTAACGTATCGGTGATGAGAGAGCCTGAGGCCTTTGAGTTCTATTTTAGTATGAGTACCTTTTTTTTTAAGATTTATTTATTTGTTTGCTATTTGTTACATATACAGTGTTGTGCCTGCACATCAGAAGAGGGCACCAGATCTCATGATAGATGGTTGTGAGCCACCATGTGGTTGCTGGGAACTGAACTCAGGACCTTTGGGAGAGCAGACAGTGCTCTTAACCACTGAGCCATCTCTCCAGCCTGAGTTCCTTTTTTTAAAGAAAGGAAAAATCAAAATCAAAACCAAACCAAAAAACCCAGTCAGCGTTCAGTTGGCCACCTACTACTGAAGGCCATCCAGCGCAGTGCTTTGTTCAGGCCGACTTGGCAGGAAGGCTACGGATAAAGCCTAGAAGTCCATCTCAAGCCTACGGCGGGTGGAGGAAGGAAGTGACTGCACAGACGACGGTGGCCACCAGGCAGGCCGTGGTGAGAAAGCTGCGAGGACAGTGTCATGAGGCTGTCCTGCTAATAATGTCTGCGATTCTCATGGGACCTATTGTTCTGTCACACAAGAATAATGATAATAATAACGATAATGATGGCGATGATAGTGTAATGGCAGCATCCTGAGTGCTTGCAGTATCTCCAGCACTGTGCTAAAGAGCTCTGTGCGCTCACACACTGCTTCATTTAATTTTTACAACAGCTCTGTCTGGTGGCTTTTATTAAACAAGATTACAAGCGGGGGAATGAAGGTGGAATTTTTCTCTGGTAGAGACTGAAAACATTTATTTGCTTGACCATCAGAGCTTCAGCATCATATAAAAATTGGAGCAACAAAAAAAAAAAAAAAAAAAAAAAAAAAAAAAGAAAGACGGAAGGAAACGTTTTGTTCCCTGATGTTGCTGGATCCAGTTTGAAGAGGAGAGAAAAAGAAGACCTGGGTTCTAACATATGGCAAACACCTTAGCATATAGAGTCTCACTTGCTCTCTTATCATTTCACGGGTGAGGAAAGGGAAGGCTAGAGAAGTCCCATAACTGGGTCCGAAATAGTCCTGACCCCAGAGTCTGCCTTCTCTCCATCCTACCCTATTGATCCAGTTCTGGCTCTGCCACCCAAATCATTTACAAGCTCTAGGGTTCCTAACAGTAAAATGGGATTAAGATGCCTCTTTGGCCTCAGAGTCACTGAGAAACCATGTGCAATAACTGAGGTGGTCTTCAAAGCGGAAACAGGCATGTGTCATAGGAGCAGTGCTGAATCCAATTCAAATGAAGGTGCTCTAAGCTGCAATGGTCCAAAGTCTTAGGTGTCCTTACATCTGCTTGGAGGACAGAAAAAAAGGGTTTGTTACATGGAAGAGTCTGTAGAGAAAGAAACATGACAGCTAAATCTTTAGAACAAAGAGGATTTTGTTCTGTTAGGCAAAAAAAAAAAAAAAAAAAAAAAAAAGAGGGAGCAGTGGACTGTGGGGGAGGGTGTTCTGAGGAGGGAGGCAACAAGAGAGGCAAGAGCGAGGAGGCGTGAGCTTATGATAGGAAAGTGCACACGAGTGGAAGAAGGAGAAAGGGAGCAGACACCCATAGCACTGAGACTGGCAGACAAGAGTCTGGGGTTACTGGACCAGACTGAGAAGGACCTTGAATGCTGTGCTAAGCCCTTTGGACTCAATTCTGTAGGCTCCTGGAAGCCACCAAGGGTGACTACCCCAAGAATCATTAAGGACAAAGAGCCCGAACAGGGCCTTTTGCCATTCTGTTCTTGTGAAGATCACAAAGTCCCATGTTCAGAACATCACAGTCTGTTGCCATGGAAATAGTAATGGGCCTCACTATGGGAATAAATTAGCCTCATCACTATACCTTTCTTCCAAGGAACTCAGAGTGTTTGTTGTATGTGTTTTCTTCTTCTCCTTCTTCTTTTTAATAGAAGCACCAGATGGTGGTTAAGGGAAAGAAGGAAGCCTAAAGACTCTCGAATTAAAGGAGATTTCAAAGGAATGGAAGGGAAAACACAAGCTGAATTTTGAAAGGTTTAATCAAAACAGATGGCAGAATATCTCAGCCTGAGGGAAGGGGAAAAGTGTCTCAGAACCCATCTGATTTGGGGGCTCCCTTGCCCTTGCTCCCTGGGTCCCTGGTTGCTCTTCTCTGCAGGCTGACTGACACTCAGGCTGGTTACTGAGGAAGAAAAGATGTGTGGTGTGTATGTGAGAGTGTGCATGTGTGTGCATGTATGCATGCGCGCATGTGTGTGTACATGTATCACAGATAATATATATGTGCCTGACTTAAGAATTAACATTGTTGAAATGCCTTTTAAATTAAAATTACTGTAAACATTGATTTGTTATGCATATTATCTTCACTTTCAAATTGACTTCAGGAAAAATAACTAGGGACTGGAGAGATAGCTCAGCAGTTATGAGCACTATCTGTTGCTACAGAGGACCTGGATTCTATTCCCAGCACCCATATGGTGCCTGACAACCATTTATAACTTCAGTTCCAGGAAAATCTGACACTCTCTTCTGACCCCCATGTACACTGCATGCATGTAATGCAGAGACATACATGTAGGCCAAACACCCATAGTCATAAAAATAAAACATAGAAAGGAAAAATAACCAGTGAAAAGGTTTATCATTGTCATACAATTATCTCTGCAGTGTCCACTCTGGGGGAGTAGAGAAGGAAACTATTATATTTGTCTGCTGTATATATTCTTTTCTATGCTAACCTCTTGCCATTCAGCCCTAGAATAGAATAACTGTAAAGAAGGCATCGTTCCATTATCCACTGTTAGAGAGAGAGGAAGATGAGGCCCAGAGACCTCATACGTTGCCCAAGTGATGCATACATGGCAGAGCCTAGCATCTTTCTAAAATTCCTGACGACTTCTAGCTCTACCACCTCAAAACAGAGAGAACCTGGATGAACTACTCTGCCTCCAAAGGCTTCAGTTTCTCATACAGGTTGGAAAAAAAGCAGAGACTTCTCTACAGTCTTCCCTCAGAAGTGTGGGCATGTGTGGGAAATGGCCTTGATAGACACGCATAGTGGTAAGCTGTATGTAGGGCTAACGTCCTGTGCTTCTTGTTCAAGGCCTCTGTGCCCCAGCCTTGCCAAGCTGGCTGTATTATTTTCAATGGCCAAAAGTATGCTGAAGCCATAAAATATAAGATGCAGGGAGAAGTCAGAGCATTGAGATGACAGAGTGATTACACTTATGTAACAAAGATTTAATGAGCGTCTCCTGAGTACTATGCACTGTACCAGCTGGTGGGGATCTTAAAACAGGGCTATTGTAGAGGGTATAGAAAATGTACAGTCAAGCAAGGGATCTTATCTGGAAAGTAACATTCGGAGTGAGGTTTCAGCTGTCACCCTCCACGAAAGCCTGCTTCCTAATTTTATATCTTATTTCTGCTTCAAAGAAGTTAGGACATTATATCGCTCCTAACCTGCTGTGACAAATATATCTTAGGCATCTGTCCCCATTTTCAAGTCTCCTCCCTGAATACCATCCCTTCCACATACTGCCTTTCAGCTTCCTGAAGACTTCTGAGGTTCAGATGTGAACCCCAAAGTAGAAGGCTCAGAGGGGGGTGAGGGGAACTGCTTGAGTTTGAATCTTTTATCATTCTGCCTTTTATGGGCTGCACTACTTCATGGAGATGCGCTTGCTGTTGGCTGATAACCCAACCGTCTGGCTGCAGATGGCGGTGCTACTGTGAGTGGGAAGGGAAAGCGAGAGGGCGAGTGAGGCAGCTGCAAAGCAAGAAAGCAGCAGAATGGGCGGCTGCAGAGAGCCCAGCTCCCATGTCTGTCCCCTTATCTTCAGGATGATCTGGACTTCTTCCAAGCTGCCTCAGCACAAGAGCATTCCCCCCAAAAGCTGTACCTTTAGGGTTGTTATATGCCTCAACACATGCACATGCACATGCATGCACACACATGCACACATGCACACACACCATTTTCTCTTTAAGTAATGGTTTAATTGGCTCACTAATCTGCCTTCCATAGTTCTGGGCAAAACTAAATCCTACTGAAGTGTAAGTGACTCAGAAATCTGTTACCCGGGATTCTTGGGTGAGGGGCTTGGGAGGATGAAAGCTGAAACAGAACCAGAGAGACACATCCCAAATAGGTGATAAGGCAGGTATTTATAAAACCGGAAAAGCAAAGACAAAACCATAATCAAACCTGGACGAAACAGAAGGGTTGGGGGCAGGGAAGACGGCGGCGGTCAGAAAGAAGGGGAGACTGAAATGGTTTTGTGGAGTTTCAGGAGTTTATTCCTAGGTGAGGAGAAAAGAACTTAAGAAAGACTCGTCCTGGTGATGGGAAGAAGTATTTAGCTTTGATATTGGGGGTCAAGGAAGAGGAGAGACCCAGAATGCCAACACACACAGTAGATGATGCGTTATTTTGAGGGCCAGGGCCAAAGGGACCTAAAGAATTCATTTTGCCTTTGTTAGGTTTGAGCTGTGTCTGACTGTAGAGGTCTGAAACTTGGAGGAGAGGTTTGGGTGGAGTGATGAACTCAGGAGCTGTCCAAATGCCCGTGTGTGTGTGTGTGTGTGTGTGTGTGTGTGTGTGTGTGTGTGTGTGTGTGTGTGTGTGCATGAGTTGTATTTATGTATATGTGTGTACATGAGTGTGTTTATGTATATATGTGTGTGTCCCTGAGTGTGTGTGAGTGTGTGTGTGTGAGAGAGTGTGTGTGTGTATGTATGTGTGAGTTGTGTTTATGTATATGTGTGTACATGAGTGTGTTTATGTATATATGTGTGTGTCCCTGAGTGTGTGAGTGTGTGTGTGTGTGTGTGAGAGAGAGAGAGAGTGTGTGTGTGTGTGTGTGTGTGTGTGTGTGTGTGTGCAAGTGACTGCAGGTGGCAGGTGCCCCTGGAGGGCAAAGCTTGAGTTTCAGGTGTTTGAGTTGCCCAGTGTGGGTGATGACAACCGAAGGCGGGTCCTCAGCAAGAACAGTCCAGGCTCTTAACCACTGAGACATCTCTCCAGCCCCACACATATATTCTTCATACTATGGAGATGGATATGATCACCCAAGAAGAGAGTATTAAAACCTTTACTTTTGTCTTCATTTTAGAATAAGATAAAATGGAAGTTGTGGTCAGGGAGTGGCCACATAACGTGTCGTCTATATCCATTTACACCAGTGAATTGCACTACTAAGACTCAGAACCAAAGCCCACAATGGACAGAAAGTGTAGTTTGTTTTGTTTTGTTTTGAGACAGGATCATGCTATGTGTCCCAAGATGCTCTCAAACTCCAGATCCTTTTGCCTCGGGCCTGCTGCTTGCAGAGGTGGCAGTACTGTACCTATTTGCCTAGCTGCCACTATTATTGTTTGTCACTGTTGTTGCAGTTACTTCTTGCTGAGGCTAAAGGCCTGCTTCCATTCATTTATACTTGATCCAAGAAGTGATTGTTCCATCCATTTATGTAAAACCAGCTTAGCATCCTAAACAGCCTCATAAAAATCCCATGTGATGACACTCTGGTGCCCTGGGAAGGCCCAAGGCTCTACCTCCCACCTGTTGCTGGAAATGGCTGGCTCTGTCCTGGAAGCCTAGTTCCTGTTCCTTTGCCCAGCACCTGCCTATTTCTGCTCTTTGCCCAGATCCTTTGGCCCCATTCTTCCACAGGACTCACTGTTTGTCACACTCCCAGCTTTGCCCATGGATGTTGTCTTTCCCTTGGCTCCATCAATTACACCCACGGGCTAATCTTGCCTCATCTCTGAGATTAGTTTTAGCTCCCAAATCTCTAAAGCAAGTATGAGTCCCTGGGTACTTGCCTGTCTAAGAGGAGAGTTCAAGCAATATCCTGTTTCTGTTCATGTATGTGTATATATGTATGTATGTATGTATGTATGTATGTATGTATGTAGTAGGTCCTTTGAACTAACTGTCCTTTTGATGCTCCCCGCCTTTGAGACTTGGGCTGATCCAAATACTCCATGGTTTTCACCCTATTGCTTTGTAGCTTCTAAGCCTTCCTTTTGGCTCTCCCTTCTACCTTTTTCTGTATACTTTAATGCTAGAAAGATGGCTTGGCGGTTAAGAGTGCTGGCTGTTCTTCCAGAGGACTTGGGTTTGATTTCTAGCACCCATGTGATAGTTTATACTGTGTCCTAAGTCCCAGGAAATCCAAAGACATACATGAAGGCAAAACACCCATATGTATAAAAGTAATAAATGATGTTTAAGACCCTCGATACCTCCTTCTTGTCGGCAACTGTCCCTTTTCTCATGACTTTTTGCATTTCACTTCTATGCATCACCTTCTCAAATGTAACTAAGTTATTCCTAGCTTCAGTGTTTAAAAAAATATAGCTTAAACCTCACCATTATCTTTTGACATTGAGGTGTCTTCTAAAAATTAATAAATTCTAGGTATGATGTGTCTTCTCAAATTTCACAAACATTGCTGGCAGGAATCCTACTTTGCTGTTCCTCTCTTGCCAAGTACATGTGACCTTCAGGAGGAATGTACCTATTGGGCTTTGTCTGCTTGTTTTGGTGTGTTTTTGTCTTGTTTTTAGACTCTCTCTGTATAGCCCTGGCTGGTTTGAAACTCCTTATGAGCCTAGTATGTCCTCAAACTAGGGCACCTCTTGCCTCAGTCTCCCCATTGCTGGGATTACAGGTGTCACAACCACACCCAGTTACCTAATGGATATTGGTGGTCAACCTGCCTTCATATTGTCCAGTAGCCATGCTGATCAGATAGCTAACATTTTAAAGAGCCCCTAACTCTAGCTAAACACCTTAACATTTTTTTTATAGCAGACCTATACTGAGACCAACAACCTCTTCACTCTAATAACCTGCTTGAGAATGCATCAAACCTAAAGACCCCTGGTGTAGTAGAAGTTTTGGTGTCTTTTAAAAACTCAGTTGTAAACATGTTTTTGTTTTAATCTCAGGTGTGGGATATGGGGCTGCTTCAGTTTGTTCATAGCTACTAATTATGATTGTCTTGTGTTCTATCAGAGGTGTGATTTGTGCCAGCTGAAGACAGTTTAATTGTGGGGACTCTGGGAGTGAATAAATACCAGGACCCTTAGAGAGCCTGTTGGGGCTTCTGCCCACTGCTGCTGCTGGTTCGTCCTGCTGCTGTGTTTGCTATTGCTAGACTGCTGGATATCCTGATTACAAAGATTGGACTTGCCCCAAGGAACTACATCCTTAAACAGCAGGAAGTTAGTAAAGAGACATATGCTGTCTCTTTCCACTCTAACTTTCTTTTTCTCCTACCTAGTGTTGGGAGATTGGAAGGTATTAAGGTGGTTAAGGGTTGGAAGGGAGGTAGAGATATAAGAACCCCAATAAAATAGATTTAAAAGTACACCTAAATCTTGGTAGCCCATTGATCTCCATAGTCTACCTAGAAACAGCGAGATGAGATTCAGATCAGTAAGGGGGAAATCACAAACAGTATCTTTGAGGTTTTTCTTGTTGAAGATTTATGCAGCTTCCACCATTCAGGAGTGGGAGTTTTTCAGCCCAGAAAACCTTGGACCTTGGGAAAAAAATAAGACTCCAGGCTCAGGGGAGGGGGTACTTTGAAAAATCAAATTTACTAGTAGACTATACATGTACTAGAATATACATTTGAAAAATAATGAGGCCTTTGTCTTCACGATCTGAAGTGAGGAAAGTAAAGCTGGACATGCCCAGAAAATAGTCTCCAGAAGAGAGTAATTCTCAGGAAGAGAGAAGTATTTTCTACTTATTTTGTTGTGAACCTCTCTAAGAAATAAAGTTTCTCTTCAGCATAATGTGTACATGACTTTAATTAGGACAACAATTTTCCTTAGTAAGTAATCTTACTTTTTCTTTTTGTTTTTTCTAGACAGAGTTTCTCTGTGAAGTCGTGGCTGTCCTGGACTTGCTTTATAGACTAGGTTGGCCTCGAACCCAGAGAGATTAAAGATGTGTGCCACCATGCTCAGTTATACATATATTTCTAAAAAATGTTAATTCTATCTTTAACTTCAGAAAAAGCTGCCAACTGTATTCTAAAGTGACTATCCATTTAAAATAACCCCAGCAATACACCAACAATTATGAGAGTTATAGTTTTTCTGTCTCCACTAATGTGTGTGCATGCTAGTCTACTAAATTGTGTTTGAGAGTTTTCACATTTAGGCATTTATGTTTTGCACAGCTAACTGTAGCTTCAAAAAGTCTGCCATGTGAATGCTCACCTGGGATGATTTTGTTCTTACAGAAAGAATTAAGGGTAAAGTTAGTTTCCGTTTAAACTAAACTGCTTTTTGGAAACAACTTTGAAAAACCAAGTAGCTTTGGATGTGAGACAGGCCTCCACTGGCCTGCATGGGTGTCTGCTGACTGCGTGGCTGAGAGCAGCAGTGCCTCTGGCCGAACACTGTCCAGACGAGGGGCCATTCTACCCTAATCTGACTCCACACTCACTTCCCCATTTTGCAAAGGCCTGATTCACTAACATAGGCTCTATCAGTTATTATAGCATCGATGCCAGTGACATTCGATAGTAGCTTGTGACCTTGAGCTAGCTACTACCTCATTAGGTCTTAGATCTCATCAAGCAATAGAGATTATTGTAATGCTGGATTCACAGACACAATGCAGAGAAAACACACACACACACACACACACACACACACACACACACACCAGTGCAGGTAATAGAAAGCTTGGATTCCAGGAAGTCTCAGAAAGTAGTAGCCACCGTTGGATATACACCTGGGGTGAAGAGATGTGCATCTTAATCTGTATGTCCACGCATGGATGCTGAAATCAGAAGGTTGTCTCTTTGGCACCAAATACATCTTTCTTGGCTTATGGCTTTTAGGCTTCACTCTGCACTCCATTTTCCTTTTTCTATTGATAACTTTCTTCTGCTTTATCATCTGCTCCCTGCCCATGTCTCTTTGGTTGGCAACTGATCATTCCTTTTGTTCCAGCCATGACTGCTGTGTTTCGTAGACCATAATTCTTTTTTTCATTAATTAAACATTTTTACATATATATTTATATTATTACACATATATACAATAGACTACCTATAACAAGAAGAACCATGACACAATCAGGAATTATATAAATATTACAGTCTTAGTGTTTTGGCTATTTGTATTTGACAGCCTTGAAGAAGGCATCTTTCCTATCTTGGTGCATCTAAAATTCTGCATGTAGATCAATCTCCATTACATCTTGTCATTATCAACTTAAAACATCTATCTAGACCTAAAAAACATCTTAACCCCTAAACAATTAAGCTTAGTTGTTAAAACTAAGCTACCAGGTCTTCAACTCCTCCAGAGACTCGAGAAGGAATAAACTTGGTTACCTGAGTATGCCAGGAGTGCAGGTTAGTAGCTTTCTAAATGAGAAGATGACAGTTTGCTACCTGAACAGTCACCCAAAACTCTCTATAACATTGGAGCATCATCTTCTGCCTTCTGGCCCAATATATCTGACAGACATATTTGTGAGGCAGGAACTATTGAGGGCTTGCTTATCCTGTCTAGGTAGAGTTTGGCCGTTGACTCTGCCTGCATCCCCATTCTTTCTTTTCAAACCCTATCTCCAAATCTAAGAATGTTTGGGAATAAAAGAAAAGAGAGACATTGCTGAGTCTAACCTTGGTTTCTCTCTAAATAAGACCAATAAGAACTTGTAACCAACTCCCATTGATAATAACCCTCTATAGCACAAGAAAGAAACCAAAAACCTACCCAACACCCCTTAAAGGATATGGGGTGTCATTCTCTCAAGGTTTCTTCTGGCTGATTTGGGATGAATAGTACCTCTGTAGAGGCCAAGATAAAATTAGGGAAATGGTGGTTCAGCATTTGTGGTCCAGTTTCTAAATGTTGAGAAATTCCAGGCGTAATTAGAGTCCTGTGTGGGACAGTCTGAAATGCTGGACCGATTGGGATTGGAAGCTTTCTTTGAAAGTGTCCCGGGAGCTAGACCACAGTTCTAAGTGATGGGTCTTGACTTGCCTAGCTCACCTGTCTGCACATGATGGTCCAGCTCTGGGGACACTCCTTCTTAACCCCCTCTATGTTTGGTTACTTTTGAAAAGCAATATGGTATAACATCATCTCTAGTGACTGTAACACGTGGTATAACATCTCTAAGAAGATATGCTTGGGAGAGGTGATAGAAAATGGTATCTGGAATTAAACCTCAGGTTGACACACACCCTTATTTTGATGTAAAGGGTCCTACTAGAAGTTGATACAGATCTAAAAAAAAAAGTGACAAATTGGGCAACTAATTAGTGTGTTTGTTTAACAAACTTCAGGAATTGTCAACTTTGTGTAGAGGACTGTGCTTTACATGAAGGCCCATCACAGCACTCTTCCAAACAATGCGTTCTCTCTTTTGCATATACAAAATGATTTCGTTTACAGAGTTTCTTCTCATGAAAACAAGTGGAATTTGTTTTGTTTCCACCGCTTGCTTCAGAGACATAGCCTTGTGCTTCCTAGGCAAGTGCTTCATCACTGAACACATTCCCAGCTTCTGGTTTATTAAAACAGAGTCTGAGAAGGAATAAAGTTATTAAGTAGGAAATGCAGGCAAGCAGCTTCCAAACCTAAGAGATGACAGAGACAGTTTGCTGCCTGGTCAGTCACCCATTCTCTCTATAATATCATCTTCAGCCTGCTGGCTCAGTATATCTGGCAGACATAATTGTGAAGCAGGACATATGAAGGACTTGCTTACCCTGTCATGGCAGATCTTGGCAGTTAACTCAGCCTGCATCACAAGTGTCTGATGGGGCTGAAGACTAGATAGTTATAGTTTCCCAGTTAAGCTTAAGTTGTTTAGGATTTAATAAAATGTTTTAAGGTCTAGAAAGATTTTTTTTAAGTTGATACAAAATATGACAGGTAATGATTTAGGCACAAACCTTTAGACTCTCCTAGATAGGATAGATTGTATTTTTCCCCTAAGGTTGCCAAATGAGCTAAAACATTTTGAATATAACTTTAAAATATGGCTTTTCCTGATTGTTTCATAACTGTTCTTATTGTATATAGCTTATTATAAAAAAATAAAGTTCATATGTGAAAAAAGGCAGAGTCTGTGTTCCTCAGTCAGCCTTGAACTTGCTGTGTAGCTCTTGTTGTCCTCCAACCCATAACCCATCTACTTCAGCTTCCTGAGTGCTCAGACTACAAATATGCATCACTATGCTTAGCTAAGTCATAGTTTTTATACAAAACTCACTCCAGTTCACTGATTTCCACCCATAGGTGTACACAAATCTCTTATCACTGGTTTATTTGTAGTTGAGTCTAAAGAGAAAATATCTTTTTCTCAGCATAGTCCACCACCATTTTATACAAATATCTCTTAATTAGTCCTTTGGGAATTTTGTATAACATGTTTTAATCATTTTCAACCCCTTCCCCAACACTTCCCAGATCCACTTTTTCCCTGCTCACCCAACTGTGTTTCCTTGCTAAAAAAAAAATAATAAGAATAAATAAAAAACAATCAAGTCCAATTTGTACTGCCCAAATACTACTAGATGTGTGACCTTACACTTGAGTGTGGCTAACTTATCGGGGGCCAAGGGTAAGACTTCATGCCCACCTCCCCTTTCCATGCTGGGATCAGGTCTGCCTTGAGCTTGCACAGGTCTTGCGCATCAGCCTTGCTTTTAATTTCCCACTTTATTCTTGTGTTGTTTTCTTTTTTCTATTGTTGTCTATGATAAACACCATAATTTCTGTCTTACTTCCTTGGGCTGCTTTATGAGTGTGTTGCACTGCCAAACATGCAAAGATCTTGATGAGAGAGGCTCTAGTTCTACGTAGGTTTTCATTGCATTGAAATGTCACTAACACTGCTTCTCGGGTGTCTTTGTATACTTACTCTACCATGCAAGTGTGTGTAAACTTTACTTCCTCCTGAGCCACATTCTAAATCATGTGAAGAAACTGAAGACCTGCATCCTTTAAAAATGTGTGTGTGTGTGTGTGTGTGTACATACATACATATACATACACACATATATATAAAGGTTCTGACTCCTAAATCCCTCACATCTCCATTATCTCCAGGTAATGTTAGGTCAGCACTTTGGTGTATTTACCATTGATTTTCCTGGATTCTTATGCAAATTGTATTTCCTTCCCAGATTCCCTCCTGACAATGAGGACCCTGATGAGTTGCACTGTACTTTCTTGTATAGCCTCTTATGTGTGCTTCACAAGCACGTTAAGGGGTTAAATAAAGGCATTTTACAAAAGAGGAAGATGTGGTGGCGCATGCCTTTAATCCCAGCAGGTGGATCGCTGTGAGTTTGAGGCCAGCCTGGTCTACAAAGTGAGTCCAGGACAGCCAGGACTACACAGAGAAACCCTGTCTCGAAAACCACAAACCAAACAAACAAACAAAAAGGAAACTGAATCAAAGTGGAAAGTGACTTGTTCAAAGTGATGGGGACAGGCCTCCTACCCTCATCCCAGTGCTCTAACTGGGGATCATGACCCCGTATCTCAGGTTTAAAACATCATGGTTGTCTCTGTCCCCTTCCTCTGCCACGTCCCATATCTAACCCATCCAAAGGTTCTACGATGTCTCACACTTGCCATGATCACAGCAGTTAAAAAGTGACGTTCCAGGGCCAGCTCCTCATCTTTTCATCCTTAGTACCTGGGGTTCCTCTTACTTTCCGTGTGTCTACTCTTTTCTATAACCATCCAGAAGACATGCGTTGCAATATTTAGCCTATTTTTTTTCTTTTATGTTTCGTTCCCTCTTCACCATTTACATTTCAAGGTATAGCATTACCTTCCTATGAGGACACCCACGGGGCTCATACGGCAGCTCCTCGGTTCCAAGGAAACATAATCTAGAAACACCACACACACACACACACACACACACACACACACACACACACACACAC
>OU015742.1:110158302-110169841 GCA_907169655.1 Acomys percivali | reverse complement strand
ACACACACACACACACATACAATTTAGGTAGGTAACATTTCTGTCAAGGGCACCAACTACTCTGTTATTCACATTAAGATTTGCATGATAAATTTCACTTCACATTTAGAACTTAGGATGATAAATAGCTTTATGCTGTAATGTACAGTTCCAATTAACATCAGCACTGAAGTCACCAGAACTGTCAGTTTCTCTCTATGGCAGCCACCACTGACAATTTGTCTTGGCTTCCTGGATGTCATCCAGTACATTGGCCAAGGAGGCCAAAGCAGGCATCTGTGCTATAGCTCAGCCTCTTTTTCTTAGTGCTTCTCCCTCTGCCCTTTCTTTAATTTGGGTCTAAATTTTTGCTACTGAGTGCATACATACAGGACTGAAGGTTTTTAAAAATTATTTGTTCAGTCATTTACTCATCCTATAGAAAGCACAGAGTTCCTACTGTGTTCCAGGAACCAAATGCAGTGTCAAGTAGACCCTTAAATGGCCCTTATCCTTAAGATGTTTTGAGTCAAAGGCATTGCTCATGGGAGAATGAGCTAAGAAGTCATGTTCCCACCTTTAGCTTTTATCTTATCTCCTTCCATTTCTTGAAAACCTTCCTTGGTGAGTCCTTAGTCTCACAATTTGAATCTTTTCTAATAAAGAGCCTGTCTCTCTGCCCCTCGAACCTGCTCCTGTTTTACATATGCTACATGGTAATCCTCTTATCTCCACTTAACTTTTTAAAAAAGATTTACTTTATATGAGGAGTGTTTTGCCTGCATGCATGTATGCGTGTGGACCGCATGTCCCTGGGGCCTGCAGGGGTCAGAGGAGCTCATCGCATTCCCTGGAACTGGACTTTGTCTTAACCACTCAGCCACCTCTCCATCTGTTGAACTTGTTGGTTATCATCTTGCCATCAGCAGACTGTTCAGGAGAGCCAGCGGGGACCCCTCACTGCCTGCTCACCTCTATCTCTGGCTGGCTGGTGACATTTTGTGTGTGCACATGTTTGTGTCGATGTCAGGTGTCTCCCTCCATCACTTTCCACCTTTGTTTTTGACACAGGATCTCTCACTGACCCTGAGCTGCCTGTTGAGCAGACTCTGGTGGTTTGCCTGCCTCCACCTCCCCATGCGCGGGGTTACAGGCAAGCACCACAGCCCCTGGCTTCTAACGTGGATGCTGGGAATGTAAACTCAGGTCCTTATGTTTATATAGTGAGTACTTTATCCACTGAGCCATCTCCCTCACCCCTGGCCCGACAACTGCACTTGGACTTACCTTTATTTAGTAACCTGAAGGTTCTGGCTTTTCATTTTGATAAGGAGCAGCAGGTAAGCACAACGTTTTAGGCTTGTAACACTGGCCTTGAAAGCTTTTCCCTAGACTCACCTCAGGGGTGGGGACTGTCTCCTCTAGGGCAGCAACCAAATTAGCCATTTGACACTGGATGACTTACTTAAGTTCTCTCAGCCTTAATATGAGTGAGTTGTACCAGGAGGTTCTTCCAGCCTTAAGGGTTTGTGTGAATACAGCAAGTACCATCCAATTAGAGGAGGAAAGAACTAAGGGAGCATGTGTCCCAGGGTCCTGAGGTTCTGGAAATAGTACAAAAGCAAGGAGATGGCTTAGCCCACAGAGAGAGGATAATCAGGGCAGAAGAGACAGGGAGAACAAGAACAGGCAGTGTGAAGGGAGGGCGACATCAGCTCTTCCTGGAATCATTGCTACACATCCTCATTGGAGGAGAAGTCGGATATCTGCAGGCTCTGAGCTGGTGAACCCAGGATACACTGAGCTTGAGGCATATCCTTGACAGGTGCTAGCTCTGTAAGTGAAAATACAGACATCGCTCTCCTCCCTTTTAAAAAGCAGTTAATGATTATTGACATCACAAAATGGTTTGGGCATCTGTCTACATGGCAACACCGCTTGGAGTTAAAAAACATGACTCACATTTAATTAATATGCCACTTCAGGAACTGTGCATTGGTGAAAATAAGATGAGGGCAGAGAGAAGACAGAAGGGAAAAGGTAACAAAAGCCACATTCCCTAAGTGTCTAGAGCTGAGAATTCCCAAATATTAGATGCAAGGTAACGCTAAAGGAGGCAGGTTGGGTCAGGGGATAGCAGTCAGCACGCTTTCTCTTCGAGTGGCTAGTTATTACTAACCTGCGTCTAGGCTTAGCTGAGGCTGCAATATGAGGGTTTAATTCCCTCACCAGCACCCTGACTGTAGGCAGAAGTGGTTATAACCTAGGAAGCTGAGGCAGTGGACAGTGTATGTCCCTGCACAGACTATAAAGATATGACACCTTGGGCACGGTACAACCACCAGCCATTTGTTTAGTTGGATGCATCCAACTTCCACCACTTAAAGAAGAGCACCTCTGATGGCAGCAGGTAGCCTCTCTTTTCAGTCTTCTTTTTGGTTTTTTGTTTTTCAACATTTATTTATTTATTTATTTATTTATTTATTTATTTATTTATGTGTATGAGTGTTTTGCCTGCAACATGTGTGTGCAGTGCTTGCAAAGGCCAGAAGAGGGCATCAGATCCTCTGGGTTTACAGAAGGGTTTGAGCCTTCCTGTGGTTGCTAGGAATGGGGCCCATGCCCTCTGTAAGAGCAGCCAGTGCTCATAACCACTATGCCATCTCTTGTCAATTTTCAATCACAGGACTGAGGCACTTAGTCTATGAAATTGAACTCAATAATATCTTTAGCTTTTATTTAGTTTAGGGCTGGTGGAAGTACTCAGAGTAATTAACACATTGAATTGCTTTGATACTAATGTTTGTACTGTATACATCCTATTTATATTAAACCTTTCCTTGTTTATTTACTTATTTTTTTCATTTATGTGTTTCCTCCTGAAGTGCAAGTTATTAAGGACAGAAATTTTGTCAATTACATCTAACACTTAGAGAACAGTATTTGGAATAATTTTAGATTAGGTGTTAATAATGTTGATTGACTGGTCACATGACTGACTCTCTGGGTGAAATACCTACTTATGGTTCTTATATTTCAAAACTCAGTGCCTGCCAGCTACTTAGGGATTGAGGAACTAAATCTAGTACAGCTGAGCTTCTCCGATTTCTGATGCCTTTCCTTTGCCTGAACAGCACAGTTTGAGTAGCTCTAGAAGTTGAGAGAGGAAAGCAGGCCTTCTCTTCTCTCACCACTCTGAGAGAGTAGGTTTTTGTCACCACAAAGCCACCCAGAGAGTCCTTCATCTACCTGCTTGAATCGCACGCTGTCGGCAGATCAGGAGAGTCGCAGAAGTGTGGCCAGTCCCAAACACATGCTCTAAGGGCTCTGAATGGAGCCACTAATGGGCATCACTAAGAGATTGGCAGCTGGTAGGTGGGGCCATCTTGATGGAAAATTCTCAGTTATCACTGATAACACAGAAACCCAAAAGAACAAATTGGCTTGTCAGCACCTCTTAGTAGCAGCAGTGCAGGAAGAGCTCAGAAAGCCAAGTCTAAGGGAAATGAGGCAGTTGGTTTGGCGCCATCCTGCAGCAAGCCCTTCCCTCTAAGACCTATAGGTGGTAGAATCCAGCACCGAAAGAAGGTGAAGGGGATTAGTCCCAGGAAGCAGCCCCGCTGTCCTCAAGAAGACCTGGCTGAGCCTTTCCTGGTGGCCTCTGGTTTTGTTTGGTGACATATCCCTTTCAGTATTCCTACATCCACTAACCGGGATGGAAGCCGTCCACTTGATTACATCCACAAGGATCTTAAGGCAGATTACTCCACTCGCCTTCTTGCTCGAATGAGTGACCATTGTGTCTTTTGACTTCATAACTTCTTTGAGGAATAAGTCCCAGGAAAATAAGTCAGAAGCAAGAATGGGGGAAGAAAATATCTAAAAATCAACAAAATAGAATATAATAACCTTTAGAAACCAACAAGTTTGAGGCATATGTACATAATCCATGTGTAGGTATGTGTATGAAACAATAATTGAAGATGAAAGGAAGATTGTAAAAAAGTTAATGCTCAGACTACTCATTTTATCACTGACTTGTAAGAATATATGCATATTTATGTACTGATAGAGTTCTGTAGCTCTAATCAGTGTTTATCTCAAGAACACTACTTGCATGTAATAGGTACTTAGTAATGCTTATTGAATGACAGAGGGAGCTGGAAGTAAATTTAGAAAAATGCTTGGAATGTGTACTCATCAGATTGCTTTTACCATAACCTGTTAAAATGCATAACAAGCAGCATTCATAAAAAAGATTAACTTTTAAATTTCAGGTTCAGGTTCAGGTTCAGGGAAAGGAGGAAAACAATTGTGGTATCTGAGTCATACATTAATTTCTATTTTCACTTATCAACTTAATGAATTTAGTTGTTCTCAGTTTTCTGCAGTATCCAAGGAGGAATTATTTGTCTCAAAGATTATCCCAAGATACCAGGTTACAAACCTAAGGGAATGAATCTTGTTGTTGAAATTCCAGGCACTATGGTAAGCTTGGGGGTGGGGGTGGGGATACGCCTGGCATTTCCCAAAGCCCACAACACGGGCTGCTGCCAATCCTATGTTCCCACTTGTACAACTGACTTTGGCATCCAGACTTCAAATTTGAGCTGCAGCCACTACATCAAGTCTGACTTCAGGCTACATATGCTAGGGAGGCAGGTTTGTGTTTCACATCACTAATACCCAGAAACAGAATATCTCGTAATCTCAGCAGAGTGCAAGGAAACAAGTCATTGAAGTATTCTCTGAATAATAAAATTAAAAAAAAAATAACCAAAATGTCCACCACAGAGAAGATACTCTCCACACATCACATGTAAGACCCAGAAGAGGTTGTAAGACTCAAAAGAGGTTGGTGTGGTATGACATGTCTGTAATATTAAGGCGGGAACATTGCCAGGTCAAACTCAGCCAGGGCTACATAGAGAGAGACTCTGTCTCATAATACCAGCCAAGCATGGTGGTCCATGCTTGAAATCGCAGCACTCAAGAGGAGGAGGCAGGAGGATTGCTTCAAGTTTGTAGCCTGGGTTACATAGTAAAATCCTGTCTCAAAAAAAAAAAAAAAAAAATCTAAAATGGAGCCGGACATAGTGGTGCACACCTTTAATCTCAGCACTTGAGAGGCAGAGGTAGGTGGATTGCTGTGAGTTCAAGGCCAGCCTGGTCTACAAAGTGAGTTTAGGACAATCAGAGCGACAGAGGAAAACCCTGACTGGAAAAAAAAATAACAACAACAACACCAAAAAACTGAAAAGTAACAAAACCGAAACAAACAACAACAATCAAGGCCTGAGGATCTGGCTTGGGTGATTGGGCCTACGCCTATCACACACAGGGGTTTCACCCCAAGCACTACAAGAGCAAAACCAGCAACGATGACAACCCCACATAAATTTCATGGTATCACTGTCTCCTACAGTGAGGCTTATGTGCATGGATAATGTCTGCCCTAGGAGAAACAAGACAGTTATTGAGTCCAGAGGTACGAAGAAGCCATTTGGTCAGCAAAGGAAGCCCATCATCTAACCGCCACGGTGTTCAAGGTGTAGGAAGCTGCACACACAGGGGGAGAATTTGTCACCCAAAGCAAGATAATGTTGCCATCACACAGCCCTGGGAAGTGTATGAACTACCACAGAACCCAAGAATGTAAAATAAAGAAATCATAACTACTGGCTGACCCAGGAAGCCGTGATGGCAGCTCACCAGTTGAGGAGAGATCCATGACTCTCGCTTCTGATAATAAGCCTTGACACAGTCAGCTGTCTCTCTGTCTTAAAGAGTCAGCCTCCTGGGCAAATAACTTTACTGACCAAATAATGATTAAAGGTATTCTAGAACTGAAAGAAACTCTAGGACATTTAATACAAAAATCAGTTTCATGTGAGGCAGAACTCACTCAATTTACTAATAGTTAACAAGTCATCCGTTCACATGGTTAAAACTTCACAAGACTCCAGATGAAACTGTATGCATATTTAATACCTGATTCTACTTAAGAACTTAGAACTATAACCCTAGGCAGAGTTTAGAAGCAGTGTAGTTAAAGCCGAATATTGATAGGCATAAAGCCAAACGGAGCAGTTTGTAAAAGGGTCAACTCCCACCCCCGCCATGGTTTGGACTGCAAAGTGGATTCAGGGTTCTGCTGTTTGGAAATAATAAAGTTAAGATAGATGCATCTTGGATTCCCCCCGCCCACTGCCCCCCGCCCCCCGGGCGGCCCATTTCTAAAGTGCTGCACCTGGGTTGTACATTGAGGCTTTATCTTTGTTTAAAAAAAAAAAAAAAAAGAGGCTCGGATACTGCTGTAATTACAAGCACCAAGGTTTTTGATACCCATGATTTCAGAGAACAATGTTTGTGAGTGAATAGGCAAGCAGCAGTCACTCGGAGAAGGGAGTGATTATGACATATACAGCTGCAGTATGTCCTCGGAAGACTCGGCGTCCTGTTAGCTCCGCAGCTGGTGTTATCTGTGCCTATTATCCATTCCCCGCATGATGAGTAGCTGGGCAGATTTCTACCTTCTCTGTTTGAGCTAAATTTTACTTTCCATTGCGATCCTAAATGCCAAACGCTGTATGAAGTATTTGGCAGACATTTTACTTAATCTTCGCAACAATCCTTTGAAGCCAGAGCTAGCCTCCTGTTCTACAGATGAAGACAATGGGGCTTGGAGATGTTGAATTGGTCAGTACGCAGGTCACAAACTAAGCTGCCACCAGAGTCATCTCCAATCTGGCGCTAATTGTAACCCTTCCTTCCTTTGACCGCCTTTTTCTCCTTTCTCTCTTCTTTAAAACATTTTCCCCCCTTCTTTTTGTTTGGTTTTGTTTTCAGACAGGGTCTTACCTTGTAGTTTAGGCTAGCCTAAATTCTGCTATGTAACCCAGCTGGCCTCCAACTTGCCTCAGCTTCTCAAGTGATGGGT
Source organism: Acomys percivali (assembly GCA_907169655.1). NCBI lineage: Eukaryota > Metazoa > Chordata > Mammalia > Rodentia > Muridae > Acomys > Acomys percivali. The sequence continues at coordinate 110,162,922 of OU015742.1, read as the reverse complement.
TATAGGTGATAGCTACCATGCCTCTCTCTTACCTAATCTCCTTAACATCTATACCTCAACCCTAGGTAGAAATGAAAGACTATTCAATGTAAAATAGATAAAATCCAGGGCAGGCTACCTGTAGGGGAGTAGAAAGCTCATGTACTATAAGATTATAGTTTGGGATAATTTTTTATGGAGGTCAGTTTGGGAAATAATGCACACTTTAACTTAGCAATTAGAAATTAAAATAACTTGAAAACTGTATAGAGGCGTGCAATTATAGAAGTACTAAACACACACACACACACACACACCCCTGAAACATTGTAAACAAACTTTTTTAACACTGTGTAAAGTCATTCAACCATTAATGATGAAATTATATTATACAGCAAAAAGATACCAGAGCACCAATAAACATTTATAGTGTGATTTTATTTTTGTACATAAAATTGAATAATAAGAGTTGAGAATCTAGCTCAGTTGGTAGACTGCTTGCCTTACATGCGTGAGGTTCTGGCTCCATTCCCAGCCTGTGGGGGGGAGGGCATAAAAGCACCACAATGAAATTGAATGTATGTACAGTATTTATATGTGTAAATATACATATGTGTACAATGTGTGAAAAGGTATTCACTCTAATTTTATCTGGCCCATCAGTTTTTTTTCCTGTCTTTCATTTATTTACTTTTGTGTGTGGCACATGGTTAGATATCAGTATGTGGGCATGCCTGTGAATGCACACATGTGTTTTCCTATATATCTTATTGCCTTAAGACAGGAGCTCACTCCCTTGGCTAGACAGGATAGCCAGCAAGCTCCCGAGATCTGCCTGTCTCTGCTCCCCAATGCTGAAGCCACAGGCACACATTTGTTTGTTCACATTTTTGAATGGGTGCTGGGGATTCAAACTCAGGTTCTCACACTTGCAAAGCAAAGCTCTTACCTAGTAAACTATCTCCCCAGTCCTCTTTATTTTTTTCTAAACTTCCCTTAATGTTTACATATAAGTCAGTACTATTGTTACAAAACAAAAATGCTTAAAAAAAGAGACCAGTTAAGTCAGTTCTTGCCTTAACAACTTGAGAACTTTTATGCGTGCTAGCCGTATGTTTTTTGGAACCGGAAATTATTAGCTTTGGAGAAATCCAATAGGTAATGTTACAGATCCTACTCACAGAACTAGTATTTTTTTTTTTTAATATCAGCAAAGGATTATTACTAATGTGTGGGGTCAGTAGTGCCTGGATTAACATCACATCTCTTTGAGCCATAAAAGCTAAATACTCTGTTAGGTTTCCATTTTCAACTCTCTCCTTAATTCACTTTCATTTAATGGGGTTAGTTCTACTTGCTGATTGATGCTGTAATTTATAAGTAAAGAAATTTTCTCTTAGATAGCTAAAGCAACTAGACTTTAGAGAGGCCATCTTGAAGTTCAAGTAGTAAATCTAAGTAATAAATCTTCAGCTGTGTCATGGGAGGTCCTGGGGGAGGGGAGGGCTAGTGGGACTTAAGGAAGTAGGCTTCCTTAGTGAAAGCAAATGGAGCCAGAGAGAAATCCAATTGGGACAGAGAAAAGGCAAACACTCAGGAAAGACAAGCTCGTGATGTAACTGTGTTAGCAAGTGATTATAAAGGCAGGAAGTCAAAAGGTTAAGAAATTTCACTTCAGAGAAAGACTTTTCTTTAGCCTCCATGAATCTATAGCAATATAAATGCTACTTAAGTTACATTCATAATTCAGTAAAATCTCAGCACTTGCTGGGCAGGGTGGTACACATCTGTATTTATAGAACTTGGGAGGCAGAGGACTCAGACTTTGAGTGAAACCAGTCTGCGATATGTAGCAAGATACTGTCCAAATAAATAACTGCAAAACAAACAAACAAAAATCTCAGTACTGAATAGCCTGAGACTGTTTTGAAGATACATATTTTATTTTATTTAAAAAATTTTTAAAAAGATACATATTTTAACATTTTAATTTATTTTATGTGTATGGGTGCTTTGCCTGTGTACCACGTTTGTGCCTGGTGCTCAAGGAGTCCAGAAGAGGATTTCAGATACCCTGGGAATGGAGTTATAGACGCCTGTGAGCGAGCGGTCATGTGGGTGCTGGGAATTGAACTCAGGTCCTTTGGAAGAAGAGCCAGTGCTCTTAACCACTGAGCCATCTCTCCAGCCTGAGAATGCTTTAAAGTGAAGACAGCTACTAATAGTTAAATCTGTAAACACAAACCAAATCAACTTGACCGAGAGAAGAGGAAAGGAAGACAAAAATTTTGAAGACACTGACATGTACAACACTATCCTACTCTAAAAATAACAACTTGGGACTGAGAAGATGGATAAAAACTGGACCCAAACATGACAGAGGCCTGGAGAGATGGCTCAGCAGTTAAGAGCACTGGCTGCTTCCAGAGGTCCTGAGTTTAATTCCCAGCACCCATAGAGCAGCTCACAACTGTCTGTAATTCCAGTCCCAGGGGATCTGACACCTCCACACTGACACACATGCAGGCACAATACCAATGTGCATGAAATAAACTAAAAACAAACAAACAAACAAACAAACATGACAGGGACTTGAGTTCCAACCTCCAGCACCTGTGTAAAAGCTGGTTTCACCCCGTGAGTCCACCGTGGTCAGGACTGAAGGCTGGGGCACAAACGGGTGGGTTCTTGGAGCTCATCGGGCAGCCAGCCTAGTCATCTGGAGAGTTCCAGGTTCAGTGAAAACACTCTAAAAAAACTAAGGTGGCCCACAAGATGACTCAGTGAGAGAGGGAGCTTGCTGCCAATCATGCCTGACCCCTGGGACCAACATGGTGGACAGAAGAGAACCAACTCCAGTGAGCTGTCCTCTGACTGCCACATGCACATGCATGAGTGCACATTCACACACACACACACACACACACACACACACACACACACACAAGTGCGTGCATGCACACACTTACACATGCATAACTAAATGAAATTTAAAATAAAAAAGCTAAGGGGACACACTATTAAAGTTGACACACATGTGCACATACCCACATGACCCCCCTCTACACACACACAAAGGGGAAGACAAGAAGAGTGCTAGTGAATCAAAGTTCAGACAAGACAGGAGGAGAGGAGAGTAAAATGGGAGGGGCTAGAAGCATCCAGTAGAAAAAGCTGATGTACCCACTGCATTTATCAGTCAGCAGTTACTGAAGTCCAGTGGGGACAGGAGTATTGCGTACACTTGGCTCATTTGTAAGCACCAGAGGGCAGGATGAGGCACTTTGCAGAGACTGGATTGTACTAGACCAGGAAAGAGGCCCTATAGAAGTAGACTAAACTTAGAGACCTTCAGGCATTTCAGCTCTTACTAAGTTTGTGGATTGTGCAGGTGAGAGCAAGAGCTAGCCAAACGCACTAGGATAAGAATCAACTGGGTGAACGCATGGCTGGCTGGCTGTGAAGATGAAGGCCCAGTGTGCTCTAGTGGCTGCTTTATGAGCACGACCAAGACAGGAAGATGGAAGGCAGCACGTGAAGGCTGCAGCTGTAGTAGAATGGAGGTGCCTGCTTTGTGCACGAAGTCACAGGCTGTCTAGAGGGGTGCCAGGGAGGTAGGTGTGTTTAAATTTTGCCAGGTTTGTGTCAAGGAAGGGCCCCGGAGGAGGACGTAAGGATTTATACAGACTGCTTTGGGGTGTCGAATGCAGGACGAGGAACAGCGAAAGACAGCAGCCAAATAAGTAAAGGCAGCTAAATGAGGCCAAGAACTCGGGTGGATGGCCACACCTTCTACACAGCACTTTCACCTCCAGGGAGAGAGCAGTGAGGGTTATGTTGCCAGTCTTGGGATAAGGGCTGCTTTCCAGATAAAGTGATCAAGGCTTAAGGAGCTGCTCTGTGGCTGCTTGATTCCTCTGGTGACAAGAAACACTACTTTTGAAAGTAGCACTTCCATTATAGAATAAGAAAAGGTAGAAAAGAAGAAAGATGTGGCCCCCTCGAGGGGAAAGATCTGTGAATGACAGACATTTAGTCAATTCATGCAATTGCAGAGCCAGACACTGTCAGTCAGATCTTTTCATCTTCAAAAAAGGAAGGGGGCAGATGATCTTTCTTTTCTCTTGTCTAGTAGTCTGTGAAATCATCTAGGCAAACTACCTCTCAATTTTACAGGGGGGGGGAAAAAGCCGAGGCCCGAGGGATGTCTCTTACTCAAAGTAATACAACTCACGAGTGGAGACAGGCCCAGGTCAGACTCCTCATAGATCCCCAGGGCCTCAGGTCGCTCCCCAATTTTCCCTAAAAGATAAAGAACAGCGGGAGGCTGCAGGTCCCGCTGCCCGCCTGGGGGCACCCTGGGGTTCCAGGCTTCCTGGCAGCAGAGGACCGCCCCGAGGGGGAGGATCAGTGCGGGAAGAGTTCGGGCCTCCCCTCTCAACACACTTCCTTAGGACACCGGCCCCGGCGTGGCTGCTGCCGGCAGAGGGCGCGGGGCGGCTCCACGCTGCACGGGGCCAGCAGGGTCGCGCTGCCCGGGGCGCGCCGTCGGAGCTGGTGGGCAGCGAGCCGGGCTCAGGGCCGGGCCCGCGGAGGGGGCAGGAGCGAGGGCGGGGCCGCGAGCGGGTGGGGCGGGGCTCG
>OU015742.1:110146994-110157902 GCA_907169655.1 Acomys percivali | reverse complement strand
GAGGGCGGGGCGCCGCGGGCGGGGCACGGGGGGCGGGGCCGCAGGCGGGGGGCGGCGGCGGCGGCGGCGGCGGCCGTGGAGGAGGAGAACATGGCGGCCGCGGAGAGCGGCTGAAATGCCTGATCTTCAGGCTGGGCAAGCGGGAGACTGACGCGATTCACCTCGTCCTGTGGTCCGTCGGTTGGAGCGCGGCCTCAAGCGCTTCGGCTGCAGTTCGCTGCTGTTCCCTCGAGCACAGCTTGCGCCGGGGTGGTTCTGCATCCCCCCCTGAAGTGGGGGGGGACCTCCTGCTCCGGAGGAGGGGGCCGGAGAGCGGCGGCGGCGGCGGCGGCGGCGGCGGCGGCGGGCCGCCTGGGCCCCGGGGACGGGCGCCCGGCCCGAGGAGCGGCGGAGTCTGCGGCGGCGCCGCCACAGTAGCGAGCGAGCGCGGCGCAGGGTAGCGCGGCCCAGAGGCGGCGGCGGCGGAGGCAGGTGAGTGGCAGCGGCGGCGGCGGCGGCGGCGGCGGGAGCTTCGCGGTGGGTGCAGCTGTCACGAGCCGCGCGGCCGCGGCGGCCCTTAGGGGGCGGGGAGCAGCTGGCGCCCTCCGCCCGGGCTCTGCTTTCTCTGGGACCCATCTCCCGCTGCCACTTTTCCCCGAGTTCCCCTGCTGGCCTGGCGCGGCTGCAGGGGGCGGAGGTCGCAGCTGTCACGGCACCAGCTGGGGGCTGCTCCGGGGCGAGCCACGCGCTGCAGAGCGCCGTCCCTGCGGCGCACTCCAGTTGCCCTAGTTAGTGGAGTGCGAGCATCCGCGGAGGGCGCGCGACCGCGGCCCCGGGTGGGGAGCGGGTGCCCCGAGCCGCCGCCGAAAGGGGGAGCCGGAAGTAGGCGCGGGCGCCCCTCGGCCCCGACGAGTAAGCACGGTGACCTTGGCCAGCCCGTCAGCTTCTGAGTCTTGCTCGCCGGGACAGCGAAACCGGGGCGACCTAGGCATGCCTTTCTGTGGGTGCAGCTTTCGACGGCCCCTTTGCTTAGCCCAGCTACACTTGCCTTTCTCCCCTTGGGACTAGGGCTTCGGAGGTAGGAATGGGCGGATAAAGGAGATTTTCCTCTTGCGCCTGGGATTGGGTCCCCTTGCTGGGTTCTGCTGAAAGGACCCAGAAAGGGAAAGAAGCACACACGTTGCCCAGACGATTGGAGGTAGGGCTGGTTAGTGGTCAGTGATGGAACTTGAGCTCTCCATAGTCGTTTGGAAGAGACTCGGAGAAACTGGACACCGGGGTCCTTAGCCCTTACCACTCATCTGCTGTGCCTCAGTTAATTTTATTTGTATATGCATTTTTTTTAAAGCAGTCACTCCCATGGGCCAGACACCCTGTAGTCTGACGATGTTACGGGGAGACAGAGGAATTGACAATACACCCTGTGTGTGACAAGGGCAAGCCGAGGTGCTGTGGCTGAAGAGTTTGGTAGGGAGGGAAAGTTTAAGCTGGGGAGTATCTGTTAGCCTCTCTGACTTGGCTGGCTATCCTTATAGACACTGAAGAGGCGAGGCAGGTGTCCTTGTGGAGAAGGTGACTTTTTTTTTCCCTCTCTTTTAAAACAGTAAGTAAAAAAAAAAAAAAAAAAAAATGAAGTCTGATTGATGTTGGCAAGTAAGGAGTTCATGGGTGAGTCGCTGTCCCAGCGCCCTGAGTGGTTGACAAGAGGAGTCTGGTGACGATTTGTGAGGCATCATGCTTTCTTACTTCAGCCAGGAAGAAGTCTTCTAAGTGTCTGTGCAAGACAGTACTGCAGTGAAGTCTAGATTATGTTGTAGGGGTGGATTTCAAGGGTTAAATTTGTTTGAGGTTTGCTTCCTCAGCTTGGGGAAAAAAAAAAGTTGGCCAAAGGGGCCTCTCTTCTTCACAGAAGCTGTGATGTAGTAGGAGTGGGTCGGATTTCTTCGTGTTGGGAATAAGGTGAAAAGAAAGTATTTGTGTATTTGCTTGGGTCTTTGGCTCTTGAGCTAGAAATAGTTTTGGGTTAAAGGTAGCCATGGGATTTGATTCAGTTTCATAAATAGGCATTCCTCTAGTAATTTGTCATGAAGTAGGTAAAATGGAAGTGTTTGTGCTTAGTCTCTACTTTGTGGGAAGGTCCAAGTTGGTTCTGTGACCTAAAGTCTGCAGTCTTTCTCTCCATTTCTTATTCAGACTTCAGGAGCTTGGAGAGAAAATCGAGGCCTATGCTTGTAAGAGTCAGCATTTTGTTTGATTTTTGCAGACATTTTATGTTAATCTATTACACATATTTAATCCACATTGAACTTTGGTTTATAGATGCAAAGCTTGAATTTTACATAATTTACAGTTAATCTCTTCCTTATTTCTGAGAAAATTTATAGGGCTGTGTCAGTAGAATTGCTTTTTTGTGTGTGGTTTAAGCCAAGAGAATGTTTTTAGATCTACAGTTTTGGGTAAGCGGTTTTATTGAAAGAAAAAAAAAAAAGCTCTATGGAACTAATGATGATTGTTCACTTAAACTGGGATGATGTAGACAATGCATTTTCTTCTTCTTCTTTCTGCCAACATTTGTTTTCATTTCTCCCTCAATTCTAGGATTTTATTTCTAGAAATCTGGGCTGGAAACAGAAGCAGCAGTTTGTATAATCCTGAGAACTTGCTTATGCCAGGAAGCTGTAATGGCAACGTGAAGTGGGTGTGATGTAAAGACACCGACTGCCACTCCTGGAGACGTTTATTTGATTGCTAAAGGAGGCTAGGGTCGAAGTATGGTTTTTTTTGTTTTTTGTTTTTTTTGCTAAGCCGCCCATTTTCTTGTATGTGTTGATCTTTTGGTGGGCAGAGTATTAGGTTGCTATGGTGCTGACTGGTGTATACTGTAAAAATGTTGGCAAAATTTCATGCTTCTAACTCTACAGTGAAGAGTGGCAAACAAGCCTAAATAACTTAAATATGTCGTTCCCAGGATGGAATGTTCTCTGCATGTCCTCTTGATCCTGCTAATCCAGTGAGCGATCCTCACCAGGACTAAATGTTGAGTAAGTGATGAGGGTGGTGGAGAGGCGCTGAAAGGTGGAGTGAGGCAGCGGGAGGCTCGGACATCCCTGCAAAAACCCTTTTTCAGTTAGGCTATATACCAGGTTGTCCTACTAATTGCCTCTGAAGGGCATTTGGCTCTCCTTGCTCAGTTGTCGTCAGCTTCACTTGCCTTCCCGTGGACAGCACTGCCTCTGTTTCTTGCTTCGGTTTGCGTTTGGGAGTGTTGCATGTTTTACGGAGCCGGTTGGCCTTAAGCTGTGGTCCATCGTGTGTTTCATTTTAGGGCGAGAATGGAAGGTCAACCTGAGCACACAGGGCTCAGTAGCATTTCTAGGTTGTGACTAGAGGAGCTCCCTAGGATGCTTGTTATTGTCTTGGCATTGATAACCATAGTAATTCTCAGAGGACCAGCTATTACTTTCCTGGCAGAGGTCCAAAATCATCATGGTGGGAGCTTTTCTACTTTACCTGAAAATACTACACGCTAAGATGGGTGTGGGGTTGGATAAACTACTTCAGGAGTTGGGTGACAGAGCCCTATATCTGGTCTGGGTTACAGAACTGTACAGAGTTTTCTCCACTTAATAACTCTCTGAGTTCGTGTAGACTAGACGAATGGATTTCTTCATTGCTCCGTCACGTTAACCAATCATTTACCCTTTTGTCTGCTGGCCATTGAGGACAAGCTTTGTGGACTCTGATTTTTTTTTTCTTTTTCTTTTTTCTCTTACCATTGGAAGTGATGTCTAGGCATTTCAAACTTTATATTTTAGTTAGACTGTGTGCCTATTCCTTATTATATGGTGTTGGGTTATAAAATGGCCTGGTAGCAGCTGGGTACTATTTTTAGTTCCTTAATTTAAGGATATTCACCTTTCCCCCACCTCATAACCTAGTGTAGTTTTTGAAATGGCTTGTGAGGTGTGGTATTTGAGTGACTACAGAGCATAGAAATGATTATTTTATATTTTTTTCTGCACATATAGATTACTTTAGGAAGTCGTTATTAAACACTGACACCGATGTGTAAGTTTTGTTGCATTAGTGCAAGTAAAGGAGGCTGTATCCCCGTTCCCTCCCTGAGCCTACGCATAGCAGAGTGCTTTTATTTACTTTGTGATAAGCAGAGTTGAACCCAGGACTTTTTGAGTGCAGACAAGCCATCTGCCCCTCAGCTGAGCCCCCGATTCGTTCCTACTTTGATTCTGAGGCAGTTGTGCTGAGTTGCCCAGGCTGGTCTCAAGCTTTCAATCCTCCTGCCTCCCCTCCTGGTATACAGGATTGTAGAGGTGTATGTGCTCAACTCACAGAACAGAGCTTTTGAGATTCTTTGAAGGGACAGGTTTTCTTAGTGTAGTCATCATACCTAATGATAAGCAGCTTATACCAAAATAGACACTGTCGTTCTTCCAGTGAAATTAATCAGTCTGGTCATGCTCACCTTAGATATATTTTATTCTTTTAGCCCCCCTCTCCCACACACACATACCATATTTCAGTGAAGAGGGGAGGGACATTGATATAATTGAGTGGCCCTGAATCCTATCTCTAGGGACAGAGATCAAACGGATAAAAATAGGTGCAAGAAAAGCGATGTTATCCCAGCTTCGGAGTCAGAATCCTAATAACTGCAGATTATCTGATCTTCCCACAGTGGTGCCTTTATTTGTGTGTGTGTGGTCACACTCATGCTAGGGCACATGTGTCTAAGTCGGAGGGCGACTGTTGGGAATTGGTTCTCTCCTCCACCCCTGTGAGGTTCAGAGGTTGGACTTGGTTCATCAGACTTTTAGGCAAGCACCTTTACCCACCAAACCATCTCATTGGCCCAGATGCTGTGTTTTTATCCTGTTTGTTTGTAGCTTTTTACCCATTGGTTTGTAATTTTGAGGCAATTTTAAATATTGTTTTGGAAGTCAAACTTTGACTTGCATCAGAGAGTGGGTTGGCTCATGGCTCTTCCAGAGTGCTAGATCATGTAACCTTACGTATTTAACTAAACTACACCTTAGGTTTTCATATTTAAACTTTGAATAATGTACTTACTCTCATATTACTGTGCTTTTAAAGATGAAGTTATGTTGTTTAGCTGTGATCTGGCATATAGTAAAGCATTAACACTAGTTGGCAAAGGGACATTTCCACTCCTAACCCATCACCACATCTCTGATTCTTTTCTTTGTAATTTCGTGAATATTCTTTTTTTTCCCTGATTTAATAATCTGGTCCCTGGTCATTTGAATGTGGAGTAATAGGAGTCGTTTGTGAGGGTCTGAATTTCTTTGCCACCAAGTAAGCTGTTGGTCAGATTTCACCTTTGTTTTTGTTATGAAATTCTAATTTGTACATTTAGAGCTATTTGCCTGCATGCATTTGCTTTTTAATTTATTATACACATAACTACTGAAAAAAAAATCCTTTCTAAATGTCATTTGATGTTTCTAGTGAAGACTCTACAAATTTATCAAACCCTAAGACATTTAAATGGAGTCTTTTATATCCCGTTGCAGAAAGTTTGCTGTAGATAACATCAGAAATGCTTTGTAATCTGTAAAGGGCTACATATATGCAGAAAGCATTACAGTCTCCCAGAGTCCAGTCTGGGGGATAGTTAAGGCCCTGCTTTACAGTCACCTGCAGGCACAGTGCTTCTTAGCTTATGTGTTCTTTTTTCTTTATTTACACTGTGTTTCCTTCTCTTTATGTTCTCTTGATCTTCAAAAACACCATCAAAGCTGTTCTGTTATGCAGCTTGATTTCCTGATTTCCTCTCCTTTAGCATCAGTCGCTGTCCCATATCGTCCATCCTTCTTTCTTTCCCTGCCTCCCTCTACCGCCTTCACCCCCTCCCTAATTGGACTGGAAAACCCCTGAGACTGAGGAACCACAGCATTCAGAGTAGAAGAGCTTTAAGGGTTATTTAGAATAATCTCCTTAATATTATAGAGGAGATGACTACATCCAGACCAAAGATTTTGGCTACCAAGATTTAAAATTTTAGGAATTCTAGTAAATTCGAAGTAGTCTCTGAGCTAAGGGAGGAAGGAATATAGTCAGCCCACTGTTATCCTGGGATCAACCAGCCATTTACAGAAAGTATCCAGAAGGGCTGGTGACGTAGCCTAGTGGTGAGCACTCTCATAGCTTTGTGTTCAGTCCCCACTAGTGGTAGGTGAAGAGAGAAAATATAAAAAAAAAAAAGTTTCTGTATTGAACATGTACAGATTTCTTCTTGTCTTCGTTCCCCAAATAATACAGTATGATAAAATTTCAAAGCCTTGATATTGCATTAGGGTCTGCAAGTAGTCTAGTAGGTCTTTAACATGTACAGGGTCAAGAATAGAGCTTACATGGAAGCACCGTGCCATTCGTCTAAGGCGCTTGAACACCCATTGGCCTTGCTGCCTCCACAGCTGTCTGGAATCAGTCTCTCACACATGCTAAGAGACAACTTTATTTTAACCAGGAAGCAGTTAAGACCCTTTCCCCTCAAAAGTCCCAAAAGATCTTTGGAGAGGAATGCCTGCTTTTCTTGTATTGCTCTCATTCAGAATCAGCAAATATTTATTGAGTGTTGTCTCTGAGCCAGGTATTATGCTAGCTCTACAAACTACATTTTTATAGGTGAGGAAATAAGGTTAAGGGGAGTTCCGTGGCTGGTGTAAGATCACATAGCCTGTGGGTGTTAAGATGGCATTGGAGCCTAGGAGTATGGCTGACTGGAAATCTCGTTCATGCCTTTAAACTGGTGTCTATCCAAGAGTGCTGGCCACACTTGACTGCATTAGAGCACTCTTTTCTGGACTTTCTTTGGGTTCCGTACAGATGCTGTGAAGATGCCTGCAACTTTATTTCTTCCTGGTAGCCTAGGTACCAAGTATACATCAGTTACTGGATGAAAGCGTCGCTGTAAGATCCCTGTGCTCTTTCTGGCCTCACCTTTGTACTTTAGCAGTGTTGATTCTTCTGTGCTTCTGTCCAGGAGAGCTTATCTTTGAATGGCTGGTTTTGGATTCTTAGCAATAAAATTCTGCCTCTTCAGTTTTGATAGTGTTTAAATAAAGCTTAAGGTATTTTCTTTCATTCGGAACAAATTGTTTGACCGTTCTCTGTGTTTGCAGTGTGTTTTGAATGGTCAGTCTTACTCTGACTGTGTTAAAAATTTTGGTTTGCCTATATGGTTGGAGTATTTACATACTTGTATTATCAATCATAGATTTCATTGATTGTACATATATTTAAATATATCAGATAATATTTGACCAGACAGTTGAAGGATAAAATGCCCTTGGTTTTTTAAACATATAATACTGGCTTTACTTTGGCAAGTTTGATTGGAGGGAAGTCAGGGAAAAGTTATTTGTTCTACAAATTCTCAGGTATATCCCCACTCCTACTTTTGATGGCACAGGAAGTCTGTAATTGATCCTAAGTAGCTACTTGGCCGTCCAATGAAACGCTAGTTACACGAGTACATTGTTCAAGGTACTGTGCTGTTAAAAGATAAGGACGTGGAACGATAAGATACAGATTCTATTCTTAAGGTGATTATGACCTAAAAGAAGTGATAAGACAACACAAATACCTGTAATATTAATTAAGTGTGGTGAGTGCTGTGAGAAGCATGCTGGGACAGTAGTGTACTTGAGGACCCAGGAAGAGAGAAAGCAGTTCTCTCATTTGAGGGAGGATCAAGGCAGGCTTCATGGTGGGCTTGCTGGCGAAGGAGCAATGAAACCGTGGCATGGTTTCTGTTAGGGTGGGATGGAGAGAGCATGTACTCGGGAAGCGAGGGCAGGAGTGCTCGGGTTTCTTAGCGTGTTACAAAGGGGACTGTGTGAGCGCAGGAGAGCATCGACCAACTGGGAGCGAGAAGCAGACATTCCAGTGAGACACTGAAGTCATGTGATGCTGGAGGGCTTCCCATGGGAGAGGAAAGTGGGAGCAGCATGCAGTAAGTATGTAGATCTGGATAAGAATGAGAAATATCGATTTTTCCAAATATATGTGGATCTTTTCTTGGCAGGTTTTTATGCCTCAAATTTTATATTTTCATAATTTTTGAAATGATTCCACATGTAAGGTTTACCACACTGGGAACTTTTTTACTTGTTTTTATGTCTATTTAAAAACAGACCATGTGTCTTTGAGTAGAAGTTAGCATAAAATCTTTTTTGTTGCCTTATTCTGTTGTTTTTTTTTTAAAGCAGCAGCTATTCAGATAGTACATAATCATTTGACACTCTTAAATATTATTACTCTTTTATATTTTGTGTATGGGTATTTTGCCTGCATGTATGTCTATGTGCATTTACCCAGCACACCTGTGCCTGATGCCCCGTGGAACTGGAGTTGCATGTAGTTGTTACTGCCATGTGGGTGCTGGGAATTGAGCCAAAGTCCCTCTGGAAGAGCCATCAGTGTTCTTAACTGACCAGCCTCTGCTGCTGCCTCTCCAGCCCTTAATTTACTGGGTTTTGTTTCAGTGTTTTGAGACAGGGTTTCACTGTGTAGCACTGGCTGGCCTAGAACTTACTGTGTAGACCAAGCTGGCTTTGATCTTTATTGTGCTGCCTCTCCTGAGTGCTAGGATTAGAAGAGTGCACCTCTGTGCCTGGCTTCATTTGACATATTTTAAATTGATGCAGTACAGTTGTTTCTAGTCCAAAAATATCTCCTCCTTGTCTAACGGTACCTAACTGTATAAGTGAGATTGGTCATATAATTGGAAACTCCCGGCTCTCAATAGTCTTCATGATTTATGTCCTGCTGTGTTCCAGAAAGGATTTCACTAAGTCTTAGGGCTGGGATGGTTGAGATGGTTCAGTATGTAAATGTGCCCGCTGCCAAATCTGACAACCTGCCCTCAATCCCGGGGACCCACGTGGTAGAAGAAGAGAACCAGCCCCCAAATTACCTTCTGATCTTAGCCCAATACTCTCTCTCTCTCTCTCTCTCTCTCACACACACACACACACACACACACACTTTTGAAATAAAAAGAGTGTTGGACCTTGTTACAGCTGTGTGTATTCAGCTGAAGCCCTTAGCCAGGTGTAAGTTGAGAGAGTGGTATTGTCTTATGCTAAACTGGCAGTATTTTAGCTATGACATATAGTCAGAAGGTAATTGCACAAGGGAAATTGGATGTAAGACACTGATAAAGAGTGAGGTGCTGATGTGTGACAGCATTTCTGAAGTCAGATCTACATCATACTGTTTGGGAGATGCAAGAGACATTGGAGGTGTGTGAACAGGTCTCTCACTTTCAGCCTTTTGTGATATTGTACAGTTTAGGAGGCGTGGGTAAAGAGAATTCTTGATTTACTGTTTTACATGGTAGACAGACTCCTGTCACCACGTTGTATTGCAGTGGTCACTGTGCAGCTCTGTATTTCATAGCGATTAACTGGTTACCTTAAGGCAAGCAATTTAGGAACTGTCTAACTTGATGATGGCTTCGTTTACAAAAAGACAAATATCTATTGCTGACATTTTCTGTGATATGTAATTGTGTGGTATGCAGTCCAGCATAGAAGCACGCTTAATAATGATAATGGCGCTTTCTTAACAGTGGCTCAAAAAGTAATTACCTTTTGGAAGAAAACAGTTCAATGCTGTGGAAAGAGGACATGGAAAATAGTGTTTGGAAGCATTTCTGTCCTACTGGATTTAATTGCTGGTAACGATGAGTGCTAATTTGAAGAACTCTTTTACTCGAACACTTATATTCATGAGCGAAGTTTTCTAACCTGTATAAAAACCTTGTAAAAGAGACGTTTTAGTGGTTTTGAGCCCATCTGCTGAAAATATAAAAAGGTAATTTCATCTGATTAGCTTGTAAGAACAACTGATTGCCATCAGGAAATATGGAAATGCAGTAGGAATTTTAGCAAAAAGCCTTTGCATAAATGGTGAGAGGAATTGCAATTGAATATCATGTTTTATTCAGTGCAGCCAGTAATGGAGTTCTTTGGGTTTTATTCATCTTTGCAAAGTATGTTTTTCAGCTGTGCTAACCATTAAAACCAAGCAAAATAGTTGTTTATTATAAAAATGAGCTGAATTTAGCACTAGAGCCCCAAGCTATACTATTTAAAAAAGTGTGAAAGCAAGATTCAAAACAAAACAAAAACAGGATTAGTTGTAATACTGACAAAAATGTAGTAGAATTGATAATAGCATTTATTAGAAAGGGAACATAACTTTTATGAATCAGTAAGTAAAGTAATTGTTTAAAATTGTTTGTTGTAATTGATGATTCTTAAACGTATATTTTGTGTATGTTTTATAAAGCACATAATTTGTTAGTTTGGTATCCAGTGTATATATATCATAAATAAACATGTGTGATATGCTGTTAAAAATTTTAAAGCTATGGGATAGATGATAAAAAAATAGTTGGCACTATTTTGTAGTAGAGGTTCTTAAGTTGGAGTTCCGGGTTAGTAGCCTCTAGATTGGCTTTAGTCTGCAAACATTTCACATATAAGATCTTACGAGTTTATCATTTCTCTGGGAGAGAGTCTACAGATTTCACCAAACTCCACAAAGGATTGTTGAGGACAGGGACCTCAGCAATACCATTCATCCAATTTTGCCCTCTTGCCAAGTTTAATGGATATATCTGATGTCACTCTTCAAGCCCGCAGTATGACTGGTTTTGCAGTTTTTCCATTTTGCAATAGATGTGATTGCAAATGCCTTTGGCCTTTACAGGTATTGAGCTCTGTTTGTTGCACAACTGCCTGGCTCTGCATTATTTGGTTTCTTTTATATATAATTTTTTCCTCAAGCCCTTCTTCCTCAATTTTACAAAAGTATGAATGAGGATATAGGGGTGTGTGTGTGTGTGTGTGTGTGTGTGTGTGTGTGTGTGTGTGTGTG
>OU015742.1:110126722-110146984 GCA_907169655.1 Acomys percivali | reverse complement strand
TGTGTGTGTGTGTGTGTGTGTGTGTGTGTGTGTGTGTGTGTGTGTGTATGCACGTGCATGTGTCTAGGAAGTTCTGCTGAATGGGTTGGGATTCAGAATTGTTTGCTTAGACATCCATTAGCCCCTGAATCTCAGCCATGCTGGAGTTCTAGGCTCTGATCTGACATACTAAAAGCTTTCTGAGTTCTGTGGGCTTATTACCTTGTCCTTTCTTTCCCACTATATTTATAATTCAGACCTAATTACAAAGGTAGTACAAAAGTGGTCCCATAATCCATACTGAATTCCTTCTTTGGTTGTTTTTATTTTGTTTTATTTTCAAAATATTTATTTAGTTCTGAAGAGATGACTCAGCAGTTAAGAGCACTGGCTGCTCTTTGAGAGGCCTTGGGTTCGATTCCCAGAGCCCACATGGTGGGTCACAACTGCCTGTAGCTCCCATTCCTGGAGATCTAGTGCCCTCTCCTGGCTTCCATCAAGTACCAGGCACATACACAGTGCACTTATATGCAGGCAATACACACACATAACATAAAAATAACTATTAAGTAAAACAGTATTTCTTTGTGTGTGTTGTGTGCCATATGTACATATGTACTTCCAGGAGTTGTTTTCTCTCTGCGTTGTGAGTCCTAGGAATGGAACTCAGGTCGTCAGATTTGGCAGTAGTACTTTTGCCTGCTGAGACATCTTGCCAGCCCTCTCTTTTAGTTTTGCTAAATTTTATTGTAAAATGATCATCCTGATATTGGGTGGGGAGATGTACATGGTGTTCCTGTATGTGAATGCATGTGTGTGAATGCACAGATGCATGTGTGTGAGTGTAGGTAGCAGGTGCATGTAGAGGTAAGAAGCCAGAAGTTGATGTCTGGTGTTTTTCTTGATTAGCCTCCACCTCCTTATAGATTGAGACAGGGTCTCTTAGCTGAGCTTTCTTCCACGACTCCAACACCCACCTACTGTTTACATGGGTGCTGAGGACTGGTACACATGTGTGTGTTTTTACCTACTGAGCCATCTCCCTGGTCCCTATCATGCTAATTTTTACTTGTGTTGTATTGCTTTACTAAAAAGACTTCCATGGCCCTCATTACTATCAAAATAAAGTTGTCTCATAGCCTAAAGCTTAAAGCTTTCCAGTGTCTGGCACCAACCCGTTCTCTGGCTTTATTTTCAATTAGTCTTCCGTAATAGATTGTATGAAATGATATTGTTGGCTTATTGTTCCCTAAATATCCTATTTCTTTCTTTGGAATATTCTCTCTTATTCGAAAATATACCCCTGGAACTATACCTATTCTTTAAAACTTCACTCTGATTTCTCACTTCTTGTTGTTAATTTAAAACATAAAGGGACATGTTCCTTCTGTGAACTCGTTTTATTTTTCTTTATATATATTTTGCATGTCCTATCACCCATGGTATAAAATGAACAAAAAGGTTCATGTTTTATAATTTTGTGCTCTGTGGTATCTTAGATTCAATTAAAACATTTAGCAAGTGGCACCAATTCACTCATAATGCTACTTGTGAATGCCCTTACAGGTGTGGGTGTGTGTACGCTTCTGGAATATTCATAGATTATATATTCTAGGGATTCTCTTTATTAGTCTCAAGATATTTACTGATTTGAAAATGGAATATTACATGGAGAACCCATTGTGAGTGTAAACATTGAGTATAAAGGGTTATGCTGGAATGTCTGGAATAGCTGTATGTGGTCATACATGCTGCTGCCTAGGAGACTGAGACAGGAAGATTTTAAGTTTGAGGCTAGCCTGGGAAATAAACAAAACCTTGTCTCAGTATTTTTTAAAAGGTAGCAGTGGCTAGGGATTTAAGCTCATTGGCAGAGTACTTACCTAAGCATGCACTGGGCTTTGGGTTCAAATGTTAGAACTGCTGCTCAAAACTTGAAAGCCAAAGAAAAAGAAATCTGAGATAATCTGGTAAATTTTTATTCTTAGTATAGCGCTCCGCCATTATGGGTCGGACAAACAAACGTTTGTTCCTTTCTGCCTCTGTCCTTAGAGCTGTTGAAGTAACAGATCCTAAGATCTTGGTCATTACTACTTTTCTGTTTGTTTTTGTTTGTTTAAATATATACTTTACATGAGAAGGTATTTTCTTATTCAACACCCATTGTTTGAGTGGAAATATGAGGCACCATAAAGTTATTTCCAAATACCTGTCCACTGGGAAGATTATAAGCAGGCCTGGAGACATGGCTCAATGGTTAAGAGTGCTGGTTTCTCTTCCAGATGACCTAGATTCAATTGCCAGCACCCACTGGCAGCTTACAACCATCTGTGACTCCAGTTCCAGTTGGTGGCTCTGATGCCCTCTTCTGGCCACCATGGGTACCAGGCACACTCCTGGTACACAGACAACAAATGCACATGAAATAAAAATAAATAGATCTTTAAAAAATAAAAAAGATTATAATCTGCATACGAAAGTCTTTTGATTTAAGCTTTACGCAAATTAAAAATAATATGAAACAGTGCAAAAGTGTCACAAGGCAGTATGTATTTCAGCATGCATACGTTTATCACTTGCTTGAAAATTATTATTGTTGGCTTGTTTAAGTTTTTACCTATATTCTTTCCTTGCAGCCCAATTGTACATTACAAAGGGGAGAGATGATTTTTATACCAATTTGTACTTCAGTGTTTTCGTAGTTCTCTGCTCACAGTGTATGTTTACAAAGCTGTTGCTGATGGTGCTTGGAGCCCAGCGTGGTTTGGGTCAATTTCCTGGAAGATGTGGATTTGAGTTAGGGTTTACAGGATTTGGAATGATGCTTATGGCATAGTTCATAGGACATGGAGAAGGGGTTTGGTACGTAAGCAGATTGTGGAGGTTTGATGTATTTTCTGGAACATGAAATAGCTTCTTTGGTTATTGTGGATTTCCCCAAGGTGACACATGTTACTTCCCAAAGTAGTCAAAGAGCACTGCATAAGGGGCTAGGACATATGGACAGGAAACATAAATGCGCAGAGTGTGGCTTTGTCTGCCATAGAAGAACTAACTTTCTTTATTGAAGTGAATATTGAAATAAGGAGGCTCTGTTTGAGAGTTATTTAACAACAGTAAGCCCTTTACATCTGGCTAAGTAAAATTTTAAAAATATTTATTTTAATTTTATGTGTATGAGTGTTTTGGATGTATGTATGTATGTGTACCATGTGCTTGCCTGGTGCCTGCAGAGGCTATAAGAGGCATTGGATCCCCAAAACTGGTTATAGATGGTTGTAAGCCAAAATGTCGGTGCTGGAAATGGAGTCTGGGTATCCTGGAAGAGCAGCCAGTACTGTTATTCTCTGAGCTTTTTTCTAGCTCCTAAACACAAATTTTTATTGTTAAATTAATTTGGAAAAAGAGTTTTTAAATGCTGAATTTTGAACCCCTAGGTCAATTAAAGGGCCAATTTTATTAATGTCTCTACTATAGTGGTATATAAAACAGTAAGCTTTAGTTTGCTATTGTGGAATGGATATTTGAAAGTCATAGAAAACAAATCTTTGGGATAAACGCTTCAGAACTTTCCTACTTGCAGGACTTCATTGGTAAGATTATATGGCAAGGAAAGAAGGAGTAAAGGGCTTTGGGATGCCAGTGGAGACTTTTTGATGTCTGAAAATCTTTTTCTATAGTATCTCTGGAGGTCTTCACTTTTCTTTCTTTCTTTCTTTCTTTCTTTCTTTCTTTCTTTCTTTCTTTCTTTCTTTTTTTTTCTCGAGACAGGTTTCTCTGTGTATCCTTGGCTGTCCTAGACTTGCTTTGAAGACCAGGCTGGCCTTGAACTCACAGCAATCCGCCTGCCTCTGCCTCCCGAGTGCGGGATTAAAGGCGTGCGCTACCACGCCCGGCCCTTCACTTACCTTTCATCAAAACTGATAATTAATTTAAGTCAGTGTTCCTTTTTTGGTTGCCTTTCTAATGCTTGCTTTGATAAGGAGTGTTGGGGAGTTTTTAAGATTCTGTTCAGTAACGAAGAACTAGGTCATTACCTTAGTTACTGTTCCATTGTTATGAAGACACGCCATGAGCAAGACAACAGATAAAAGAAAACATTTCCTGGGGGGTCACAGTTCCAGAGGGTTACTCCATGACCGTCATGGTGGAGGGTGTATGGTGGCGGATAGGGTGGACACCGGGGCAGTAGCTAAGAGTTTTCATCTTATCCCACAGTTGAAGGCAGAGAGAAAGCTAACTATAATGGCATGGGCTTTTGCAACCTCAGAGTCCACCCCCAGTGATACATTTCCTCCAACAAGGCCGCTCCTCCTAATCCTTATCAAACAGTTCCACCAACTGGGGACCACACATTCAAACATGAGCCTCTGGGGGCCATCCTCATTCAAACCACCACAGACACGTTCATGTTTTCTTTTTCTAAGACAGGGTTTCCCTGTGTCCTGGACTTGCTTTGTAGACCAGGCTGGCCTCAAACTCACAGATATCCTCCTGCCTCTGCCTCCCAAAAATATAGATCTTTATTTGTGGTTGATGAAACTATAAATACATTTCCATCCGTTTATATTCTAAATTTATCAATCCTGTACTTTTTAGAACTTGTTTGTTTGCTTGCTTGTTTTATTGTTTGTTGTTTTTTTCAAGACAGGGTTTCTCAGTGTGGCCTTGGTGTCCTGGACTCGCTTCGTAGACCAGGCTGTCCTCGAACTAACAGTGATCCACTTTCCTCTGCCTCCCTGAGTGCTGGGATTAAAGGCATGCGCCACCATTCCCAGCTAGAACTTGGTTTTTTTGTTTTTTTGTTTTTTACTACATTACAATATTTTCTTTCTCTTTGAGTTAAAAAGTAAATCAAATAGATGATACTTGACTGCATTCTAATAATAAATTCAAATAAATGTAAGTATATAGAGTTAAAAGATGAAATTCTAGTAAAATCACATGGCATGTGTTAATTTAGGCTAATAGTCACTGCTCTATTTTTTATTTTAGATGGTAGCATGGTGTGTCATAATGTCTCATTCCCTTAGACATAGTAATTGTTGCAAAAACGGATGGCCATGTGACCAAAGTGTACTTACCGGAGATTCAGAACCACACAGGAACCAGACTCATCCCAGTGGAGTTGCAGGGTTGAATGAAGATAGAGAGGTGCCATGAGGGCAGCACAACAGCTGTGGGGAAGAATGGGGCTGTTAGCTTCCCGCCATCACATCATCTCAAAGGAGGAAACACTTAGTCTGGCCTATCTCTTGAGTGGTGTTAGGCCTCGGGCCCTTGTTTGTTCTTCCTGGGGCACTGTGAGGCAGAGGTGGTGGCAGGGATCTTATGGTAAAGCAGAGCTGCACATTGAGTGGGACCCAGAAAGCAGAAGAGGAAGAAGGGCCCTGGGACAAAGGCATGCCTCCTAGGGACCTGTCTCTACTAATTAGACTACGCCTCAAGTTTCTACCATCACTCATCAGTACCACTGTCTGGGGCTGCCAAGCCTTTTCCACGCGAGTCTTTGGGGGAACGTTCCAGATCTGTACACTAAGAGAGGCCAGCACACAGGTTGGCTGAGCACACTCTTGTATGCATGAGCACAGAGAATCTTTGGAGCCTTTGGATCCTGTTGAATAAGACCTTCTCATTGTTTGTCGGTTAATGAGCTCATCGGTCAGTTAATTTCCTAGTGCTAGTGTGACTTGGGTTTCTGGCTTTTGGACTCAGAAGACTCTTGACTGCTCTAGATCCCTGTAGGTATATGTGTGGCTCGCATACAGATGAACACATACACATTCACTTATACACAGAAAGGAAAATTCCTTGTAAATTTTTATTATTGGCCTTTCCTCCTCCCTCCTTACACTCATGGGTATTTTTGTATGCTAGAATATGGAGGAGCCATTTTATCTTCTCATTGGTTGCCTAACTTTACAAACATACATATTTGAATGTATATTATGTCATTCATTTAAGCAGTGCCCTTTTGATGAACATTAACGTTTTTCTTTTTTCGAGACGGGGTTTCTCTGTGTAGCTTTGACTGTGTAGTCTTGGATTCACTTTGTAGACCAGGCTGGGCTCGAACTCACAGGGCTCCACATACCTCTGCCTCCTGAGTGCTGGGATTAAAGGTGTGCGCCTACCACACCTGGCCATTAAAGTTTTTTTTTTTTTAAAAGATACCTGCTTTTAAGAAATATTTATTTAATTTGTGAGCATTTGTAATATGTGTGTGTGGGTGTAATGTGTGCTGGCATGCTTATGGAAGCCAGAGGACAACTTGTGGGAGTCAGCTCTCTCTCTCCTGTCCGTCTCCATGTGGGATCTCAGGTCCTCAGGCCTGGCAGCAATTACCTTTACCAGCTGAGCCAAGCTGCTATCCCAAGTTAAACAATTTTTCTTTTGCAAAATATATTTTAGTAAGTATCTTGTATTTGTTTCATATGTATGAGAACATGCCCATGAGATTATTGGATATGCACACATGAAAGCTGATGTTCATCAAATTGTCACTTCAAAGGCTATATTAATTTACATTTCACTAACAGTATACAGATCCAGTTGCTTTCCTTACCTTTGTTAGTTCTGTATATTACCCATTATTTCTAATTGGACGTATCTGCTGGTTGAAAATGATAACTTGGAAGTTTGTAGTGCCTTGACTATTGGTAAAGTTGATAATCTTACCAAATATTTATTGTATTTTGGATTTCCCATACTAAAGTTTTACTGTTCATATTTGTTCACTCTCCTCTTAGGATGCTTGCCTTTTTTATTTATTATTATTAATTGCTTCTTTCATGGCCTTAATATACTTAGGTAGTAGTTCTATTTATACCAATTAAGGATGGCTCTGGAAGACTGCTAATTAGTTGTTTCAGAAATATATGAAACTACATCAAAACTCTTTTATATCTCTAGATATTTAGCTGACATATTTAATAGCTAGATATCTACAGAAGTCAGTTAAGCAGTCTTTAGGTGCTTACCTTAGTTAATTTTACAACTGAGCTTAATTTTTGGAAACTCTGGAAATTTTCTGTGTCAAAAGTTTATGATCATTCCAGCCAAGCATGGTGATACAATTGTAGCCTCAGAATTTAGGAGACAAAAGCAGGGACATTTCCAGCTGGAGGCTAGCCTGAGTTACACAGTCACTTCAAGGCCTGTCTATAGAACTAGTGAGAATCTATTTTAAACCAAAACCAAAGGTTAAGGATGTAGCTTAGTGGTAGAGCACTTGTCTAGCGTGAGGTCCTATGTTCAGTTCCTGGTAATATGCATGCATATGCACACACACACACACACACACACACACACACACACACACACACACACGCACACACGCATGCACACACGCATGCACACACGCACGCACGCACGAGTTATGACCACATTGTGTTGCTGAGTGTTGGGAATGAACTGACTGCTAGTTAATTGGTAACTATTCAGAACTATTTTCAGTTGTGGCCCTTGGCCAGCCGCCATGAAAAGGTGGGTTGGCTGCCTACTTTGATCCCTTATTTTTTATAAGAAAATATTATTCTGTACTTTATTGGCTATGAAATATATGCATATATGCATATATTATCATTTTGCGTCACTCAAACAAATGTTGTATCTACTTTCAGAGCTGTTGTTTAATTAAAAAAAAATCTCTAGTAATCAGAATTGTCATTTCCTGGAGAATTAGTGAAGACACATTTAATACATTGCTTTAAAGCCAATCAGTTTTCACCTGGATCGAATGAGACGATCTGAGAACTGTGTGTTGACTACATTGTTTTAGAGTGGGGTAAAACTGCTCTTACAGAACTTTTCCTTAGTATAAAGCAATCAACATTTATTGAGAGCCATTAGAACAAACAACATTGTGAAATTTACTACATTTCTTACCGTGGCGTTCTTATTGAGGCATTATCTCCTTTATCATAGTGCCCTTGTTATTACTGCTACTACGGGAACTATTAACAGCTGATCTGGAGGGCTGATACTCAACACCAAATGAGCTAGTATTTGATAGACAAGTACTGCTTGTAGCTGAAGGCAAATGCTTATGTCCTCACTTTATTGATGAGGATGAGTGATTTGAGGGCTAGGTGGGGCCTCTGAACTTGACTCTGTCCTGCTGACTCCTGGATCGGGTAGCTTCACCTGTCGGTGGTTTTGATTTTCATCTATAAAATGGCAATAATGGTGATTGCAGCTACTTCTGCAAAATAGAGAGTGTTTCCTGAGATTTCACAGGCAAAGGCTGAGCACATGTCTGACTGGGGGGCGGGTTCAATGAAGATGAAATATTATTATTTTCTTGTTTTGTTTCTCAACATTCTTTAACATTAGGACCCTTGTAGTAAACTGCCCCTGATCTTGGTGCCAGGAAACGCTATTTTTTCTTTTCTTTCTTTCTATTTTCTTTTTTATTTTTGACCAGCTTGTTTATACTACATAGTCCTCACAACTCTTGAAACTGATGGTATTTCTCTCTTTAGAAGGGAAGCTCAGAGCCTGATGGGTGGCCTTTCCCTTACAATAGTATGGGAATTTGTTACATATGTTTTAAATGGTAAATTTACTGTTGACTCACTCTTAATATTCTTCCTTTATTTCTCTTTGCCCAGTTTAATTAATGTTTGTGTAGATGTGACCAAATACTTGACAGGAGCAATTTAAATGAAGAAAGGGTTATTTTGGTTTGTGATTTCATAGGCTCCATCCATGACTGCTTGGCCATTGTGGCAGTGGGTGTATGTGGCTGAGGAGAGTTCCTTTCCTCATGGCAGAGAAAAGGACTAGGGACCTAGTGTAACTTTAAAGTCACACCCCAGTGACCTACTTCCTCCATCTGTGTCCACCCCCAGAGTTTCCACAACCTCCCAAAGCAGTACCACCAGCTGAAGACCAGTCATTCACAGCAGGGGTCTGTGGCAGACACACTTCATATTGAAACCATCACAAATTGTAATGCACCCCTGTGAGCTGTCTCAGATATTGGCGTGGGGGCAGGGGGATGGTATGGAAACAAGTGATTTTAGTATAATGCATGTCCATACTGAAATGTCACATTACTCATCATTAACTTACTCCTTGATAAGTAGGTATTAACATTTCCATCTCTACTAATAGATCAGTTCTTGCTATAGCTAATCCTGTTGAAGGCGTGGGGTTTCTCTCAGACAAAGGAAAAGTTACATACATGGTCCTTTATGGCTTCTCTTATACTTTATTTTTATTTCCTTTGATCTTTGCTTCAACCATCTCTTACAGATTTGGGGGTGGGACTCATTTTAAAAACTCGTGAATCTGAAGTCTTTGGACTCACTCTCTAGAATAAGACTTTCCTGTTTGGCTGCAGCATAGGCAGTATTGAAGGTTACATGCTGTTATTCTATTTCTTTTTAAAAACATGTCAATTGATTGATTTACAAAGAAATGTTCCAAAGTCTAAATATTCCTAAACCTTCAGGCTATGCCACTAGTGTATTTGTTCCCTCAGGATGATGTACATGAGGTTGCACTGCGGCCTCTTTTTGTGGGAGAAATACAGACATTTAAATCCTCTCCCGCTTCCCCTCCTCCTTTCTCCCTTCTTCCTCCCTCCCTTTGTAATGATAACTTTTGAAGAACCTGGGTGGTTTGCCCTGTGGAATATTTTGCAGTCTGGATTTTGATTTAGTTTACCATGCTGCTGTGCCCCCTGAGTATCCGGTAAGTTCATATTTTGATGTGAGAACATAGCAAAGGCTTAATATGAGGGGAGAGGAGTTCGAGATATATATAACGCCCAGCTGTCCTTGTCTGATGTTAGCAGCTGTTGCACGTGCTATTGGCTCTTTACTCTTAGGATGATACTAAAGCGATCACTGTGGTGTTAGCTGAAAAGGCAGTGTGTGGTAGTGGTGTCATACACTGGAAACAGGAGTACTCAGACTGTTTGGGCGAAAAGCAGTGTTGTCAGGAATTGAAGAATACCTAGTTCTGGTCTTGGCTCCCTGCATAGAGCTCTTTGTTAATTTTCACATAATCTAACAG
This sequence comes from Acomys percivali, assembly GCA_907169655.1. Classification (NCBI taxonomy): domain Eukaryota; kingdom Metazoa; phylum Chordata; class Mammalia; order Rodentia; family Muridae; genus Acomys; species Acomys percivali. The sequence continues at coordinate 110,136,982 of OU015742.1, read as the reverse complement.
CAACAAGGGTGGCAGCAGCTAATACAAGTATTTTGTACCAGGTTCTGTGCAAAGTAGTTTGTGTGTGTGTGAATGTATGTATGTATGTATGTATGCATATATATTATATATAATGTATCTTATTTCTGTAACTACTCTATAAGGCAGACATTATCATCTGTATTTTGCACTTCAGAAAGGTTGAATGTCCAAGGCCATGACACTAAGAAGTCAGATATCAAAGGCCTGCAGCTTTGCTCCACACCAGTCATATGCTAATGAACACCTTGCTCTTTCATGTCTATAAAATGGATATATCGGCCTTGCAGAATAATATGTTATTTGTAAAGTTGCCTTGAAAAATGGTGTCAATGTTAAAACGAGATGCAACTGAGCTGACAGTACACAAACAAAGGAAGATGGTAGAAGCCTTTGTTTCTAAGAGTGAACATTTTGGATGGAAGGAAACCTCTAGTCATTTTCTAACTTACTTTCCCATAACTGTCACTGTTGAAGTATGAGAGAGTTTGCTTCTTTGCTAAAACAGAATGGCAGAGATTTTGTAGGGGGTGAACATCATGTGTCAGGGTGCCTAAAACTCCCTGTGCACTGTGACACCAATTACTCCATGGGCCAATTGCATAGGCGCGGTAAAGATATGCTTAAGTGAGTAAGACTAGAGTAACCATTCATCTATTTTTCTAAAAGGATAGATACTACAAGTAAATTAGTAATGGAATTTATAATATCTACCTCCTTAGCTGAGTGTGCTGGTGTATTATATGTTAAAATTATTTTTAACATGATTTTGCATATTTGAACTATTTGGTAATTAATAAATCTGTTTGAAGTACAGAGCATTACTGTTTGCATATATAGTAGATTAAGATTTAAAAAAAAGAACTATGTATTATCACTTACAGTAAATTGCAAGTGAGTACATGGAAAACTCCTGTGAGATCTGTGACTGTGGCCAGGCTCAGTGGCAGAGGGTCTGATGAATAATTACAGATATGCAAAGTGATGAATATATGGTTTTTTTCCTGACCTTTGGAAATAGGTTACTACAATGTTCCAAGGCAAAACTGGAATATTTGGGTTTTAAATCATTGCTTTTTGCAGTTCTTTTGTTAAGTCATATAACCTTATGCCATTTATGTTGAAAGAGCTAGGATTTCATTGTGATATTTCTAAAAGAGCTTTCTTATTTATTTTTAATTTTAAAAACTTAAGATTTATTTTTATTTTATATGTATGACTGTCTTGCTTACATGCAGGCATGTGTACCATGTGGGTGCCTGGTGCCCACGGAGGCTAGGAGAAGGCACTGGATCACCTGGAACTGGAGTTACAAATGGTTGTGAGCCACCATTTAGGTCCTGGGAATTGAATCTAGGTCTTCTGCAAGAGCAGCAAGAGCTCTAAACTGCTGAGTCAGGTTTCTAGCCCCCTGCACACACCCCTTTCCCCCCTCCCCCTCCCCCATTTTGTGAGACAGGGTCTCTTTTTGTATTCCTGATTGGCCTGGAACTCTTAGAGATCTACCTGTCCCTAAGTGCACCTCCATTCTTGCTCCTCTTTATTTTTATACCACAAGTCACCCTTTGAAAGTCTATGGCTTGGTGGCCATTGGTGTTTTCGCCAAGTTATACAAGTATCACCACTAGCTAATAATAATAATTATTATTATTTCAAATATTTCAGGAGAAGTTCTATGTCCAGGAGAAAGCACTCCTTGTTTCCCATTTCTGAGCCAGTAATATATCCAAAGCCTCTATAGATTTCCCTATTTGGAATGTTTTATATAATTGGCACTATTCAATGACCTTTTCTTGTCAATTTCTTGTAACGTTACACTTTTAGCAGATATTTGTTTTTTAATGACCAAATAATATCCTATTGCATTCCATTTAAAATATTTAAAAATTTCATTTATTTTATGTGTAAAAGTGTCTTGCATGTATGTCCATGTACCATGTGTGTAGTTGATGTAGTGAGGCCAGAAGAGGCTGTGGGATCCCGAGGAACTAGCATTAGAGATGCTTGTGAGCCACCATGTAAGTGTTGGGAATCAGGCATAGGTCCTCTAGAAGAACAGCCAGTGCTTCTAACTACTAAGTCATCTCCCCAGCACTTCCCTTTTGACTATTACTGTAACCTGTTTTTAGAGTAGACTTCTATAGCCACAACAGGCTAGGCTTGCCTACCTGTCCCCAGTATGCTAATTAAAAAAGCAAGTAATTGTGAAAAACAGAGAAAGAATTATTTTTTGAGGTCACATTGGGAAGAGAAGTGGATCAAAAAGCTTAATGACTCCAAGTCCAGCTTTGAGATACCTATTGAGCATTAGACTTAGATAAAAGAACCTGGGCAAGAGGCAGGAGCTAGTCGGCTCAGAGTAGTTCCAATCCAAGTGTGATCTGGTTGATGATGTCTCAGTTCTGGTTCCTCACTGTGGTCCAGAAACATTCTATTGCTGTCTTTGCTTATGAGGGTTAGTCTGGTTCCTACACAATCATTCCTGCTTCTTGGTACAGCCTTGCCTTCCTGGATAATTTATCTGTATTCACTCCCCACCACTGAGCGAGTGAGCGTGCGTGCATGCGTGCGTGCGTGCGTGTGTGTGTGTGTGTGTGTGTATGTGTGTGAAGAGAGATGCTCTAAGTCTCCTAAGAGGTTTTGCAGTTCCTGGAATCTTGCAGTGGCCTAAGAGGAACGATTAAGGACAATGACTGATATCCGAGTCTTCAGCCAAAATAAGGAAAGTGACAAACACAAAGTGAAGGCTTTCATCCTGCTTTTAGTTTCCTTCTGGGCCCAAGTGGGGGACAGTGCTGCTCACCAAAAGGAGCTTCTGCACAGCCATTGCCTTTGAAGAGTGCTGCTATGACAGTCACGGACAGGTTTTTACTTGGGCATATGATTTTATTTTTTCTTGCGTGTACAAGAACTAGAATTGCAGATCATATGGTAATACTGTGTTTAACAATTTTATGAACTGTGAAGGTGTTTACCAAAATGGCTGAAGCCTTTTACACATACCATTAGCCATCCTTCTTGGTGACATATCACTGTAAATCTGATTCTGACTTCTGAGTCGAAGTTGAGCAGCTTCTCAGAGGTGTCTTGACCATTTGCACATCTTCCGTGGGTAAACATCAGTTCAGATCTTTTGCCCAGTTTTAAAAGTTGAATTGTCTTTTTATTATTGAGTATACAATTTCTTCACGGTTCAGGTTGCAAGTCCCACATCGGATGCATGATTTTCGAATATATTCTCCTCTTCCGTGTGTGTTTTTAAAACTTTCTTAGTGGTATCCGTTGAAATACAAAATAATTAAGTTTCGATAAATCTAACTGATTGATTTTTTTTCTTGTCATATCTAAGAAACCATTGCCTAGTCGAGATTCAGTGTTAACATTTATGTCTTTGCTAGCTCAAGTTATTTTTGCTATGTAGTATGGGCTAGATCTTAATTATTTTTCAGTAAGATAAAAGCTATGATGGGCAGTGGTGACACACCCCTTTAACTAGCAATTGGGAGGCAGAGGCATGAGGATCTCTCTGAGTTTGAGGCCAGCCTAGCCTACAAAGTGAGTTCCAGGACAGCCAGGGCCTCACAGAGAAAGCCTGTCTTGAAAGAGACAAACAAACAAAAAACCCGAAAACAGATAAAACCTACTATCTTCCAAATACACATAAAAATAGTATTTTGTGACTCAGTTTGCTTAGCAACATTGTAATTGCTTTATGATTCTGCCACTTCATTAGTTTCTCCTCTGATTCCTTGCTAATGCATATTTTGTTGTTCTTTAAATGGAGTTTCTTTGTTTCTTTACCATGACCATATTAACCTTTGCCCTTATGGTAGAATGTGGCAACTAGTCTAGCCTGTTTTCAAATCAGAGCTCTGCACGTCTGGTAGCTGGCCTTTACACTTCTTGAACACTTGCTCATGAATGCGTATGGTACTGTATACAATATTGGGGATAAGAGGCTTCACCTACCCAAATATTATTGTAAAAACGGTGTTTCAGAAAGAACACAGGGTCTGGAGCTCATGTGTTTATAGTTGCAATCAGTTTTTGTTTTTCTTGTATCATTTTACGTGAAAAGGAGTTGAGTGCATCATAACTCACAATGTTTAAAATTTAAACAAGAGCATTATATCCATCAGTATAGTAGGAGAAATAGAATTCCTAAAGCAGTTGGGTTTACTTTTTAATCATTTGAATGGATAGAATTATTGCTGTTGGGCGTGGTGACACACACCTGTAATCCCAGCACTCTGGGAGGCAGAGGCAGGTGGAACGTTGAGTTCCAGGCCAGCCTGGTCTACAAAGTGAGTACAGAACAGCCAAGGCTACACAGAAAACCCTGTCTCAAAAAACCATAAGAAAAAAAGTTGATTTTTTTTTTTTTTTTTATTCAGCTAGGACCTGCTCTTGGTATTGAGTCCTCACCTCATCAAAACCGTTAATTCCGAAGCCCCAAATTCAACTCAGCACCTCACTAGGCCAGAGCAGTACAAAGTAGTGTCACCAAGCAGCTCTTTTGTTTTGCTTTCCTTTTCATATAATTCAGAATTAAGCTGTTTTGAGGAGACAATGATTGTTTGGGGGTTCATTTGGAGTTTAAAAAAAATCAATGAAATCCTTTTCTAAACCAAGAATTTGTGTCTTGTCCCTTTGAAATGCCAGAATTGTTATGAAAGTTGCTTTGTGACTACGTGTTTTCTGGACCTCTGCTACTACTTGGCTATGGCCAATTATAACTACCCCCCACCCCACCCCCTTTTAATGCTGAGTTCTGATACCTCCATTTACAGTACTGTTGGATGATTAGTTGAGGGGATTTGTGCCTATGTTTGCAGGTAGCTAGAAAAGGAATGTTTTTTTCTTGTGAGCACAAGTTTTTATTTATGTTGGAGCACTGGACCTTGGAGTCAGCAAATGCCCCCATCCAGTGTTATTCTGAATTTTCATGATGGCTATTGACAATGAGAGTTTTCTCATGTGTTTATTGGCAACTCTTTTTATTTTTTAATTTGTTCACTTTACATCCAATTGTAACCCCCTCTCTCATAGCCTCCCGCTCCCCCTCCCACCCTGATTCCCCCTGTCCCTCGCTTAGTCCTCAGAAAGGGGGAACCCTCTTCCCCTACCATCTGGCCCCAGCCTACTAAGTCTCATCTGGACTGCCTGCATCCTCTTCTGTGGCCTGGTAAGGCCGCCCTGCCAGGGGGAAGTGACCAATGAGTGGGCACTAGAGTCCATGTCAGAGGTAGTTCCTGCTTTCCGTGTTATGGGACCCACAAGGAGACTGCACTGCCTATTGACTGCCTCTGAACAAGGGGGTCTAGGTCCTCACCGTGCGTGGTCTTTGGTTGGTGCATGTAAAAGAAACTTTTATTTGCCTGTCTCAGTTGTTGTCTGGGAGGCTTACTGCCTCTGTCTGCTAACCCAGGCCTAGTCCTGGAAGCTTCTAGCCTCCATACAATCTAACCGAGGCCTAGGTTAGGCCTACGATGTTTTCAGCCTCTGAGACTTACTGCTGAATAGGCTCACCGTTTCTTGTTCTTACTGAGCTCTGGGCTGGCTGGTTCAAAGCAGCTGTTCTGGCTCTAATTTCCTTTCCCAGCTGATTTATTCAATCTGGCTTCTCTTTTGGCCCCTGAATTTCTCTGCTTGGCCTCAAACTAACTCCAGTAATCTGCTCTAATCTTCTGGATCCTTCTCATTCTCTGGCTTGGTCTGTCTTCACAGGTTTGTGTCTTGCTTGTTCTCTCATTCAAGCTTTCCCTGTAAAACTCTCCTGGTAAAACTTCTCTCTGTCTGTCTGTCTGTCTCTCTGCATTGCCCCTTAAATAGCTTCCTTTTCCTCTCTCTTCCCATGAGAGTTGGGCATATCCTCTTCTGTCAAATCTTTCTCTGGCTCTTCACTTTTTCTTCTACTCAGTTAGGCATCACTTTCAAACATGGGTGCTTCCTTATACAAACCATCCCACTGTTTGGGATTAAAGGTGTGCTTGTAATCCAGCTGGATCACACAGAGGGTCACACAGACCTAGAAGGTCTTTGCATGTGATCCCTTCCCAGAGCAGCCAAGTTCTGGATTAAAATTTCTCTACAGGCAGCTTTAGCAGAAATGGAATTAAGACTGTAAAACATCTGTTTGCCACAGGTGGTTCTTTACCGGCTTTACATATTCTTGGTCAGGTCTTAACTCTTTGTTTAATAGCATCATCTATTTCAAAATGCACCAAAATCAAGGGATAATGTATCAATTATTCCATGTACTGTTCATCCAGTTTATTTGAATCCTTAACATTTTGTCCTAACATGGGGAAGTGTGGGGGTGGGATCAGTCCCATTTCCTGAAGAAAATAGTATCACAAATGCTTTTGTCTCCATGGGTAATATAATTGTTTTGTGTGTTTTAAGCTTTAGATATATACTGTAATATGGTGTTTCTCAACCTGTTGGTCAAAACCCCACTGGGGTTTGAATGACCCTTTCACAGGTCTCACTTATCAGACATTTTTATTACAACTCATAACAGTAGCAAAATTACAGTTATGAAGTAGCAACAAAACAATCTTAGGTTGGGGTCACACCATAAGGAGCATTAGGAAGGTTGGGAACCACTGCTGTAATATACTGTTGTAATATGCATTTTTCTCATCGTTTTTCCCCTGTGATTTCTATTTCATGGTTATACCACAATTTACTCATCTGCTCTCTTTAGTGCATTTTGTAGGCAGTCTTCAGTGTTGTCTTATTGGACAGAGGTACAGTAAACATTTAGTCTGAGACATTTTCATTTAAATATGCATTCCTTTCTATAGAGAGTATATGAGCGAGAGCAATGGAGAGAGAATGAGTGAGCAAATTTGTGTGTATTTGTAAAGATTAGAGATCACTGTGAAGGAAAAGTATAGTATATATCTCTTCAGCTGTGGGAAATAGTTTGACATTATTTTAAGGTTTTAGATTTTTATTGTTATTTTTAATAATATATATGTGAGGGTGTCTGAGGATACGTTTATGCAGAGTCCAGAAGAAAGTGTCAGATCCCATGGACCTGGAGTTAAAGGCAGCTTTGAGCCACCCAGAGTGGGTTTTAGAAATTGAACTTGTGTCCTGTGCAAGAGCAGTACAGGCTGTTACCACTGAGCCATCTCTTCAGCTCCTCACTCTCCCCTCACATTTCCATCACAAAAGTACATTAAAAAATAAGATTCATGAGGTTCTAAATGGTAGCACTTTTTTAGGTTCAGCAGTCTCTTTGGCTAGTTCTGGAAGAATTTGGTACGGTAAGGAAATGTTTATCCTAACAAATGCTCAGGCTTTGGAGCTGTGCGGCTCAGGCCTGTGACTGATGCATTCTGGTACAAGGCCAGTAGTATTCATTTAACTAGGTTAGCTGCAAATAGCAAATTCTTTTGACAACAGTCCAATCTTACACATATTGCTAATAGCTTGCAAATAGTTTACGTTGCTTGCATTTTATTTGAGTAAACCTCATGTAGAGCAAATAAGGGAACAAGATAATAGCCCCTAGCAGTTATGTCTTCAAATGAGTATTACTCATATCAATAAATGTGATACTTGATAATAAAAATATGCTTATATGTATTAATAAAATATATATAATTGTTAAGTTTGTATGGCTTAAAATTTTAATATAGAAAGATACCTAAGGTGATTTCATGCCAAATAAGTATGATTAAATGGAGTGTATTGAGTCTCCAGTGAGTCTGCAGAATTAGTACAATAATAATTACTATCTGTAACTTAAAGGTAGAGATGCTTATAGCATCCTAACACATTCAGAAGCAAGGTTTTGAACTGGAAGTAAGGGTGCTTAGCACATTTTTGACCTTTAAACTCCTGGCATAAGAAGGAAGCAGAAAGAGCAAATTAGAAATGGTGCAAATTTTAAAACTCTCAAAACCACCTCCAATGACATAGTCTTCCAACAAGGCCACACCTCCTAATCCTTCCCAAAACAGCGTCCCAACTAGGGTCCAAGCATCCAAACCTCTGAGCCTGTGGGAGGCAGTCTCATTCAAATCACCACACTAAGTAAAGTTAAATTGTCCATTCATAGTATTGTCCTTAGACAAGAGTGTTTGTTAATTTTGTGTCTTTTAAAAAGTTGCATTTTAGCAACCCCCACCCCCAGCATGCACCCAAGCACACACTCACACACTTTTCCTTTTTAAGACAAGGTCTCATGTACCCCAGGCTGGCCTTGATATGTAGTTGAGAGTAGCCTTGAACTTCTGATTAACTTGCCTCTGTTTTCCCAGTGCTAGGATATCAAACATGCACCTCCACAACTGGTTTATGTGGTACCAGGGATCAAACTTACAGCCTTGTGTATGCTGCTAGAGAAACACTCTACTATTTGGGCTCTATCCCCAGCCCCTTTTTTGCGCTCCGCCCCCCCTCTCAACCACACATTGGATTGGTTGTTAAAAACAAACCTCAGAAACTCTCAGTGAATCTTTTACAAGAAAGAAGGTTCTAGAAATTGGTCATTTACTTCTGCTTTTGTTTTGTTTTGTTTTTAAGATTTATTTATTATTATGTATACAGTGCTCTGCCTGCATGTATACCTGCAGGCCAGAGGAGGGCATCAGATCACATTATAGATGGTTATGAGCCACCATGTGGTTGCTGGGAATTGAACTCAAAACCTCTGGAAGAGCAGTCAGTGCTCTTAACCACTGAGCCATCTCTCCAGGCCCTTACTTCTGTTCTTATCCAAAACAAGCCATGGCTGCTTAGACAGTTCAAGCTCAGGGCTGTTTGAGTGTGGTATGTATGCTGTTTGGTAGGTGTAGCAGGCTGAGCCTGGCCTGAATGCTGGGAAGATGCAGGCACAATGAACCCTGGTCTAGAAAATGAGGATATAATTTCTTTTCTCTCCTGATTATTAGTTGGTAGCTAAGGTTATTGTGTAATTCAAATGCTGATTTCTGTATCCCCCATATCTTCTTGCAAGCCTTGTTCTGAGAATGTTCTGTCTCAATGTTGTATAAACACTGCTCCCCCAACTAGTTGATCACTTCTCTCTAGCAGAGCTGCCTTGCCAGGCCACAGAGGAAGAGTATGCAGGCATCCAGATGAGACTGTGATAGGCTGAGGTCAGATGATAGGGGTGGAGGGCTTCCCCTTTCTGAGGACTAGGGAAGGGGAGGAGGGGGGCATGAGGGAGGGAGGGTGGGACTGGGAGGTGATAAGGGAGTGAACTACAATCAGGATGTAAAGTGAACAAATTAAAAAAATAATTTAAAAATCATTGTAAAAATAAAATAATATCCAGTTTAAAAATAGAAGAAAAAAACCAACCCCACCCTGCTCCCTAGTTCTACCCTTATATGCCAATAAAGCAGCTTACAGCTAGTTGCTGAGCAGGGGAGAGAAAAAGCTGAACTTTCTACCAGGTAGGGGAGGAGGAGTTAGAAGAAAAAGTAGGGGATTCAGCCACAGGCAGGGGTGCAGGAGGATGAAGCAGATTCAGCTGGAGCAAAAAAGAACTAAAAAGCAAGTAACTTGGGGATTTTGGCAAAGATGGAGTCACGATAACATAGAGGGTTAAGAACAGACTTAAACTGCTCAAGATTGTGTTGTAAAGCTTTATAAACAAATATAAAAGAGTCTCAATATTTTGTGTGAAAGCTGGGTTAAGAAATAAGCTAAAAGAAGAAATACAGTTATATAAAAATGGCTTCAACAGGTTTTGTTTTTGTGTTTTAAACTGAGGAGCATTAGCTGCTGTTAACCAATGCAAACTAATGCCCATACTTGAGAAACGTTAGTCAGTCAATGCTTATAGTAATCGGTGTGTACATTTCACAGACTTCTCTCAGCTCGCTTCAGTTCTCATTCAAATCATTGCCCTTTTTTCTTTTCTACTTAGTAGTGTCATTTTTTTTTAACTTTTATTTTCTACCTCTGATGTACTCATTGCTGTGAAATTGCTTCTCTAACTGTATCTCATTGTACTTTCCTCTTTCTATCCAGATTCCTTTTATTAAAAAACTGTACTACTGTTTTTTCCCTACATACTTCTCTCAACCATATATGTTTATACACACCCTTCACACACCATTATATTGGGTTACACAGAGCTTTAGTATCTGATGATTTTGAATGATAGAAGGCTGTGTGTACACTTGATACAGGCCTTGTGTTTTCCCAGTGGCTTAAACTGATGCCATTTACACACACACACACACACACACACACACACACACACACACACACACA
>OU015742.1:110091890-110126712 GCA_907169655.1 Acomys percivali | reverse complement strand
CACACACACACACACACACACACACACACACACACACACACACACACTCTTTATTTTTACTTTGACTTTTATAAGAATTTCAGTTTGTAAACTTTTACCTTCCTGTTCAGGGTCCCTCTTTTCTGATATGCTTTGGGATCCCTTCTGCTCATCACTCCCCTGTCTTTGCACACTACCCACCATCTTCTAGATCTGGTGTGTACCAATATTCTCTGTGCCTGTGATTAGGTTTATATCCACGGCTACACTTAGCTTCTTCTCTTCTCAGCCAGGTCTTCTTGGACTTTCTTCATTTGGAGCTCAGGTCTTTCTCACATGTGTGAGGTCTGTCCACACTGAGAAGGTAGTGATGCTACTCAGAAACCAAAGATGACCCAAATAAAAAGGGAATGAATTTTGTGTTTATGCATCAGAATACTAACTATGAGTAAGAGGTCACTACTCTGCAAACTGTTCTATATGTAGACCAATCTCAGTTTGTAGGAAAAAAGCATACCTCAAAGTTTGTTTTTTCCTGTGTGGTTAGAAAAAGATTTCTTACAGCACTACAAAGGCATAGTCTTTAAGGAAAACACTGATGCACTGGGTCTTGTCAGGTAAGGACCTCATCCTTGGAAGTGCTGTGAGATACACAGATGCAGAAGAAACAGCTAGATCTGTCTCGCACAGATCTGAGTTCAAGGCCAGCCTGGTATAGAGCAAGTATCAGATAAAGAAAAACTTAGGTCCAGGCATGGCAGTACATGCCTTTAATCCCAAAGGAAGGAGAAGTTAGTTTGTAGAAGGAAGCACCTATGTTTAAAAATGATGTCTAATTGAGTGGCAGAAAAGGTGGTAAATCAGAGATTTGACAGAGTCTTTTCAGAGAGAGGAGGCAGTTTTACTAGGACAGTAATAGAGATATGGGTTGCAGAGAGAGAGAGAGAGAGAGAGAGAGAGAGAGAGAGAGAGAGAGAGAGAGAGAGAGAACTCAGGTAAAGATGGAACAGGCCAGAAAATGAGAAGAAGCCGGAAGATTAGAGCAGATTGCTGAGTTAGTTTGAGGCCAAGCAGAGCAATTCTGGGCCAAGAGAGAAGCCAGACTGAATAAGACAACTAGGAGAAGAATTTGAGCCAGAACAGCTGAGTTGAACCAACCAGCCCAGAGCTCAGAAAGAACAAGTAAGGTTGAGCTTAGTAAGCAGTAAGTCTCAGAAGCTGAAAACATTCTAGGCCTAGGTTATATTGTATGGAGGCTAGAAGCTTCCAGGACTAGGCCTAGGTTAGCAGACGGAGGCAGTAAGCCTCGGAGACAACAACAGAACCAGGAGAATACAAGTTACTTTTTCGTTTACCCAAAAGACACTAATCAGCATATCACAGACATTTGCATATCAGTGTTTATTGTATTCTTCACAGTAGGTAAGCTATGGAACTGAGGTAGGTGTTGGACAAAAGGAAACAGGTTAAAAAAATGTGATGTGCACAATGGGAAAATTTCAGCCGTAAGAAGAAAGCGTTGTTGTTTGTAGGATAGTAGATGCAGCTGGAGATAATCATTAAGCGAAAGAAGCAGTCTCAGATAAAGACATGTTCTCTCATTTGTGGTTCCCAGATTCTATATAAATATGTACAATCATTTATGTATATATGACATGAAAGGAGAAGCAAAACAGTCAAAGGGAACAAAAAGGACTAATGGGATGGAGAGGAACAAGGGTACTAGGATAATGTATAGTACTTACTTGGAGGAAAATGCCCTCATGTATCACAGTATCATGTACAATGGACATGCACAGTGAAAGCGACTCTTTACCATTTGATTAATCTATTCAAGGCTTTTATCAGATAAAATATAATCGCCTGTACAAGGACCACTGGGAGCCATTTTCTCCAGCTGTGCTTACTCTTGGAGACACTGTACCCTATACTCTGGGATGCCAATGTTAGAAAACAGACTTATTAAAGGATTTGAAATCTAAGAGTCAGAGAAAGGAGAACAGTTTATAAAATAGTGCATTTGTGAGAACTGATTCCATACAGCTTAAACTTAAGATGGATTTTCACAACAATATCTTCATATACAGTGGTGATTTTAAAATGTTTAATTTATGTTGCTTGAACTTCTGTTCATTAAGCATTGGCTTGGAGGTACCTCTGAGGGGCTAAGGCTGCAGCTCATTAGAATGCCTGCTTAACATATATGGAACCCTAGTTTTATTCCCAGCAATACGATCTCTCCCTCACACCCAAAAGACCTGCCCTGAATTAGGCTGCTTATAAATTTTTAAATTCTTCAATGTTATTGCTATATTTTACTTAAAATTAATTTATTTTGTGTATGTGTGTGCACCATACACATGCAGTGCTCTCAGAGGCCAGAGGAGAGGGTTGGATCGCCTGTTTCGGGAGTTACAAATGGTTCTGAACCACCAATGAACCTGGGTCCTCAAGAAAAGCAGCCAGTGCTTTGAACCATTTAGCCATCTCTTTACACCCTCCCCCTCCCCAACACACCTTCTTTAAAGTTTCACAATAGAGCTGTAGTTACGAGTGAGAAAAGTAATTTTGGAAATTTACCATGGAATACAAGGGAAATTGGCATCAAGAGTAAGGTTAGAATTTAGTCCTGTGTATAGGGAACTTGGAGATTTTAGAGTGGTATATAGTGGGCGAGTAGGAAATAGGGATGCTGTTTTACTAAAAATGACTAGGGTAGTACTTCCGGGAAGCAACAACTCAGGGGAAGTAAACACTTTCATCAAGTCCTTGTTTAATGATTCCTGTTCATTAAACTTCCTCATACCTCAGGTTTCTTTAGTGTCCCCCCACCCCTCTCTGAGGCTAGATGTAAATGGAGATTAGGAGGAATCTGAAAAAGATAAAAGCAAATAAAAATAGATTCAGTTCTAATTAAAATAGACTCAGTTGTAATTAATGCTGTAGTAAAGCTTTGTAAAGCAAGCTTTGCGGACTTGCCTGCCAGTTGAACTATAACTTACGACATTTGTTTTATGAGTAGATGCTCATAAAATGCTAATAAATGACTAACATGCAGTTAAAACAGAATATAATTTGTCTTAGAGGACAGGGATTTCAGAATAAGGATAAGAATTAAGGGAACAGCCAGCCATGGTGGCACACACTTGTGATCCCAGCACTCAGGAGGCAGAGGCAGGCTGATCTCTGGAGTTTGAGGCCAGCCTGGTCTACAAAGCAAGTCCAGGACAGCCATGTCCTGTCTCAGGAATTCTATAATCAGGGATTAATTAATCTGAACAATAAACAGTACATCCTCAAACAAGATCCTGTAGGAAGTTTGCTCAATCAGAGCCGGTCAATACCCAGAAAGAAACAATTCACACCAATGCCAGCTATTTTTTTTCTTTTTGTTTGAGACAGAGTTTCTCTGTGTAATCTTGACTGTCCTGGACTCACTTTGTAGAGCAAGCTGGCCTTAGACTCACAGTGATCCACCTGCCTCTGCCACACTGGGTGCTGGGATTAAAGGCACATGCCACCATGCCACACTCTAATGCCAGATTCCAGAGAGATGCAGCAGTGCACAACTGACAGGGTAGTCAGAGGTTGGAAGCAATTCTGGGGTACATCACGATTCAGACCTTGCAAATACCAGATCACCTCCAGAGATCTCTCATGCCTGCTGAACTTCCCCAAATCAATGGCTCCTGACAGCATGTCAGAGGAGGGAAGCAGTTCCACGGGTGCATCACGGTACAGACCTTGCCAATACCGGATCACTTCCTAGACAGCCCACAAGCCTAGTGAGCTCTCTTAACAGGGTGGCTCTTGGCATTGAAAGTTCCATACATTTATGCAGTATATATTTATTACATATCTATTCACCATGGCTTCCTTCCAATTCTTCTTCTTGCTCCTTACCCAATCTCCTTTCATGTTCTCTATTTTATTAATAGAAATCTCCATGAGTCCAGTTACTGCTGTCCATATGCACATGAATGTGTGGCCATTTACTGGGGCATGAGAAACCTATCTACATCCACTCATAGCAGCTGAGGTTACCTATAGAAGACCTGCACAAGTTACCTTTTTTTTTTTTTTTTTTAATACCAGCTCCTTATCAGATCTATGGTTTGCAGATGTTTTCCAGGGCCTAGGTTATCTTTTAATTTTGTTGACTGCTTTTTCGCTTTTGTAGCCTGAGTTTTGGTGTGATTATCAAAATGAAGTTTCCAAAGCCAAAGATGCTCTCTCCATGTTTTATTTGATTTTACTTTTGTTTTTGTATTTTGAGACAGGGTTTCTCTGTGTAGCCTTGGCTGCCCTGGAACTCTCTCTGTAGACCTGGCCTCAAATGCAGAGAGATCAGCCTGTCTCTGCCTCCTGAGTGTTGGGTTTAAAGGCATTGCACCACCACCGCCTGGCATATTTCCATTTTTTAATTTAAAAGTTTAATGATTTTAGGCTTTATGTTTCTTTAGTCATGATTTTGTTGTATAATATGACATTTGAACTCAATTTATTTTATAGGTGATCATTCTAAAATCCTACTTGTTTGTTTATTTATTTGTTGGAGGGGTAGGACCTTACTCTGTACTCTGTTCTGGCCTCCAACTCTCAGCTCTTGTCTCTGCTTACAAGGCCTGGAATTACAGCCTATACCACCATGCTCAGCTACAAATGTTGTTACAAATAAGACATTAACTAGATAAAATGGCACAAATAAAAACATTCAGGTATGAAGACTACAGCAGCCATGTACTGTTCTCAATTTTGATCTAGCTTGCTTTTAACACAGTGACTTACCCTTCAATTATTTGCCATTTAAACTTCCTTTGTTATACCGTCTGATTTAGCTTTGTGTTGTTAACAGGTACAGTGAACAAGCTTTTAAATTGTTGCAGCAAGTCTTGAAAACCGTTAAACAGTGTAGCCTGGCCTGCCTGGCTCTGTCTGAGTGGCCTTGGGGACCTCCCAGGATACAACTTTTCTGATCTTCAGGATCTATCCTTGGTCTCCTCTCTATAAAGACTCTTGAAAGGTGGATGTCACGTGTATATTCTTTTTGATATTTTCTTGATTATTCATGGAAAATTTACAGATATTCATCATATGAAAAAGATCAGCCATATTTAGCATAATGAACTTGAACTCAGATTTTTTTTCTAGTGGCAAAATATGGACATGTTTCAGTTTTATTGTATTTCGGATTTTAAAAATGTTTTAAATAATTCCTCATAAATATTATTTTTAGTTCTCTGTGCAAAACACCATGAATTATTCTTTCTTAGAAAATAATCTTATTAAGTGGGATCCAAAATTATAAAATGTATCAGGTACAACCCAGTATTTCCAGTTTTAGAGTTAACCTTAGCTTCCACACCCACCAGTTTCTTTGTAAGTCTTTTGTAAACAAGCAGAATATCTGAATGACTGTTGGGCAATTAACTTAAAATTTTTCCACCAGCTTGCTTACCATTAAGACCTAGAGATGGATCACTGATAAATAATTGCATTCTTATTTATTTCTTTATAGGCATATTAGTGAGATGCCTCTTTTGCAAACAATATTGCAAATTTTTTTAGCTCTTTTTTGGAAAATGAAGGTTAATCTCATGGGGAGAAAAACCTATTTCTTATATTTTATCCTTTCACAGTGGGTATGTGTTTCAGATTTTTGGCTTTTGCCCACCTTGACTTGTAGGTTGTTTAGGTCTTTTTCTCCTACAGAGAGAGTGCCATTACTTTAAATCTAGTCTGGTTAGTTTATTTCTAGGAATTGAATCCAGGGCCTCTAGTTTGCTAGGTGACTTTGAGCTACACCCATAGCCCATTTGCTTTGCTCTCACACAGCTAACTCTCTACCACTTGATCTATGTACACATTTAACATAGTACGCTATGTAGTGACATTCCAGGCACTGTCCTAGGCCCACTGCTCAGTCTCTTCACTTTGCTCAGTACTTCCTTAAAGACTGCAAAGTCCAGGGTCCGTGTGGATTTGGACTTAGGTTTGTAGTAGCCTGAAAAACTCTGCAGAGCTCCTAGGAAGGGAAGGGCCGAGTGGACCTGCGCTGTCAGTGGGAAGGGTGAAGAGGAGACAGTGCTGATGTGATTTCAAGTAGACTGGAAAGGTTTCGGGCTCAAGGGGGATTGCCTTTTGTGTAAGGGGTTTATTAGGTGTTGATGTCACAGAGACAGCATGCTGCAGGCTCTGAGGGGAGTTCAGGGTCGATTGGGTCTTCCTGAGTGGACATGTGTCTTCCCCAGTTTCTTTCATTAACGCTTCATATTTTTCTTAGTAGAGACCATTTATTTCCTTGGTTAAGGTTTTCCTTTCTTTTCTTCTTCTTTTTTTTTTTGGTAGGCATTTCATTTTGTATGTTTCTATGGCTATTGTGAATAGTATTGCTTTCTTTATTTTTACTTTTTAGTTTATTGTTTATATATGTGGTGTATTCATATCTACACAGGGATGTTTGCTTGTGCCTGTGTTTGCGGAGGCCAGTGGTCAGTGTTGAGTGTTTTCTTCATTGCTCTCGACCTTAATTTCTGAGACAGGATCTCTCACGGAACCTGGAGCTTGCTGTGTTGGCTAGACTAGCTGGCCAGAAGGCCCCAAGGCACTGGCTGTGTCTGTGCGCCTTCTCCATGCCCGCTCCATTGTTGGGATTACAGTTAGGCATCACTACACCTGGCTTTTTCATGGCTGCTGTGGATCCAAATTTATATCTTCATGCCTGTGCAATAAGCCATTGAGCCATCTCCTCAGCACCCAGGATTGCTTTCTTGACCTATTTCTCAGCAATTTTGTTACTGCTAAAGGTTGATTTTTGTCTCTTGCAACTATACTGAATTTATTAATTAGATTTTGGCGGCACTTTTAGAATTTTAGAATATAAAACTTTGTTATCTGAAAATGGCTAATATGACTTCCTTCTTTCCGTGTTGATGCCATTCACTTCTCATCCTTGCTCAGGCTAAGGTCTCCAGCCCTGCGCTGAATAGCAACAGTGGGAGTGACAGCGCCCTCTTATCTTTAGATCCCACGCAGTTTGATGTTGCCTATGGTGTCATATGTGGTCTTCATGGTATTGCAGTACTTTCTTTCTGTTCCCTTTTCTTTTCTTTTTTCTTTTTGCTATGCTAAGATAGTGGCTTTTCTTGTTGCTTTTCCTACATATGTTGAGATGGCCATGTGGGTTTTGTCTCTTGGTTGATATAATGTAATGTATGGACTGATTTGCGTATGTTGGATCATCCCAATTGATCTTCCATGCATAATCTTTTTTTAAAATGTGCTGTTGGTTTAGTTATGTTCATCAAATACGTTAGCTTATAGCTTCCTTTTGAAGTGCTCTTGCCTGGAGTAGGCATCAAGAGAATGCTGACCTTTAGGGCAGTTTTGAAGAGTCTCCTCTCCTTTAATTTTTGTGACATAGTTTGAGAATTGTTTGTTCTTTAAAAATTTGGTAAGAACATAACTGACATGATCTGTGTGCTTTGCAGATACTTAAAAATATTATTGATTTATTATCATTACTCATTGTTTGCTTCTTCAAGTTTCCTATGTCCATATCATTCAGTTTTGGTAAGCTATGTGTTTAGAAATGTTTCAGCCTTTCTGTTTGTTGGCATGCATTTGTTTATAGTATTTTTTAATGATCCTTTGCGTCTCTTGGTAGAGGTCAGTATGTCCCCTTTTCATTTCTGATTTTTTAAAAGTGAGCCTCCCTCTACTCTTGGTGAGTGCAGCTAAATCTCCATCAATTTAATCTTTTCAAAAATCCAACTCTTAAAAAAAAATTCAAACTCTTCATTTTGTTTTATATTCTGTATTATTTTAAACCATACTTGTTTATGTTCTAATCTTTATTATTCCTTTTACTAATTCTAGGTTTGGTTTGTACCTACTTTCTATCTTTTCAGTTGTATCATCAGGTAGTTTTTATGAGATATTTTGTCCTTTATGTATGCATTTACTGTTATAAACTTCCATTTTAAAAAAGATTTTAAAATTTCAATTATGTGTATGTATATGTTGTTCCTTGTGGGGGTATACACACAGGTGCCTATGGAGGCCAGAGGTATCAGCTCCTCTGGAGCTGAGGTTACAGGTGGCTTTAAGCTGCCTTATGTGGGTCCTGGGAATTGAATTTGGGCCTCTTGCATAAGCAGTGCATGCTCTTAACAGCCAAACCAAACAGTTTTGGTATCGTCAACACCATAACTTCCAACTTAATAGTGCTTTTGCTGTATCTTGCTAGTTTTGGTTTCTATTTTCATTTGTTTCAAGAACATTTTCAGTTCCCTTTTGGTATCTTTATTGGCTCAATGGTTAGTAGAGTATGTTGTCTGATTTCCATGTTTTTATACATTTCTAACGTTCCCTGTGCTGATTTTTAGTCCAGCTCACTGAGACAATATATGTTGTGGTTTCTCAATATTTATTTATTTAGTTAGTTAGTTTTTGACTATTGTGACTCGTTTCATGGCTTAATACCCATTCTCTCCTAGGGCATGTTCCTTGTGCTGATGAGAAGAATGTATATTCTGCATCCATTGGGTGAACTGTTTTAATAATGTCTGGTACATTTATTTGTTCTATAGTACAGTTTAACTTCAATGTTTCATTGCTGCTTTTTTTCCTTTGCTGGGGGAGTCCTTGAATGACCTCTGTCTATTGATGAAAATGAAGTGCCATTGTTCTATTATAGCCCACCCCTTTATGTCTCATTTGTTTGCTGTACATTATTGGGTGAGTTCAAGCATTGGGTGTATATGTATTTATAGTTACTACTTTATGTTGTTGAATTGACCCTTTCTCGTTGGATGGGAGTTTCTTCTACTTTAAATATATTTCATTAAATGGAAGTATTACTATTTTTTTAAAATATTTGATTTCTGTTTGCATGGAATATTCCCCCACCCATCTGCTCTAAATCTCGTAGGTTTCTTGACTGGTACAGTCTCTTAAGGTAACAATGACATCACTGAGTCTAGGTATGTTTATGTATTCAATTAGTCTAAATATTTTAGTAAGTTTAATCTGTCTGGATTCAGAGTTATTGATGCATTAAGAGATTACTGCTGCAATTTAGACTTTTTTCATATTTGTTTTTATATATGATTGCTCCTTCTCTTGCTGTCTGTTTTTGTACTATGGTCACTTTCTGTATTGATATGTTTTTTCCCCCTGTATCTTTTCTATACCTGCTCTTTTGGTGGGTTACATATATTTTTGTGTTTTCATGATGCTAGTTAAAATCCTTTGACTTCTGAATTTAGGATTGCCTCAGGTGTTTATTGTAAACCAGTGTGATGCTAATGCCTCTACATTCTGTTTTGGAAATTATTGATTGCTGGAGGGTGGCTTTTCTGAGTATTGTTTTCTTTGGTAGCAAGTTTTTTTTTTCTTTCCAGATCTGTTTTTGCCTGGCCTATAAAGTTTCTATTGAGGTGTCTGTCTAATGAATGCTCCCTTATATTTGAGTTGCTACTTATTTTAGATTTCATTGTACTGCACTTTTTATAATTTGAGTATAATAATTCATAGAGGGGATCTTTCGTGGTCACATCCGATTGAAGATCTCTTCGGTTTGGATGTCTGTATATTTGTCAAGATTTGGAACATTTGTGCTGTTACCTCATTAAACTTTATTCTGTACCTTTTCATTCTCTTCTCCTTTGGAAGTATCTATAGTTCTGATATTTGTCTACATAATTATTCTTTGTAAGTTTCATAAGCTGTAGTACTTCTTCCTTGGGGGGTGGAAATGTAACTCTAGACTGGTCTTTTGAATCTTGCAAGGACTTGGGTTAAATTCCCAGTACCTACAACTCACATGTAGTTCCAACTTCAAGGGATACAATGCTTCTGGCTTCTTTGAGCACCTGCACTCACATACACTTACCTATACACTGACATATAATTGAAAATGAAGTAAATCTTTAAAGCAAATCTGAATCTGACTGGCTAGTGTAAAAAAAAAAAACTCAACTCAAGCTCATAAATATGCTTCCTGCTTTTATCTGGACTGTTATTGAGATCTGTGCATAAGCACACATATGTTCATACATGCATATGAACACATGGACACACACACACACACACACACACGCACACACACTACACTGCTCATATTCACTTCTCCCACCACCCTTTCTATCCCTTCACTCTACTTGCTCATCCCATGCTTCACTTCAAATAGTCTCTGCTTTTATGTCAAAATCTAGATTCCATTTATAAGAGAAAATATATGATATTTTAGTCCTCCATTACCTCTTTATCTCTAAGGTTTTTTGTTTTTTGTTTTTTGTTTTTTTGTTTTTTTGAGACAGGGTCTCTCTGTGTAGCCTTGACTGTCCTGGACTCACTTTGTAGACCAGGCTGGCCTCAAACTCACAGCGATCCGCCTGCCTCTGCCTCCCGAGTGCTGGGATTAAAGGCGTGCGCCACCACGCCCGGCTCTGTTTGGTTTTTTTTCATGACCTGTTGGATCTTTTTAATGATCGCTATCTCTGGTGAGGTTTTCTGTTTCCATTGAATCATCTGTATTCTCTTATGTCTCTGGGGTTCCCGTCCCCAAGGGATCATTGACCGCTAGTCCCTGAGGACAAAGAGAACAGAATAAATGGAGCTGGTGTTGGAAAGTCTGTGACTAGGACAGAATAGCTTTCTGGGACCAGCTTCAGTGAGACTGCTGAACTATGTAGTTCTTTGGCAGTAGATGGAGGGCCCCCAGTGTAGATGTACACTATTGGCTGGGGGTTGAACTGATAGGGATGCTTTATTTGCGTCTGGCGACATGATCTTATCATATGAGTGGGAACATAGTACCTATTTATCCTATAGGCGCAGCAGGGAGAGTGCTACCACGAAACTGTCAAAGGTCATATTCCAGATATGTTTAGAGGCATATCTACCCAAAGACACTTTCCAGATAAGGTCAGACATAGACAAAGTAGCCCCTGATGAGAAAGGGAGTCCTCCATTTGGCACTGAGCTTCAGAGAAGCTATCCGGACACAGTGGAGTGCAACTTCAAACAGCAGGGCTGGCCAGCATATGTCTTGTTAAATTGTTAAAACTATTATTTTAAAAATATTCAGGTACGTTTTGTCTTTTCCTTTAGAGTCTGCTTCTGGGGTTGGGATGTTCTTTTGGAGCCATTCTTACCTTCATTTTTCGTTCTTCTTGTGTCCCCACATTTGCACTACAGGTGGCTCTTGCCCCCACATTACCCAGTTTTATCCAGTGGCTTTTGTGGTAGTAGCTTGGCTCCTAGCGGTTAGTCTGGGTTAACTTTTGGGTAGTGTAAGAGTAATGTTTATTCGCCTGTCTATAGGCCTGGTCTTGAAAGCTTCTAGTCTGTACAATCTAAGCTAGGCTTGGAATTTTTTCAGCTTCTGAAACTTACTGCTGAATAAACTCACCATTTCTAGTTCTTCCTGAACTCTGATTGGTTGTTTCAACTCAGCAGTTCTGGCTCAAAACTCCTTTCCAAGCTGACTGGTTTATTTCGGCTTCTCTAAGCTCTCATGGAATTGCTTGGCTTGGCCTCAAAGTAACTCCAGCAATCTGTTCCAATTTGGCTCCTTCTCATTCTCTTGCTCATTCTGTCTTTACCTGTGTCTTGCTTGTTCTCTCTTCAGCCTCTCTCTGTAAAACTCTCCCAATAAAAACTGTCTCTGAATTCTGCAAACTGAACTGCCATGAACTCAACTCCATTGCACTGCCTCTCAACTCACTGACTCAAACAAACTGCCTGAACAGCCCTGACTAGAACTCAGATCTGCATACCTCTGTCTCCTGAGTGCTGGGATTATAGGCGAGTACCACCACACCTGAACCTAAGCTTTTCTTTTCCTTAAATTTGTGCTGGTGGAGAACCTGGAAACAACCTAGATGTCCCTCAGTTCAAGAATGGATAAAGAAACCATGGTACATTTATACCATGGAATACTATTCAGCTATTAAAAACAAGGAAATCCTGAAATTTGCAGGCAAATGGATGGGACTAGAAATGATCATCCCGAGTGAGTTAACCCAGACTCAGAAAGATGCACATAGCATATACTCACTTATAGTTGGACACTAGCCCAACAGAGATATCCCCTGAAAGTCTTCACTTAGCCAGAGATTGGGATAGATACTGGGACTTCCCACTGGGACTCTAGAAGTGAGAGGTAAGGAAGAATGGGGAAATAGAAGAATCCAGAGGGCCCTAGAATCATACAAGAAGACCATAAAGGCTGGCAGATCTGGACCCAGGTGGGTAAGCGCAAACTATTGTACCAACCAAGGACAATGTATGCAGTAAACCTAGAACCCCTATCCAGATCTAGCCAATGGACACCTCGTTCTCCATAATTGTGTGGCGAGTGGGGACTGACTTGGATATGAACTCTGGTGCTCCCTATTTGACCACTTCCCTTTGGTGGGGAGATCTAGTGATACTCAGAGGAAGAGTAAGCAGGCTACCAGGAAGAGACCAGATAGGCTGTGATCTTATAATAGGGGTTGATAAATCCCCCCTTGTCAAGATCTAGGGGAGGGGAATAGGATGAAAGAGAGAGGGAGGGGGAACGGGAAGATAAAAGTGAGGGGATAACAATTGAGATGTAATCTGAATAAATTACTTAAATAAAAAATTTTAAAAAAGAAAGTTAAAAAAAAAAAAAAAGAATTTCCCTGGTGGTAGGCCTTGAACTCAGATATCTGCTTGCCTCTGTCTCCTGGTATTAATAGCCTTTGCAGGCTTCAGCTTGTGAAATTGCTCGGAGTGGATCACATAGCTACTTCTAGGCTGAAAGTAGATGAACTAGACCACTTTGTTTCTTTGCTGGGATTTAGGAGTGATATTCCTAACCTCATAATAAAAAATTATCTCAGAACATCCTGGTTATAGTACAGGACTAATTAGAATAGCTGGGTGTGCTTCTAAATTGAAAACTATCATGGTACAAATTCTACTTCAATTGAAATTCTTTATCCTTGCTACTTTCTTTGTAAGAGGAGGAAGGTGACAATCCATTACTAAAAATAAGTAGGCTAAAATGTATTTTGCTTTTGTGCAAACTAACAATGTTCAAGTTTAGGGACTTGATATTGCTTTTAATATTAGGAGATTCCATTTTATGCTTGTTTTTACATTATGTTTTTAAGACAGGGTCCTACTATATATGTAGTCTTAGCTAGCCTGGAATTCACTGTGTAGACCAGGTTGGCCCTAAATTCACAGAGATCCACCTTCCAAGTGCTGAGATTAAAGGTGTGTAACTATACCTGGCTGTTTAAGATACCTAACGAAACTGTACAATCAGCCATAAAACTAGCAGGCTATATCTTGGTATGTTATTTGGGTTTGGTGAAGTCAGTAGCCATTGAAAGAGTGCCTAGGAAAGGTACAGATTCATTCTTGCCGATTTTGAAAGACAGACAGAACACTCACAACCCCCTCTTTTTTTTTTCTCCTCTTTACCAAACCTATAGAAAAAAACCCACCCATCCATATTTAGCTATGTTGGTACAAGAAGGGGAACTTTTGGTAATTCAGAAACTGGTGAATTTCTAAAAATAGGATGTTCTGTGGGTGATACTCATGTCCAGAGAGGTGGGATATGAGTAGGAGCAGAAAAGTTCCCAGAATAATTAATAAGGTGATTGTTTAGCATTGCTGGAACTTAGCAACCAGGCAGCTCTGAGTGCTGTACATTCTAACAACAGTTAGATCCTCTGTTCCATGGGTGAGAGGCATGGAGCAACTTGGCACTGCCCTTCTGGGAAGCAACCTGAGTAAGTAGGTATGCTTATGCCTGTAAGACCAGATAGTAACCTTGCCTGATGGCATGTGTGTTCCCCCTCCACTCCTACTGTAACCAGTGTGAGATGAGTGTTCCATGCATTGTGAGTAGTATCAACAGAGTGTAACAGAATCCCAGTACAGAAACAAGAATTTCCAAATGTTTCACTAAAGCCAATACCATAAAATGGAACCAATAAGCAGGAGACCTTGGGGTCAAGTAGTAAGTTACAGCAGAGTTCTAACATAATGTAGCTATTCATTTTATACAATGAGTTTCTTATACCCTTTGAAGAGACAAGAAGTTTCAAAACAAGAGTAAGCTTTTGTAAAAAAGAGACAATTAGGGGCTAGAGAGATGGCTCAGTGGTTTAGAACTTTGGCTGCTCTTCCAGAGGACCTGGGTTCAGTTCCCAGCACCACTGCTTAAATTGTGAAGATTGAATGTGGTATGAGAAAGGAGAATGGAGACTCCTGGAATATTCCTTAGTTTCTTGATATTGGTTATGTGGACAGATGAAGTTACTTAAGAGCATGGTAATAGACCAAATTCAAGGTTAGAAGCAGTTTCTGAGGGAGATTAAAGATAGTGTCATGGCACTTGGGTTTATAGAGATTAAGGTATTTGTAAGGCAGCCATGTGGAAAAGCATAGACTGCTGACTGGTGAGGGTATGGATTTTGGAAACAATTGTTTGTACTTCATTAAGATTGAGAAGTCATATCAGTGATAGTGGTAGTTTGATCTGTTTTTCATGTGTGATGAGGCTCAGGAAGTGTTGATGGACTGCTTTCATTTGGTAGCTGTGGAAAAACAGCTGCAAACACAGTCAAGAGAGGGAAGAAGCATTGTTACAGAGAGGTAAGCAAGAGCAGTATCATGGAAGCCAGAGAAGGAAAGGAGTGGCCAACAGTGACATCACCAAAAGGTAAATGTGAGATGACCAAACAGGAACAGCTTCATAGAGAGGTGGTGGTAGTGGTGGTGGTGGTGTGTGCCTCTAAAAGTGGGTTACAGGGCTTTGAGTACGTGGACGTTAAGATGGAGGTCACTGTATGTGCTGCAGGCACTTAGAGGCCTGTGGGCGCTGGGACAGCAGCAGTGGGATGCAGAGCTGAAGGAACTAGTATCCATTAGCCCTATTTTCTCCAGCCTCTGCCTTTCTCTGCTAGTTTCTTACTGTTCCCCTATAAACATTAAAAAATGGTATCTTTTTACTTGAAGTTTAACCTCTTCCTGTTTTGGTCAAATATATGGCTTGAACAAAAGTATTTTCTTCACCTGTTATGTGCTCATTTTTCTTAGCTACCTGAAATGCAAGTCTGTCATGGCCTAAGAGCGTGCACCTTTCTGCCTTCCACATAACCATGATGTCAAAAAGTACTCAATTAAGAGTCCTTTGAAGCCAGGCATAGTGTCACACACCTGTAACTATTGCTAAAACTCTCAAGAAGTTTAAGGTGAGTTTGAATCTAGGCTGTAAGCAAAACTGCCTCAAAAAAAAAAAAAATCAAGCCGATATAGTGGAGCACACTTTTAATCCCAGCAGGTGGATTTTTATGAGTTCAAGGCCACCCTGATCTTCATAGCCAATTCCAGGCCAGTTAGGACTACATAGAGAGACCTTGCCTTGAGGCCAGCCTGGTCTACAAAGTGAGTCTAGGATAGCCAAGGCTCCACAGAGAAACCCTGTCTCAAAAAAACAAACAAACAAAATCTTTTAAAATCAATTACGCAAACATAGTGTGAAGCGACTCTGTTTTGTCATGGCATTTGAAAAAAAAAATGTTTTAAAGAGTTTGTGGCTTGATTTGTTTTAAGGGAAGACTAAGGTTCTGTCTTACCTAAAGGAACAATCAGCTGCCTGAGGGGGAACATGTGCTGCATCCTTCTGGTTTAAATTTGTAGTATCATAATTAAGAAGAATACTGAAAATCCAGAACCTTCTTTGAGATAGGAAAAAATGATGGGGTGAAGCCTGCTGGTTACCTAATGTCTAGTCTCCATTTTTTTCTTAGTAACATGACTGCCGTATTGTGGGTATGTCTTGGAGCACAGCTGTAAAATGACACTTCCTAGAGGCTCTAAACAGAAGTCTTTGAGCAGGGCTTCTAAGGAAGTCCTCTAAAGAGAACGGACTCATCTGGAAAGCCTCACAGGAGTTCTTATTCTTCCCTCCTATCTTCTGCTAGGGCATGGATGTAGTTGCTGCAACTTTAGTGGTGGTTTTTGTTTGTTTGTTTTGTTTGGTTATAAGATGATGTGGAACATTGGATGCTGTGGAGCAAGGCTAAGAGGAAGAAAAAGGAGAAAAACCCAGGGTTCTGTGTAGCTATTAAGCTGCCAGTCTATCCCAAATGACATTTTTCTAGACCTTTTATGAAAGAAAAATAAAACTCTGGGTTGTAACCACAGGTATTTGTTCGTGTGGAAGTGGAGCAAATCCTGCTTGACTCAGGGAGTCTGCAGTGACTGTAGCAAGTCTGCGTCTCAAGGCTACCCTTGGCAGCCTCTTCCCAGGTGCCATGGGAGGCCAGCCTCCAGCCTTTTCTGTGCAAATGGAGAGAAGGTTGCGGAACCAGCTGATTTGGTCTCCAAATTTGACACAAATGAACAATTAAAATCATAGTTTAAACATAGGTCCAAGTAATTCTTGAGAGAGCCTTTCACAGCTTCAAGTTCTGACAGAATGGAAGCAATTCCCTTTGTAGATGTGAGCAGACAGTAAATAGTAGGAGGGGAGATGACTCAGTAATTCAAAAGAAGGAGTGAGTTGAGTTTTCATAGAGATGATTACCTGCTAAATAGTTACAGTGCTATAGCGTGTTTTAAAAACCGTGGAATTCTTAGGTTTAATGGGAATGTGTCATGCTTAGGAGTAGTCTGATATAGGTAAAGGCTTTTGGAAAATGACACTATTTATTATGAACTAAAATTATAGTGAAAAGAAGCTTAGACACTCCAGAAAAATCATACTAGTGGATAAAGGTATTGTTTGAAATGAGTGTTGAGAATTATGGGAAGAGTGTGAGATTTTGACAGAAGAAGATAGCGCACACTGGAGACAGACCCAGGGGTTCTGCTACATATAAATTGATGTTTCTTGACAGGAATAATGTATTTGTAATAATCAAATGCTCAAAGAAAGCAACAAAAGCATTGCTAAACAGAAGTCTCAAGATTGGACTTAGGCTAGTAAGTAAACAAGTAAACAAGATTGGAAATAAGCTAGTCACACTGCTATTGCTTATGGCTAGGAGAAAATTCTGCAGTCATCGGTGGGGTTAAGGGTTGGGGAATTACTTTCAAAAGGTAATCAGATTGGTTGGAATCCAGTCTTATTTAATGGAACATGCTGTACCTTTGGATTCAAGGACTAGCAAGATTCTAGATGAAAATTCGGCTTGCATGTGGTAGTACATGGTTATAATCACAGTAACCAGGAGGCAAGGGTAGGAGGAAACGGATATCTTAGATTACTTCCATGCAGAGGATATGAATGAAAAAAATAGGTGATCTTGCAGAGGTAATTAGTGTGGGTGTCATGCAGAACCTGGAAAGCGTGCTAGGTATCCTGGGGTTTATCTTAAGGGGAAGGGGAAGGGGAAGCTATGGAAGGGCTATCAGTAGTGCAGAAGTGATGTAAATATGATCTAGTGTATTTTATAAAAGATCACGTAAGCTAGAATGTGAATGCATTAGAGGCAGGTGAAATTGTAGGCAGAGAGATTAATTAAGGGGTTGTCTTACTAATTCTTTTGTTCTAGTAATACATACTTTTAGGCCATAGTAGAATGGCTATAGTAGGATCATAAGGATGGAGATCATAAATAGGGCTAGGTTTTGGTGGTTGGTTGCTCGATTGATGCTAGATTGAAGCGGAGGCTTTTATAGGTAAGTAGATGACGATGATGCCATTCAGTAAGTGAGCCCTGATGAAGACTAGGGAAGGATGCTAGTTTACTAAGAGTTGCTCAACCTAAGTTGCGACCTCACTGATAGTTATTTAGATGAGCAGTGGTCAGGAGAAGCTGCCTAGGCAGTGCCTTTATGAGCATCATAGCAGCTTTATTTAGCTGTAAGCTTTATTTTCAAAGAAGTCTCTGTGAGGCTTGTACGGCAGTCACAGTTATCCTTCACAACTTCTTAGGCTGCCAAGCATGTTTCAAAGGACCACTTAGTACAAAAGCTAGTAAGCATGTGGGGGTGGGGTGGGGCGCTATCTTACTGATGATGGTGATTATACCAAACTGTTGGTTTTTCATTAAAGACAAAATTGTTAAAGTAAAAAAAAAAGTTTAGAAAAGAGACTTAGGTAGAAACAATATGGAAAGTGTCTTAGCGACTTTCCTATTGTGATGGTAAAGCAGCATGACCAAGGCAATGTATAAAAGAAAGCATTTATGGCTGTTTCAGAGGGTCGCAGTTCATAATGGCAGAGTGAAGGAACAGCTGAGAGTGCACATCTTGATACACATCCACAAGGGAGAGAGAACTAACTTGGAATCACATGAGTCTTCTGCAACTTCAAAGCCCATCCTCAGTGGCACACCTCCTCCAACAAGGCCACACCCCCAATCCTTCCCAAACAGTTCCACCAACTGGGGAGCCTATCTAATTCAAACCACCACAGTGTATAAAGTTATGAATATGAAAATATCAACTTGGGAGAGTAAACAGATAATCTAGGTCATATTGTTAGACAGTACATCTAAAATGAGGATTCTACTGGTAAGGTTTTGTGATTAAAAAAAAAAAGAAAAACTCAGAAAAGTATGGGCATTAGAAATATAAACTGACAATTGGTGGAAGATAGGTTTCTCGCTTTGAGGAGTGAAGTTTTAGTGAAGCTTTAGTTAACTAACATACTAAAGACATTAGTAAGAGTGCTTGTTCAGTTTAGTATAGTTAACAGCTACAGACGTGTTTGTGGCTGTATATGAACTGATGGCTTGTGCATGTGTCCTCATTCTTTCCCAGTTCTGTCAGGAGGGCCTGGAGTCAGTAGTACCAAGTAGCACACACACAGAGCACGAATACTTTGGGGTTAATAACATTCTCTCATTTTAAATGCTAAGGCTTTTTGGAGAATGGCTGCTTTTAGGGCTGGGGCAGGGAATACTCAAAATCTTCAGGGGTAGGGTCTTGGCAGAAGGGTAGGGAAGCCATCTGAAAAAAGCACTCAGTGACCAAGGCTGCAACAATTTTTAGCAACAACCAAACCAAACCAAGCCCATAATATTAGATTGTAATGCAAGCAAAAGTTAAATATTCTTGAATTCATATTGATAAAAATTAACGATTAAATTATTGATCCTATTTACCTATCTTACAATGAAGAATCCCAAGTGATTTGTGTATCATTTCCCCCCAAAGGACTGGAATTTAACTGAGTGCTGCGTTAGTGACTGAGAAGAAATGTCTCTTTGAACAGATGCTGTTTAACATTAAATATGCCAAGATCAAGGTACTTTTGTGGGATATGTTAAAGAATATAAGATGTTCATTATGGAGTAGTCAAGGAGACTTTGGGACCCTAAATATACATCCCTCTAACTTTGACCAATATTGTAGAATATTTATTATAAATTTAAGCAGAAACATTTTGTGTCTATCAAAACCCACTTAAAACATCAACTATGAAGAAGACAGTCTAGTGAATCTCCTAATTATGCATTCATCTAGTTTCTTGTATTAAACCTTCAGAGAACAAAACTATCAAGATCATGTCATCTTGGTCTCCTATGACATGAAAATGCCTGTGTGTTCAGCACTGATTTAATATGTCATCTGTCTGTATAGAACCTCTCTGCAAGAAACATCATTTAAATAATGTGCGTTTTCTAAAATTACTTCTGAAACTAAGTCCACTAGGCTCATCATTTCTTGAATAACTTCATACAGTTCAGATAAAAATGTTTTACATGTTTTCTTCTTGTCAACAAATGAAAACTTATAGCTTGGAATAGATTGAATTTTGACATTCAGATTTGTAATTTGCTGTTACCATAAGCCTGATAGTATCTGTTTCAGTTGCTTTAATGACACACAACCAAAAAAATTACTTGATGGCTTAAATGGCTTTTTCTTTTGAGCAGTTAAGGGGGACCAGAGTGTGGGCAGCATTTAGCGGGGCTCTGCTCTCATGTGCCTCACCTGGGATCACACTTACTCAGTGGCTTGCTCCTCTGGGCTGCTGTCTTTAACTTCACTCATGTGACTAACACTTCCCAATATCTATGCATGGCCTTTTCATGACACTATGATGTTCAGATTTCTTTCATTGTCTTCTGGCTTCCAAGAGGCAGAAAGAGGAAGCTGCTATTCCTGTCCATCTCTGGAGTTTAAGGACATTATTTCCATCATATCCCCTGGCCAGAGTAAGACACGGGGGTATGGGATGAAGTTTCATCACTTGGAAGGAGGGAGTCCTTGACAGTCATCTTTGGAGAAGAGCATGTGGCCATAACATCTATCACACTATCTGATACTTTAATTGTATATATCTGGTTTTGATTGATCTTATGTTTTAATTTGTAATCCTGTTAGAAACTAGATTTTATAAGTGTTAAATAAAAACTATCTTAATTTAAAAGGGTTTAAAGTCACAGGAGACTGTGCCTTTTTAGCCTGGTATGGTAGCTTACGCCTGTTCTCCCGTGTTTGCAAAACAAAGACTTTAAGATTGTGAGTTCAATGCCAGCCTGGGGCAAATAGTCTTTTCTAGGTCAGTCTAGTCTATAGAATGAGACCCTGTCTCAAAAGATGAAATAAATATATTTTTAATAAGCCTCTTACTGTTTTTACTCTGTATAAATTGATCCTGGATTAGAGCTTCAAAGCACCTTTACTTGTTAATTGGAGCTGTGCTGTGATACTTTATCCTGATATGGAAAGCTAATGGCACAGTCCTTATTCTCCTGAAGCCCAGGTAAACTTTGTGGAACACAGCTTACCAAAACTATCATAATTAATCAGTTATGATGGTACATGCCTTTAGTCTCAGCACTTGGGAGGCTGAGGCAGGGGGATCTCTCTGAGTTCCAGGGTAGCCAGGTCTATGTAGAGAGATCCTGTCTCAACAAAACAAAAACAAATTACCATAATTAAATTGTGGTTACTCTTTACCCAGTAATTCTGTTTCCTAAGTAAAATAGCATTGATGGCAATGTCAAAATATTGGAAGCAATACCAGTGAGAGACTAATTAAATTACATATATTATGTAATATATTGTGAAATTGCTTACAGGACGAGGAGAGTCTATTAAAAAAAAAAAAGATATGAGATGAGCTGTAATACACAGGAAGAGTCTGGGACCGAGGCTTAATGGAAAAGGATATGGCTAGTGTTCCCAAGGCTCTGGTTGGATCGCCATCATGCAGGTGGAGTGTGGGACTGAAGCGTGGCTACTCTCCTGTAGGGACTCTGTACTTAACCTTCAATAATGACAGGAGATGTTACAGTGCCTATGTGATGAGCTGAAGTAGGGTTAACGGCCGTGTGACAGCCTCGGGCTACTGTGGGCACTCTGAGAACACCTCAAGAAAAGTGTCTGTCATCTTCATCTCCGATTGGGGTGGCACAGGGTTGTTGGACTACTCTGAATGGCATACAATTTAAAACTTACTGATTACTTTTGGAATTTTCTATTTAATATTTTGGACTACCATTAACCATGGATAATTCAAACTGGAAAACAAAACCACAGCTAAGGGGAGAGTACCTTGTTTCGTTTCTGGATAGTTCTTTGTTTCATGTAGAACATAAATGCTCCATTCAGACGGGAGTGGGCAAGTGAGGAGGCAAAGGATTAGCAGGAGAAAGTCAACACACCAATTGGATGCCTGGACTATGTATTAGAGCTGTCATCTTTGCGTTGTTCATGTATTTTCCTGTTGTTTTATCAGATATTTTATTTTCTTGCTGTATTAAACAATTACATTCTAGAAGTAGGTTCTTTGTCAGATATCTTATCTTACAGATAGTTATGGGTTGACATTCTGTTTTGGGGACAGTATCTTTTGTTTTGTTTTGTTTTGTCTTTTTGTTTTTCAAGACAAGGTTTCTCTGTGTAGCCATTGCTGCTCTGGACTCACTTTGTAGACTAGGCCGGCCTCAAACTCAGAGCGCTCCACCTGCCTCTGCCTCCCCAGTGCTGGGATTAAAGGCGTGTGCCACCACTCCTGGCTGGGACAGTATCTTTTGAATGGTAGAAATATATGTTGAAGTGCTTGGTTTATTTTGAGCGCATGAATCTTTCATTTATTTTTTTGTACTTATCTTAAGTATTTCTTTGCCTTTTGTGCATGTGGTATGCATGGGTGTCTCAGGCTTTGCTGAAAGTTCTTTGTGTGCGTAGGATGATGTTGGGAGACTATTTGTTCCTGGTGAGAACTAATACTCAAGCTTTTAAAAGGTATATAGCTTGGCCCCCTTCAATCCCAGCACTTAGGAGGCACAGGCTGGTGGATCTCTGAGAGTTTGAGGCTAGCCTGGCCTGCATAGTGAGTTCCAGGACAGCCAAAACTATATAGTGATACCCTGTCTCAAAAAATTTTAAAAAGATAAATGTCTTCAGTATATCATCTTGTTTAAAATAATGTGTTACTCCATATGTCACATGATAAGCTTATGTCAAGTTCTCATTTTTTTACCTTCCACATTATGCTATAGTACATTTTTTTATTTTTGTATATATTCTGTGTCCTACAATACATTATATTATTCTTTGTTTAATTAGTAAATAACTTCAAGTGAACAAAGACAAGAAGAAAGCTGGGGAAATGAGTTGTGGTTAATTACTTGCCCCCACAAGCATGAGGACCAGAGGTCTGACCACCCCCCCAGAGCCCATGTAAATAAATGTTTGATGTTCACGGCAGCTGACTGTAATTTTAGCTTTGGAAGACAAAGACCCTAGGGCATCCATAGAGCAAGCTGGCTAACAAGTCTAGCCATATTGGTGAGTTCTGGTTTGACTGAGAGGCCTTCCTCATTGAGTAAGATGGAAGACTGATGGAGAGTGTTTCCTGACATCAGCCTCAGGCTTCTTTCCACATGCATGAGTAACAGTGTGCATGAACACACACACACACACACACACACACACACACACACACACACACACACACACGTACCCACATACATGTAAACATGTACACATACATGTACATGCATGCACATCACACACAAAAAAGAAAAAAAGAAGGGGAAAAAGAATTATATTTATTTTCCTTCCAGCACTCCTCATTTGTTTTTGTAGATACAGGTTTTCACCTGGCATTATGCTCTTGCCTGGAGAGCTTCCTTTAACTTTTTTTTTTTAACTAGTTTGTTTAATAATATGGTTACATTAAAGTCTGTTATGGTGAGCTGGGTGAGGCAGCAGCGTACACCTTTTATCCCGGCTCTGAGGAGGCAGAAGTAGGCAGATCGCTGTGAGTTTGAGGCCAGCCTGGTCCACATAGCTAGTTTAGGACAGCCAGGGCTATACAGAGAAAACCTGTCCCAAAAAACCAAAACAAAAAGTCTGTTATGGTTTCAATAACTTTATTACTTCTGATTTTTTGTTTTTGTTTTTTTGTTTTTTGATTTTGTTGTTTTTTTAAAATCTCTTCACGGAGGATTCTTCTTTAGAATTGTTTTATTATTACGTGTGTGTGTGTGTGTGTGTGTGTGTCCATGGAGGCCAGAAAAGAGTGTTGGATCCTCTGAGCTAGAGTTATAGGTTGTGGATGCTAGAAACTGAATATTGGTCTTCTGCAAGAGCAGCAAGCACTGAGCCGTTTCTGCTGCCCCAGGCATCTGTTTTCTTGCTATTGTTCATGCTTCATAAGGTTTTACTTATACTTTGAGCCATGTGCAGAGGAACAGAGGAGACTCAGGTGATCCTCTGCTGCAGCGCCTCTCTCTGGTCATCTGTCTGTGTGTGAGGAGCTGAGCTGGGTGTGCGTTTGCAGCCATTACTCTAGTATACCTGTGGTTCAGATTCCCTGTGCCCTCGGCTCTGTGCCCTGCTGTCTGGAGCACGGCATCTGGCATTGCAGGCTGTGCCTTCCGTGTTCTGTTCCACCTCACCTTTCAGCTTTTGCACATCTGTTCTGCAGAGGACTTCTACTTCATGTGGTTGTCCCTGTCCTAATGATAGATTGTTGCTTCTCTGTGTTGTGTTGTGGAGAGGGTGGGCTTCTCTTTTGTTCTGATTTAGACTGAATTGCAGTCAGGCACTGAGGCTCGGCTTTGTCAGCATTCTTGCGCTCGCTCCCTTATGGAAGTCATATTCTGCTCTTTATTTGCGGTTAGTCCTGGACAGGCATACCCTTCCCTTCCCCTAGTTGTAGGAGATGTCTCCTTGTGATTGGTGCTTGTTACCTTTTCCTGTTCCTCAACCCTAGCAACAATATTCTTTGTTTCTCATGCTGGGTGTTTTTCCAAACCACATCCCCTCCCCAGAGGCCTAAGCATTTTGATTTTATTCTTCCTTTAAGCAATGGACTTTGCCTGGACACTGAAGTGAAAGGGTTTTTTATTGTTTCTCTAGGTTAAAAAAATTTTTTTTCCTATTGGAGAACAGGCAAGCTTTTAGGCCTGTTCCTAGACTCCTCCTGCACACTGTTGTAATAATACAGGGCTCCTCTGGCCTCCTGTCCGTGTGTGTGTGTGTGTGTGTGTGTGTGTGTGTGTGTGTATGTGTGTGTGTGCACATATACATGTGTGCGCATATACATGTGTGCAGATGCATGTGGAAGTCATCTGGTATCGTCAGGACTACTATCCATCTTTATTTCTTGAGATAGGTTTTCACTAACCCTGAAGTTCACTGATTCTAGTAGACTTGCTGGACGGTGAGCTTCAGGGATCTGCTAGTCTATCAGCCCCCTGCATGAGATTACAGGCATATGCCACCATGGGAATTACTGGCTTTTTAGGTGGGTTCTGGGGACCAGAAGTCGAGTCTTGCTTCTTGTGCCATGGGTGCCTTATTGACGGAAGGCAGCCCTGCCAGTTGTCTTCTAATCTTCCTTGGGACACCTGTAAGATACATACATGGGTCATCTTCCAGTTAAATATTTGTGTCGTGGATCCTCAGTTATTCCAAATCCACATAGTGGTTTATACTAGATTTTTGAGGAATTCATTAAAATTTCAGCTCTGTTCTCATTAAACTATTGTATATTGGCCACTTCCTTTTCTGTGTTTACCAAATAGTTTGCAGTCTGAAGTAATAAATTTACTTGGTTGCTCCATTCTGTGCCACTCTGTGTTAGAATAAGAGAAGTGGTGTATGTGTGTGTGTGTGTGTGTGTGTGTGTGTGTGTGTGTGTGTGTGAGAGAGAGAGAGAGAGAGAGAGAGACAGAGAGACAGAGAGACAGAGAGACAGAGAGACAGAGACAGAGAAAGATGGGGGAGAGTGAGTGAGCACCTGCCCCACCTCACGGATGACATGCTTTTGTGGCCTTCTCTGCCTTCTGCCTTCTGGGTAAAAGTGGAGCTGCTTAGAGTCTGAATTAGCCACTTTTCCTGGTGCTGTGATAAAATGCCCTGACAAAAGCAACTTAAGGGAAAAAAGGTTTATTTTAGCTCATGGTTCCAGAGAGATAGAGTCCGTTGTGCTGGGGACAGCATGCATGGTAGCAGGAGCAATAAAGTGACTGATTGTATTTTCACCCACACACAGGAAGCACAAAGAAAGAACAGGCTCACAGCCACCTCGTTATACACAGTACATTTAGTCCAATTTGTTCAAAAGCTCCCATGATCATTACTGTTCAAAAGGCCAAAGTTCAGAGTGTATCCTGAGACACAGAACAGCCTCTTAACTGAGACCCCTGTAAATTAAAAACAAATGAACAAACTACATAGTTTCTACATACAATGGTAAAGAATATACACTAACACTCCAAAAAGGAATGTAGGACACGATGAGAAAAAAATTGGACCAATGCAAGACTGAAACCCAGCAGGGCAAATGCTGAATCCTGTCATGTATCTAGGTCTTCAGTTGTGAAGGGCGTAGGTTGCTTTGCCCCTTCAGTTTTGCTGCCTTCACATACATGTTTTCTTCTGGGCTGCATAGACTCCTAGTACGGTGCTCTCCGTGTGCATATGTGGGAAAGATTAAGCTTTGTCACAGTTGAAAGCAGTCTTGGCAGGCTTTACCCTTGGGGCACCCCATGAATACCTTGTGACAGACTGAGTGGAGCCATCCTGGGCCTGGAATTCAGAAAACAGACCTGGGAACCCCAACTGGGCTATTGTTTTTCTAATGGACCCTCAATGGGAGGAGACCGCCCTTCCCATGTGACTCCGGCAGGTGGGGAAGAGAACAAGAGATTCAAGCCAGGGCTGGAGTCTTGGGAGAGAGCGAACAGGCTGGACTATCACGCGGGCCAGAGAGACACCTAAGGACTCATCCTGTGGAACGGATACCGGAAGGTTCACTCTTTTGTCCCTTTAACCTTTTTTCCTTCTTGTGTAAGCTAGTTGGGTTGTATAATAAAGTTTAATTGTTAAGAAACAGAGCCAACATGCATATCTCAGCCCTGGCATCTCCAGCATCTTCCTGTCTCCACTGTAGTCTAGGCTTCACCTTTACTGCTTTACTAGTGCTCTCGTAAGACCTGCGCATGGGGGAGGGACCCTGGTCCTGCCCCCACTGCCTAGCCTCTGTGCATGGGGCCCCTGATCCTGCCCCCCACTGCCTAGCCTCTGTGCATGGGGACCTTGATCCTGCCCCCCCACTGCCTAGCCTCAGTGGCTATCAGAAACTGTGATGGGAGGATTCCATGATCCCTTCAATTTTCTTTCTGGTTTCTAAAACTATTACTCATCGATAAGACTACATGTTCAGATGTTTGCTTAGGATGTCCCCTGTACCCTTGGACCACAACTACAGCAGCTGCTACACTTGAGGCTGATGAAAACCTTACTAAGCAATTGCTTTCTAGGAGCAAGTTACCCCTTGGTTTCTCTTCACTAGTTGGAGGCTTACCTGGTGGGTCTGGCCCTCAGGGCACCTTTTCAATTTTTCCAATACAGAGCAGGAGGGGTCTCTCCAGTGATTAATCTCTTTAACATAACTGCCTCTTTCTTTTTTTTTTTTTTGGTTTTTCAAGACAGGGTCTCTCTGTGTATCCTTGGCTGTCCTGGACTCGATTTGTAGACCAGGCTGGCCTCAAACTCACAGCGATCCGCCTGCCTCTGCCTCCTGAGTGCTGGGATTAAAGGCGTGCGCCACCACGCCCGGCTGATAACTGCCTCTTTCAACACACGACTGGACTGCAATCTTAAGCTTCCTCACCAAACTGTACATCTTTTATTTATTTCTGCCTCACTTGTTGCTGTAGAACTGCATAAGAGTAATCAGTAATAACCGCACCACAGACTCAGTGTTGTGCTGTCTGGAAATTTCTTCTGCCAAAGAAATTAGCCTGCTGCATTTTAATTTCACTGTTGCAAATTCTCAGAGCATTGGCAGAATAGGCCAGATTCTTCACCAAAATATCACATGAAAAGCTTCTAGGCCCGTTGTTAATAGAGTCCCATTCACCCCAGAAACCTCATGCGCTGGACCTCCACTGCCTCCATTACCTTCCGCAGTACTGTCCACTAAGCTCTGCTTACAGCATTCACCAGCCTTTCCAGTCCAAAGTTCCAAACTCTTCCACATTCTTCTGAAAAACAACATAGGCAGGTTCTTCATAGCAACAACCCCAGTTCCCTGGTACCCATTTCTATATTAGTTACTTTGCTGCTTCTTTGATAAAACACACTGACAAAGGCAACTTCACAGGGAAGAAAGGGTTTGTTTTCGCTTATGGTTGCTGAGGGACAGGGACCATCATGATAGCAAAGGCATGGTGTGGAGGCAGAAGCAGGAAGTTGGCCAGTTATATATTTTTTAATTTATTTACCTTTATTTTATGCGCACTGGTGTTTTGCCTGCATGTATGTCTATGAGCATCAGATCTTGGAGTTTCAGACAGTTGTGAGCTGCCATGTGGGTGGTGGGATTTGAACTCGGGTCCTCTGGAAGAGCACGCAGTGCTCTTAACCACTGGGCCATCTCGCCAGCCCCGGCCAATCATATTTTTATCTACACACAGGAAGCAGAGAGAAAACAAGAAGTAGGACTAAAGGTTCCGGAACCTTCCCAATCAGTGTCACCACCTGGGAGCTAAGGGTTCAGATATATGAGCCTGTTGGGGACATTTCTTATTTAAACCACCTGAGTTCTTGTCAAGGTGTATGTTGTTTCAAATGTCTGTTCTTGCTAATCTTCTGTAATGTCTTCCATTTTCCTTTATTTGTGTCATTTATGAAAATTCATCCGGAGAGACTACCTCTGTAGTGAAGCTCTTCTGCTCCCCCAAGAAGAACGGAACATTCTTTGGCCTTTATCTCTTGTACTGTGTGCTTCATTTTCCTCAAGCCAAGTGAAACCAATCCCCAGTGAGGGGTGGATGCTTTCCAATTTTGAGGCCCTTCACTTTGAGGAACACCCCTTTATTTTCAGCATGTGTGACAGTTAATTGACTTCAGATAGGATCAACTTGAAAGGAAAGATGAAGTGATATAGAAGAGACCTCATTTATTAATAGAAAAAACTTTTAAGATTTTAAAATGTGCATGTGTTTTCTGTATGTGTGCATGTATCTGTGTGTCTGTACACAAAAGTAAGCACACTTATAAGTGTGTGTATATAGAGGCCAGAGGTCAGTATTGGTTGGTTATCACTATATTATTTCCTGGGCGCGGTCTCTTCACTGAACCTGGAGCTCATTGGTTCAGCTGCGCAACTAGCCTGTCAGCTCTGGAGTGCCGCCTGTCTTCACCGAGAGTTACTTGGGTTGCGGATGCTCACCAAAATGCCCAGATATTTGTAGGTGCTGGGATCTGATGAGTTCAGGCCCCATGTTTTGTGCAGTTAGCTCTTGGCCTACCAACCCATTTCCCTAATCCCAATTTAAGATTATTCCACGTGTATTTTTTTAGTTTATACACAAACCATACAATTATATTAATGGGTTTGAACTTTTAAATGTATCTTTCTAACTGATGAGTGAAAACATGAAAATTGTACTTATTTGTGGGGTGGCATGTAATTTTTTCCCTTCTCTGTGTGTTTGAGGATACACATGTACATGTATGCACGTGCATGTGTAGCTCAGAGCACGGTCTCCGCCGTTGCTCCTCAGCTACTATCTACCTTGCTTTTGAGACCGAATCTCATTGGCCTGAAACTTGTCACATGAAGTGTCTAGCTGGGAAGCTCCAGGGCTCCACTCACCTTGACCTTCCTAGCATGTGATGGTGTTAATACATGTACATTTTCATTATGCACTTTTTTTTTTTACTCAAGTTAAAAATTTGTGTCCTCAAACATTTACCATTTCTTTGTGGCAAAAACAATTTCTCTAGGACACTCAGGGCTACACAGAGAAATCTTGTCTTGAAAAACAAACAACACCAACAACAAACCCACTTATTTTTTTATCCTAGCTCTTTGAAATATGTTCTACATCTTTTTGCAGTGTTACCACTGTACAACAGACCACCAGAATGTCTTATTTCTAAGTTAGTACCTACTGGTCAGTCTTTTCCCATCCTTCCCTTCCCGTAGTCTCCACAGCCTCTGGTAAAGATCATTCTACTCTTAACAGCTGCAAGATCAACTTCTTATATTCTACATGTGAGTGAGATTTGCAGCACTCATCTTGCAGTTACTGGTTTATTTCAATTAATGTAATTATCTTCAGTTCCATCCATGTTGTCACAAATGACAGGATTTCCATCTGTTTTACGGCTGAATGTATTCCGCTGGGTCTGCATCCCACATTATCCTTATCCATCCATCCGCTGATGGGCACTTCACTTGGTTCCATTTCTTGGCTATTATGAGTAGTGCTGCAGTGAACATTGGAGTGCAGATGTCTCTCTGATGTACTGATTTCATTTCCTTTGGATATATATGCAGAAGTGGAGTTTCTGGATCATATGGGAGTTCTATTTTTAATTTTTGAGGAATCTCCATACTGTTTTCCATAATGGAGGTAGTAATTTGCATTCCCAACCACAGTGTACAAGGGTTCCCTTTCTTCCACATCAGCACTTGCTGTCTTTTGTTTTTTTGATAGTAGCCATTCTTATTGAAGTGAGATGATATCTCACTGTGGTTTTGATTTGCATTTCCCTGTTTATTAGTGATGCTGAACACTTTTTTTGTATACTTGGCCATTTGTGTGGAATAAAGAACAGCAGTTGTGGAATAAATGGGGTGGGTGAAAAAGCAGAGAACACTGTGGGCATGAAAATAGGAGAGAAGGTAGTTGTCCAGATGGTTAGTGTTTTGAATAAAGCTGATTGAATGTCAGTCCTGGGAACCACAGATAGAATTAAGTAGCTCAGGCTCCTAAATTGATCTGATAGAGTGATCATCTCTGGAGCTTGATTATCTGTTTCTGTGATTTAGAGAAATGTTAATGAAGAGCTAGTGCTTAGGGCTGGGAACACAGTTCGATTCGTTGGTAGGGTTAGTTTCCTAGCATGCAAACCTCACCCTGAATGGTAAAACTAATGCCATTAGGACCCACACTCAAAGGCCTTGCCTGTAAAGACCCCACTGTTTGGTGGCAGTTTTGAGGTAGAGTAGGAACACTTAGCATTAGCAGTGGCCCAGATATGAGCACCAGCCATGACACTGGGCTCTGTGCTATTGCAGAATGATCTTATTCTGGAATGCCTGTTTCTTCCTATTGCTTGCTTTACCTGGGGCAGGGGGCCGGGGTATTCAGGCTGCTGCAATGACTGCAGCCGCTCTCTGTGTGAGCATAGTACATCCAGTTTGCTGCAGACTGCCATAAGACCTTTAAAAAAGAAATCCAGGCAACTTCTCAGCAACTTTACACATTTCTTTGTTACATCTTTAATCTTTGATTTAATTTCTTTTCCACCTGCAGCTGTCACATGAATGAGAACTGGCATTTTTTTTTTAACCAATTGAAGCACGTGGGAATCTTTGTGTGCTTGCAGGAAACTAGTGAATCCATCATGTTTTCCGTGGCCCAAGTGTCCTTTCTTCTATTTCAGACCTGTCCATACTAGTGGAAATGTAACTGGAACCAATCTGACGATAAAACCAAGGCCCTTCAGACAAGATCACATAGGAGGAATCCCTGCTTCCAAATGAAGACACCACATTCAGAGTTTCTACTTATTCAAAGGTACTGAGGCACAGTTTTACTGAACTTGACTTGTTGGTAGTGATTTTATGATGTTGATTTCTGTATGTAGGTTTTATAAGTTAAATGTTCTTACATGTTAGAGTGTTTAGCTTTTAAAAACAGTTCACTGCTCCCTAAGTCCTGCCTCACTCCACTTTCCCCAAAACCCAGCAGAGAAAAAAATTGATTTTGGAAGATATGTTTCTTCTAACTAACAAAATCTGTCAATGATAAGAAACAGGTTGAAGATTGGGATGCAGTAAACTAGCACTGAAGCAGATGTTACCTGAGAGTCCTACGCACACCTGTATTCCAGGACTTAAGAGAATGAGCTAGGGGAATCATCATGGCTACACAGTGAGACCCTGTTTCCACAGGAAAAAACTAACCACCAATCCAGCAGCCTACCAGAGCCTACCAGAGCCTACCAGGGCCTACAAGAGCCTACCAGGGCTTACCAGGGCCTACCAGGGCCTACCAGGGCCTACCAGGGCCTACCAGAGCCTACCAGAGTGAGGCCTTTAGTAGTAGTCATTCTGCGGTTCAGTTGGAAACTTTTTTTCTTTTCTCTTAAATTCACTGTTAAGGATTTTCTATATACCAGAAGTGTCACTGTTATTCCCATGGTACCTTTGGATCGGATGGACTAGTTTCACTTGGAAGAGAAAGACGAGATATATAATTAGAGAGTCAAGTGACTCTTCTGAAACATAAGGTCGATCCCTACTTTAAAGAATACATAAGACAAATAAAACCAAAAAGGAAATATAATGGTAGAGGAGACGAACACAGCAGTAGTTACTTAGATTTTTAGAATACATACAAATTATAAACAGGGGAGAGTTATTTATGTCTTTTGTTTAAAAACTAAATGTTTGGTTTTTCACTATATCTTTCTACATGGATGGAAAGATGTAGGCAAAGATGATTGATTTCCAAGTATTTTTTTTTTTTTTTACAGAAATTTAGAAAATAGTATTTTGTTAGAATATAAAGGTAAAAAAACTGAGAATAATGTATCTCATTATTAGATCCATATATTTTTTTAAGAAAATATGGGGGGCTGGAGAGATGGCTCAGTGATAGGAGCACTGACTGCTCTTCCAGAGGTCTTGAGTTCAATTCCCAGCAACCATATGGTGGCTCACAACCATCTATAATGTGATCTGGTGCCCTCTTCTGGTGGGCAGGTGTATGTGCAGGCAGAACACTGTATACATAATGCTAATATGCTGTTGTCTAGGGCCAGTGAGAGGACTGGTGGGTGAGGGAACCTGCCACCAAGACTGACCACCTGAGTTAGAAGGGAGAAGTGACTGCCTCCAGTTGTTCTCTTGGCCTCCACGTACAAACCGTGGCATTTGTGTGCACATGCACACGTACAAAAAATATATATATATAAAAAGAAAATATGGAAAGCAGTATATTAAAAAGAATGAGAAGCTGCCATGCTGTGGTAATCCTAAACTTGCTTAGCTGTAAAAGATTTCCTCCTAGAAGAGGATGGTGCAATCGATTACTTCCTTAAAGAGAAGTTAGCTCATATCAGGTAGAAGTGTGTTGTTGCCTTAGTAACAAGCTTTACAATGTCACTGGCATCTAGTAGATTGATACAGTGTACTTTTCCAAGTTTATTTTGGGTGTGCATGCCATTTTGAATAAAAAATAAATAATGAATAAATATATGATGACTTGTCTTACTATTAGAACCATCATACTTAATTTTTTTTAGGTATGACATTTCTTTTTTATTAATATTAGCTGGATGCCCAAACTTTACACGAAACAAAACAAAACTGTTTTTACATTTGTAGAGCGATGTAGATTACTGTAGAATGTCATTATGGATGGTGCTGAAGACATAGGTATCTTGGAATGGTTACCCTGGGGCCAGCAAGACTAAATACACACTTGAAACCAGCTATGTATGACCATAAAATCATACGTTAGGTTCTCTTTCTAAGTAGTACAGTTCAGTTCTGTCTGAGAACTTACCAATAGACAAGATTTGAGTTTAGGAAACTGTGACCATTTGAATTTGTTTGCTAACTGGTTGTGGATGCTATGATTCTACTTCTAAAAGTTCTCTGTAGTTTAAAATAGATTGCTTAAATTCTTGTTGAAAAATTTCAATTCAATTTCACATACTTCCCCAATATTGCAAGGTCCTGTAGGGTAATGCCCTATTCATATTTATTTCCTCTCTTGAAAATAAAGATAATTGAAAGTTTTATAATACCTTTGAACTGTATTCGCTGACAGTAGTTTAGAGAAGTTTAGATTTTTGAGATTAATGGGATTGATTGTGCTGCTTGGGTAGAGTCCATTAAAGTGAAATCAGGAAAACTTGAGAGAATGAGTAAGGCCCCAGAAAATATCCTAGAGTATGTGCTCTTTATTACAGCATAACGAACGCCAGGTTAACTTTTAAAGTTGTTTTGTCTTTACTGAGGAAAGGGTTGGAAACAGATTTTAGAGAAGTCGGTGAGGAAAGTCTAGGCCTGTGCTGCGCTGTTGCTGCCGCAGCAGGGAAGGAAGGGCACAGGCTTCCGAGTTTCTTTCTTGACACTCTGGGAAACATTTCATGCTTCTTAGTTCTTTATAATAATAATTAGCATTTGGACTTGTGATAAAAAAATGAAATGTGTGCATAAAACAACATAAATGGGTTTAGAGTGATAGTAAGGATTATGATTACTAAAACCAGAATGCCTTACTACTAGAGTATCGAGACCTTTCCTTTTCATAGAAAAACAAAACTCAGTACACATGAAGAATGAGAAGCTTGTAAAACCAGTTTCAAAGTTAATGATAAATATTGTGCTTGGAGAGAAAGTAAAATGAGCTTTTG
The DNA here is from genome assembly GCA_907169655.1 of Acomys percivali. Lineage (NCBI taxonomy): Eukaryota > Metazoa > Chordata > Mammalia > Rodentia > Muridae > Acomys > Acomys percivali. The sequence continues at coordinate 110,092,872 of OU015742.1, read as the reverse complement.
GCAAAAATGTCTTATCAAAGGCATACCATCTGGAAAAGCAATTACTGTCATGCATTTGCTAGTGAGTATTTTGTTTTTTGGTAGAAAGTAAGCTCTGATATTCCAAGAGTATACCAACACTTCACTTAGGTGTTGCTGGTTAGCGTTGATTTTCAGCTGGTTTTTATTGGTTGATTTATTTTAAAACCATTCATAGCTCAGAGAAGCTGCATTTTTTTCCTTCAGCACAGACTACAAAAAGACTACGAAAAGCTACATGAAAGGATGTCTTGGGTTATTGATTACTAGAAAGTACACCATATCATTTCATACCTGCTATTTTCGAGGGATGGAATTAGTAATCAATAATGTATTTTCCAGTCATGATTCAGTATTGAAAAAAGTAAAAATTTTGGCTGTAAGCAGTGTCCCATATTTATTCAGAAATTGTAAAGAACCAAATGCTCAGCAACTATAGAATTATATTTTGCCACAGTATTGTCTGCTGTTTACACAAGGGAAAGTTTTTACATGTTTGTAAGTTATATTTTGGTAAAATTGGATAAATATTTATTTGCAAATGATAATTTTATTTCTTTTATTTCACAGGGCCTAATTTAGTATTTCAAGTAGTCTCAAATTAGAGTTTCATTAATATCACAAGTTTCTATGTTAAAAATGATATACATACATATGTATATATATATTTTAAAGGTCTGATTTATATCACAGAATAACTCAATTTCTAAGAGTTTTACTGTTTCCCTGTATTTAATTATTTTATCAAGTTATAAAAACAAATAAGGGAATTAAAAAATTCCTAGAGACAAGTGACAGTGGCAAAGTCACTTCACCTGATCCTTTGGGATACAGCCAAGTCACTTCTAGGAAGGGAGTGTAGCTGAAAAGGTGGAGGGTTATTGAAGAAGATACCCAACTTTAACTTCTGAACTCTGCACACACACACACACACACACACACACACACACACACACACACACAC
>OU015742.1:110046708-110091880 GCA_907169655.1 Acomys percivali | reverse complement strand
CACACACACACACACACACACACACACACACACACACACACACACACACGTGCACGCATATATCCACACAAACATAAATAAACACTTTAAAGAAAGAAGTCAAGTGAACTTAAATAACTGAATAATCATACCATAAGACCTCAGAAAAAGAACAAGGCAAAATCCAAATTAGTAGACAAAAACAAATAATAAAAATGAGGTGTAATTGATAAAATAATAGACTAAAAAAGCAAGAATCAATGAAACAAAGAATTTGAAAAAAATAATGTGATCAGCAAACCTGTAGTTAAATTAACCAAAGACCCAGATTGATAAAATTAGAGATGAAAAAGGAGATGCTAGGACATATTCTACTGAAATCAATAGTTCAATTAAAGATTTTTTTGAAAACCTGTATTTCTTAAAAAAGCAAGCAAGCAAGCAAGCAAGCAAACAAACAAAAAACCCTGGAAAGCTTGGGCATAGATGACTTACTAAAATGAAATGAAGAGACATATACAAACAATTTGCAAGCAGCGGAATGAAGCAGTGATAAAGAGCAAAAGTGCAGGGCAGGTGTGCTCACTGCGGAATTCTATCAGACCTTTCAGCTAACACCAGTTGTCCTCAAATGTTTCCATAAAATACCTAGGGAAGAAACAGTACCAAACTTATTATGTGAAGCCAGAATCATCCTGATACCAAAGCAGGACAGGCAAACTGACAATAAAAAGAGAAAACTGTATAACATTTTTACTGAGTGTAAGCATAAAAATTCTCAATGAAATACTTATAAACCGAATTCAAGAAACACATCAAGAAGATCATACGCTATGATCAAGTTAACTTTGCTTAAGGGATGCAGCAGTAAATATGGTTCAGCATATATAAATCAGCAAGTATAACAACAACCACCAAAATAAAAACAAACAAAACATGAAAATATTTAAGGGCAGAAGTCACAAGGTGTCCTCAGTAGATGGAGAACAGGCATTTAACAAAATTTAACATTCCTTCATGATAAAAGTCCTGAAGAAACTAGATAAAAGTCCAGAAGGAATGTATCTCAACTTAATAAAGGATATAGATGAGAAACCTTATGCCAACATTATACTAAGTGTGGAGAAAACCAGAAGCATTTCCTTTAAAGTTGGGAATGAGACAAGGCTGCCCAACTCTGTGCATTCTTATCTAATATAATATATTTACAGTCTTAGCTAGAACAGTAAGTCAAACCAAAGAAATAAAAGATACAAATAGAAAACGAAGCAGTTGAAATATCCCCACTTGTAAACACACAGAAGACTGCAAAAAAGTACCATCGAGCACTTAGATCTCACCAGGTGTGGTGATACATTACTCTGAGGCAGAGGCAAGCGGATCTCTTGAGTTTGAGGCCAGCCTGGTCTACAGAGAGAGTTCCAGAGCAGGATAAAAACAAATCAATATTGATAACCCATATACCAATAAATAACAAGCATGCCAATGAAGAAGGCAGAACAGTCCTAGTTACAGAAAACTGGAGGTGGGAGTGGGGCAGAGCAGAAAGGGAGACAATTGAAGAAAATACTAGAAGGTCCAGAGACATTCCAATTCTTGGATTAGCAGAATTAATATTGTGAGAATGGCTATAATATTAAATATTATCTAAGATTCAGTATAGTCAAAATTCCAATGATATTCTTTCCAGTAGGAAAAAAGCTATCCTAAGATTCATATGGCAGTACAAAAGAGCATCAATAGTTAAAGCAGTCCTTTGCTAAAGGAGCAGTTTTGGAGGTATCATTATACCTCAAATTATAATTTCAAATTATACTACAGAACCATCATGTCAAAAACAGCACGGTAATGGCATGGAACCAGACATGTAGACCAGTGTAATAAAATAAGACATCTAGGAATAAACTCACACAGCTACAACTGTCTGATTTTTGACAAAGGTGCCCAGACCATACACTGAAGAAAGATAGCCTCTTCAACAGAATCTGATGTGTCCATATGTAAAACAATAAAACCATATTCCTGTCTTTGGCCCTGTATAGCAATCAACTCAACACGGATATAAGGCTTTAATTAAAAACTTGATGCTGAAATTGGTCAGGGAAAAGCAAAGACTTTCTGAATAGGACTCTCAGAGTTCACAATGAGACAGCAAGAATGGGCACATGAGCGTTCATCAGAGCAAAACAAAACCACCCTGCTCCTCAGCAGAGACTCAGCCTGTCCATCCGCAGAGGAGACTTCCAGCTATACATCTGACAGAGTCTAGGGCCTAGAAAGCCGAAGAAACACAACACATTAAGGGAAATGATCTAATTAATAAATGTGTGAATGAAGCAAGAGAAATTTCTCAAAAGAAGTACAAATGGCCAAATAAATATATAAGGAAATGTTTGCCACATTGAACCACCAAGAGAATGCAAATCAAAATTATATTGAATATTTATTCTTATCCCAGTCAGAATGACTATCAATCAAGAAAACAAATACTGATGAGAATGTGGGGAGCAAGGCTTGTGGAAGGAAACTGTTGGTGAGGCTGTTAATTTTAGGTGCAGCCACCATGGAAGTTGGTAGGGAAGTTGCTCAAAAAACTTAAATTAAAAGTGCATTATGATCCAGCTACAGCACGCCTGGGTGTGTACGGATGGGAATCCAAGTAAGCAGACAGTAGAGAGCTCTGGATGTCATGTTTTCTGTGGCACTGTTCACAATAACCTAGGTGCTCGTCAACAGGCAAATGACATGATGTTATTAGCAGGAAAATGGGCAGCAATGGTGATCATCATATTAAGTGAAATAAGCCAGGGTCAAAATGTCAAATGTCATATGTTTTTTCTCATATGCAGAATCTATGCTAAAGGGTGTACATGTATGACAGGGAAGAAGGAGGAGACCATTTGAACAGAGGGAAAGACCAGTGTGGGAGGCATGAGAAAGTGGTGAGCAAAGAGAATTATATGCATGTATCATAATAAAACCCACATTTTATACACTGAATATACTCATAATAAAAGAAAAACAAAATTGTAGTTTAGCATTAAAATACTTTCTATAACCAAAGGCAAACAAAGAGTAGAAATCTTTGTCTTCCAATCAGATTAAAACATTTAATATGCTTTAAATTTTTTCTTAATTCAACAGAATACTGGAAGTAGATATAAATGAAAAATCTTGCTTAACATCTTATTTCATGTTCCATCATAATAGCCAATCTATTGATAGAGATGATTTTTAATTAAAAGTTTTTACCTTAGTAAAAATTAATGATAAAAAAGAAACAGGCTGAAGAAGATTGGTTTGCATCTCAAACTGATTCCAATCTGTGTTCATAAACATTTTGCTATGAGGCTATCAAAAACAAACAGACAAAAGAAATAGGGGTTCGGCAAAACAGTCTAGATGCAGGAGCAGTGGGCTCTGAGGTCAAAGGTGAGACGGTTGGCAAAACAGTCTAGATGCAGGAGCAGTGGGCTCTGCCTGGTCAAAGATGAGACGGTTGGCAAAACAGTCTAGATGCAGGAGCAGTGGGCTCTGCCTGGGCAAAGATGAGACGGTTGGCACATTGCTAAGCATAGCAGTACAATGGGTCACATTGACTGTGCTTACATGTAGGTTCCTAAGATGCTTATAAACATACAAATAAACCACCATGTCTACTTCTGCTTGAAGTATACTTAGGAACCAGCTATACTTCAGGGTAGCCACATAGTTGGCAGCTGAGAGGAAGCTTTTCTCAGGGATGTTTTAGTAAATAAAGAAGAAAGAAAGGGTGATAGAGCAGACCTCGCCATTTTAGAACAAATTCCTGATACTTAGCAAAAGTCACCACTGGCTGCCAGCATTACAGGACGATTTAGTGGGTATTTACAGTACAACCTTCCTGTGAAGTAATGGTGCCTCCAAATTAAATTTGAACCCAAATCTGATCAAGTCTCTACTTCTAACGGCTATTTTATGGGAATAGGGAAATATACGAAATGATACACTGGATATTTCCAGCAAAATACATGTCCTTGGTACATAGGCTTTCCCCCCAACAATAAAGTATGAGTAAAAGGAGGAACAGAAGAGAAAACGTTAGGCTACTTGGCAATGTTTGAACTTTTAGATGGTCTAGGTTCTGTCCATAAACGTCTATGACATAATCATGGAAATTTGAATACTGATTGGATATTTGATATTCAAGAACTATCCTTAATTCTAAATGTGATAATAATAGTATACAGTTATGTTTGCAAGGTCCTGATATTTTGGGGGACACATTGAAATATTCATGGGTGCAAGGGATTTGATTCACTATTATTCAGCATACAAGTGAATCTATCAAGAAGATAAGTGAGATTTGATATATGATGATTGGTCATTGTTTATGTTAGGGGTTTACAACTGGAACAGTGTACTGGTTGAAGGGGGTAAGGGGTTGTGTACAATTTTCTCAAAATTCATCCTGTAAGTGAAAGGTCCAAAAATTATTCTTTGTTCAGTTATGTTCATTTAGCAATGAGCTGAATTCTTAATTCAAATAATTTCTTAAGTATTCAGTAAAGAAGATATTTCTCACAAAGGACAGATTGGCTGTGTGGTATTTATTATTTAAGGCTCTATTCTAAGTACTTTATGCAGATTGAGTCACTAGACTCTCAACAACTCCGATGAAAAGATGCTAACTGCCAAAAGTTAATTATCTGCTGTACATGGGGCTGGACTTACCCCCAGGGCCTCCAGCCTTGCAGTCTGCTGCTTCTCTAGTTTTGCATCTCTCTTTGTAACTTTTTAGTTCTAATGACATATTTTTACTTATTATACTTAATTATTTTTATATTTGTTTTTTCAGTAAACTGGTTATGAGGCCAATTTTAAAAGAGCAGTTTTCATTGTAATTTTGATTTTGGAACCTGTCTTAATACTTAAGAGAACACAGAGGTCTGTTGAGTTTACTCCTTTATTACTACAAGGAACTGATTAACAGACTAAGAATTAGTTGAGAGTATGTAGCAGAAAAATCAGAGGGTCAAGTGTGCTGTAGCAGCATTTATAGTTTCAAAAATATGTATTTCCTTGTTAATCTGTAATTTGTGGCTCATTTTACTTCAATTACTTGTTTGTTTTATCGGTTCTACTTGGTAAATTTTTTTGTGCCTCTATATAACATTACACCTCCTCCCCATAATGCCCACACCTATTACATAATTTCATCCTACTTGACATTTTATTGGCTACTTAAGATAAAATAAGCCAATCTACTTACTACAGTGTTTAGCACATCCAATATGTATTTAGTAAATATACCTCTCCATTCAAGAAACAACTACATACCAGTGTTTGAAAATTGTTCTTTATCCTTTAATGTTTAAAACTGTAAAAGAAAAAAATGTCTTATGAGTTAGGAAGTCCTAGGCCTGGGCATGTAGGGAAACTCTGAAGATGTGTGATGGTGATTTTAATGCATAATTGCTATGTTCTGTATAAAGAATGCAAAAAAAAGGGGGGCCTGGGAAAGGTTAACTAATAACACTAGTGGAGTGGGATGCCAGAAGAATACTTGCCTATTGGCAGGAGGGGGGCACTTCAGGAGGAAATCTGACTTTTCCCAGCTGGCTACGAAGGGCAGCGTGAGATGCTGATGAAGTGGCTGAGCTTTATGAGAGGAGGCACATAGGCTCTGAGAAAGGAAAATTTTGATTTCATCCAAAAGAGAGAAGAGATGGGTCACAGGGTCACATTACAGACAGCCTTTTCCTGAAGTGTCTTGAACGTGACTCTGATGACCTGGAGTCACTAACTAAAAATCGTGCTGTTTTTCTGTGCATCACCACCCTCCTCCCTGCAGCTTACCTGCACCTGTCTTTATGTAGTAGTGGATCAAAGAGACTTGCAAATGTATCTTTAATGGTATTTTTGAAAAATGCAATTAAACACTCCCAAACTGAATATTGTCAAGAATAATTTCTTTCAAATCCCAGCGTATACCATTATAATTCTTGAGTGGTAGCATAGCTTTTGAAATTGTATATAAAAAAGGCTTTACTCCTGGGGCATAGGTCATTGTTTTTTATGTCAAGCTTATGACATTAGGGTATTTTTTTTTTTTTAAATCTGTTAACAGATATTTTGAGAGAACAGATGAAATGTTCTCCTGACAGAGTCTGGACTCTACAGAGCCAGAGTCTAATGCACAAGAATGAGCACTCATGAGACGTGTTTAGTTCTCCTTCTGTTGGTTGCTGAAGATGGGGCATGAAAGATGATCCTACGTGGAGGAGTGTGGCTGTGTGGTTCAGGGTGTGGGCTGCAGTGAATGTAAGAAGAAAGAGAGCCATTAAGAGTGGAACAGAAATATGATAGCTGGTATTTAGTTATTGCCACTTCGCCTTTGAGAGGGGGTTTCTGTACGCCACCCAGGCTGACTCAGAACTCCTGGGCCCAAGTGATGCTCATGTCTCAGCCTTCTGAATAGACCATAGGCATGCCCCATGCCACCATGCTTGACAGACACTATGTGTCTTAAGATGCCATCCCAATTTCCATATGCGGTGCAAGTTACGTCTCTTCTCTGTTTTATATAAGAGAAAACGGCTGCAGGAAGGCTTACTTAGAAGCTACACGTCTCAGAGTACAGTAGGATTTACCCATCTTTGCCTTGGGATGAAACAGAGTTTGAAGATCAGGTTGTTGAATAATAGTGTTTTGTTTTTGTTTTTTTGTTTTTTAAGTGCAAACAAACTGCAGGGAGATTTCAGAAAACAAAGGACTTGGTTCACTGCCTCAATTTAAGGTTTTGATACAGTGGAGCTGCTAGAAAGCTATTATAGTCACAAATAACACTAGTTGTATGATACTTAAACAAGAAAGAGCATGCTTTTAACATGCTTTTCACTAATCAAACTAAATTTTTTTAGCTTAAAGAAAAACCATTTTATTGGTGTCTGTCAGTTGCACAGAACAATGGGATTTACTGTGACAGTTTATACATTCATTAGTGTGCTTCAATCATGCTCTGGTTACAGGAAGGATGCTTTATTGATTTTGACAGTAGTGTGTTTTGTTTCTAGTGCATATTTGTGCATTTGTGTGTCTGGTACTGTGGAGCAAACCCAGCTCCTCTTGTGTATAGGTAAGTTCTATATGACTGAGGTATACCCTTAGCCCATGGAATTTGACATGGCATGAAAATTTAAATATTTTATCACTTTAATTTCCTCAAATAAAAGTGAACATAGATTTGGGTGGCTCTCAGTGATAGAGTTTTGCCTAGTATGTGCAAGGCCTTATACTCAACCTCTACACCACAAAAACAGAATAAGATGGAGAACCTTAGCATGGGAACACATAATATAATATTACATTGTGAAATTCAAAAGCTTTTTTTGAGTCTTTTACTGGCTGGCAGGGTGGTTCAGTGTATAGAAGTACTTCATTCTCCCGGACCCACGTGGTGGAAAGAAAGAACTGAGTGCTGCAGGTTGTTTTGTGGCCTTCGTATTGTGCTGTGGGTGTAAAGCACCATCGCATATTAATGCGTAAATGAAAGACATGTTTTTAATAGATCCTATGAGGCTGACCTCAAACTCAGAATCCTGCTGCCTTAGTCTACCAAGCACTAAGGGTGACACCATATGGCTTTGTGTGTGTTAATATAAGTGTGTGTGTGTGTGTGTGTGTGTGTATGTGTGTGTGCACATGTGGATGTTAGTATAAGTGTCTGTGTTCATGCATGTGTAAATGCACGTGTGTGTATTACTATGTGTATGTATGCGTGTGTTAGTATGAATGTGTGTATATGTGGGTATATAGGATGGAGGCTGATGTTGGGTACCTGCCTTAGTCACCATCCACCTTATTAATTAATTAATTAATTTGTTTATTTTTGAGGCAAGGTCTCTCACTGAACCTGGAGGTCTTTGATCTGTGTATTCTGGCTAGCCTACAGGGACCCACAGGTTTCCCTGAACCACCTTTTCCAGTACTGGGGTTACAGATGCTCAGTGCCACTGCCTTTACACAGGTTTTGGGGTCCATGGTATGTGGCAGTCACTTCAGTTTTTATTTATTTAGTTTTGGCTTTTCAAGATAGTTTTTTCTGGGTAGCCCTGGCTGTCCTGGACTTGCTTTGTAGACCAGGCTGGCCTCGAACTCACAGAGATCCACCTGCCTCCCAAGTCCTGGGATTAAAGGTGTGCACCACCCCCACCCCCTACTCTTGACTTTTTTTATTTTAATTTTATTAATTTATTCAGATTACAATGCAATTGTTATCCCATCACTTGTATCCTCCCATTCCTCCCTCCCTCCTGCTTTCACCCTATTCCCCTCCCCTAGGTCTATGACCTAGGGGGAACCTCCTCCCCCACTGTATGGTCATACGCTATCAAGTCTCATCTTGGTAGCCTGCATATTCTTTCTTTGAGTGCCACCAAGCCTCCCCACCAAGGGGAGGTGGTCAAATATGGGGCACCGGAGTTCATGTCAGAGTCAGTCCCTGCTCTCCACATAACTGTGGAGAATGTCCTGTCCATTGGGTAGATCAGAGTAGGGGTTCGATGCTTACTACTTGTATTGTCCTTGGGTAGTGTAATAGTTTGAGCAGAATCCCCATGGGCCCCAATCCACCTGTCTTGACTTTTTTTTGAATTAAAAATTTCTTATATTAAGAAGTACTTTTTTCCTGTTTCAAATCTAGTGAAATATACATAAAACTAAGTTAGGTACAAAATTCAGAATTGCTTTTCTTTTCATACTGAATAAATAATTTTCAAGATTTTTAAATGCATGTCTATGCATGTACCTGCGTGTGTTTATGTGCACTGTGTGCATGCAGATGCCCTTGGAGGCCAAAAGAGGGCATCAGATCCCCTGGAACTGGAGTTACAGGCAGCTATGAGTTGCCTCATGCTGGGACCAAACCCCAAGTTCTTGCTAAGCCATCTCTCCAGCCCCTCTATAGATGGATTTATTGCTCAGAAGGATTGCAACCCTTAAGAAGTACAACTGATAGTGCAGTCTTAGTTGCTTAGTCAGGTTCCATTTTAATTTAAGATTAGAGATGCTTTTCCATTTGACTGTGGAACAGGGAAAAAAAAAAAAAAAAAGCCCCCAAACAGCAACAAAACAAACAGGACAACTTACTAAATTCTAGAAAATGAACAAAACTGAAAATACATAACATTTTTTCTAACTATAACAGAAGTTTAAAAATGGGCTAGAGAGATGGCTCAGGGGTTAAGAGCACTGTCTGCTCTTCCAGAGGTCCTGAGTTCAATTCCCAGCAACCACATGGTAACTCACAACCATCTATAATGGTACCTTCTTCTGGCCTGCAGGTGTACATGTGCATAGAGCTCTCATATATACATAAAGTAAATAAATAATTTTTAAAAATGTTTAATTCTAATAATTTGGAAAAACCAGATATTTTTAAAATAACTACTTAATAGTAGAAAAAAAATTATTTAGTAAGCTGTAATATAACTTATGCTAAGACCAATGCAGTGCTTAAAGTAAACTTCATAATCATAATTGAATTTACTAATGGTAAAGAAAAACTAAACTAAACTAAATTAAAACTAAACATGCAGTTTCAGAATTCAGTAAAATGACCAAAACTCAGCAAAATAAAGAATACTGAGTAGAAAAGGTACTAATAATAAGATAATAAGGCAAACTAAGAACAAAAGAGTGGCAAGACAGAAGCCACAGAAATAAATAGGATTTGAAGTTAAAAAAAATAAGATATTACTAGGGAAAATGTTGAAAACCAAAAAAGATTACAAAAAAATTAGAATTTTTAAGAAGTTGTGAAAGGGAACGCTATTAATTTTATGCCAATTTACCTGAAATCTTTTTTTTTTTTTTTTTTTGGTTTTTCGAGACAAGGTTTCTCTGTGTAGCCTTGGCTGTCCTGGACCCGCTTTGTAGACCAGGCTGGCCTCGAATTCACAGCGATCCACCTGCCCCTGCCTCCCGAGTGCTGGGATTATAGGCGTGCACCACCACGCCCGGCTACATGAAATCTTTAAAGTTATTAGGAGATACTCAAATTGGAAGGAAGGAAAAAAGGAAGGAGAGAGAACAAAATAAATCTGGGTAAACTAAAACCATAATAGGAAGTTAAAGGGATTTTCTTCCTAAGTTGATTCTAGGGTCAGATTATTTTGCTAGTGAATTCTTTTATATTTTCAAGAAATATATAATGTCTATGATGAGAAATACTCTACTGATGTTAAAAAAGATGAAAATATACCCAGTTAATGCTATAAAATTATTCTGAAAAATACAGAGAAGTTTTTAATTTTGGGGGGTTTGTTTGTTTTTGTTTTTGTTTTGTTTTTGAGATAGGATCTCTTGTAACACAGGCTGTCCTTTAATTGCCTATGTAGCTGAGGCTGGCCTTGAGCTCTTGGATCTTCCTGCTTACCCCTCCCAGGCTCTTAGATTATCGGTGTGCTCCAGTATACCTGGCTCAGTGATTTCTTTTCCTGGGGAGCCTTAGTTTCCTTCTTAGCTCACTCAAGTAGTCAAGACAAGTCAGCTCTGTAGCATGCGCTATACGGAGCTCACTGGGGACCTGACAAGGAATAACAAGAAAACAAGCAAACAAGGTTAGTGTTTCTGGAAAATGCCCTGAAGACAGTGCGGTGTGGCACAGTTAATGACTAGAGGGCTCTAATGACATGGCTTTTGAGATAAAATATGAAGGGGGAAAAGGAAGACTGCATTGAGAAAGGAAGAGAAAAAAAAGTGGGACCATACGCTACTACAAAAGGCCCTCACAGCATGTGAGATGTTGACTAGTATAGGTGAGGTCTTTTCTTTGTGTGTGCATGTGTGCATGTTGTTGTTATCAGATATTGTCCCCTGTAGCTCTACCTTATTTTTTAAGACAGTGTCTCAAATTTTGGTAGACTGGATAACCAACAAGCCCCAGATAGCCTCCTGTCTCTGCCCTCCAGCACTGGCGCTTCAGGCACACACTGCCATGCCTGCGTTTCTGTGTGGGTTCTGGGGATCTGAATTCAGTCCCTCATGCTTGCTTGGCAAACTCTGTACTGGGTAGGCCATCTCCCAACCCCCTTGATGAGTTTTAGTAAGTGAGTGTGTCTTACCTGGTCCACATAGTGAGGTCCAGGACAGCCAGAGCTGCATAGAGAGGGCCTATCTCAAAACAACAAAAAACCAGATGTTGTTCATTTGAAGTCTCAGCTTCTTGGTTGTCTAGTCTGAGAGGGTGCATTGGATCCCTGTTACTTTTTCATGGCAGTTTGTGGAAATTCATGATCGTTTTTCCCATTTTTCCCCCCATGCAGGCTAAGATGTAAACCTAATCAAGAAGCAGAAAATTAGTGACCATGTGGCCCAGCCCTGAACAAGTCACTATACCACCCAAGGCTCAGGAAAAAATGTGAAGAAGGGACAGGAAGTATTAAGAACGAGAATATAGGTGAAAGGCTACAAAATGCCATTCCCCAGACTTCACATAACTCCTATAATCATTAACTCACATCAGCTAGAGTTACAGTACAGGGCCCACATAAGACCAGCCATGTCAGCAGTCAGTCAAGGAATGGGGAGGGGTCCATAGCCTCTGCACTATTGCCTATTCATTTACCTCTGAACTATTGGCTACTCAATAGATTCCAGGAGAGGAGGGCCCTTTGCAGAGCCCACCAGGGTTCACTGCTCCAAATTCAGGCACTGGTCCTGCTCCATCTTCGTAGGTCACAAAATCAAATGAATAGGCATGAGCTATCTGGAGAGCTTTGTAAAGAGAGGAAAGGGTCAACAAGTGTGCTAAAGAGGTAAGAGTGAGAATGGTCACTATGCCACGCATACATATGTAAAATTTTTTTAAAAATTTAAATACAAAACTATGTGGACCTAAGAAAGAGAGGTCAGAAGAGCAGTTGGCAAGTTCTCAGTGTTTTAGGTAGTGACTTACCTGTAGCTGACTAATGGGAATCTGGTTTTCTGGGCCTCAAGCCCTAGAATAATAATAAGCAAATGGCCCAGGCCTGGGGATGGGGTGCAGCGCAGTGTTCGCAGTGGTCCAGCTCTTGGTTACCTTGCACAAGACTCAGGTTCGGTCCCCAGGATGCACACATAGACAAATGCAAAATAGGATACTTTGCCCTTGGTCACTTACTACGTGGTCTTTGAAAGTTCTTATTACTTTTGCTTTTTGCTGACTTAAGACCCATATTCATTAGCTTTCTCCTCAGCTATTTTTATATGCTTTTCTCCATCTGCAATTTATAAGGTTTTCTTGATGGTGTTTTTTGCTACTCTGTTACTTTACTGGTGATCAGTCATTTTTCAGTTGGGTTGAATTTTCATCACTCCTCATGTATTTTTTTTTTCCTATGCCACAATAATATGATCTTTATGCATTGTGTCATTGATTTTGTAAGCTTCTTCTTTGCTCATGTTATTCTCAAGGAAGAAATGAATGAACAGATGAATAACTGAATAAGTATAGATAAATATAATACAGGTCATTTGTTCAATTCTCCTATTAATCATAGGCGACATAGATTTAATATTGTGATTAATATTGTGGCACTACTTGCCAACTTGGGAGACAAACCTCTGGGCATGCTTGTGGGTGGGTGTCTTGACTGTTAGGTAACGCTGGAAAACTCACCTAAAGTGTGGGTGGAACACTGCCTGGACAGGAGACTCTAAAATGTGTAAGATGGAGGAAACTAGCTGAGCATGTGCCTGCATTTCCTCCTCTGTTTCCTGATTATGGATCCTGTGTGACCAGCTGCCTCAAGCTCTTGCTACCTTACCTTCTTGCCAGGGTGGACTGTACATTGAACTGTGAGTTAAAATAACCCCTTTCTTCCTTAAGCTTCACTTGTCAAGAGAGTATTTTCTCACAGCAACAGGAGAAGCAATTGGTATTAATAAGTGAGGTCCTTATCAGGAAAGTGGGATAATCAGGAAAGTGGGACAGAAGGGAGGACATCTTATTGGGACTCTAGGTGAGAGAAGCATGGGGGAATGGGGAAATAGAAGGATCCAGAGGGTCCTAGAAACCTACAAGAAGAACATTATGACGGGCGAATCTGGGCCCAGGGGTTCTGCTCAAACTATGGCACCAGCCAAGGACAATACAGGCCGTAAACTTCAAACCCCTACCCAGATCTAGCCAATGGACAGGATATTCTCCACAGTTGAGTGGAGAGTGGGGTCTGACTTTCACACGAACTCTGATGCCCCATATTCGGCCATGCCTCCTTGATGGGGAGGCCTGGTGGCACTCAGAGGAAGAATAGAAGGCTACCAAGAAGAGACTTGATACCCTATGAGCATATACAGGGGGAGGAGGTCCCCCTCAGTCACAGTTATAGGGGAGGGGAGTAGGGGGAAAGTGGGAGGGAGGGAGGAATGGGAGGATACAAGGGATGGGATAATCATTGAGATGTAATATGAATGAATTAATAAAAAAATAAAAGTAAAAAAAAAAAGTGAGGTCCTCTTTCTCCACATCCTCACAAGATGAGACTTGATAGTGTATGACCATATAGTGGGGGAGGAGGTCCCCCTAGGTCTTAGACCTAGGGAAGGGGAATAGGGTGAGAGCGGGAGGGAGAGATGAATGGGAGGATACAAGTGATGGGATAACAATTGAGTTGTAATCTGAATAAATTAATAAAATTAAAATAAAATTAAAAAAAAAAAAGAACTACAGGGGGAAAATAAATCCATTAAGATGGAAAAGAAAGAAAGAAAGAAAAAGAAGTGAGGTCATGTGATAAACCTGGCCTGTGCTTCTTAGGCCTTTGGAACTGGTTTGTGAGAGAAACGGGGAAGAGTTTGGAACTTTGGGTTAGAAAAGCCATTGAATACTATAACCAGTTTCCCCCTCCCCCTCCCCGCACTCTAATGAGAGCTTAGAAGACAAGAATGCTGAGGCAGACACAGACAGGTGAGGCCTGATGCTTGAAGTTTTGGAGAACAAGGGTTCTGTCAGGAACCAGGGTCATTTGAATGATAGCTTGGCCAAGAATTTGGTTTCATTCTGCCCGTGTCATGAGACTGTGAATAAAATTGAATTTAAAGATAGTTAACTAAAATTTGACAGGAAATTCAGGACAGGTAAGCATTCCGGCTGCTTCTGAGAAAGCAGCTGTAATATTTAAAGAGGTAGTGTCATTGGAGGAGAAGCCCTTCCTGCTGCCCTTGACTGTAAGCGTCCTGGGCCTCCATCTTGTTTATATCCAGATTCATCTGAAGGAAGCAAGCCTAAACTGAAGGGGTTCTCACTTCTCAAAACAGCTGCCTGTGACAGTGCTTTAGCAGAGTGGGCACACACAGCTGGTCCACATCTCTAGCTGACTACAGAACTAAGCATCGTTGGTGTGGTACCGCTTTTTGAAGCATGAGTGATGGGAGGTTGAGGGGTCATGGAGTCTTGCTTCTGCTGTGGCTTCAGAAAGCAGCCGAGGCCATAAGAAACAGGATTGGAGTTCCTGCCAAGGAGAGACCGCTGTGTGGAGCTGTGGATGTGAAGCCCATGTTGCCGTAGAGACACCAGGATAGTTGAGGTGTCGGCACCATGGGCTACCCACCAAGAAGAGCTGAAGACACGGCGTGTACAAGAGAGACCCTGTGTGCTACTCCAGGCTGCAGAGCTGGAGGGTAGGATTAGATTACTCAAGCTCTTTAGAGCCCTGCCAATTTTATCACAAGCCCCAGATGTTGGACATGGTGCTGTAGGATGTGGTGTTTGCCTGCTGCGCTTTGGACTTGCTTTGACCTGATCATTCGTGGTTATCGTCTGATCTCTTTTGGAGTAAGGTTGCTTCCAAGCAGCTTCAAGCTCCTGCTGCCTTGACTGCCCTGCTGTGATAGACTGTACTTGAACTTTCTGCTAAAATACGCCTTTCTTCCTTTTGTCAGAGTGTTTAATACACCAACAGGAAAAGAAAATATGATGACTATATATGTTTTTAAAGGCCAGGCTTAAAGGCAATATTTAAAAGATTTGCTGACAGCAGTATATACTCATCCACATAACCATCCTCGTTGGAACCCTAAGGTTAAGTTTAGCCCTTTTTCACATTTGGACAAACCACTTTCCATCACCTGTGTTTGCTTTACTAGTTTCATCACACATTATAATTTTCTGGATAAATTTCAGTAATATGGGAAGTTCTTGGAATTTAACTGCTTTTCTTTTTTTTGGCTAAAATCACAGTTTCAATTTTCTATAGAGAAAGCATGAGTTAAATAGCTTCTTTTTTCAGTCAGCTGGAAATTTCTAACAGATTGATATCCAGCACTTGGGAGATAGTACTTGATAAAATGCAGATTGGTGACACCAATATCTTGCAACTGTGATAATTCTGTGGTCTATTTTGAGAAACTGCACAATTTCTAGGGCCTTTAATTGCCTGTGCTTGGCTTACAACAGGAACTTTTGCATCACAATAGCTTTTTATTTTAGTGCTTTATCATGATTCAGTCTTTCTGAAAACTGTTTCAAGTAAATCAGGCTTTCAAATTAAGTTGAAATTCAGCTGCATGTGAGTTTACCTGAGCTGTGGTCCTAGTTAGACATAACGAAGGGGAAGTGCTTCCCACAAGCTCACAGCTCTTAACTAGCTGTGGTCCTAGATAGATAAACACAACGAAGGGCAAGTACTTCCCACAGGCTCACGCACAGAAAATAGTAATTTTGTATTACAGCACACTCTTTCACTTGTCTACTAGTTAGGTTTTTCCGAATTTTAATTCTGAGATTAGCACCTACATATGTTATTTAAGAAAAATACTTCTCTTTAGATTTGAGGCAACATCATTTAGGGATTAATTACAATAAGCATAAAATCTGTCAATGGTATAATTGCTTCTGTTTCAGGATAATCAAATAGCATTAGAAAATGTAGTGTTGAGCCTGTCCATATACTGCCCGTGGCTGTGTTATGGCTAACTTTTGAAAATTGAAAAGCTAGGAGAACTGCAAAAAATTAAGACTCTAAGGTACAAAAACTGTAAAATGGTAATTGTACAAAATGAAGCATGTTTTATAAAGAAATTATTATAATTAAAACTTTAAAAAAGGATTAACAAATGTAACCTAAAATTTTACTGTTATATAAAAATATTCTAGCAAGCATGGGACATTCCCATAGGACAACATAGAACAAATAGACATAAGGAAACGAGTTGAACCTTATTGGAAATTTAAACAATAATAATTTTTTTCTTACTGAGCAACAATAAGAGATCTATAGGGAGGAATTTGAAGTAGGCTTTGGAAGTTTGGTAGGCTCTGGATCCCCGCGTGAGCCTGGAGGTGGGAAAGGCAATTCAGAGGAGACCAGGAGCAGCCTGGCAGGGAGAACTGGCTGGAGAACAAGGGAGGAGACGTGGGCACAGATGGAGGCGGGGCTCTGAGTGGGCTTGCAAGTCAGTCTGCTTAGTAGGACATCATTCCTCAGTATTGGAAGTCTTGGAGGTTTGTCAAACAGAATTAATATCAAAAGAGCTACGTAATTCCAAGGGTTAGTCTGGCTTAGACATGGACACCGGACTAGGAGCTAAGTGTCATGTGTTGGGAGTACGTTAGTGCTTCATGTGAGTTGTTTCAGTGGCAGCTGTAACGCTGTGGTCCACATTTTAAACTATGAATAGAGTTCTGGTCACCTATGTTTTTGAACAAATATTTTTTTTAATTCTAAAAGATGAATTTTGTTGTGGGAAAAGATAGTATTATAGCCAATTAAAAAGCAATATAGGAATTTTACTGATAACTTTAAGATAACTTACAAAATGTTTATTGACAAAATAAACCTGAATTATGAACTGTCCATTGACTTTACCCAACAAAGGTGTGAATCTTTTCATTTGCTTCTTAAAATCTTCTGTCTCTTCACTGAAGACAGAAGAACACAGCCAGCTGTCATTGTTTTGTCAAGTATATTGCTAAAATATGTTTGCAAAATTATAATCCTTTGGTGAGGAATCCAGTTTAAATTTTTTAAATTATAAACTGAAGCTCAGGTTTCCCTTTAAAGCTTTTGGAGAAGCTGGCTCGTTTCTCCAGCCCGTGACATGTTAGCAGCAGTTGGGTGGTGAGAAGTGACATTTATGAAGCAGGCTGGTGTGCTGAATTAGGATCCTGAAGTTTATTTGAAATGAACTAAGAAGAGATTTTAAAGAAAAGCCAGTTTGTTTCCCATCATTGTGTAAAACTAATTCCTCATTGTTTATGAAATGGAAAACCATCATAAATTATCTTTAGATAAATATATACAGACATTTAAAAATGACATTCTATAAGCAGTTGCACAGTGTTTCTAAACGCTTGTTAAAATTCAGGGTGTGGTGTTGCACGCCTTTAGTCTCAGCCCTCAGAAAGGCAGAGGCAGCGAGATCACGGTGAGTTCAAGGCCAGCCTGGTCTACAAAGCAAGTGTAGGATAGCCAAGGCTACACAAAGAAACCCTATCTCAAAAAACAGATAAAAAACCAAACAAACAAAATCAGAATTTTAAAAATTAAATGAGAACTTTGTACTATCAAATGGTGAGTTTTTTAAGTGAATTAACTATGCAGTTAAGTTGTTTGAATAGTAGTTTAGAAGAATATGCTGAGGGCCTACAAAACTATTGTATCTCAGAGCTAGGTGCTGAGTTGAGGTTTACAGAATAGGCTACCCGAGTCATGGACAGAGTGGTTTACTCATCTAGCATGACCTGTTCATGCCAGATGTTGTATTTGTGCACATGTGCAAGGCATGATAAGGATTATGTTAGTCCTTAATGTTTATATACTGCGTAACAGATTTTGAGATGAAAGTGGTTGTAGTTTGTCATAGGAACATAGAGATTACTTGGAGATGGACAAGAGGAGAGAAGAGTTAGTGCTCTGCAGAGAAGGTGCAGGAGCCACAGCATTGTGATGAATAAGAGCACGCTCTGGCCCGGGAGATGGCTTTGTTAGTAAAGTGCCTGCCACACAGGCATGTGATTGAATTCAGATTCCCCACATAAAAGCCTGGCTCAGTGGCATACATCCGTAACTTCTTAGCGTTGGGGAAGTGGTGCAGAAGGCAGGAGAATGCTTGGAGCTAGCTCATTGTGAGTTCCAGCTGAGAGCTTCTCTAGGGAGAAACCCTGTGTCAAATACTAAGGCAAAAGGTCAGTGAAGACACCCAATATTGACTTCTGGCCTGAATGTGGATGCACACACAGTGCACATGTACCGCCCCCAGAATACACACGTGCACGCACACACACACACATTCTCTCTCTCTCTCTCTCTCTCTCTCTCTCTCTCTCTCTCTCTCTGTCTCTCTCTCTTTCTCTTTTCTTGGAGAAGGAAGAAAGATGTGTAGAGTTGGAAGAAAGTAAGTACATATGTATTTTGATTTCTTTAATTGGTACATAGAGAATGAAACTGTCATTAACCAAAGCACTTTTCATTGAAGTCATTGAGGACTTTTTATATACTGACGCTGAAGTTGTCTAGATTATAAAGAATCATGAACAGCAGTGTTCATGGTAGTGATCATATAAGGTGCAGTTTCTGTTTGTTTAAAGCTCTTCTGTTTATTTGAACTGGGCACATTTATTGTGTGTTAACTTATCTCAATAATATTAAAATGGTGTGTGAAATCACACTTCTTTTAAATTAGCACTTTAAGAAATGAGTTCCCAAGGAAGTAGTTTTCAGTTATCCATTACCAAATAAAAAATCAGGCATAAATTATATATCAGAGACCAGAATCTCTAAACTCCAGGCTTTTACAGAACAGACTTTTTAGTGGAAAAGACAGATATTAAAGAGGAAAAATACTAGCCAGGTGTGGTTGCTCATGCCTGTAATCCTAGAACTCGGGAGGCAGAGGCAGGCGGATCGCTGTGAGTTTGAGCCCAGCCTGGTCTACAAAGCAAGTCCAGGACAGCCAAGGCTACACAGAGAAACCCTGTCTCAGGGGGGAAAAGGAAAGGAAAGGAAAAGGAGAAAACCTTAACATCAGGTACTTAAGTGTTGTGAAGAAAACTAGACAGATTGGTGTGCCACCAGCCCACTTGTGGAAGGGAGGAATCATCATCCTTTTTTTTTTTTTTTTTTAAAGATTTATTTATTTATTTATTATACAGTATTCTGCCCACACACAGAAGAGGGCACCAGATCTCATTATAGATGGTTGTAAGCCACCATGTGGTTGCTGGGAATTGAACTCAGGACCTTTGATTGAACAGACAGTGCTCTTAACCTCTGAGCCATCTCTCCAGCCCCTCATCATCCTTCTTTAGGAGACCAACTGAAGCCTTGGTGAATCAACACAGCTCTGGCTCACTGGCCATGTTCCTTTAATCTGATGGACCCTGAACTCACTGTAATTTGAAGAGCTACGGCGCTTGCAGTTATGGTTATTACACAGAATCTAATGCTGGAAATGAAAACAATGAACCAACAGAGTGGGATGTGGGAGGTAAGGATGGAAGGTTGGCTTTGTAAAGTGAGTCAGTCAGTAGATACAGTCCATTCTCTTTCCGCTTCTTTTGGAACTTAGAAGACAAAACTTACATTTTTGCTAATTGTTCCCCACTTCCCTATGGTTCCATTGATTGTTTTTCTATTTAGATTTGATTGTTTCTATTGATCTGTCTTCAAGTTCACTATTCATTCCTCATGCATCTTCCTGTGCTAAAAAGTTAGTCCTGTGGGTTTAATTTTGAATATTGTATTTTTACTTCTGAAATATCCATTTGTTAATATATTCTGTTCCTTTGCTAAAGCTGTGTGTTTTCCATCTGTTTCAGCTGTTTTCATAATTGTTTTCTGGAACACTTTACTGACGCTACTCTAAAATCCTTGCCAGATAATTCAGATATCTGCATTATCTTGGTATTGATATTTGCTAATTTTCTCACTTAATTAATTTTAATTAATTAAATTTTCAGAAATGGTTTCATTTTTTCATAATGAGATTATTATAAAGACAAACTAGGAAGATAAAACTAAAGAAGGAAATAAAATCAATTGAGCTGTGTAAGTTCAGTGTTTTTCTCTGTAAAGCAGAAATAATACTGACTATTGGGACTTATTGTAAAGATTTTTACCTAAGGACATATGTGTAATATATCCAGCCCTATCCAAAGAGCATGACAAATGTTCAGAAAATATTCAATTTGCTTTTTCCTTTTCTGATCATAGCATTTTGAAATTATTACCTATCAACATAGCATTTCAAGGGAAACCTTTCTTTAAAGAAAATCTTAACATTTTTGCCCCACCTGTTCTCTACGTTGTGTTTTTGTGTTTTTTAAATACATTTCTTTCTTTCTTCTTCTTTTTTTTTTTTTTTTTTTTTTTTTCCTTTTTGAATTTTTTTTTTTTTACATTTTTTTTTTCTACTTATTTCTTACTTAACAGGCTTGAATCTGTTTTCCATCAATAACCTGAGGTTGTTTGTTTATTTGTCAGAGGCTTTCATCTTAATATGGATGACAGTCCAGTATGATTTCAGTGTTCCAGCCTTTCTGGGCCAAATCCTAGATTCTGTCCTACACTTTCTCCTAATTAAAAGTTTTAACAAAACTTGTCTGTGTTAAATACATTTCTTGACGTTGGCTTAGTTTTTCCAGGGGAATAAACCCTTTTGTTGTTAAACCTGGCTTTGCATTCATATGCAAGGAAAATGGACTGTGATTGTACTTATATTTCATATCTTATAGAAGCATTGACTCCAAGAATGTTATACATCTAAGAGTGTAAACTGTGAAAGCGTCCAGCCTCAGGAGCAAAGCATAGAAAGCAAACTCACAGCGTAAGTACAGGAAGGAGCTCAGACAGGCCACCAGCAGTGTGGCCCGCTAGAGAAGAATGGCAGATTGGGTTCCATAAAAAGTAAAACGCTTTTGCTGTAAAAGACCCTGTTTAGAGAATGAAAATACAATCTCCAGACCGAAAAGTATTTGCGAATGACATGCCCAGAGAAGGACTTGTATCAAGCTTATACAAAGAACTCTCCAAACAGTACAGTAAAGAAACACCCAATTAAAAAATGAACAAAACAGGGATTTAAGAGATGGTTAAGGCAGTAAATGCTTTCTGTGCTAATGTGAGGTCTGAATTTGGATCCTAGCAGCCATTTAAAAGACTGGGTGTGATGGTCCCCGTGCTGGGAGATGGAAAGACAGGAGGAGGATCCCTGTAGCTTGCTGAGAAGCCAACCTAGCCAAGTCATGTGGTTCTAGGTTCAGTGAGAGACCCTGTCTCAAGAACTCACAGGGTAATTGGAAACTAATTCCCACGTTGCCCTCCACAAAGATAATCTACACAGACATGACATGTGCAAACACATACATACAAAATTAGTAAAACACATAAATATTTCATCAAAGGTTGGTAAAGAATCTTGGTTGAAAAAATATTAGAAACCATCAACCCTTGCAGTCCTTCCACTGCCTTAGGGAAATTCAGGTTAAACCCACAATAAGATACTACTAAACAACTATTTACATAACTAACATAGGAAATCATGTCTGTATCAGGGTCATCCAAGAGACAGAAACTCTCATACAGGACTGGAAACAATGAAAATATTGCATATGTATAATTATTTCATTAATTAATACTGGAACAAATTTACATTCTCAGATAAGTTGCAAATATAGGACAAGATTTTCATATATTCCACTTTCCCATAGTGGTAACAGTTGACAAACTAAAACAGTCAACATTGGTGCATTATTTTTAATTAAGCACTATATCAGTGTTTATGTCAGTTCCATTCATAATCACACATACTGAAGCAACCAAATGGTTTTGAGAGGATGAAATGGTAAAGTTGGTGTATTCATAATTTGTGACTAAGCGATGAAACAACTTATTGGCGCACATACCAGCTTGGGTTTTTAGAGGCATTGTGCTGGGTGAGCAAAGGTGGCTCCAGGCGGCTTTTATAAGCCCCTTCTGATGGAGAGTAGTTATAAGTTAGGCATTTTAGGGGGTATGACTTATAACGCATGAGGAAATCTTAGTTTTATGGGGTAGGTGAGTATAAAACTTGCAATTTTCACATAGTGGTAATTTTTAATTTCTATGTACACATTTATATTCATAGAACTATACTCAAAAAAGTTGCTTACTGCACGATCACTTAGAAAACACTGTTCAAACTTAAAGAAATGCTCGTCCTCATTAGTCATCAGAGAAATGCAAATCAAAACAACACTGAGATTTCATCTTACACCCATCAGAATGGCTAAGATCAAAAACTCAAATGACACTACATGTTGGCGAGGATGTGGAGAGAGAGGAACACTCCTTCATTGCTGGTGGGAATGCAAACTAGTACAGCCACTTTGGAAAGCTATCTGGTCCTTTCTCAGAAAACTGGGAATAGGGCTTCCTCAAGACCCAGCTATCCCACTCCTTGGAATATACCCAGAAAATGCCCTACCACACAACAGGGACATATGCTCAACCATGTTCATAGCTGCTTTATACATAATAGCCAGAACATGGAAACAGCCTAAATGTCCCTCAGTAGAAGAATGGACTAAGAAACTGTGGTACATTTACACTATGGAATACTACTCAGCTATTAAAAACAAGGAATTCCCGAAATTTGTGGACAAATGGATTGATCTAGAAATTATCATAATGAGTGAGTTAACCCAGAAGCAAAAAGAGACAAACGGTATATACTCACTTATATCAAAACACTAGTCCAAGGGATATGTACCATGAAAAACTTTACTTACTAGGAAAGCGGGTCAGAGGAGAGGACATCCTATTGAGACCTTAGGCGAGATAGTATGGAAGAATGGGGAAATACTAGGATCCACAGGGTCCTGGAAAACTACAAGAAGAAATTTATGACAGGCAGATCTGGGTCCTGGTGTCCTCCTCAAACTAAGGCACCAGCCAAGGAGAATATAGGCAGTAAACTTCGAACCCCTACCAAGACCGAGCTGATGAACAGGATATTCACCGTTGAGTGGAGAGTGAGATCTGACTCTCACACGAACTCTGGTGCCCCTTTTCTGACCACATCCCCTGGATGGGGAGGCCTGGTGGCACTCAGAGGAAGGATAGCAAGTTACCAAGAAGAGACTCGATATTCTAAGAGCATATATAGGGGGAGGAGGTCTCCCTCAATCACAGACATAGGGGAGGGGAGAAGGGGGAAGTGGGAGGGAGGGAGGAATGGGAGGAAACAGGGGAAGAGTTAACAATCGAGATGTAATGTGAATAAATTAATAAAAAATTAAAAATAAAAAGGAAAAAACACTGTTCAAAAGTAAAGCTAACATGAGAAATTTGACATACTTGAAATAGAATAGCAAAAATGATATGATGTAAAACTAAATAGAGAGGAACTCTGTCTTGTAATATTTATGGATTTTAAGAGTTTTGAGGAATTATTGAATGGTTTAAAATAGGTGAATGACCTTCTTAGATTAAATCTTAAAAAAAAAAATAAGATCGTTACTTACTTATTAGTGAGTGTGTGGGCACATGTGCAAGTGTATATACACATGATGAGGGGTGCATGCTGCAGGGCAAAGGTCAGGGGACAACTTTATGAAGCTGGTTCTCTCCTTCCTCATGTGGGTCCCAGGATTGAACTCAGGGTAGTGACAACAAGTACCTTTATCCATTGAACCATCTTGGCAGCCCCTATTTCTGTGCTTTTACATTTTTAAAAACACAGCCTATTCTTTGTTGTTTATTATTTATTGGTTTTTTAGTTTAAACTTTCTGGTTGTGATATTTTGTAAGTTCACTGTGTGAATGGCCCAAGGAGGCCAGTAGAGGGTGCCAGATTCTCTGGAACTGGAGTTACAAATGGTTGAAAACTGCCTTTGTGGGTGAAGGAACTGAACATGTCCCCACACAAATCCCTTCTCTGTAAGAGCATCATTGCTTTTAACTGTTGGGCCATCTCCCCAGCCCCATATTAACCACAGATCTACTGTGGCTTAAGATACTATGGCTGAGGCTGGCCATGAACTCACACTACTCCATCTGCTTCCTAATGCCAGGATTATAAATGTCTTATCACACCTGCCCTTTTGTGTTGCATGTCCTACTTAATTACATTAAAACTAATGGGATTTAGCAACCAATATTCCATCTAGATTACCTATTGAATATTTTGATTTCAAAAGTATTGCCATCTTTTGGGGGCAGGGGAGCTGTTAAGAGCTACCACACCCTGCCAGCTTGTCCTTTTTTAAAGACAGGGTCTAATGTAGCTCAGACTAGCCTCAAGGTAGTTATGTAGCTGAGGATGACCCTGAACGTCTCATCATCCTGCCTCCAACCCCCACGGCCTCGAGGTATAGGCATGTTCCACTATTCCCGGTTTGATGTGGTACCTGTGGCTGACCCTAGGCTCCTGCGTGTTAGGCAGGCATTCTCATCAGCTGAGCTGCGCTCTCAGCCCCAGGCTTGGGGCCTTTGAAGGACTTTATCTATACAGTTCTTGGAATGTTCCTCCACTGCTCCAGATTTTGAAAGTAGCCAAAAATAGAATAATAAACTCCTGCCTGTCTTAAACAATTAGAATGCAGGGGCAACTTTGTTTCCATCCTTACATCTGTACTTTTACTCCCGTATTTTGAAACAAATCCAAACATTATGCCATTTGGTCTGTAAATACTTCACTATGGATCTGGAAAAGGTGAAGTTACCTATTTTTTAATAGCATAACCACAATACAGTTATTACAGTAAAAATTAGCTGTTTATTTACTAATAATTTGTAATGTTCAAAATACAGATAGGTTTATCAATTTTTCCTTATATCTAATGTGTACCTTTTTACTTTATAAAGGCTACTTTTCTCAGATGCATAGAAAATATTCACTTATGTGTTTCCAAAAGCTTAGAAAACACTACATAAAATCTATTATCTTACTCATTTTAAGTGTTAATTCATATTACTGTACAAAAAAAAATCTCTAGAACTTCTTTTGTATTATCTTACAAATAACTTTATATTCACTAGCCAACTTTGCCTCTTTCTCTCTTCAGTTACACTTTTTTTTCTAATAATGAGATTTAATTTCCACATCGAGGCATTTAATCCATTTGACCTTTTCCCTTTTTCTGTTTGCTGGTGTGGTATATAAATCACATTTACTTTTACTCAAATGGCTCAAATGGCTTGCCCTTTGTGCCATCATCATTTACTTACTGCTAGTCATCTCAGTCGGGGTGTTACTGCTGCGATCAAACACCATGACCAAAAGCAACTTGGGGAGCAAAGGGTTTGTAGTCTTACAGCATGTAGTCCATCATCCAGGAAGTGAGTGAAGGCAAGGCAAAAACCTGGAGGTGGGAACTGATGCAGAGACCACAGAGGAGTGTGCTTGCTGGCTTGTCCCTCATGTCTTGCTCAGCTTCCTTTCTGGTGCCCTCCAGGACCACCCACCCAGGGGTAGCCCCACCCCCGGTAGGATGGGCCCAGCTGACAACAATCATCAATCAAGAAAATGCACCACAGCCTTGCTGACAGGCCAGGCTGGTGGGAGCATCTTTCTCAGATGAGATTCCCTCTTCCAGATGACTCTAGCCTGTGTCAACTTGACATAACAGGATAACAGTCTTTTTGCATAGTTTCGTGGGACTTAGAGGGAGAGGAGTCTCAGTCAATACTATAGGTTTTTATGGAAATTTCTGAACAATTACATCAGAACAGAACTAGACCACGGTCTCAATGAGATTGAAAGTAAGCTTCAGATTATTTTAATTTCTGGAAATTTTTCCTAATACCAACCAGAAACTAATCTCTTCCATGAAAAAGTAGTACCATTCATATCTCCCTTAAAAAAAAAAGTCACAGCGTCTTACATTCTACTACGAGATTCCAAGCCTTCCAAGAAGCAAGAAACAAGAGAAAAGGGTTGGAGATACACAGATGCACTCATGGCTGCAGTTGGAAGTTGCATGGCAGTTCCTTCATCCCTCCTTGGTTTGTAATGGGAAGTCACCTGGTATGTGAGTTGTTTCCCATTGCAGGCAAAGCATGGCTTCCCTTCCCTTTTTTGTGTCCTCAGTTTTCTGAAGTCTAACCGTGGTAAGGCTTGGTGTGGATTTTATTGTTCAAACCTCACTTGCCTTCTTGAATCTGTTGGTGTCTGACGCTCTCTGGCAGGGAGAGCTGGCCTAAGCAGTGCTGCAAACTAGGCTTCCACGTGACCTGTACTGGCAGGGGTGGAATAGGGACCACAGAGCCCCCCCAACTCTACCACACCCAATGTTTTTGTGTTTGACTAAGTAAAATAGCTCTTGTCTGCATTGTCTTGTTCTTGATTGTTTGGCAAGGGCGAGCAGGGTTATGTTTTGGTTTTGGTTGGTTGGTTAGTTGGTGTTTTTAGGGAGGTCTTGGCTTCTAGGTGTTCTAGGCTGCCAACTTCTTTGCGTCCAATTCTATCATATACAAGGTACAAGAGAAAACTCATAAATCTTTCATGTGATTTTTCTTGGCTTGTGAGATCCATACATGGCGTGTCTTCAGTTTTCTTATGTGTGTGGTAAATATG
The DNA here is from genome assembly GCA_907169655.1 of Acomys percivali. Classification (NCBI taxonomy): domain Eukaryota; kingdom Metazoa; phylum Chordata; class Mammalia; order Rodentia; family Muridae; genus Acomys; species Acomys percivali. The sequence goes on along the minus strand of OU015742.1, from coordinate 110,065,384 downwards.
TTCAAGGCTTTTAGTTTTACTTGGAGGAAGAAATAGGAAAAGGTACCATATTTTTCAGATCATAAAATGCACTTTCCCCCCAAAAGTAGGGGTAAATTAGGGTGCATCTTACGGCCCGATTGCTGTCTATTGGGCACCAACAAAGAGGTCACTTACCTGTGTCTTCAGTGTGCCAGCCGAGGAAAGCAAGAAGGGTTCAATGTGTCCAAGGGAACAGGAAGAGGGGTGAGCAATATTGCTGTGAAAATCCCTTCTCACACAGAGCTTGGTCTCCCCCACCCCCATTGTGCTGATCTGAGATGAATGCCAATCTTAGCCTGCCGAGTAAGCAGGTGCGCGTCAGCTTGCTGCAGGGAGCAGGGCAGGGGGAGTGCAGTAAAATGTGCAGCAGTAAGGAAGCTCTGGCTACCATTTGTCCCTCCTTGACTGCAGTGGAGCCACATTGCTATGCAGAAATAGTTACCAACCAAAACTGGGCATATGGGAGAAGACAGAATTGTTCATTCTGCATATGTGAGAAGACAGATGGATTGAAAAAGTGTGGTCCAAATGTCCTGGAGGGCTTCTGAAAAAAATCTGCTTTATTAGTGCTTGACCAGTTCAGAGCACGTATTAGCGAAACAACAAAAAACAGATTTAAAGAGGTGAAGACTCATCTAGCTATAATTCCCGGGAGTCTTACCAGCCACTTGCAACCTCTTGATGTTTCAGTCAACAAACCCTTTAAAGTCTTGATGAGACAAGAGTGGAACGAATGGATGGCTGCTGGGAATCATGATCTGACTCCAACAGGACTAATGAAGAGGCCCACTGTCACTCAAGTGTGTGAATGGGTTATAACATCATGGCAGTCAGTGAAGGAGGAAATCGTTATATAATCATTCAAAAAATGTGCCATTAACAATGCCTTAGATGGAACTGAAGATAATATCATAAATGAAGATAGCAAAGAACGTGATACAGGTGATTGTCAGCAACTGAGCTTCCTAAATCCTGACGCTTCACAATGATGAGTATTTGGGGTTTCCAGAAAACTAGAAAAGTGCTTGAGTCCCTTAAGTCTTTCCTCCTGTTTAGTTAACACTGTTTAATATTACCATATTTTGTTATATTTTAATAAATATTATACTAGTACTAATTTGGTTCAGAATATTTTTTTCTTGTTTTACTGCTCTAAAAACTGGGTTCATCTCATGGTCCAAAAAATAAAGTACCTGCTTCCCAGAGGTGGAACTCAGCTGTGTGTGTGTGTGTGTGTGTGTGTTGGGGGCAAACCCAGGACATCATAGGCTAGGCCATCACTTTACCCCAGAACACTACTGCCAAGTCAAGTATTTTCAATTACTTTGTTTTCGTTTTAATTATAACTAAATTTCTCTCTGTATATATGCTTGATTGGGTAGCATTTTGTTCCTGCAGCTCATTTTTTAGGACTTTAATTTTTTTTTAATGAAAGTATAGCTCATTATTTAGACATTTAAGTTTGCAGATTAATCTCTTACTTTTAAGAATTGTTTTGTATTAAGAGTAATAATTTCTGTAATGTATATTTTATTAAAATGTACATATAAGTTCTCTGGTTTTGCTTGCTTCAAGAATAATGTAAATTGTATATTAGTTACACTTTTGTGTATAGTGCTGGGGTGTCCAACCAGTTACAAATGACTTAATGAATCCAGAATGGTACTTTATTTTGTGTCTTCTTACTATTTTCTATATTGGATTACATCAGCTTTATGTGACTGATTCAAGTAGACTCATCTGACTGTCATTCTTTTCCTAATTTCAGGTTCCCTTTATGGCTCGGTCAGAGAATGAATTAATCTCCTATTAGTCGCTGTATACTCCTGTATCAGATTTAGAAATAAACAGGGTAAGTTTAAAGTCATCTCAAATAGTACCTGGATTTTGGCCTGTCCTGGGCCAGGCAACAAGGTAGATTCTAGAAAGAGTGCATCTGCTATTGCCTTTTGGCTGCCTTCGGCGGGGCTCAGTTTCCACAGATCAGGGACCTCTCTGATGGTATTCTTAAAAATATAATCTTTTCACAAGCATTCACATGTGCAGTCAGATTTGAACCTTCTCAGTAAACACATGCGTGCATGAATACACACACAGGCAACCATAAATAAAAAGGTAAAGGTAAACCTGTCTTTAAAATAGTGTATAACTTCTTTAGTTATGAAATATGTGACTGGAATTGAAAGATTTTTCCCAAATTATAAAAATTCCCTCAGAAACATCAACATTTCTTGAAGTTCTTACTATGTGATATATAATTGGCCCCTAATAAAAGTTCCAGCTTTTTCTCACTGTCAGTAAGTGACCATTCCTGTTTCACCACACTGTCACAACCGAGTACACTGCTACCACAGGCACACAGATATCAAATGATCAAATTTGGTTCCTAATGTTTGAAAAGAGGAAGATTTTATAGAAATCTTTTACAAAACAGTGGACAAGAATGACATAAGCTAGGCATGGGGCATGTGCAGTTCTGGCACTCGCGAGGCTGATCCAGGTGTCTCTGTGAGGGCAAGACCAGTCTGATCTACATAGTAAGTTCCAGGCCAGCCCTAGGGTTGTATAGTAAGATCCTACTGGAAGGGAGGGAGGGAGGGAGGGAGGGAGGGAGGGATGACACAGACAACTTTATAAAAAATAATACATTTTGATCATGTTTTTCCCCTTTCCCAACTCCTCCCTGATCCTGCCCTACCCACCCAACTTTATGTTCTTCCTCTCTTTACAAAAAAGGAAAGAAACCAAAAAACCCCACAAAAATGGTCAAAACAAGCAGACAAAAGACCATTAAGCTTTTCTTAAAAAGTCAAAACAAAGCAAAATGAAACAAAAAGTTCCCAGAGATACAGTTGTTTCTTTTGTGTTAGCTAACTACTCATAGGCATGGGGCCTGAGGGTGACAGATGATTGATAGACCTGTGACACCCATTGGCGAAAGCTGGCTTTCCCTTTGTTAGTGGGTATCAGTCGTAGGTAGCTTCTGACTGGGGTGGCACCCTGTGCCTGCTTCCCTTCTCAGCACTCGCTGTCTTTACCTGTTCAAGTAGTGTGTGTGTGTGTGTGTGTGTGTGTGTGTGTGTGTGTCCTTTTAATGTTCTAGGTACCATGTCTGACCAAAACTCATCTATCACTCAGAAAGCAACTTTGTGTTCTTAATTTGTTTCTACCTGTAAGTATCTCTGTTACAAATCAAATTTGGCAGTCTCCTCACAGAATTATTAGTTGGGTTCATAAGGTATGACGTAAGTGATTGCATCACCATTGGGGAGGATTACTCCTGGTTGAGGCAAAGATGCTAAAACTGTGGGGTTGAGAGATCAAGAGCCCTGACGGCCTGCCTGAGAATCACAGTGTTGAAGCCTTGTCTTGTTACTCTTAGCTTCATTTCCCAACAAATCTCAAATTATTATTCCCTCTTACTTTTGAATTTTATATTGTTTCGAAGTAGTAACCTTAGTTACTAACTAGTAGAGGCTCCTCGGGAGCTTGAGTAACACAGTCAGCTTCCCAGCTGGGAGCAGTGCCATCCAGATAAAGGTGTAAGACTAGAGCTACCCTGTAACTTAGTGCTTCTTTACTGAGCCCTTCACATCAAGTCAAATATTCTTTGTTGAAGCTAAAATTTTCACTTAAGTCAGTCTCTGAAGGTTCCCACTACCTGCCCTTCACCTAGGCCGCTCTGTTTCTAGCCTTTTCTTTTCTTTGTCTCTATTCCTTGTCATCTTTTTCTAATAAGTGATAGAAATAATTGGCATTCAGGGCTCAGATAGGATGTAATGGCTTTGGATTAGTGGTGAGAAAGAAATGAAATAGAACTAAAAGTTTGATATAGGGCACCATGTGTCTGTTTGCCAAGACTAAGAGTCAAGGACTTCAGTGCTTATCAGAAGGCCAGAATAAAGAAATTTCTAGAGAGCTTGGCAGTTAGCATTTGGATGATACTGTTAACAAAGGAGAGGAAGCCTAAATGTCATTAAGCATATTGTAAAATTTAAATCCTATATAAACTTTTGGCTATATCACATTCCCACTTATATTGTCCTTTTATTTGTCAACATTCTGAGAAACTTAGGGAAACTGATCATTTTAAAGAGTTTTCTATTTTGAAACTTTGCCTCCTTAGTATATAGTTGATTTTTACATTTCTTGTTTTGCTTTAAATGATCTAGACCAGTAGTTTGCAAACTAATTTATGAAACGAAGCTGGATTTGCAGCCTGTGTCTTACAAGTAAAGTTTTATTGAGCCACAGTGCCCATTAGTTTGTATACAGACTGTGACTGCTTTCACATCCGGATAGCAGAACTGAGCTCTTGTACTCTACAACCTATAAAACATAAAGTATTTATTAGTTGGATCTTTATAGAAAAGACCCACATTTGTTCTAGAGCAGTGACTCTCACCCTTCCTAATACTGTGACCCTTTAACACCCAACCATAACATTATTTTCATTGCTACTTCATAACTGTGATTTTTCTACTGGTTGGAATTGCAATGTAAATCTCTGTGTTTTCTGCTTGTCTTAGGGGACCCACTGTTGAGAATTGATGCGCTAGGTCGGTTATATCAGGGGTGGTGATAATTAGATGAAAGTGCATGCTTAGTATGATAGCTGCTGTTGAATTGCTGTGTCAAATGCCAGGGGGAAGAGACCTGTGATGGGGGAATTATTTATTTGCCTCAGTGTTCCACAAGATTTAGTACATGGCTGCTTGTGCAGCACCTCAAGGTAAACAGTAAACAGGAAGGGCCACGGGCATGATACTCACTTCAGAGATAGGTCCCCAGGGTCCCACTCCAAAAGACCCAATCTGCTACAGTGTCTACCACCTCCCAGTAGTCTGCACCAACTTTGATCCATCAGTAAATTAATCCACTCATCATGTTAGAGCCTGCACAGTTTCGTGTCCTCTGGAAACCCCCTTGCAGATACACCCAGAACTGTGCTTTATCCCCTGCCTTTCTCAGTCTAATGATACTGACAGTCGAGATGAGCTGGCTCCCTGAGATTGTGTCCTTGTAGGCCTGAGGGTAGCAGAAGCATAGAAGGAGGATGCTGGGAAATTGACAGAGACAAATGTGTCCTCTAGGCCTTTATTCTGTTTAAACTCAGATTATAAAGAGAAACTCTCAAGTGCACATTTTGCCTCTTTCTATTTCTGCATGTGTTTAAGTTCATGGTCTCACAAGGATTTACTCTAAATCTGTTACTAAGTGACCCTGGAGTTCATAGTGCTCCAACGGCCTCATTTTAGGGATGGAAAAAATTGAGGGCCTTTGAAATTGTCATATACCTGGAGTCACAGAAGCAGACTAGTGGTAATTCCCGAGAGGAAAGTGCTGGGTTTGGTAGTTTCTTTTCTTATTTTAAAATATTTTTACTGTGATGCATACAGGCATTTACATATGAAGTCATGCCCAGTCTATCTTTACTTCTAAATACTACTTAAAAAGTAAGGAAACAGCCAAAGAGAGAAAAACAATTAAACCTAGAGTAACTCTGTAAACCTAAAAGTAACTCTGCTACTAATACTTTTGAAATGGCTACTTTTTTACAAACAGGAGTATGAGTGAGAATATGCACTTGGATTATAGGGGTTACTGTAAACTAAGATCTAGAGATGTTTTTCTTTTCCCAAGCCCTTTACAGAGTGTAGTTCATGTGAAGGAAATGTATGATTGTTCAAAGAAACAAAGCACTGTACTCACGATTCCTAAGGAATTTCTCAGTGCAGCATTGAACCAGAGTTCACATTACTGTTAGAAGGTTCGATAACTATGCTTAAATGTTTTCCTTTTGTGAAAAGAACAAATTGTAGTTTGTATTTTATAACAAACGCACTTGATTTCTGATTTCATAACTTAATAAAAGACCCACTAAGAAAATTACATGTATTTTCACTAAAAAAGAGACAAAAGCAACACACCAGAAATTTTAGCCAATTTCCTCTTATATTCCTGGCAAGGTTATTGCTATCACAATTGAGGCAGAGCTTTTATTTTCCTCAAGATTCAGTATTAGAAAGGCCTCTCCCTTTATTGCATCAGAAAATAATTACAGAATTTCTTCTTGCTGCTTCCCTGGGGACCCATTTTAGACAAGAGAAATCTTAAGAGAAGCTTGCGCAAAAGATGTGTACTGAAACTAGGCTATACGAGCCGATACTGATGCTTCTTGGGCCTATTCTGAAGATAATTTAGAAAGCCTTAACCCCAGTATATTTGCTTCTAATTAGACTCTAAAGAATTATGTAATTAATCTTCCTTTCCAACTACAGTAACTCAGAGATTTTTATTTTCTTTCCTTCTACATTTGAAAAGCTTCTTCATTTTTTCATAGAAATATAATGAAAATTCATATTCTACCTTAACACACTCAACTTATCTTAATTATAAATTAGGATGTAATAAGACTGTGTTCCAATTTTAATGTGCATGATTGATATTTAATCTTTCAGAAGCGTAAACCATTGTCATAACTTAATTATTCTTGTTAGTTTTGTATTTTTATTCAAGTTCTGTCTTCAATTAGATTCCCCACATGAAAAGAAAAGAATTGACCTAATGTTTGTTTTAAACATGAAATTCTAAGTAAGTATTTTCAGCATTGTTGGCTCATTAGAATAGAAAGTGACATTATAGAATCATAATAGTCTGGTTATCACACATCTGTACCTTTGATTTACTATAATAGTTTAATTAGCTAAGTTGCATCTTTGATTATTTCTATTCTGAAACCCTTGAGATTGGACGTGTTAGATATTTAGATTTTACGTATACACAGTAAGATATGAATATATACACTATGAATCGAAGCACAAAATTTATTTATATTTCATATATTATATCACACTAAAGCCCAGAGATAATGTTGTGCAGTATCTTTACAGCAACGTCATTTAGAACAAGACTCATCCCGGGTCCAGGTGTGGCACTTCCTGCTTGTAGTGTCACGTGGTTGCTGGAAGAGCTTGAGAGTTGAAGCATCAGATTTCAGATTTACATGTTAGAGATACTCATCTTGTAACACTTTTTAGTCTTTGTAAATCTTGGTTCTCTTCCATGCCCATAAAAATAAGATGTTTCAGTAAGGTGTGGTGACATATGCCTGCAATCCCAACTTTGGAGATGGAAGCAGGATTTGAGTTCAGCCTGGGAAATTTAGGGAGTCCTTGTATCAAAATAACAGTTTTTAAATGGTGAGGGTATAGCTTAGTGTTTGAGTGCTTTTCTTACTGCACAAGGCACTGGGCTCAGTCCCAGTGCTACTTTGTTTTGAAACTTATTAACACACTTCCAATTTGCTGAATTCTATTACAATTACAGACCATAAATCCATAACAAGGTTCATGAACCTTTTCAGACGATCATTAAACTCTCCTGGTAATTTTCACAAGTTTTGCTCCTCTGGCAATTCTGTTGAGGTAAAATGTCTCTGACCTTTATTGAGTTTCATAGCTAACTGTCACCAAACAAAGTCAAAGCCATATTTGTGGGCCTCTGAAGCATCATATCCCTTCCAAAAGAATATACAAAGCAGATTTGTTTTCTTTTTCTAAAGTCATATAATCATAGAATTTAGAGCAGTCTACCTCCATTTTCACATTTGAGGAGATGGAGACTCCTGTAAGTTAAATATATTGAGACTTAATCATTGTTAAATTATTACTTATTAGGGAACCCACTAATAGCAGTAACCTGTAACATCCTGGTTGATTATATTAGTGTCTTTTTATCCTTCCAAGCCCTACAGAGGTATTATTGAACTTTTAGCATAGTAAGAAGTTGTCGGTACCTGAATACAAAGTGTTGCTGGGCGCAGTAGAGACTCTAATCTTGCCCCAATTATGTCATAAAGTGACAGTGTGGTATGATGTGTCCTAGAGGATGAGCATGTGGAGGCCCCTGTGTGTGGGCAGTGTCCATGTTGAAGGAAGCTTTTAAAAACATGGTTGTGAGATTTCATTTACACATAAGGAATTCGGGTGTGCAAGCATTTCACTGGCTCCCTTAACAAATACTGACTATGTGCATGCAATTACTACGTTGGTCTTACTGGCTGATAAGGACTGTGTATCTGGGTGTGTAGTTCAGTGGTAGAGCCCTTACATAGCTCCTTCTGCCTCCTGTGTTTGTTCCCAGCACAGCATATACTGTGCACTCACACAAAAGGAAGTTTTGTAGAAAATGATAAGCAAACACTGTACTCTAGAGCAACTTTTATAACAAATGTCATGAACCCACAGACTTTCGGGAAGCTAGGAAATCTCATGAAATACAAGGCCAGTGGTTATTAAACATTTTGGTTTGGTTGCCGTTGACTACTTTCTGATTTAAGTTGAACTCTTAAGTTTAGCCTGTTAGTCTTTTAATGTTTTGATTTGGAGATTGTATTTTATATTGTGAGCTTACATCCTGAATTTTTACATCTGGTGATATATGAGAATATAGTTATAAGTTAAAATATAGTAAATTGACTCAAAGGAGTCTTAAATGAACTTGAATTTTAATCATTGTTCATACTTAGAATGATTTTGAAATAAGGACTTTTTGTTGAATGTGATATTTCATAGAACTAAATGTTGTTGCCATTTTACATCTTACATGCATGCTGCAAATATTAGCTGAGAGCTTGCGTGTGTTCTCAGTCTCAGTTAATCTGTCAGTATTTGCAGCTAGAACAGGAGTCTTCAGCATCCTAAGTCCTACTTGACAATTCTTCAGCCACTTCAGCTCATGCAAAGAAATAGCCCAGAAGAAATAGTCACAATATTCTATTTATAGTTTCACATACTGTGCTTTCATTTGTATTTTATTTTATACATCCAGTGTATGCAATTTGTTCCAAGGGTCGGTATATGATGAACAATGTTCTAGAAAGAACTATAAGAAATTGGATTCCATTGGTGTGGGACTCTCAGTTATATGTCTCTGTTCCATGAACAGAAGCCTAAGCTTATAACTGTAATGATATATATCATATAATTTTAGTTATCTGTTATCTCGATGCTTTCCCAAGTCCTTAAAGAATAGTAACATTGAAATCAATACCAGTTCTCAAATATTTTTAAAATGATTGAGACAGTTGAAGGGCTGGGTCTTCTCTAGTTGCTCTAAAAGAGTTTAAACTCTGCGTACTGTAGAAAATGAAAATCCATTCTCTATCTGTCTGTCTGTCTGTCTGTCTGCCTGCCTGCCTGTCTGTCTGCCTGTCTGTCTGTGGGTCTCTGTCTTACCCCCAGCGCTGCAGACCACTGTGGGCAGTGCCACCCCTGGTCCTGGGAGGCATAAGGTAGCTAATGAGAGTGAGCCACTAAACAGCATTCTTCCGTGGTCTCTGCTTCAGTTCCTGCCTCCATACTCCCGCCTTCAGTTCCTGCCTTTCCTTCTCCCAATGATATTTAACAACCTGTAAGCCAAGATAAATTCTTTCCTTCCCATGTTAGTTTTGGTCATTGTTTTATTATAGCAGCAGAAAGCAAACTAAAGCAGGCAGCACAGATGATACATATATGTTAATCCTAACTATTAGTATTCCTATTGTTAGTACTTAATTCTGGAATTAAGAAGTTGATTCCAAGTTCTTCATATATATGTCTTTATTCCTCACAGTACTCTGTAGCTACCACTATCCAACTTTATAAACTAGCACAGAGGAAACAAATTACCCCAAATCACCTCGTTAGCAGGTGGCAGAATTGTACTGAACTGTCTTCAGATTCCAGAGCAAGTAATCTTCACTCTTATCTCTGTGCTTTCCAGATAATTCACAAATTTATTTTATTGCTCTCTAACACTGTAGAATGCAGCAAAGAAAAGAAACCTGAGTCATTACGTACATGTTCATGTCGATGCAGTGCAGACAGTGGGAAAGCAGAGTGACAGTGGAGAGAGCGATGGCTGCAACGCATAAGTCGGTTTGGGTGTAAATTTGTCTTTTCTGAGCTGATCCTTTCATTAGTAAAGGCGGATAATTATTTTTACTTATAAATTTTTGGGGGGTTTTGCAGAAATACAATTGAATAGAACCTGAATACATGTCTGGGAATATTGTAGGTTGTTAGTGTCTGACTTGCATGTAGCACGGTGTACTAACCTTTGGGGAGCAGAAGGAGCACTGGCCTGGTAGTCATGGCCCCCTGGCTGATGTGCCGCTGGAGGCTGATGCTGGTGCTTCTGGAATCTGCTTGGTGCCAAGCACTGCTGTAAGCTTCAGCCGCATTTAGAAGACCACATAGACAATTACATTACTAGATGCTTTTTTCTGTTTGATTTTGTTTTTCAAGATGGAGTTTCTCCCTGTAGCCTTGGCTGTCCTTGACTTGCTTTGTAGACCAGGCTGGTCTCAAACTCACAGCGATCCACCTGCCTCTGCCTCCCAAATGCTGGGATTACAGGTGTGCACCACCACTCCAGACTGTGATGTGAGGACAAATCAGAGGGCTAATCATCCAGCAGTGCTAGACGAGGAGTCAGTTTCCTGAGGGAGGGTGAGAATGTGAGGTTAGGGCGTGGATCCAGAGCGAAGCAAAACCAAAACTGGGAAACATTTGTCATTATTGAAAGATGTCCCAGTTATGTACTGTGAAACATCAGGGACTCTGGGAAAGCACATCTTTATCTGGTTGTGTTGGAGTATTAAGAGCTTGACTTTAGGCTTGGGCTTTATAAAAGCAGTTTTCTAAAGAAAATGAAAATGACTATTTACATAAACATGGCATTTTTCTGTTAGATGCCGTCTTTTGGAATCTGCATGCGTCTTGTTGGGGTATTATATGTCTCGGGGGAAGAGGGTAAGAAAGAAAAGTAAGCTATCTTCAGAGGGTGATGGCGGCCAGTCATTCACTGGGTGAATCACGCTGCTTCACATTCCCCTTGCTCCCCTTCTTCACAGGTGATGAAATCACTTAAGTGTCTCCGGAAATGGTTTTAATCTGGTGTAGTTTACTCCTGTGTACACATGCATGTGTATAGTTTGCTACTGTGTACACATGCATATGTATAGTTTGCTGCTGTGTACACATGCATATGTTAAGATTCCTTTCCATCTTTCTTTAATACTTTTTCCCAGGAAAATAGCATGTTTAAAACCTTACAAAGACAGCAACTTATGTCTAAACAGGGATGAGAAAAGAAAGCATGAAGAATTTGCTTGTTCTTCCAGCTTGTGTTGTCTTTCCCTACAAATGGCGCAGCGTTTCTGTAGTACAGGAAATGCATTCTCCTTTCTTTGCGCTCTTCCTTGGTTGTGTTGTGTACTGCACGGCAGCTTCAATGTTAGTGTGTAAACTTCAGTGTTAGTGTGTAAATCCCCTTTCTTATAAGTTGGCTACACAGATCTCCTTAGATGTCCTGTTGCCACCTCATAATTAATGTATACATAATTGAATTCATTAGCCTTCCCTCAGACATCTGTTATCTGCCATATGCCCAGGCTTGGCTAACTGACATTAATGAGCCTCCCATGCCAGGAACCTTGGTATTTCCAGGAGTGTAAACAGTTTCAGCCGGAAGATGCCTTATCACAATGTTGTTGGGTTTTTTTTAAGATTTATTTTATTTTATTTTATATGGATGAGTGTTTTGTCTGTAGGTATGTGCCCCACTTGTGTGCCTGGTACCTACAGAGGTCAGAAGAGGTATCAGATGCCCTGGCACTAGAGTTGTGGATGGTTGTGAGCCGCCAAATGGGTTTTGGGAAATGAATATAGGTCTTCTGCAAGAGTAACAAGTGCTCTTAACTGCTGAGTCAACTCTCTAGCCCCATAAAGTTAAAACAAAGTGGAGCAAAACTGAGCCCTATACATAATTTCATTAATATGTGCACCATAGTTTTATAATCATTAAAACTACTGTATTTGTCTGTATATCTAGACCATCTTTATCTAGAACAGTGCAGATACTTGGTTAATTCTAGGTAGTGAATATGATTTTATTTAGTCCTCTCCATTTACTTGCATGCTCTAACTATGCAATAAACATAAATAGCATTTGTAGTTTGCATATGCTGGCAGAGAACTTCTTTTTTCTTCCCAGTTCTTGATGACCAATGTCTTGTTCACCCAACTATTGTTGCTCATTGTATCTGGGTTGTTCTGTGATCACAACTTGGCATTGCTCAGCTGCCAGGCCCATGTTTAGAACTCATGGCTGGTGGGGTTCTTCCTCTGCTTAACTTTCCAGTTAAGTTGCTTTGTAGTTAATCAACAAAGGCATCGAGAGGGAACATGAGTGTTTGTCCTTGCTGTCCAGACTTCCAGCCAGCTGGACTTTAGCTAGGAGTTCATATTTTCCAATCTTAACACATAAATTTTTCTCTCCTGTAGTACTTGTACTGGAGTTTTAACTCAAACCTTGCACATAGCCAGCAAATGTGATATAATTGAGGTACATCCCCAGTACTTAAGTTAGTTTTTACCAGAGCACAGAGGTAGGCCAGATTTGGAGAGGGGTGGAGGACAGCAGTGAAGGAAGAGAGAGGGAAGAAATTACACTTCTGTTCTGCCTCCCTGTGTGTCGTGACTGTGCCCGTAGTGGGGTACTTGTTGGTTTGCTTTTTCTTTTTTCCTTTCCTCTATTTCTCCTTCTTTCTTTCTTTCTTTCTTTCTTTCTTTCTTTCTTTCTTTCTTTCTTTCTTTCTTTCTTTCTTTCTTTCTTTCTCTCTCCTTTGAGATAGCGTTTCTCTGTGCAGCCTTCCCTGTCCTGGAGTCACTCTGTGGACCAGGCTGGCCTCAAACTCACAGAGATCCACCTGCCTCAGCCTCCCTGAGTGCTGCGATTACAGGTGTGCACCATCACACCTGGCTTCTTGCTTTTCTTATGCCTCCTCTATTCTATGGACAATTTCTTGGTTTTCTTAAGAATTTAGTAAGAACAAATAGCCAAATAATGAAACTCCATCTATTTTCATGTCAGTTCTTTTATCAACAGATCTTGTCACGAGTGTATTTATTGAAGCATGTCATGCAAGTAGACCCAGAATGTAATTATACTTGCAAATTTTTCATGCTTTCAGGGAATTTGTAGTATATTCCAGATGGTCAAATAGCAAAACATAGATTTTTTTCTGTCTTTTCATTTGTGATTAAGAATTTGATGTTACTTACTACTTACATTACATTAACTGTTTTAGTGAACTTAAATCTGAGAAGAATTTAGACATGTGTTTTAAACTGTTTTATGGCCAGTGTTTAACAAGAGTGTTTAATAAATTATTTGTCCCTATTAATTGTTTAATTATGTCAACTTAAGCATCATTCAAATAAGCCAATTGAGTCCTAAGTAGCAGTTCCTTTATGAATGGTGTCCTAAATTTATTCTTGTCAAGTATTCTAGACTTAAAGTTATATGGTAAGCCTTCTTGAAAAAGAGCGATTTTCCAAACTGTTGAGTTTTTTGTATGTCTGTTTGTTTGTTGTTTGTTTTTACCTTTTCCAAGTACTAATATGGCCTTAAACTCAAAATCGGTAAAGCAATTTACTTTCAAATTTAATGGTAATAGTAGTGATGACTTTTCCTGATCCATTAATACTGACTTTACTACCCCTCTGATCTTCCACCTGCTGTCATTTCAAGAGTTAGGTTACCAAAGATCTAGCTTGTAAACTCAGCACAGAATAGAGTTAAAGAATCATGGAGTTCCAGATCCAGAACTCAGATCAGAGCTCAGAACTATTTTCCTTTTTAAGGTGTTTTAATATTTATTTTTATTATTTTAAATTGTGTATATGTATTTACACCCATGAGTTAAGGTGTTGGGTACCTCAGAGCCTGGAGTTAAAGATGGTTGTCAGCTACCTGATGTGGGTGCTGGAACCTCACTTGGGTCCTCTGGAAGAGAAGTACATGCTATTAACTGCTGAGCATCACTCCAGGCCTTGCCTTCCCTATGAGAGCAATTCCACTTAACCACTGTGCACATGCATGTGTTTGTGTATGTGTGTGTATGTATGTGTAGCAAATTTTATATAATTTAGTTCATTTAGCTTATACAACAAATATCATGTTCAAGGTTTTAACAGGAAATGTGTTCGTGGATATTAATAACACTATGGAACATTTAGTTCTTGTTGTATTGTACATTTTTGTTTTTAAACATTTATTTTGATTTCATTTGTATGAATGTTTGCCTGAACTTACATGTACCATGTGCATTTGGAAGCAAGAAGAGAGGGTAGGGTGTTTGGATCTCTTGGCCTGGAACTATGGATGACGTTTAGCCATCGTGTGGGTGCTGGGACTTGACCCTGAGCGATTTTTCTTAGCTGCTGAGCCATGTCTCCAGCCTCCATTCTGTATGTTTTTTGAGAGCTCTGTTCATTTACCTGTCTTGCACATATTAAATTTTGTTTTTATACAAAATTTAAGCTATGATGGGTTTCATTTTGAAAGAATTATTTACACTAGGAACCCACTGAAGGAGATGTCTTTACACCTACAGGGTAACATTTAGAGAAAAGAGAACAGTATTTGATATTTAACAGTTCAGATATCATTATATATGACTTTTCTAAGTAATTATATTAAGATGTATCTGTAGATGATGAATTAGTGGGAAAATATATCTCTGGTTTGTAGGAAGCTATAATTGCATGATGCTTGAGAAGAAATGCTGCTTTTAACACACAGTATCATCTTTCTTCTGGGTAGCTAAATGAGACTTTGTTTTTCTTTGTAGTAGTCCAGTTTCTATCTATCTAACCTAAATAATGGGTTGGAAAGAATTATTACTATGAGTTTAGTGGAGTTTGCTTGTCCTGCTTGAAGGCTGCATTTAAAAACCTGATTTTGGCACATGTAGAAAATTGCTCTTTACAGGGGAGGAGATGGCTTCCTTAGCTCTCACACCGTTTACTCATCTGCACTCTTGTGGGTATTTTGTTGATGAATGGACGGTTCTCCTTTTAGGGAAGTTCCTGCTAGACGAGAGGAAACCACACACACACATAGTAGTCTAGTTCCCTGGCCCCGGGTAGAGATTAGGAGCCTAACCATGGAGGGTGGACAGCACTGATGCCTAAGTGTGCCGTGTCATCCGCAGACAGTAAGTTGCCCATGCTAACTTGGTCATCTTTCAACTGCTGCTCTGTTGTTTGATTCTTTGAATTGGTTTCTGATTTTAGTTATTTCCTTCTTTGGTTCCTTTCATCTTTTTGCTTTTGTTTTTAGATTTTTATGAGTAAAACTTAAAAATCTGCTTTTGCTTAAAATAATAATTTAAGGCAATGACATCCCCTGCATTAATTTTTGACATATGTTGTTTGGATTTTTCATTATCATTTTTTATTATTTTAATTTTTTCAAATTCCATTTTTGTTAGAATGTATTAAACATTTGGAGCTTTTGAATTTTTTTTAAATGTTATATACTGACTTTTAATTTATTTCAGTTGCATTTACCATATTCCAGAGAGTTTAATTCTCTTAAATTTACTTTAATTTCTCAATATTTAGTCCTTATTGGTGAAATGTCTACATGTACCTGAAAATAGTACATAAAATTGTGAGTGTGTTGTTAAAAAAAAAAAAATCAATCAGTTGTAAAGGGGTGAATACTATCAGCCAGACCTCTTAAGTTGCATCTGATTTTGTTCCCGAGGCATCTGTCCTTCTGTCACTTGCTGAGAAGAAGGTCTTGAAATTCTCCAATTACAGGCCAGCAGGATGGTTCAGCAAGTTGAAGTTCTTGTGTGCAAAGGCCTGCATCCCTGAGTTCAGTCCCCTGTCTCATACAGGTGCAGGAGAGATCCAGCTGCTGAAAACTGTTCTCTGATCTCTGCACGTGTACACTTTGGCAGGCAGGCACCTGCACTTACTCACGAGTACACACCCACACCCACCCATCCTCACACGCATATGAGGGACAGTTGGAGAGCAGGGGCACTATCAAGAAAAGAAAAATATTCTGTTATAATGGTATACTTCCCCTTCTTCATTTATTTAGTTTACTTTTTGTCGTATTTTAAAGCTCTATCATACAGGCTATGTTGATAGGAGGTCTTGAATGGTAGGTATGTGAATGCAAGATGTGACTTCATTGTGGAAAACTACTAAAGGCGTGAATGAGCATTGGTTAGGAGCATGCTATTGTGAGGCAGACTGAGGACACGGTCAGACCTGTTGTTGAAGTGCTTCAGAGTCAGGTTGCTAGTGATATGGAATGTAACGAACATGATATTGGTCTGACACACAGCAGACAGAATTAGTAGGAGCAGGTGTTTTGGCATCTGTTTGTAACGTCAGCATTCAAGAGAATGAGGCAGGAAGATAGCCATAAGTCCAAGGCCAGAGACACAGGGAAAAGGTAAGGATAGAAGTGACTTTGAGTGATAGAGATGAGATTTTTTTTGGCCCATATTTATTGATTTATTCTACATTTTTGAGACAGAGTTACTTGCAGCCTAGGCTAGCCTCAGATTCTTCAGATGCCTGAGGCTGACCCTGAACTCCTAAGGAGGCTGCCTCCACCTCTCAAATGCTGCAGTTCCAAGCATGCACCACCACACTCTTTTATGCTGTGCTGAGGATAGAACCTGGGATCTCCTGCTTGTCTGCTAGACTTGACTGGCTGAGCAACATCCTTAGTCCACATGGATATTGCCTGGATCTCCACATCGCTGGAAGAGGATTAGAATTACTCAAATAATTTCATATATATATATGTATATATATATACATATATACATATATATATATACATATATATATATATCAGTAGAGCACTTGCCCAATGTGTATGAGGTCATGGGTCTGATCCCAATGTAGAAGAGTGAAAAAAAATACCTTTTATGTGTGTTCTCAGCTGAGACTTCACTTTTACTTACTAACTTTGCTTAGTCACCCGATCTAAAGTTAAAGGAGAGTAGAGGCTTTGCCTCTCTTGTCCTCTGCTATAGTCCCAGCATTTGATACAGTGCCTACACATACTGAATTCTTGGATATTTGATCACTAAAATACTGTTACCCAAAGAAAGGATGCATGCTTAGTAAATTAAATATATATTGTCTTTAAACTACCTCAGTAATGTCTGTCGCATATTTTCTTTATGTGACAGGACAGGCCCCTGCTTGTTATTCCTCTTCCCTCCCACAGAGACTGTGCATGTTGCTGTGTAGAACAGACAGTGAAGTGTGACCATACGGTAGCACACATTGTTACATGGCTGCAACTTTTCATTCCATAAAGAATGGAGTTAATTGCAAAATCCTCTAAGTATATATGGTAATCACACCTCTGTGTCAAAAGGTAATTTGTAATTTAGATACATGAAAATGAAATAGAAATACCTAGATAGAAATAATTTATGCTTTAACGAGTATTTGCTATCCTTAGGTACCAAGAGGAGCTTTGCATGCCAGACTGGTTCTGTCAATTAACAATATGATAGAGTAGATATAAGCTGCATAAAGAAAAAATCAACAATATAAACACATCTTATAAATATATACTAATTTTAACCATTAGATTTAATCTTGGTTTTGTTCTAGTAGTTAATAAAATTACTTCTAAACTGTAATGAAAATTAAGATACCTGAACAGTGTTTTGGGTGTTTTTGTTTTTGTTTGAGATGGGGGTCTCATTATGTACCCTTGTAGCCTGGAAGTTACTGTGTATACCAAGGTGACCTCAAACTCATAGAGATCTTCCTGCCTCTGTCTCCTGAGTGCTGGTATTAAAAATGTGCGCCACCTTGGGCGGCCTTGTGTTAAGCTTCTAACATGATTTGGGTGGTCCCTGCCAGCTGTTTTCTAATTTGGTAGAACTGTTCTTTAGCAGAGAGCTAAGTCTTTGCAGTTTAGGTGTTAGGTTTAGTTTTCAGTTATTTGATATGGGCTCCTAATACTCACATGTTTTCTCTTATATTTCTGGAAAAGGGAGAAGGAGAAGGGAGGGGAGAGAGATTACATTGTCTGAGGCTTCAGAAATGGGCTTTCTCTAAGTTGTGGAGACTCAACCGGCAGCTTTACAAACTTACTTAGTTTTTCTTTCTCTCTGTGTTCTCAGATTTAAAATATCCACACGAAAGCTTATGGCTTCATGGGAAAGACAGCAGTAAACACAACAAATATGTACATTTAAAATGTGATTTTAAAACAAAAGGAGCATTCACAGCAGAGAACATCCTGGAATGAAGGCCTTGCAGTGAGGGAGAAAGACTGGAGAGGACCAGGAGTGAGTTTGGGGTTTTATAGTAAGACAAGACCACATGGAAGAGAATGAGCAGTAGTGGGTATCAGGTCATATGTGTGCATATTTGTGGTTTAGTTTTTGATAAACTAAATGGTTTGTTTGAATGTATGTAGTATGAGAGTGGAAGCTAATTCAAGGATAATACCATGTACATTTTTTGGTTACAGCAATTACAGGAGATTCTTTATGAGAAAGGGTGAAGGGAGAAAGATCATATGAAAAGGAGAATGAAAAAATTTTATAAAAAGTTAGTTTAAAATTAAGTTTTAAACTTTTTTTAAAAACCCAGAAGAGATAGCAAGGTGGCTTTGCAGGTGAAAGTGCAGTCCTCCAAGCCTAACAACTTGAGTTTGATCCCTGGGGTCCACATGGTAAGAGAGAATCTCTATATGTGAGCTATGGCATACATGCATGGACACACACACACACACACACACACACACACACACACACACACACACA
>OU015742.1:109928522-110046698 GCA_907169655.1 Acomys percivali | reverse complement strand
ACACACACACACACACACACACACACACACACACACACACACACACACACACACACACCATGTAAAACAATTAAGGCAGAGGAACCCAGATATGGAACTTAAAGAGCATAAAATAGTAGGAGTAGTCTTTTAAGACTAATCTCTAGGATGAATGTGCTTATATTATACCCAGAATTAATAATGCTAGAATATACTACTCTGGGGCTTTCTGTTATCATGGATGAAATATTCATTAATCTTTTAGCCTTAGTAGTTTATATGCAGACTGTTGAATACACAATTTTTACTGTAAATTTATAATCTGTCTTCTTAAAGAGGAGATGAGAAATGAAATTCAAGATTTTTAAGAAATGTACTCTGGATTGGCTTCTTTGTATACATTTTAAAACTTAGAATTTAAGCATCAGTATCTCCCTTGAAGCATAGTAAGAGTGAAAACAAGACATGAAGGCATGTAAGCCTTCTGGAACAGAAAATATTATGGGCAATTAAAGGGATAAACAAGTTAGGTGAAAACTGTAGGAGGGCCTGGGGGAGAGGGTAAGAGTGCTTAAGCATGTGACAATCTGATTTTGAGTCCCTAGTACCTATGTTGAAAGAAAAAGAGAAGAAAGCCAGCCAAGCATGGCTGCCAGTCTCTGCATTGGTGGAGCAGAGATAGGTGTATCCTAAGATCACCGGCTAGACTAAGAAACATGATAAGCTTCTGGCTTGGTAAAGGACCATTCTCAAGGCAGTAAAATAGAAAGCACCTGATGTCCTCTCTCGCCTCCCCTGTGTGCACGTACTTCTACACTCAATCACATAACACCAGACACAGACACAGACAACACATAGCCTGCATATACACAGGTACTGATGGAAAGTACATTGGTTTACATCATTTATTGAAAGGTGGCTGCTAATCAGAAGGGTTAAACTTAGTTGGTTAAGGTCTACTTACTAATCACTTTCAGTGTTCATCATGTACCACACACTGTCTTAAGTCATTTAAAAGTATTAAGTGTTTCCTCTCCTAACACTTCTTGGCTAAGTATTTTATCCAAGATTAAAAGTCCAAGTCCAGAAAGCATATAGTAGAGTTAGACTCCAGAATTGATACTTTTAACCCTATCCGTGTCCTCCCTCCATTGTAAGAAAGGAGTTTGGATGCTCATAGGCAGATGTTAATAGTTGAGCTTCAGTTCATTTATATTAATCACTGTGAGGTTTTATTGTAATAATCTAGAATTTACTAATCCATTCTACTGTTGGTAGACAGCTTACCATTATAAAAATTACTTCAATGAACATTCTACACTTTCTGTATTTTTTCATGTGCCAGAGACTTGCTGCTGCTCACTGTAGGAGTTATACCACTTACTGAGCATGCTTAGAGCAAGGCTTCAGCAGGACTCCCCGTGGAGATCTTTCTTTGGCCACAGAGCAGCAGTTTGCATCAGTTCAAGCATAATACAATTGTTTTTTTTTTCTTCTAAATATTCTCTAGAGTTACTCAAATTTTTAAAAGATACCTGAAAATTTGTATGGAGCAATAAGTTTTTTGGGTTTGGGTTTTTTGTTTTTGTTTTTTGAAAGGTGCAACAAGATTTTCATAAATGAATTTTGTAATCATAAAATCCAATGATCCTTTAAAAGAAAAAATAAAAAGGAAAAAATTTTTAATGTTACAATTCTGTAATAAAAATTAAAGAACTTTTTTAATATAAAGATTTATTTATTATGTATATAATATTCGGCCTGCATGCCAGAAGAGGGCACCATATCTCATTATAGATGGTTGTGAGCCACTATGTGGTTGCTGAGAATTGAACTCAGGACCTTTGGAAGAGCAGCCAGTGCTCTTAACCTCTGAGCCATCTCTCAAGCCCAAGAACTTTGCTTTTAAAATCTTTGTTTTCACAGTCTTTTCTCTGTAGAGGTACTATTAAGGCAAGTGAATGCATACTATAGCAAAATCAAAACCACTTAGTTCTGATTATAAATTTAATATTAATATAAATGGTTTTATTTCCATTTTTATTTATATCATTTTTAACTTAAATTTAGGGAACTCAACACATCTGTCATTATTAATAGAAAAAGGTAGTAGCATCATTTCTCATGAAGAATTTTATAGTCTCTTCCAAGAAAAATTGTTTTTCATGTGTCTTCTTTTCCAAAATGTATTTGGTATAAATTAATAAGTATGGTATGGAATCATAACTTTATGTTACTGAAAACTGTTACAGTTGCCACAAGGTGTTTGTGACTGTGTTCTACTGGGTGGCAGTATAGTTCATCTAATCAATTAATTTGAACACACTGGGAGTTTGTATTTACTTTAACTGTTTCTAGCCTGTGATAGTTTTCTGTTGCTGTAATAAAATACTATGACAAAAAGCAACTTTAGAAGAGAAAGGATTTATTTTGGCTTCTGGTCCGGAGTGGTAGAATCCAGAGTCTGCCATAGCTGGGAAGGCATGGGAACCAGTAGAGAAAATGTGGCAGCAGAAGCAGGAAGCTGACCCATCACATTGTGTTCAACACACAGGAAGCAGAAAAAAAGATCAAGAAGTGGCCTAAGGCTATACACCCAGTGATATACTTTCTGTAGCAAGGTTCTGTCTGCCTAACTTTGCATAACCTTCCCCAATGAGCAGGGACTGAGGGCAAATCATGATTCTGTGGGAAGCATCTCTTACTCAAACCACCATGTACCCATATAAGAAAGTATGGCTCAAGGAAAGCAAAAATCATCTTATAATGAAAACAACCCTGAATCTGTACCAATTTATTAAAACAATGTAAAAATGCTCATATTTTAAATGTTATTGATAACAAATGACCTCTATAATGCTCAATAGTTGATATACCTGGATAAGACATTAATCCACTGGGCCGGAGTTTCTTTTGGTAGCCATCTCATAAATCAGCTGTTCCTAATGGAAAAGAATCGTTTTTGCTGTGCTCTCTAAAAGTCATAATTCATAGTGCTGTGTTTACGTACAGAGAAGCACTGCTTTGATCTGTGCCTCTTTCCAGTCAAATTATTGCATAGGCTTTGCTGTGTATCACAGCTGCTTAAAATTTTCATTTACCCAATAATTTCACTTCCTGGATGGTTTTGTTTGTTTGTTTGGTTGGTTGTTGGTTTTTCAAGACAGGGCTTCTCTGTGTGTAGCCTTGGCTGTTCTGGAACTCACTCTGTAGACCAGGGTGTCGCCAAACTCAGAGATCTACTTGCCTCTGCCTTCCAAGTGCTGGGATTAAAGGTGTGTACCACCACCTTGCTTACTGGGTGTTTTAAAGAATGTCAGAATGGTGTATTTTAAAATGATCAAAGCTAATTTGTTTAAAGATACATGAAATAAAATGTTGACTGTTCTAAAATAAAATAACACTAATATTTTAAAAAATAAAGTTAGAAATAGCATTCAATACTAAATCTGGGTAAACATGATAGTTTGAACAGGCATTGAGTATTGGTCCCTTTCCAAATCACACTTAAGACATCAGCAGAAATAAAATCAGTGAGGAGTTTTTAAAGTCACAAATTAGAGAAAGAGGAAAGTGGGAGCAATCATCACAAAAATATTAAGATAGGAAACAGCCTAAGTACTGATAACAATCATATAAAACCCAAGAAAGACCAGTTTTAAGTAGAAAAGGCTAAGAACCAGTTAAAACTATACTGCTTATTCTTCAGAGGGCTCAGTGTAAGAATTTTGTTACTCTGAGGGCTGGGGTGGTGCCTAAGTGGTTAAGAGGACTGTCTAATCTTCCAAAGGGTCAAACTTCAAATCCTAGCACCCACATAGTAGCTGGCAACCATCTGTAGCACCAGCCCTTAGGGATCTGATGTCTTCTTGTGGCCTCTGTGGGCACTGCATATGAATGATGCAAATACATGCAGGCTAAATACCCATTCACATAAAATAAAAATGAAAGAAAGAAAGAATGAATTTGGTTACTCTGAAAGTGAAGGCAAAAGAAAAGAGAAGAGTGGCCTGTTTAAACTACTTTAAGGTAGCAGTTGATGGCCAGGCCTCCTTCACTCTTTGCCACTGTGGTAATACCCTTTTCTCTCTCTAGTCCTGGTTTCCTAAACTGTCTCTGCATTAAAGCTCTGAGGGGAAAGGTATCCTAGCAGTCGGAAGCCAAGGAATACCACAAAGTCACACTTTACAACCAACCTCACACAAGAAGTTGGGTGGGAAGAACCCAGGAGGGTGCCTGCCGCTGCTCAGACAAGAAGCAGCAGAGAACTGAGCAGAAGACAGAGTTTATATGTTTCTTGGGAGCAGAACTTTCCAGGGTGGAGATGCGCAATGGCCTTCCTGCTTGGAAGGAAAGGTATGCTGGGACTCGTGAGCCCAGGAACCATACAACTCTGAGAGGAGAAGTTATCCCCAATGAAAGTGTTACAGCTCTGAGGAAAGGTATCCTAGGACTCAGAAGCCAGGAACCAGACAGCTCTGAGGTGGGACAGTGTCCCAAGGGAAGGGTGTCCTGGGACACAGGAGCCCAGGAACCACACAGCTCTGAGAGGACACCTCCTTGGCAGAGGTGTTGCAGCTCCCGGGGGAGGGTATCCATAGCTGCGCTGAGGAGCTCAGGAGCCTTAGCCCAGCTCCTTCCTCAATGTCTTCAATTCTTTGCTTCTTTTCTTCTTTGCTTCATCCAATGAGTCATACTAGGCAGTAAATCTCTTAAGAGAGATTTATTGGAGGAATGAATCTAAGAGTGCTGCCTCGATTCCTGGGAGAAGGCAGCAGGAAAACAGGCAGACACAGCCTTTATATAGGATTTCTTAGGGGGCGGAGCTTTCTAGGGCAGGGATTTCCATAGTGATGATTGGTGGGACTTCAAGTCCTGAGCTTGAGGAGTTCAGGGATTGGTGGTTCTTCTGTTCAGGGACTGGTGGGGTTTTGTCCAGACTTTTACCTCAAATTAGCATAATCTGAGATGGGTCCTATTGAGGGCCTGGAGATGACCTTAGTGACAGTTACAGAGGTCTAGGGGAGGGGCCAGGCTGCTGGAGTTTCCTCAGGCAGAGTCTGGCCACTTTGCTGCCTTTTAGGAATTTGCAGAGGTTATTATAAGTTCAGCAGTGGCCAGAGGTACATTCTTATATTTGAATTCAAGGAGGTGTAGCTTTAATACCTCATTAAGCAAATATTGGTTTTTTAAAAGATTTATTATTCATATAGTATTCTGCCTGCATGTGTGCCTGTATGCCAGAAGAGGGCACCTTACCTCATTATAGATGGCTGTGGGCCACCATGTGGTTGCTAGGAATTGAACTCAGGACCATTGGAAGAACAGTCAGTGTGCTCTTACCCTCTGAGCCATCTCTCCAGCTCCAATAAGTATTGTTTAAAAACCCGGTCTTTCATAAGCTGAATCCAGTGACCAGAAAGCCCAGATAAATTCCAAGCTCTGGCCATCAAACAGCCATAGTGAGCAGCTTTAGCAGTGGCAGCTCACGACAGCAGAGAAAGCAAAAGCAAAACCAATGAACACAGAACTCAGAAAGCTCACATGGTCAGAGAAGACCAGTCAGAAACAAAACATGCCGTGGCCACCATCATTCATCCATTCAACTGAGCCTGGCCGATTTCCATCGCAGCTCCCACATTTACAACAAAAATTACAGATACACCAGAAAATAGAGGCTGATCTACACAGAGAAAACAGACAGGTGGGGAAAAAAAAACATTCCAAACAACAAGAACCGAACCTCCTCTTTTGCTCTGGATGGGAATGAAAGGGTTTTGTAATTGGATGTGAGGGAATATGCTTGGCTCTAGAGAGGGCTGGATGTCCCATACCCAGGGATCCACCTGGGAAGCTGGTAAGGGAAAAGGTATGTCGGATTGTGTGGTTTGGAGGAGAAGAGGCGGGTGGGGGGGATGGCTGTTGATCCTCCAGGGTCAGGAGGATGGGGGGAAGCAAAAGAAATAGAGGCCTCTGTTTTAGCTAGAAGGTAGCAAAAGGAGAGGCCAGGTTGATAGCACAGCTGAGTTTGGGGTGCTGAGGCTGGTAGGCCTGTCCCTCTACTCTGACATAGAGGAATGAGGAGGAGAGGACTGAACAATGGTCCTGGTGTCCAGAAGGAAAGAGATGGGTCGCCCTGATACTGTGAGGACTACCCAAGGCTCCCTGCTGGAGATGGGATGGTTGGGTCAAGGCTGTAATTTCATTCAGGGTCCTGGTCAGGGACTGCCTCAGCCCCAGCTAAGTGGGTTGTGTTAGTTTGCTCTGAACTCCACCCTCACATCTGTCTGCACTCCCTCTCCCACCTTGTTCCTTCTCTTCAACCACTACTCCTGCCTGTTCTACTTCCCCTTCCGGGTGAGATGTAAGCATCGTCCCTTGGATGTTCCTTGTTACTTTTCTTCCTTGGGTCTGTGCACTGAAGTATGTTTCTCCCACAGTATATGGCTAAAATTCACTTATAAGTAAATGTGTGCTGTGTGTGCCTTTCTGGGTCAGGGCTACCTCCTTCAGCATGATCTTTCGTTACAGGTTTTAAGTTAACCTATTTGTTACACATTTTACAGGGGGGTGTTGCTTTTGTTTTTTGTTTTTGTTTTTGTTTTGTGGTTTTTGAAAACAGGGTTTCTCTGTGTAGCCTTGGTTGTCCTGGACTCACTTTGCAGACCAAGATGGCCTCAAACTAAAGAGATCCTCCTGCCTCTGCCTCCCAAGTGTTGGAATTACAGGTGTGCACAGCATAGCAGAAGTTTAGAGAGTGTAACCAGACCCAAAGGAGTGTATGATGAGCAGCAGTAGGTCCTGGCGGGAACAGTCGTCCATTTACTTTGTTTTGCCCTCCTTTCTCTGTCACACAGTCCGGTGACACAGAGATGTTGGAGGAAACCTTTAAATGAGTGTGTTGGGGTCTAAAGGAGGGGGAGCCATATCCCACCTCCAGAACCAGCTGTGAATTGAAGTGGGACAGCACAAAACAACAGTCTAATGCCACTCGTACCTAAGGAACATCTGAATCCGTGTAAAACTGAATCCAGTAATTTGAGAACAAAGAAGGCTAGAGATAGGAAGCTTTGAGCTCTGGATATAGACACAGGGTACTGCAGGAGGGAGCTGGGCGGTGCACCAGCCAGAGAAGAGTGTGTGCCCGTGCAGCTCTCCTACACCTTTGCTTTCCCCGCTCCTCCAGGTCGGGCTTCTAGCTCCCACTTTACAACAAACTATAGACCCACCAACAATAACTTAAAAGACAGCACATTTACATAGTGGAGGGGGGGAGACCAAACCAAAAACAAACAAGCTTGGAGCAGAGAAAAGAGAAATAGGGGATGGGGGCATCGCTTTCCATTTTCCTAATCTCTAGCAGTATTTATAAAGATCCTAGATAATATTAGGATCTAGGGTACCATTACGCGGCCATTTGGATTGATTATCTAAGGGCTGTTGAGGCCACTTTTGATTGCAAAAGTGAATACATTTAGGGCCCTCCAGGGTGAGTGTCAGATGTAGAGGCTGGAAGTTTTCTAAAAGACATTCCAAGGGGAACGAGAGAGTATGGAGGAAGATGTCATTCCCATGGATGAGAGGGGGGAAGAAAAATGTCACTGCAACCTGTGGGTGTTGTGGGTGTTCCCAGGACTCAGGGAAGACCAGAGGAGGACACGAGGCATTCAGTGGGTCATCACTGCACTCAGCAGGGGTCAGGGGCTTATCCTGGCTAAGCTTAAGGACAGACTCAGGGCCTGGTACCAGGGCTTTTCTGGAGGCCAGAAGATGAGAATGAAAGCCGAGCTCTGGGAGGAGGGTTTTCCATCCACAGGAAAGGGTTAGAGAACAGAGTCACAAGAGCCGTGAGGGCCTAGAGGAGCTGTGGGGTGTATAGGGAGCTCCACAGTGAAGGCTGGAGAAGAGGGCAGGAGACATCACACTAGCCTGCTTGGGCCTGAGGAAACTGCAGGATTGCACTCCAGGGTCAGGGTATAGGGTAAGATGAAGGGGCCTTAAAAGAGTGTGTCCAGGGGTAGCAGAGGGGTGCTAGGCACTCAACAGTCACTTCCTTGGACTCAGGGAAGCAGTTACACCAACCAAAGGGGAAACTTAGCTAATGCTCCTGATAGATGGCGTGCTAAGCTGTTGGTGAGCTGGAGGGTGAGTCTGTTGTGGATTGACCAGAGATGAGGGCTAGGGTCCCAATGCGGCTTAGACCCTAAGGTGGAGCACGGGCACCAGGAGAACCTAGCCAAGTCACAGCATCAATCTAAGTATTATAGCTAGGAGACAAATGGTAATCTGGCAGTCAGGAGCCAAGGAATACCACAGTCACACCAGACAACAAACCTCATATGAGGCTGGCTAGTGAGAAGTAGCAGAGAACTGGGTGGAAGGCAGGGTTTATATAGGGTTTCTTTGGGGGCAGAGCTTTCCAGGGTGGCCTGGGATTGGAAAGATTATGTGGCCTGATATGGCAGCAAGCTCGGGAACTGGTAAGATTCTGTGGCTTAATCTTAAAGCTCAGGGATTGGTGGCATTCTGTGCTCAGGGATTAATGAGATTCTATGGCAAGCTCGGGGATTGGTGGGATTCTGTTTCTTGTCCCTGGTCTTAGGTCAGGTCAGGGTCAAGGTGTTTTTCCTTTGTCTTTTACCTTTACAACACATGACCCAGCAGCCTCTTCTAACCTCTACAGGCACAAGGCAACAGGTGTTGCACATATGTATATGTAGGCAAAACACCGACACACATAAAATAAATAAATCTTTTTTTAGAAGATTAAATAAAGAATGAAATCCTGGTTGAATGTTTGATACTACAGGATGCAAAGCATCTTTGGCGTTTTTCAGAATTGATCAATATTTTGATTTTTTTAAGTTGTCAGTGCTGAGAAAGCTGCTTCATATAAATATGTAGTACAAAATGGCAAAAGCACATTTAGGACCATTTCAGAAATTACTGGAAATTCTAACCCAATCACAAGCCAAAATTCATTTACTTATCTTTTTTTTAAAAATGGAACGTGCTGGAAAAAGGAGTCAACAGTCAAGAACATTTGCTGCTCTACCAGAAAACTCAAATTTGGTTCTCAAGACTCATAGCAAGCGCCTTACAAATGCCTATAACTTCAGTTACTGAGGATCTAACACTGTCTTCTGGCCTAGAGTGGGTACACACAGACAAACACACACACACACACACACACACACACACACACACACACAGAGAGAGAGAGAGAGAGAGAGAGAGAGAGAGAGAGAGAAAATAAAAATAAATCTTAAAAAAAAAACTTAAGCCAGCCACATAAACAGCCATTTTCAAATAATTTTTTCTAATAATACAATAATACAACTATAATACTAATTTGAGACTTAAATGTTGAAGAATGACATTTAGGAAAAGGCTGTCTTCGTTTTTCATAATTAAACAATCATATTCTCTAAGAGCAGAAAGGTTTGTGTATGCAGTCACACACCATGATTCACAGACTCCGATGTCTGAAATCTGAGCTGAGGTGTTTCAGACATCATTAGCATTTTGTGGTGTGCAGGTACATGTGGCGCAGCATATGCATATTGTGTGTTCAGAACCAAAGCCACAATGACGCCACGTGAGGTGCCACGTGAGTAAGCACTGCCAGAAACATTTTAGACACATTATACATTTAATTTAAATTAGTTTTTTAATTTGAGTATACAGAAATCTTTTACTGTTATCAAAATTTCTGTAGCTTTCACATTCAGTTGTGTGAATGTGGAGTTGCTTGTGTAGAAAATTCTGTCAACCAATTTCAAGTTCCCATTAGCTCTGATGTGCGTTCAGTAATGACTAAAGCCTATGAGACGCGGCTTTCTGTCTTGACTCCAGCTTCCCAGCACAAAGTTCCTACAGAGAAAACCTTCTGAGTATGGGTTTCACCCAGTGTGGCTCCCTTCCTTGAACAACAGTCAGATCTACAATTTGAGTCTGCTTTGATCACTTTCCACTGTCTTCAAACAGTTAATTTTGTCGACAGTTTATAATTCTTATCTGTGAGCAGATTAATACAGTACAAGAGAATCCGTTGTTGTGGGAACCAGAGCTCAACTCACTTTAAATATAAAGGTCTGTAAGCTTTTCCAACAGAAAATTTGAAAGTAAAATGTTATAATAATTTCAATATATGGGAAGCATATTATACAAATTGAAAGAATGGAATAATTTGAAACATGAAAATCCTAACTTATAGGTAATAAGAAGGATAAGCATGCAAATGTTGCCAGAGATGATTTTTTAAAGGCTTCTCAGTGAGTCTCTTAGAAGTTGAACAGAATGTAATTATGCATTACCTTAGTGGCAAGCTGTCTCAGAGAAGACCAGCAGAAAGGTCTTTGCCTGCAAATTCAGATCTTCATCCACTGTGTTTTGGAAATATTTTTTCATTTGATTTGAAAATTTGCATTTCTTTTATTTCCTACTATTTCTGGCCTTTATTATTTCTTGAAGAATAAAATGGCAATCTAACCTTTCGTTTGCTTTTTTCTTCTCACTTTAGTTGTTTGTGTAATTGGCCTTAAATGAGGTGAGAGCAAACCAACGAACGCCATCTCTGGACAGCACCGCATCACTCCACTCCCCCAGAGCTGCCCTCTGCAGCACTTGATTTGACCATATCTGCTTTGAGGACTCATTATGAACAGAGAAGTCTCCCAGGTAGGGAAGAGTTGAAGGACTTTGTCACTGTAAAAGTGTGGAGGGAAAACCATTGCCTGTTGAGTTTTTTTTGTTTTTGTTTTTGTTTTTTTGTTTGTTTTGTGTGTGTGTGTGTGTGTGTGTGTGTGTGTGTGTGTGTGTGTGTGTAAGCATGAGCTTGGTCTGGGAAGCTTAAAGGTTAAGAATTCTCTGTTTAGTTCTGGACCCCATTTAGAATGGGGAAATAGAAGGATCCAGAGGGTACTAGAAACCTACAAAAAGAACATTATGATGGGCAGATCTGGGCCCAGGGTTTCTGCTCAAACTATGGCACCAGCCAAGGACAATACGTGCAGTAAACATCGAACCCCTACACAGATCTAGCCAATGGACAGGACATTCTTCACAGCTGAGTGGAGAGTAGGGACTGACTTTCACATGAACTCTGGTGCCCTATATTTAACCACGTCCCCTTGATGGTGAGACCTGGTAGCACTCAGAGGAAGGATAGCAGGCTACCAAGAAGAGACTTGATACCCTATGAGCATATACAGGGGGAGGAGGTCCTCCTAAGTCACAGACATAGGGGAGGGGAGTAGGGGGAAAATAGGAGGGAGGGAGGAATGGGAGGATACAAGGGATGGGATAACAATTGAGATGTAATATGAATAAATTAATAAAAAATATATATAAATAAAATAAAATGTATTGTCAATCAGAAAATCAGAGTTAATTACTATATGACATGGCAGTTCTAGTCCCAGTTTTACACTCAAGATAATTAAATCTCACATACACACAAACACTTATGCGATGGGTTCACAGCAATATTACTGATACTGCTGAGAAGTGGAAATAACTTAAACATTCACCAGCTGATGAATGGTTAAACTAAAGAGTATCTCCAAGCAAGGGCAGTTCCCTCAGCCATGAAAGGGCAGCGAATATCCTAAGTCCTCATCCTTTGTTGCCACCTTAGGAATGTTTCAGTGTTTGTGGAGAATGCGGGTGTCTGGAACTCTAGTCTGGGAAACACTTCTGTGCAGCAGTTAGCCAGCTGAGGAGCATTCTGTCATCGTGACTGCTCTTTATGGGAGGGCCAGTTTAGGGGTCTGTGTTTCCTGGGGTGTCACCTTCATCTTACATATTTTTTTCTGTGCCACTTGTTTGCTAGGCGAAGGACACTCTTAGGGTTGTTTGTTAGCTAATTGGTGCTGATTTTTTAAATTATTCAGTTGTATGCTCAATCTGGGAGACAAATGAGAAATTTCTTATGTAGAAAAATTAACTGAATTTAAGAGTACTGTCCTGTTTTCTGTTGCTTCACCTGTTAGTTAGTCTGGCACATTTGACCAGACATAGATGTAGTTTCTGGTCGCTGGAATTCCTCTGTGGAAATTGCATGAGATTGGATATAATTTAGCAACTTTTTAAATCAACAGAGTGCTTTTACTTAGACATGTTCAGTCTGCTTAAAAAGTGATATGCAAACTGGCTTTGTTAATTGCCCTGACTTATATCCCTAACAACCAAACATAAAGTCATTTAACAGGTGACGGCACTGATAGCTTGTCCCCACTGAAGGCTTTGTGTTACAGTGTGTGTTATGTTTTGTAAGGATAAGACTCTTAATACAGGAGTGTACCACCAACGGATTAGTTGGGGGCTCTCCTATGGCTCTTGAACACTGCCTCTTATTTTTGTAGGGCACTATTTGGCAACTGCTGCTTTGTCTGCTGTCTCCACTCCAGAATTTCAGAAAAATCCAGCAGATGTTTAACTTGGGAATCTTGTCTTAAGGCTCATCTTAATAGAAACTTGTAAATGTCCTTACATTTGTTGCTGTGTGAAAATGAGGCAGCATCCTCTGTGATCCTGCGCTAGCCTTACTTCTGCTTGTTTGAATTTCCATGGTTAAAAAAAAAAGATTATTGCTTTATTAATAACAGCTGTCTTAGCTGATATTCTCCTATTTAAGTCCTAGCCGGGCCCAGCCCTGCTGAGCTTCTAATAGCAGATGAGACGGGCATGTTTAGGGTGTGAAATGGCTGTCCACATAACTGATAGTCTTACTGTAAGGTCACTTACAGCAGGTATGTTAACAAGAGCATTGTCAGACCTTTTCTCTGCTTGCGAGGGTTTGCCTCCTGTTGCCTTTCTGACTTCATATTCCACTCTTCCATCCCTGCCCAGTTTTTGGTTTTTTGAGACAGAGTTTCTCTGTGTAGCCCTGGCTCTCCTGGACTTGCTTTGTAGAACAGGGTGGCCTCAAACTCACAGAGATCCCCCTGCCTCTGCCTCCCGAGTGCTGGGATTACAGGTATGTGCCACCACACCTGGCTCTTATTAGCTTCTTAAACGTACCATGTAAATTACTTAAAAATTTTATTATTTACATCCCTCAAAATAAAAAGAAATCATGAGAATAATGATTTTATAAATTGATTCACAGTGGGTATCCAGGGCTTAGAAGAGAAGTTATTATAAGCATAGAGCTCAGTGGACACTAGACACACACTTACATTGGACAACTCCTTACACTAAGGTCTGTGTCTTAAAATTTTGTCTAATTTTGTCTAAAGTTACCTTTGCTAGAAATATAGCATGCAGCCAAGAATTTTATTTTGATTTTTATTGAATACAAAACTGAAATTCATATCTGTAATACATTTTTACATATGCATAATTTGTTTCTATATAGATTACATAGACATCCCAGCACTTAGACAGAGGCAGAGATAGGTCAATCTCTGTGACTACAAGACCAATCTGAGATGGTATCTAAAACAACAGCAATAAAACACAAGTTGTGTGTGTGTGTAGCACTTGATTGGGCAGGCGTTCAGTTGTTCCCTCAGCAAGCTCTGTATTGCACTGACTCACTAGGTGAACTGAAACTGTAACCTGTGGAGGAGGAGATCTGTGAGTAATGAGAAGTTACAGAGGAGTTTCAGCCGTGCTCGGGCTTGCCTTTAGTAGGGAAGATGGGGCTCTTCGCAGTCATTTAAAGAAGACAAGGCTGGAAAAGGCCATTTGGAAAACTATTTCTGTAGTACACTAGATAGTGACCTGAGCTCCACATGATGACAAAGGAAGGGGGCAGCTAGATTTAGGAAACGAAAACAGATCCTGCTGTGTTCTTGCTTGTAGGATATAAGACAAGAGACTAAAATGGCTCAAAGCACAAAAACACACAAACAAGCAAAAAACTACGGAGCAAATATGTTTAAAGAGACATTATGGACTTAGACCAAGGACAGGCAGGTCATAGTTAAACTGTAAATTAGATGAGGTTTTTCCTCCCTCTTTCTTTTTTTGATCATGTTTCCTACAGTAAGGGGGAATCCAATTGACCTTTATGAAAAACAAAATAAAACAGTGGTATCTTGAAAATGACATCAGAGCAAGTGGTTTTGCTAGCTGAGTGTGGTGGTGCACTGCACACCTTTAGTCCCAGGACTTGGGGAGGCAGAGGCAAGCAGATGGCTGTGAGGTCAAGGCCAGCCTGGTGTACAAAGTGAGTCAAGGATAGCCAGGGCTACACAGAGAAACCCTGTCTCAAAAAAGAAGAGTGCCTTTGCTGCTGTTTATATGACATATTAAAAATGAGGGTGAATAGAACTGAAAAGCAAGAAAAATATCTTTCATTAATCTAGAATCCTTGAGATTTTTGGTTCCAAGCTAGGATCATAATTATATCTGAGACTGAAGAAGGAGACAGTATAAAATCTCTTAAGAAAGAATTGGCAGAAAATGTATAGCAGTTACAAATGATGAATAAACAAGAAAAAAAGAATGAAAAAGCAATTGCATGATTGCATGAGGTAGTGGGTAGGAAGACTGGGACTTTGAGGCCAGCCGGGGCTGCAGTCTTAATCCCAGGCCAGCCCAAGATGCAGAACAACCCTGTCCAAAGAACAGACTATTTGGAGTGTTGGATAGTTTGAAAACTATACTTCTAATATGGAGAAATTGGAAACATTCTCTCTTGTCTGCATGAAGTAATCTCCTGATTAAAACTGCAGGGATTGTTTATATAGTAAGAAGAGGGCAATGCTCTTTGGCCTGTGGAAGATCTATAAAGAGTGAGCTGTAGAAGTCGGAGAGGATTACGGCTGTGAGAGGTTGCCACAGATTTCCACAGTTGACTCAGTGTTCCCAACTTGACTGCTGAGTACAGTGCTATGTTCTTTAGTAACTTAGACTTAAGGAAGAGCTCCAGATTTTCTCATTTCATGAGTTTCCTCTCCCCTTTTGAGGGTAAAATGGAGTTAAAGATAAGGGTAGCATTTGGCACTATTGAAATCTAAAAGGCAGTGATGACTCTAAGGTCAAGGATAGGGTTCTGCGTTTCCTCAGGGCTCTGCGTCTGCAAAGCAGTGATTGATGCGGACAGATCAGTAACTGGCACATGTGAAGACCTGGCTGACATGCTGGGGGAATGGCTCTGTGTTCTCTGGCATCCATACTAAGATCCTAACATAGACTAAACATTTGATCTTGGTCTCTCATGATATAAACATGAGGTTAGGAATATGGAATTCAGAGTGGAAAAGTACAATTCAAAAATCCAAATTGAGCTTATCACTTTAACTTTGATCATATGTATATTGTTCATTTCACTTTAATTTTAATCATCTACATATTGTTCATTTTCTATCAGTATAAAATCTCCAGATTCATGAATAAAGTTGTTTAAAGCCTTTTTGCAAAGTAGGTCTAAGTAAGTAGTAATTTTGAATCTGAGTAATAATAATAACAAATATTTTTCAGAGCCCAGTTTTTACATTTACACATGAAAGTGATTTTTCACTTGGTAAAATGTATTTCTACTTAATTATTCTAAAACAATCTTTATCCTGATTGATTATGGCAATTTTACAAGGGATTGTTAATTTTATTTCACTGACTTAGAAAAGTAAGTATAGCAACAAGTAGCTGGTGTCCTGTGGTTCTGTGGAAGCTGGCCTTTCCATGGCGGCTGTGGTCACCTAGTCACTGTCTAGAGACACTTTTGTGTGTGTGGTTGTTTTGGTTTGTTTTTTTGTTTTTTGGGTTTTTTTTTTTTTATGCTTACAAATAACAAGGGAGCTTCCTCTACCCTTATTTGGTTTGAAATGTCATGAGAGATTTATTTTTCTTACCCTCTCTGTTTAGGTGTGAAGTTTATCAACATGAGTGGCCTTGGGGACAGTTCATCAGACCCTGCAAACCCAGACTCACATAAGAGAAAAGGATCGCCATGTGACACACTGGCATCAAGGTAGGGATGCGTTTGTCTCTGGCAGAGCTTCTTTTTGTTACTTCTCCAACACTTTGGAGCTTTGTTTCATCTGTTCCACGTT
Organism: Acomys percivali; assembly: GCA_907169655.1. Lineage (NCBI taxonomy): Eukaryota > Metazoa > Chordata > Mammalia > Rodentia > Muridae > Acomys > Acomys percivali. The sequence goes on along the minus strand of OU015742.1, from coordinate 110,030,715 downwards.
GAGTGGCCACCTGCCTTTTGCTTATTTAGCACATCCTGCCCATCCATGGAGGGCATGTCCTTCTCCTTCCTTCCGACTTGCATCCTCTTTATTTCCACAATTAATCTGTAACTGTGTTGCAGATGCTGTGTTAGCCATTACTTCCTTAAAGGGAGGCTTCTCTTCCTCCCACAACTATTAGCTCAAATCTCCCCTCCTCATATATCTGTTCTGTACATCTCTATGGCTTTGACTCACAGCTGCAGGCTGTTGCTAGAATATGTGCTCTTTGCCTGAGTTCTTAGCGTCCTTGCTAGACTGTAGGCTGCTGTAAGGTAAGGCACTTCCCTGTTCATGCTCACCACTGTGTCCCTAGTTCACAGTGCCATATGTGGCTCTTAGCTAGTAAGGACAATAAATCTTGTCAAATGAATAAATGAGTGCATTGAACATCTTTTAATGCTATAGTAGGAGCTAAGAAGTACATTATTATAATATATTTAAAAACAATTATTTATGGCATTAGCTACTTGCTGTGTTTTCTAAATGACTATATTAAGCAAGCGAAAGAAATTTTGTACTAAGGTAACCCTAACAAGTGCCAGATAAAGGAGGAACCTCACTCAGAATAAAAGCATTTTCTCAGCTAATAAGAGGAAAGTGCAGATTTTATTCTGTTTGGCTTCTAGGAACCAGATTGAGTTTTGTTTTGTTTTGTTTTATTTTGTTTTGTTGTTGTTCTGGCTTTTTTTTTCCAGTTTCTGCACTAGTGACATCCTTTGCTGTGAAGGTTGTGTGTGTGTTGAAGGATGGTTAGCAGCATTACTACATGTACACCTAAATGCCAGTAGTGTCCCAGTTGTAATAACAAAAATGGTCTGTAAACATTCCCAGATGTTCCCCCAGGGGCAAGGAAAGCAGAATCACCCCAGCTGATGACACTGATCTCAGAGAAAAGCTGCAGCAGCATTTCAGCTGTTAATTGTCTGCTTTTCTCCCTCAGGGAGGGAAAGGAGAGGGTTTAAAAGAATGCTATGGGCTTAGTTGCCTGCTTTTTGATCACTTCCCCCTCACTGGACTGCCTTGCCAGGCCACGGGTAGAGGATAACTCAGTCCTAATGGGACTTGATAAGCTGGGGTGGGTGGGTAAGGGGGCTCCTGTTTTCTGAAGAAAAGGGAGGGGGAATGGGAGAGGGAAGTGTGTGGGAGGAGAGGAGGGATGGGTGCTACAACTGGAATATAAAGTGAATAAATAAATACATTTTTTTAAAAAGCCAGTTGTAGTGGCTCACGCCTTTAATCCCAGCACTCGGGAGGCAGAGGCAGACAGATTGCTGAGTTTGAGGCCAGCCTGGTCTACAAAGTGAGTCTAGGACAGTCAAGGCTACACAGAGAAACCAAAAACAAACAAACAAACAAAAAACGCCTATGTCTAGAGGCTGGAAAACGAAGTGACCATTTCTCACAGAGCAGTCACCTAAGTGCTCAAGCACATGTGTCCAGATGCTAGGATAAAGGTTCATGCCATGATGTGAACCAGATGTGTGTTGTCAAAGTTAGTGCATTGTTTATTTCCATATATAAAGTCAGTCTTTCTTAAAGGAAAACTTAGGAATAAACAAGATCATTGTCTTTTATGTTTAACTTCTCATTTGAGGCAATTTTGAATATATAACAACAGAGACTAAAAAGCTACATGTAATAACCATATAACATTGGTAATATGCTGCCATATTAATATCTTATTACACTCGCCTTTTTCATTTTTCTGTAATTTCTTTGTTGTTGTTTTGGGCAGAGTTTCATTCTGTAGTTGATACTAGCCTTGACCTTGGGTCAGTCCTGCTTCATCTTCAGGGTGGCTGAGGTTCTAGGCATGGACCATCATGCCTGTATTGTATTTTTTAATTGATAATTACTGATGTATATGAATGCTAACAGTTTCGGACATCAATAACATATCTACCTATTGTGCTCAACAATCTCCTTTCCTGTGATGGATTATCTGCAAATTGCCTTTGTTTTTGTTCTGTATGTGTGCATGTATCTGTACATGATAACATCGTTACAGATAACAAATTTTATGTACTCTATTTTATCCTCTTTGGATGTTTTGAGATAATTATCTTGATGTTTGCTTGAAAGATATTTGGAAGCACTGACCCCTTCAGGTTTATATATATGGGCTTCAGTTTTAATAAAGCAATATCTTTGATATGGAAAGTCAGAAATGTATTGCTTTGAAACTGTTTGTGTATTAATGCAACCTTGCAATGCTTCCTCTGGTCCTATTATTATATGCTGTCTCCCCAAACAGACTGTGAGCTCATTAGTCATAAAGAGCATCTGTTAGGCCTCACAAGATGTTGCCAGCCCTGTGGCAGAGCCAAATATTACTGTCTAAAGAGCCCAAGACAGAACGGCTTCTCAGTTACAGTTCCTTGTGGTGAGGTAGCTTGGAGCTCTCCAATCCCTCATTTGTCCTAAGAAAACGAAGAGTAAGATGCTAGTTTTAAACGGAGGTTGGCTATGCATTATCCTTCTTGAGCATTTCCAGCTTAGCTCAACAAGTGCTTATTAGGTGCTGACTGTTGAGCCGACACCATCTGTGTGCTGTTGGAAGGATCTAAGTGAAGTGAGAGGCAGGCTTTCTGTCTTCAAGGAACTTGCAGATCTGGCCATGCCAATGATTCTTCTTAAATCCTCTTGGGCTCCCCATTTTTGAAAAAAAATAAATCATTGTAATTAAAGTCATACTAGATGGCATTTATTGAGCTAATGGGACATTCCAAGAACTTTGCAATGCGTTTCACACATCATATCTTTTTTAATCCTCACAAATCCTGGAAGGTAACTAATGTCATTATCCCAGTGGCTCAGATGAAGAGACTGAAGCCAAGAGGCTAAACTGCTGTTCACTTCTCTGGAGTTGATAGCTAGCCAGTGAGTGGAAGCTCGAGCCCATGCTCCTGAGCATCACTCACACTGCACCAGGACAGGTGAGAGCGCTGGACCCTGCCCACACCTCCTCCTGTCCATGTACTTCTGTGGTCGGCCATACGCAATGATTATCCATAGGTTTAGAACTTCATATTTCCACTCTCACTTTATACATATAATTACTTCCTAGGGTTTGTGAGGATTAAAAACGATAAGACATATAATATGCTTTATATGTAAGATCTACTTCATCTAACTTTGTGCCATACGCTTTCTGGGCTTACCTACAATTTCTGTGAGTTTCTATAGATTTTGGTTTTGTGGTAACATATTACAATGGCCTGTTTCCTTTTATTTCCTTTCAAGTTACATCTAACTTACTTCAGAGTGTTAGGAAATATCACATGATTATCTGTCATATGTTAAATTTAGGAGTGTTTATTGAGTTTGCTAGTACATTAATTAAGAAAGAATACAACATGATCCCTCTATATCCATAGGATCAAAAGTATTCTGGAAAAAATGGCATCTCCAAACATGTGTTGACTTTTTTGCATAGTGTTATTGCCTAAATATAGTATGACAACTACTTGTACAGCATTTGCATTACATTAGGTATTACAAGTAATGTGGAGCTGGCTTTAAGCACGGGGAAGAACTTCCACAGGGTATGCAACTATACCATTTCATATAAAGGACTTGCAAGTGCTCAGATTTTGATATCCATGGGGTTCCTGGAACTGGTACTGCACCATAGAATATTGTGAGCCCAACTGTACTCATGAGAATTTAGCTCAGGACAGCATTAACTTGCATGTCTGCCACATAAAAGGTAATAACTGGTTTTAGCAAATGAGGGAAGTTAGTCTAAAGTAACCAAGGAGGCCTTTCCCATTCAAGCTAGAGTTTTTGTGTTCTCCAGTCCTTCAGTTCTGATTTGGAGCATGTCTGCTGTATTTGTTTCCCATGTGGTTATTGGCTGCTTCACTTAAAGATGGTTTTTATTTCCCTACTCTGGTTTTACTGGTGTCTGCTGTTCCTTACTGTGTATAGCTAGTGTTCCAGCTCCTCTCTTTATTGGGAAATGGTTCTTTTACTCCATAATGGTTTCAGGGATTTCAGTATTACACAAAACCGAATGGCAAAAACCTGCTTGGTGGCTGAGTGTGGAGCACACACCTGTTACCTGCAGGTAGATGGAGGCTGGTCATCAGCTCCAGAACAACCTGCTGTGTATAGTGAGACTTTCTTTCATTAGCCACTGACACTTAGACCTTTAAGTTTCCACAGCTCCTGCTCTATACTGAATCCACTAAGTGTGTCTGCTATCTGTGAGGTTCCCTAAGGCAAAGTCGCATGTCCTCAAATACTGTCATGTTACAGATAAACCCTTGTGAATATGAAAATATGTTCTTTGTTTTATTTGTGCTTTGCTTCAGTGTCTCAGAGTGAAGTTTGTCAGGATGCCTTGCTGTGTTCTGTTTAAGTTATTAAGATAGAGTTTTACTGTGCAAAGTGGAAATAATTCCTCAGTAATGAAAGATTTAACAGATAAAGTCAGAATGTGTGGTTGTTACAGTTTTAAGTCTGATTGTGTTTGGGGATGTGCACCATTTGTTGGTACTGTGTTTTATAGCAAATGCAGTAAACTAGTTGCCTGGGTTTTTTCAGCATAAGTGCTTTTGCTTTTAAAGTCTTTAAAAATGTTTAAGAAAAGAAAAGGACTTTTAAATTGTTGTTTATTGTATGGTTTTTAGCAACTGATTTTTCTCTCCCCACAACTATTTTTTTCTACCACTTTTATGTGCAGCGAAATGATTTTAACTGCTGTTTGTAAAACAAAGCATGTCATGCACAGTTTTTCCTATTTTATTTGGATAATGGAAAGTTTCAAAATACTATTTTACCATCTTTGAATGTATTACCTAAAGCAAAGATGACTTGGTGAAATAAATTAGGGATAAAGATCAAAAAGAAAAAATGAGCGGTAATTATTCCACATGTTCAGTAGACTTCTTCTAAAGCGCTGCCTTCCTGTGACATCACCTTTCTTTTTCTTTTTCTTCAAGGTGATCGTGCTTGACTTGGTTTTAATGTTGACAAGAACTTACATGGAGAGTTAATTTTCTGCTATATTTAGAAAGGAGCTGTAGCCCACTGCTCTTCGCTCTTTTTGTAGTTGATTTACTTTTTAAAGTGTACTTTTGAGAAGCAACTAATGTTCCTATCAAAGTAAGAGTGAAAGGCTTACCAGAGTTATCAGTATAATTCGCCTGAGCCACAATCATTAGCACTCTTTAAACTGTAGCAAAATTACTTGGAAATTACAATTCTATTCCAAATACACAGTATCCCCAAGCATAAGAAGTGCATTTGATGTCTTTCTGGTTCCGTTAAAACTTGGTAGCCATTTGTTATCTGCAAGTGTTGAGGTACATACATCTTTGACAAAACTCATCTGCCACAGCAGTCATTCTCTTTACATATTTTAGCCAGAATTATTTTGTGTACTCGAGTATTTTGTAGTGTTTGAGTTTTAGATGTGATTTTAATTTGATTTTTAAATCTGGTTTTGTATTTCAAGAAAAACAAGATTTCCTTCAAATGTGTGCATTAACATGTTTGATAAGAGAAAGAAATGACATGGTACAAGTGCGTGCTAACTGGATTTTTTTTTTTGTGTGTATGTGTGTAACAGTACCGAGAAGAGGCGCAGAGAGCAAGAAAATAAATATTTAGAAGAGCTAGCTGAGTTACTGTCTGCCAACATCAGTGACATTGACAGCTTGAGTGTAAAACCAGATAAATGCAAGATTCTGAAGAAAACAGTAGACCAGATACAGCTAATGAAGAGAATGGAGCAAGGTAAAAATAAAATAAAGGCCACGTTCTCAGCTGATGTGATATTTGTGACATGTTACTCTACTCTTCCAGGATTGTGACCTGCATTGCTTCATGCTTTTAATGTTTTTGTTTAGATGACTTTTATTTTATTGAGTCAAAGAGCCTTTCTTGGTATTTCTGGTAGCTTACTAGATTAACTTGAAAACTAGTGAAGTAATTAAGCAAGCCCAGGAGGTTTTATAGCCCGATGTCATAGCGCCTTAGCAGGAAACACAAATTGTGAGGTGGGACCTTAAGCCCTGGCACCCAGCTAACATACAGTAATTTCTTGGTGAGAATTTCTCTGGCTTGCCTGAGAAAGCTTGCCTCTGCCTGGCTCGCAGTGGGGTAAATAGTTCTCTGGGCAGGGAAAGAAATCCCATTGTATTTTTTGAGGTTCATATTTATAGCACCCATATTTACTGGGAACCCGACACCTCTAATCCCTTGGTTTACCTGCCAGAATAAAGGTAAAGCAAGCTGTGGAGCACTTCTACTCATGAAGTGCTATAGGTTTTCAGGAGAATGTGCTAACACTTTTATTGTGTATGAGGAAATCACCTGTGGTTGGTAGGAGTGCAAACCCCCAGACCTTCACATTAATAACAGCAGTGTGAAAAAAAACAGACAACTATTACCTAAAAAGACTCAAGGTCCATGACTTAAAGATTTTAGAAACTGCACAGTAGTCTAGCGACAGTTGATTTAGCAAAGAGGAGAAAGTAGAAGCATACACACACCAGCATCCTTGCTTGCTCTTAGTCCGAAGCCAGAGATGGTGGGATCCTTCTGTGGGACCTGAGCAGACCCAGGGAAGGATCATTTGCGAGATGCCTTGTGAAAACTCACCTCCTTGCTACGTACTGATTGCCAGGTGGTGCTTTTGTGCGTCTCATATGAACAAAAGCCATAGGCATCACAGGGAAGGCAGCAGTTACAAAAAGAAAGGCAGAGGAAAGGAGATGCGAGGGGGAAGCAGAGACAGCCGGCAGGGGGCAGCAGCAAAGCTGTGTGTCAGTCCCTGCGGTAAAGGAGAAATCGCACCCTTGAAAAACGGTAACTTTTGGAAGTTCAAACAGAGTGCTTGGGAAACTCTTAAGTACATTATTGTGTTTTGCTTTTTCGCCTCTTATGCTGCCTGCCCCACCTACCTCAGGCACAGTGGTCAGTTGTTCAGGATCGATCTTCCATGGCTCTGATGTTCTCTTCCTAGGTACCCACTGTGTGGATACCCACTCCCACCCCTTCATGCCCTGTCTCAAATGTCTTCTCATTGGAAGTGTTCCCAACTGCTCTTTAAAAAATTTTTAAGTGGAAAATATACATATCCTTCAACGCCTTTCTTGATTTCTTTTTCCCACACCACTTTTTACATCTACCATGTAAGTTAATTTTAAGAAATCTCTTAAAAAGTAAAATAGACAGAGAAGTAATGGAAAATAAGAGAAAAAGATAAGAAATTTACAGGTTTAGTTCAAGACTTGGTAGAGGATAATAAATGATGAGAGGGATTTTTTTTTAAAAGAAACCTTAAAAGCAGCAAACTTTTCTTGAAAATAGAAGGATCTGATTCTGGATCAGAAATACTCCTGTAGCTGGGCATGGAGATGGAGCACACCTGTAGCCCAGCAGTTGGCATGTTGGCGCAGGAGCACCACAAGTCTAAGTCGACTATTCTGCATAGGGGGACCCCATCTCAACAAGGGGCGGGAGGAGGGAAAGAAAGAGAAGAGGGATGCTGGGAGGAGCACCCACTCATACAGGCCAGCACAGTTAGCACAGAATGCTCACACCCACACACAATTTAGTGATATGTTAAAACATCAAGGAGAAAAAACAAGGAAGAGGAAGATCTCAAGCATAACATTTCTGTTGTTGAGTTTGGGTTTAGTGATGTGGCTGCTGCTTTGATTTGGGGCTTTTTGTTTTGTTCTGTTTTGCAGCCGGATCTCACTATGTAGCTCTGCCTGGCCTGTAACTTTATTTTGAACAGGCTGGCTTCAAACTCAACAGAGATCTACCTGCTACCATCTCCCCAGTGCTAGGACCAAAGGTGTGTGCCATCATGCCTGGCCAGGCAGAGTGTTAAGGGATAAGCTAAGCAGCACACAGAAATCAAAAACTTGAAACTACGCACAAAGTATACAAATGAAATGGGTACTGTATAAAACATATACCTGGATTTACTTATAAGGTGTATTTATAGCCATTGTATGGAGATATTAGACATTGACTCATATAAAGCTGTAATTACATACACGGAGAGGATATAATCCAGGAAGCATACCTACTATAACTTGAACAGGATAATCTAGGTAGATGTCAGGAACTCAGACTCCCCCTGTGGATTGTGCTGCCATTCCTAGGCTATTTCCATCACAGTGTATAATAAACATGGCTGACATGTCTGCATGCCAGCTGGCCAGATTAGAGTAAAGGAAAACAGACAGGCATACCTTTTCCTCTACAGACAGGGTGCAGAACTGTCCTTCGCTCTTTTCCCATCCCTGAGGCTATTCTCGTGTATAACTATTCCTAGCTTAAGTTTTCCTAAAACTTTAAATGCTTTGCTTTTACATAAAGTAATTGAATCTACAGGAGTTTAATGAGTTTTTAAATTTTTTATAATTTTCTTAAAAAGTAAAAAGTCTCCCTTCTATCAGTGGTATAAATCTATGTGTCTTCATAAACTGGCTCTTAGGAAAACAAACTCTTTGGATGTGTAGTTTTTAAAGTTTCATTATTGCAGAGAAATCAACAACCGACGATGATGTGCAGAAGTCAGACATCTCATCGAGTAGCCAAGGGGTGATAGAAAAGGAGTCGTTAGGCCCTCTTCTTTTGGAGGTAAGTATCCTTGTTGAAAATCTTTGTCTTTACCAATTTAAGTTTTCTTTATCTTCGATGTCATATGTCCAATTAATAACTTAAGAAACAGAGTAGTTATTTAATCTCTTAAAAATAGTATTTTTGTTATACTAGTTGATGGTTGTTATTTCAGGATTAATGTGAGTAACGGACATAAAAATCTTTTCATAGAGGTAGTCCAAGAGTCTAATGCAAACCAAAGCCTACACAATGGCTTTGCTTGTATTTCTGGAGTGATTAGAATTACCTAGGAAAAGAAAACTGAATTAGGCCAGTACCTGATACATAACTAGTTTAGCTATCTAGTACAATGTATGTATACCATAGAATTTCACCTTTAAGTGAAAGATACTCCACTGCATTGGACTAGGTATTTTCCTAAAATATTTCTGGATAAAAAAAGTTTAAACTGATTTTACACACACAGGCACACACACACATACACACATACGCACACTGTAAGTAAGAATTAAATTACTATCTAACTTTATAAAGTGAAAACTTTTTAACTTGAATTACTTTGCAACTACTGTATTATTTCACCTCTGTCTTTTCTCTGATATAATACTGCTTGGATTTTGGAAATAGATACTTTGTCTCTGCACCAACCCATCACCTTCAACACTTTCTCTTGTACATGAATGTAAAAGCACTTATCTGTGTATGCGTGCACATGCTTTTCTGTCTCAAAAACAAACTGCATATTTGTTTACCAAAATATATGCAAACTAAATTCTTTCCTTGTCCTTTCTCAGGCCCGTCCTTCTGGAGGCATGGGGTCTTTCTAACAAAGTTGTTCATGTCTCTATTTTCTAATTCTTGCACATGTTTTGTTCTATTACAGTAGCTTGCATGGTTTTTGCATATAGTTCCTTCTACCTGGTCAAGAGTAATGATACCTTCTAAAGATACTTTTTCAAGGGACTCTTTACTCTGCCCCCTTGCAGGATCTTCATTCTGTCTTTAACCTTTGTAAATTTCTCCGTTGCTTTTGCCTACTTGGGTACTGTAAATGTATTTGGACTATGTACTTTATTCCTAGACCTCTGTCCAGTGACCATAAGTGGCAATCTCATTTAAAACCAGGCTCTGCAAGAAGTCTTGCCCAGTATGAGCCCTGCTGGGAGTGCAAGGTGGTTCTCCTTAAAGGGTGACATCCTGGGCAGATGGGAGTGCTCTCGGGGTGCTTGTGTTGTGCTTAGTGAACAAGCATTTCTTACCATCTCTGTGTGCAGCACATCATAAGGCCAGCTGTCAGGAAGAGTCTTCCCTGGGAGCACATGTGAAAAAAACTTGTCGAAAAAGAACGATGGCAAGTTGTCTTCATCAGGCACAGTTTAGAAAATAGGAACATTTGTATATTCATAGTCACAACACCAGTCCCCAAAACATTCCCTGAATTATTATCATTTTTGAGATTGGGATTGGGGTATATCTTCTACTATTGACATAATTTTTATATCTTAAAATGTATATACGCATGTCTCATTTATAATAAAAACAACAATTAGGAACATAAATGGTATGCAACACTGATTCAATTATTATCCAAGGATATCCCAGAAGAAAATTTAGATCTACTTTTTAAAAAATGTGTATTTTAATTATTCTTATTTTTATATTAACTGCAACGTAAATAAATAAATACTGGACACCCTCCATGAAATTTATAACTAACCTGACATCTTAAAAGTTAGTTGAATTTGCAGGTGCCTTTGCATGTCCATCAAAAACTCAAAATAGGGCTGGAGAGATGGCTCAGAGGTTAAGAGCACTGGCTGCTCCTTCAGAGGTCCTAAGTTCAATTCCCAGCAACCACATGGTGGCTCACAGCTAACTATAATGTGATCTGATGCCCCCTTCTCGCCTGCAGGTGTACATGCAGGCAGAACACTGTACACATAATAATAAATAAATAAATCTTTTTTAAAAAACCTCAAAATAGTTTACAAAGTGTTTATTCAGTTGCTGAGGTGTGCAGAGTACCACACCCCTCTCTTTTGCATCTTTAGACTAAGTGAGAAACAGCCATAGCAATCAGTTTGAATACAAATATATATTCCCTTTTTTCTCACTAAAGAAAATCTTACTGGAGTCACAGTAGCTGAATGGTTAAGGTGTTGGACTTAAAAATGGTACAGTAATTACTAAAAATAGGATTGTGCTCTTTAGGAAAATCTTGGTTGTATGCTTTGTGATGTTTATCTAAAATATAATTCTAAATTAAATGTAATACTTTAAGCAATAACTCCATCCCTTGTTTATTGATGGACACTTAGGCTGATTGTATATCTTGGCTATTTTGAGTAATGCTGCAATGAGGGAGTGCTAATACCTCTTCAAGGACTGACTTCAATTTCTTTGGCTAGATCTACTGAGGTGTAAGATTGCTACATTAATTGGTGTTTGTGTGTTTTGTTCCATTTTTATTTTTGAGGATCTTCCATGTGGTGTTCCATATTGACTCTACTAGTTTATATTCTGACTAACAAGTACAGAGTCCTTTTCTCTAGATCTTCATCTGTAGGTTTGGTTTTTTTTTTTTTTTTTTTTTGTCTTTACAAAGTAGCCATTCTGACAGGTGTATGATCATATATGTTCTAATTCACATTTCAGCTTAAGTGTCCATTAATGGATAAATTAATTAAAAATGCAATTCACAGTGGAATACTATTCTGCCTTTTAAAACACAAGGAAATGTTATTTATGACAACATAGATGAGCCTGGAAGATACTATAGTAAATTATATGAGCCAACTTAACAGAAAGATAAGTGCTTCCTGAGGTCACTTACTATATGGAGTAGAAACTGAGCAACTTACAGAGGCAAAGGCAGGCTGTAGGGGCTGGGAGGGAAAGAGGTCCAGGATGGAAGATGTTGTCTAAAGAATTAAAAATTTCAGTAAGAGTGCTTGGCATTGATGATGCATCAGCACTTGGGAGGTTAAGAAAGGAAGATTAGGAACTCAAGGCTATATAGTAAGTTTAAGGCTTGTTGTTCTCTCATTTTGAACAGCTGTGGCTTTCTTTCATAGTGTCCATCTTCTGCAGAAAGAAGCTCCTTCAGTTGGGGCAGGTGCTACACTTATTTGTGGATATACAGGCACATGGTTTAGGAAAGTGGCAGTAGTACACTCCCCTCCATGACCCACGACCTCACTAGCCACAGGTAGCTGGGTAGGTGTACAGTACCAGACATGGTTTCCCTTCTGTTGAGAGGCCCGTAAGTCCAGTTAGACCAAGATACAAGTGCCACTGTTGGATTTTTAGAGGTATCTTGACCTTGCTGGCTGCCGTTGTGGTTTTAAATGTCATAGCTGGGGGGGACTACCAACTGCTCCTCTCACTCAGCAGCTTACATAGCACCTTTTGGGGGAGGCTTTTGGGTCAGATCCAGCTCAAATCCTGCAAGTCCTGTCTCTAAAATGCATAATGTCTTCAGCTATAGGAACTTTATCATCAGCTTCTAGGAGGCAATAGTAATAGCCTAAATTATTTTAGGAGTCTCTTGGACTCCCCTGACCCAGAACTCAAGGAGTTTTCTCGTGTTAGGTGGTCCTTTAGAGGAGGCATTATCATCCCAAGTGCCATAAACTACATCTCGTTTAAACTGCACATGTACGTGTATACACACACACACACACACACACACACACCCCATATGCAATTTTAAGTAAGTATAAAATAGTGTGATTCTCTATGGCTATTTCAAGCATCCTCAGTGTTATCTCTCTCTTTCCTTCCTCTTCTTTGGCATGGTCCCCCCACTCTGCAGTTAAAGACCCCTCCCCTCCTTTTCCATTTCCCTGTGTATCCTACTCCCCTCTCTAGAGCTCCTTCACCCCGCCACAGTCCCTTTCTTAGTTTCCGTGCTTACTACAGGTTGTATATTTACATCTGATGAGTTGGAGCTAGCATTAACCAATGAGGATGTGCAGCCTTTGTATTTCTAGGTCTGAGTTACCTTGCGCAATATAATATTATCTAGTTCTACCCATTTATATGAACATTTCCATGACTTCGTGTTTCTTTACAGCTGAGTAGTATCCCATTGTGTATATGAACCACATGTTCATTATCCGTCCGTCAGCTGAAGGACACTTAGGTTGTTTCCGTTTCTTAACTATTGTCAATACAGCAGCAATGAGCAAGCTGGGTAAGTATGTATGGAATAGGATGTTGAGTCTTTTGGGTATATGCTAAGGAGTGGAAGAGCTGGGCTACATGGTAGATTTATTTTCACATTTTTCCACACTGAATCCATAGTGGCAGCACCACTTTGCAGTCCCAGTGAGACTGAGTGAGGGATTCCCTTCCCCTACATCCTTACAGCATTTGCTGTCCATTTTTTCTTACTCTTAGCCATTCTGATTGGAGTAAGGTAAATCCTCAAAGTTGTTTAATTTTGCATTTCTCTAATGCTATGGATGAACATTTAAAAAATGTTTCTTAACCAATTTTATTTCTTTTTAAAACTCTGTTTGAATCAAACTCTTGTTTCATTTGTATATTTTTAAAAAAAACAAAAACTCACTACATAATTTTGCAAATAGCTTGGAAGATTTTAAAATATAAGGTGACATTGTCAGCTCCAGTATTCCAGATCTTCCTTAAAAATTTGGAACTGATGCAGCTAGTCCATTCCATGGAATATACCCAGAAGATGCTCTAGCACACAACAGGGACATATGCTCAACCATGTTCATAATGGCCTTATTCATAATAGCCAGAACATGGAAACAGCCTAAGTGTCCCTCAGTAGAAGATTGGATAGAGAAACTGAGGTACATTTACACTATGGAATACTACTCAGCTATTAAAGACAAGGAATTTCCAAAATTTGTGGACAAATGGATGGGTTGAACTAGAAATGATCATAATGAGTGAGTTAACCCAGAAGCAGAAAGAGTCAAATGGTATATACTCACTTATATCTAGACACTAGCCCTAGGGGCATGTCCCATGAAAGTCTTCACTTACCAGGAAAGTGGGACAGAGGGGAGGACATCTTATTGGGACTTTAGGTGAGAGAAGCATTGGAGAATGGGGAAATAGAAGGATCCAGAGGGTACTAGAAACCTACAAGAAGAACATTATGATGGGTGGATCTGGGCCCATGGTTCTTGCTCAAACTGTGGCACCAGCCAAGGACAATACGTGCAGTAAACATCGAACCCCTACACAGATCTAGCCAATGGACAGGACATTCTTCACAGCTGAGTGGAGAGTGGGGACTGACTTTCACACAAACTCTGGTGCCCCATATTTGACCACGTCCCCTGGTTGGGGAGGCCTGGTGCCACTCAGAGGAAGGATAGCAGGCTACCAAGAAGAGACTTGATACCCTATGAACATATACAGGGGGAGGAGGTCCCTCTCAGTCACAGTCATAGGGGAGGGGAGTAAGGAGGAAATGGGAGGGAGGGAGGAATGGGAGGATACAAGGGATGGGATAACAATTGAGATGTAATATGAATGAATTAATAAAAAATATTGGAACTGTCCGGACTTCACAAAGGACCAGCATGCTATCTATGTACTATGCTTGATTTCTTCCATATGTTTTAGATTGCAACCTGAGGGTTCTAACAGTGTCTGTGCCACTGGAAATTCTTGGTGCCCCTGGGGGCTCATATACCTTCTCTTGAAGAGCCTGGCTCCATCTCTGCACACAGAAGGCCCCTGGAACCTGGCTCCTGTTACACATCCCAATAACGTGTTTGCTGCCCACAGGCCTCACTGTACTTCGTATCCTCAGCCCCACACTGCTTATGCCTTGCCATGTGCCATGTGCATCTCTCTTCCTGAAATAGCTTTCCCTAAGCCCTCTTCCCCTCCCCCACTGTAGTCTCCTTTAGTTTGGTAGGGCTTTGTAAGGTGCTTCTTACACCACCACCACTCCCAAACTAGGCATCCTGGTTTGTGCTCATGGTATTCCTTATATCTGTGACACCACATTGATCACTAGTACTTTATTATGCACGTCCACTCTTTCACAGGCTTCTCAAAGGGAAAGGCTGGGTATTAATGTAGAGATTTCCAAGACTAAATGAGTCACTTACTTTGCATTTACTTCTATAAAAATTCTTCCTGGGATGTAGAGACTGTTTGGTAGTTAAGAACACATACTACTTTGGCAGGAGACCCAGGTTCGATTCCTAGCACCCGTGTCAGGCAGTTCACAATCACCTGAACAGTTGTTACAGGGCATCCAGCATCTCTAACCTCCAAGGGCATCTGCACTCATGTGTGCACACGCACATGCATAGCACACACACTTAAAAATAAAAAAATTAAATATTTAAATGGTTTCTAAGAAAGAAGGTTGATATCTTTTCATTAATACCCACTTAAAACTTTAGTGTATAGCCCATTTGAAAATTATGGCCCCCTCACAGAGAAGCATTTCCCCTTCTAACTTGACATATATTTATTTCTAATATCTTTTTAAAGAGAAAAATGTGTTTCTTTTTTTCTTTTAACCTCCCAGTGTTTTATTCAGTGTCTTTGTGTCTAATCCTTTTCTTTTTCTTTCTTTCTTTCTTTTTTTTTTATTTTTTTATTTTTGGCTTTGCAGGCTTTGGATGGATTTTTCTTTGTTGTGAACTGTGAAGGAAGAATTGTGTTTGTGTCAGAAAATGTGACGAGCTACTTGGGTTACAATCAGGAAGAACTAATGAACACCAGCGTCTACAGCGTACTTCACGTGGGCGACCATGCAGAATTTGTCAAGAATCTGCTACCAAAATCGCTAGGTAGAAAGAAATTAACTTTTTTCCCCTAATACTTAGTATTATAGCATATATAGAGGATGGTAGTGCAAAATAATATACCTAAAATATTTTTAATGTGGTTACAGCTTCAGATCTATCAATAGCTCATAAGAGTCTTCGTCATCAGGGTACTGCCATGTCACATGATAGTGCGGGAGCCATAACAGTTACATTACACTGCTGCAGGAAGCTTCCAATTATAGCTCCCTTTGCTTTCAGTTTGGATTATATGCAGGGAAGCCACACCCTTCGCACCACCGTGATCACAGAAGGAAAAAAAAAAAAAACCGGAAGGGAAGAAGAAAAAGGTCAGGAAGGGTATGCTGCTGTACTTTACACCTCCATAGTCCAACCATGGCCGGATGCCCTGCCTGCCGGAGACAAGCCCAGCTGAGAGGATGAACAGTGTTTGATTCCCGGCTACTGTTCCGTCCACTGAACTGTGTGCGTAAGGCAAGGCTGGGACCCTAGAAGTCAGGGTACTTCTGCTGATTCTCGTGGTATGACAGTAGACCAACAACCGCCCTGTGTTTGCTCCTTGACTTTTGAGATTCCTGCTAGAAAGGTTTTCAGGGCTCACGTTCCAATAACTCCTACTGATTGGATTCCTAGTAGGTATGTTTGGAGTAGTCAGTGTACATGTATTTAGTGGAAAATGGGAAACTTCTCATATTTAGTTTCAGATTACATTCATTTCAGATTTTTGTACCTGTTTTCCCCATCATTTCTATGTTCCACTAACTCTGAAATAAGACCAATTTATCACACAGATGAATTGGTCAAACATGAGTTTTTCTCAGAGACACTGTGTGGTAGCACAGGTGAGTAGCAGATAGGAGGGTCCCCACCACCATTTAGTGTGGGAACTAAGGCTGGAGCTCAGGGATGGAAACTAGGGCTCCTTTCGCGCGATACCGGGGTTCCATCCTCTGCCCCTATACGTTAGCTGCTTTTGTTCTGCCATCCTGCAGACCTGGCATGTGGATTTAATTGCACTATCTCATTTTATTGTTGCCATAAACTTTCTGATATTCCTGTCTGTATTAACAAAATATCTGTTGAGCTCGCCTTGTTAGGAAGAGAACTGAGGTCACAGAAAACAAAACTGAGCTGTCTTCTACCCCCTGAAGAAGGGGTTCGTTGCACAGAAGCACATTGCTCACTCCAGCATGGTTACCGCGATATGTTTCCATTCAGTTTGCCCCCACCACTACCAGGCGATAAATAAGACCAAGGTGATGACATGGTGATCCTGCCCCTGGCCACCTGTAGGTCCTGGGCTGGCCGTCTCCAGCCAGCCTCCACCACAGCTGGGGGAGATGTCTTAGTTCTGCTGCAACGGCATGCTTTCCTCATTCTGCCAAAGAAGGACAGAATAGAAACATGGAAACAACACTGACAACTGCCTCTCTGGCCAGGTACAGTGGGGTAGACCCACAACCACAGGCCATGCCTGGTAGTCCCAGAGCACAGCATCTGGTTCTGCAGTGGCATTTGGCCACACTGGGACAAATAAAGCCCATTGTACTAACCTAGTAGCACAGATACTTTTTATAAACATTGAAGAAAAAAATATACTTCCACACCCATTCTTAAATCTCCATTATCAGAACTATCAGATCATTAGAAAATCAGAAAGAGGAGAAAAGGTAAAATGTTTATCAGCCTCCAGAAAAAATAAGACTATGAAGAAATTTGAAGAATTAAGATCATTATTTACAAATATGCAATTTGCACTTACATATTCACCTCCTGTGTGTGTAAATCACTAACATGAATCAAAAGATTATGTTCTTGTTTTCACTTATATCAAGAAAAATTTATATCGAGAAAAAATTGAAAGATAGCATTAAAAACTTGTTTCAAAATTGCTTTTGAATTTATTGGTGTAGAAGACTTCAGTGCCTAATTTGAACACTGAAAAATCATCACAGTAAGAAGTTTTGTCCAAGAAAACGAATATAGAACTGGAGAGGCAGTTCAGTGGATAAAGTACACAAGACTTGACTTTAGTACTCCAAAGCCCACGAAAAGAAATTGGCGTTGCTGGGCACATCTGTTATCCCAGTGCCGGAAAGGCAGAGGATGGGGACTCTTGGAACTGACTGGTTAGCCTGTCTAGCCAAATGGGGGAGGTCTAGGTTTAGTAAGAGACTCCCTGTCAAAAGAAAACACAAGGTGAGGTGCTATTGAGGAAGGCACCCATTGTGAACCTCTGGTTTCCATATACACCCATGTGTATATACCTACACAGGTGTGTGCATACACCACACACATATACACAAAAGCCTATGTTATGAAAGTTTAAGGTTTATTTGTGAAATTCTAATAAACTGTAACTTGAAATTTGGAAAAAAATGAGATTAAGTTCTCACGATTCAGTACTTATTTCCTAGTGATGCAGACACTGTAGAAGGAGCGCACTGACACATTGACATAACACTGGCATGGCCAATGCATCCTTCCTCTGCCACCCACTAGCAGTGTGACCTGGGAACACATTTAATCCTCTGTTCGGCCTCATCTTTCATAGGAAGTTCAGAGGACATGCAAATAATAACTAACCTGTCACCTAGCTGAATTTCCTTTAAATTTAGTTAATATTACGATTGTTGACTTTATCTAAATGTCTTGAAACTTTCAATTCCATGAGATCTATAATTTTGTATCATTCACAACTACTTGATATTTTAGATACTTTTAACTCAGGAATTGACTTCATGGAAGGATAGTCTTGTACTTTTATAATATGCTCCTTCGTCTGCTCCCCACAAAGTTGAGACAAATATTTTTATAGAACATGTCAATAAGAAAGTTCAGTTCTCCTTAGTTCTTTTTGAAGATAAACTAAATAGCTGCTTCTTCCTTAAAAAGGGCTTTGAGCTGAGCATGCATCTCAGTGGTAGAACACTTGCCTTGAATGTACACAGCAAGCAATTAGGCCCTGGGCTTAATTTCCAATACCAAAACAGTAAAAAAAAAAAAAAAAGCCTTCAATTTTTTGTTACCAGTTTTTTTAAACGTTAGTACTTGCATTTATTTTTTTCAAGATGAACTGTGGTAAAAAGGAAAGAGCAACTAGTGAAGATTAGACAAGATTAGACAGCCCTCCCCCAACATGCTCAAAATAAAACACTGAGTTTCATCAGCACTTTATATCTCTAGTACAGATCTATCCTTCCTGGTCCAATAGAGAACACAGGGCCTGTGTTTGTCTTTTCATGAAAATACAGTCATTGTAAGTAAAAACCTGGTGTTTAAAAGATTTGTGTTCAAGCGAAGCCTTGAGCTCTGTTGTAATAAGTTAATTTAGATAATCCAAAAGAAATTTAATGAATATTAAGCTATCTAGGGGATCTAGAAATATCTGAAATGCCTACCTGTATATGTTGGAAGGGTCAATATGTTTGGAGGTAATCTTACTTTTATTTAAGAAGTTATGATAGTTAATTTATTGTCAGAATAACTTTTGTGGCTTTAGTTATAAGTTTTCAATACTTTTTTACTAAACAACAAAAAAATTTCTTGCAGTCTTTCTGCCTCCTATTCCTCTATGATCCCTAAGCCTTGGGAGAAGGGGATATGTATGACACAGATGTGTCATTTAGGGCTGAACATGTCTAGCCTCTTATTTTCTGTACATTGACCATTTGTGGGTCTATGTGCTAATTACCATGTATTGCAAAAAGAGATTTCTCTAATGAGGGTTGAGAGATGCACTAATCTGTGGGTGTAATGCTATCTTTAGGAGTCAATTTAGTACTATGTCCGTGTAGCAGAGTAACAGTAGGTTCTCTTTATGGCCTATGACCTACTGAGCCATAGATTCTTGGCTCCATTAACAGTGCAAGGAATTAGTTCTGTCATGTGAAACAGGCCTTAAATCCAATCAGAAAGTGATTGGTTACTCCCATAACATTTTGCCACTATTAAACAATAGGCATATCTTTCCAGGCTGGCTGATATTGTATCTAGATGGTTCTTATCTGAGAAAGACTGAGGATTATCCTTCTTTCCTGGTAGCATGAGTAGCATCATCCAGCACTATGTAAGCTGGCAAATAGGGGTGAAGCTTCCAGGTTAGTACCAACTTGATTAAAAACCAGAGGATTGCACAGCAAAACAGGAAGGCAGGGGTGCACACATGGACTCACAGTGGCTGTGACTGTACACACGAGCCCTGCACAAGTCCAAGCCAGATGAATTCCCAGTTTGGAGAGAGGAGGTCGTCATAAAGCTCTGTGGCTGTCTGAGGAGCTATTGGAAATTGAAGGCTGCTGAGAAGAGTTCGATTTTCTCAGAGATGTCATCCCCGAGGGGATACCTGTGTTCCAGCAGATGGCCCTGCACATCATGCATGCACTGGCAACACTAAGCAGACTCAGTGGAGTTTTATGAAACAAACAAAAGAGTCTACAGAGGTGACTCGGCAGTTAAAAGCACTGTTTGCTCTTCTGGAGGACCAAAGTGCAGTTCCCGGCACCCATATGGCAACTCACAACTGTCTGTAACTCCAGTTCTGGTGGATCTAACACCCTCTTCAGACTTCTGTGGGCACTCTTAGTGCACAAACATACATATAAGCATAACATCCATGTATATAAAATACTAAAACTACAAATATATCTGTAAATATATATTTATGTTGGTATAAATATGAACAAAAACATGCAACCGGGATGAAAAAGTGGTGGGACTAGAAGGAATGGGAGTGGGCTTGAGCAAAACATGTTATATGCAATTATCAAACAATAAAAACATATATGTTATATGAAATTATCAAACAACAAAAAAGTTTTTCTAAAACCTTAGACGTAACAGGTTCTGAAATAACACTTGAAGGCAGTCCTTCCCCCTCGGCCGCCTGTTCCCCTCATGGCTTTTTATGCTATCCTTAGTCTAGCCGTTTCTCTGCCTGTTTTTCTATAGTTTCTCGCTATCTGAACTGAATTAAGCAGATATTTAGCTGAATTTCTTCTGGCAACATTTAAAAAATAGCTTTTCTTTGCAAGTGCATTCAGCAAGCTGAGATTACCCCTGGTAGTTGGGTGAATCTGGGGAAATACCATATAAACCAAGTGACAAACAAATCTTAAAGAAAAATTATTTTTTATCATAGGCTCTTACTTTAGTTGGAGAAGAAAGCTCTAAAAATGAATAAGCAGGTTAATTTTTATATTAATTTTACTGTCTACTTCATTTACTATAGCCTATATGTGTTTCAAAAGTAAGGTAAAAAGGCCCTAGCCATAAATCCTATATAAATAAATTAGACACACACACACACACACACACACACAGTTGTCTGTAGTTTGTTATTTCCCACATTGTTCCCTCAGTGGAATAAAAACTTATTTGTTCTTTGAAAAGAGTAGTAACTGGGGGACCTGAAATGATTGCCTCCATAAAGTCTCTAGTTTGATATTAGAATTCTAGAATCAAGGACTCCTGGGTGTTTTACTGTAGCCTATAGAGTACAACTGTCTTTAGAGCTTGTAAAGTAGATCCTTTATTTTCAAAGATTAAGCAACTGGGAATTAAGTATTAAGTGACCCAAACCTAACAACTTGTAGAAAGCAGAACTCCTTAGTGTGAGAGAAGTTAGTTTCCATACTTCCCTCTTGATGGATGAAAGGAAAGCGAGTCAACAGTGGGAGGGCAGCTTTAAAAGCCCTGACCACTGGGAAGCCAGGACCTGGGTAGGTCATCGGGAGAGGAGCTGTGACTTGCAGCAGAGGTTCTCACTTGAAATATATGGCATCCTTCCTAAAACTAAGTTGTTTTCTTATACTAAAGGAGATCGTTTTGTTTCTTAGCAATCTTTTGATGTTACTTGCTATTTACATATTCAAAGTATTGTAACATAAACTATGCTAAATTAATGAAGTAATTTTAATAGTTGTAAGAAACCAATATTGTTCTTTTCTATTCTAAGTCACAGACTCCTTGGACAAACTTTTAGTCTTCTCCCCCCCCCCCCCCCATGCACAAAGAGCCTGCCCTTTGGATTGGCCTCTGATGGGTCCTGCTTATCACAGTTCTTGTGACCTTAAGTTTTCTCATTTGAAATGCATGGCTGCAAATAAAAAGAGTTGGCTGCCATGCCAGTGATTTTTAATTTTTGTCTTTGTTGCTAAGTTCTGTTAGTGAAATAGTATATTTGTTATATGAGCTCTTACACATTTTCGTGGAAATGTTCCCGTCTCTAACTGGTAGAAGTACCTTGTTGGCTCACTATAAAACTAGAGCTGAGGGCGTATGCCAGTCTTTTAATATGAATATCCAACTAGCCAGATTCTTTGAAGTATGTTTTTGCGTCTTCAGAGTTTATGCTTTTCTCACTTTATTCACAAGCATGTAAATCAATTTTGCCTCCCTAGTAAATGGAGTTCCTTGGCCTCAAGAGGCAACACGCCGAAATAGCCATACATTTAACTGCAGGATGCTAATTCACCCTCCAGATGAGCCAGGTACCGAGAATCAAGAAGCATGCCAGCGCTATGAAGTAATGCAGTGTTTTACGGTATCACAGCCAAAATCAATCCAAGAAGATGGTGAAGGTAAAGGGTCATCTTAAAGTGATTATCTTTGGCTTGAAGGATCTGAGGGGAGGGGTGGAATTGATTGCACACTACCTTCTTGAGATAATATTTTTGGACTATTATATGTCATACTGTATGTCATAACCACAGCTCAATCTTCTACATTTTCTTTCTTTCTTTTTTTTTTTTTTTTTGTCCCCTTGAGACAGGGTCTCATTGTGTAGCCCTGGCTGACCTGGAGCCCGCTGTGTAGGCAGGGGAGACTCAAGCTCACAGAGACCCACCTGCTTCTTCCTCCCAAGTACAGATATTAAAAAGCCCATTTGGATTTCTGAGATAGGGTTTCAGTGTGTATCCCAGCCTGGCCTTCAACTCACTGTGTAGCCTTGGTTATAATGGAATTTAGAAGCAAGTCTCCTGCCTCAGCTTCATAAGTTCTGTGATTACAGGAGCAAACCACCATGCCCAGGCTCAACCATTTGCTTAATTCTTTAAACTATATTACAAATATATAGAACCACTGCGTTAGCCATGCCCCTACAGCCTTAGCATTATGCCAGTATTCCCACTAGGATGTCAGATAATTCAAACCAATTTGTTGCCGTGAAATAAAATAGGTAACTACCTGCCTCAGTTGGAAATGTACCAAATACAACAGGCTTCTGAACAACCCTGGTGTTTAGAAAAGTTTCATTTAGAACGTAGGAGGCACTGGAGGATAGCATTGGCATTTTCAGACTATGCAGAAACCCAGGAGAAAGTTTATGAATAAATGGAAGCCATGGCTGAGGCACTAATATGAACATGATATTAGCATGGATAAATGTCACAGTGGGTTTCAGTATATAATGGTGGATGGATGTGCCGTCCATGTGAACGTAGACTCAGATTTAGGAATACCACAAATTGGGATCTGGAGTAAGGACCAATAAAGAGAGGAGACAAGTCAGTCAGCGGCAGTTCAGTGGCAGATTTTATCAAGAGATGGAGGTGATGATCTACTGGGAACTTTTCACACATTATTATTTCATGTCATTAGTGGGCGGTGACCTAGAGGACCCAGGTTTGATTCCCAGCACCCACATGACTGTTTACAACTGTTTGCAGCTCCAGTTCCAGAGGATCTGATGCCTTTTTCCGGCCTTTGTATACACTGCATGCACATGGCACATGGACATACATGCCAGCAAAGCACTCATACACATACATTTATTTTAATTTAAAAATAGTACTGGGGACTGGTGATAGAGCATGTACTTAGCAAACCTAAGTCTCTTGAGTTTAGTTCCTAGCAGCAAAAATAACAAAAATAAAATTAAAACTAGTGCTGCTTACATTTAACCAGAACTATGGCGTTGGGCTGTTAGCATCTGTCTCTCCCAGTTTATATGCAGTATATATTTAATGGGGGAAAGCCTACTTTCTACTTGGGCACCCAGATTTGTGTTGCCAGGAATCTTATTTCTCCTGTGCTATTATGTTAGAGTGATCCTAATACTACGGTAAATCCTGAAATGTGCAACTTAAAAAATAAAAACTATCAAGTAATTGATGTAAACATTTTCTCTATACTTTGTTCAATTTTCTCTTCTTGTTTTGGGCAGATTTCCAGTCATGTTTGATTTGTATTGCTCGGCGATTACCTCGGCCTCCAGCTGTTACAGGTGTAGAGTCCTTTATGACCAAGCAAGATACTACAGGTATTCACAAAATTAAAAATGCTCCATAACTATTAATACGTAAGCTTAAAACTGCACTGATCATATCCAAATGTAATATTCACCCTCCGCTTCCTAGTCTCATGCAGAAAGCATTTTTGAATAGTCAACCTTGATACTGATAGTCAGATGCTTTTATTGTTGTCATGGCAATCGTGCTGTAGAGCCAGCTCTTATCAATGTTCTCATGAGTACATCTGTTTGAGCATGAGTCATCTTTATAATAAAGGAAGAAATATTTAAAGAAATTTTAATTTGTTAGTATATATCTATATATTTACAAATGGATATAAATATGATAAGTTTAATATTGTTTAAATTTATTTGGTGGGACCATCCAAAGGGGTCAGTGGGTAAAGGCATTTGATCCTTGAACCCACATGTAGGAAGGAGAGAACCAACTCTTATCACACACAAAGCATACACATGCACACATGTATACACATAAATACATGTAAAATTTTTAATGTATTTGCTATGTTTCCCTTTGCTTTTAAAAAAAAATTCTATACATACCACTTGAGACTGTAGGAGTAGTTGTCATGAGACCACTCAGGATGTCTGTGGAGAGTAAAGATCAACAGTAAAAGGTGGCCTCACCAGTAGGTGCATTCCTACAGCACCAGCTCCTAGGCGTACTGAAGCGAACATGTTGCTTGAACCCACACGTTAGGAAAAGCCTGAGCAGCGTAGCAAAGCCTTATCTCAAACAGAGAGTGAGTGCTGTTGGTCCACATTGAGCTCTATTTTGGGAGATCTTTTTTGAAATTAGGTGGTCGTTCTAAAAGAGTTGTGAGCTAATATGGAGCCCATGGACCACCAACTACGAAGAAGTGTCGCACACCCTAAGTGTAAGTGTCAGGAGTGGCCAGTGTGGAAGGGCTTTGTTTTACAGTGAGCGATCCTGACTCAAGAAACAGGTGGACTAAGAGGCAGACAGTAGGGCTGCACTGTGTAACAGGAGAGTGCCTGAAAACAATACTTTTTCCTTAAAAGCCACCTAGGTTAAATAAATAAATAAATAAATAAATAAATAAATAAATATTTTAAAAAGATTGTATTCCTGGGCTGGAGAGATGGCTCAGCAGTTAAGAGTACTGACTGCTCTTCCAGAAGACCCTGGTTCAATTCCTGGCACCTGCATGGGAACTCACAACTGTCTGTAACTTCTGTTCCAGGGGTATCTGACAACCTTACACAGACATTCATGCAGTCAAAATACCAATGTACATATAATAAAAATAATTATTAAAAAACAAAAAAAATATTTTATTCCCTTCTAGAACAAACTGTAGCTGTTTAAAATTTCTCACAGCTTTTTCCTAGTTAATTTGTCTTCAAACTGACATTCGGGTTTTCATATTTTTGCATACTCAGAGTTACATCTCCCAGTCACCTCCTTAATTTGAAAACAGAGATAAATGATAGAAGATATATTTTTGAGCAGAAATTTTAAAAATGAACTTCAACTAAATTTATTCTTTCTTTGTCCATTTTAATGTGTATTCTTTTACAATTCTTTAAAGATTCTATTTTATTTTTAACTCTCAGAAATCTGATACTATTGTGTTATATGCTTTATTCTTTTTGTGTTTTTAAAGATAAAAATCCCAAGCAATCTTGCTAAAAAGAAGGTGAGAAGTAAATTAGCATAGATATGAAAAACAGTGAAGAGAGGCCTGCGAGCATGGAGAGACTGCCCTGCTCTCCATCCCTTTTTCAGTCTATCATGTGCTCACTTCCGTTTCTTCCATGAGCAACACTGGAAAAATCCAATGAACCCTCATTGAAAGCCAGAAATATTTTATATGGAGGAAAATAGGTTTCATTGACAAATAAAACTGGTCTTTTTGTCAGTAACTGGTTGACATAAAAAGAAGCCATATAAGGGCTTGATGAGACACAGACTGAAAACCTGCAGGGAAGTATGTTTGTCAAGCTGCAGAGGAAGTGTCAGACATGAGAGACTGAGTTAATGAGAGCCAGTGGGATGGCCCAGTGGAGTGAAGGCACTTGGCACAAGCATGGCAGCCGAAGTTCCATCCCCAGATCACACACACAGGAGGAAGGAGAGTACTGATACCACTGACATGTCCCTGACCCCATTCATGCCACATGCCACATGTACCTACGCCCACAAACACACATGTGCACACAATGGTCCTAAGATAGTTCATGAATAATACTTTTCAACTCATTCTCATTTCTGTAAGTTAAATACTACATTAAATCAGAGAATTTAAGTTACAATTTTACTGCATCTGACTATGTATAAGAAAAATAACCATGACCATTTAAAATAAGAACATTTATTTCTTAGTTTCACAATAATTATTCAACTAGTAAGGACATCAAAAACAACACATTCCGGGGTCTGGAAAGGTAGCTCAGAAGTTAAGCACACGGGCTGCTCTGGCAGAGGACCCAGGTTTGATTCTCAGCGCCCGCATGGCAGCTCAGAGCTGTCTGTAACTCCAGTCTCAGGGGAGCTGATGCTTTATTATGGCTTCTGAGGGCCCCAGCCACACAGAGGTATACAGATTTACATGGAGACAAAGCACACATACACATGAAATAAAATTTTAAATAACTTAAGACTTATTTTTTAAAATAATTGATACAAACTTTCTTGCTTTATGAGTGGGAAACAGTAACTGATTTGCTGGAGGTAAAAATATTTATCCCTAATGAACTATTCTTTATATTACATTACCTTCGACCACAGCACTCTACTTCACCTCTCAATACCAAGTTACCAGAGAAATAGAACTCAGACTTAAAATTTAAAGCTAGTATATTATTATATTATATTGCTACATCATCTCTTGTCATGTAATAGAATTCACTGAAAATAATAGTGAGGTGAGGTAACTATTAAATACTTCATTTTAATGGTACTTTTTAACTATATGTGGAGTAGCTCATGACCCTTTCCCCCCCCGCCTTTTGGTATTTTGAGACAGGAGTTCTCTATATAGCTCTGGCTGTCCTGGGACTCACTCTATAGACCAGGCTAGCCTCAAACTCAGAGAAATCCTCCTGTCTCAGCCTCCCAAGTGCTGGGATTAAAAGCTTGTATACCACCGCCCCATGTGCCTTTAAAAAAAAAAGCTGTCTATCAGGAAAGATTGAATAGTGGGTTTTGTTTGTTTTCTTTATGTCTTTTGTTTGGTTGGTTAGTGGTGAGTTCAACTTCCCTTTGGTAAGTAGACATTCTAAAGCAACTGCATGATTCTCTTCTCATCAGAATTATTTCCATAGCCCAATCATTTAGTACCATTGCTAAAAACATAATCACTTTCTTTTCGATAGCTCCACAATTCAAGATTCCCCTGCTCTGTTGTGGACCATTTTTTGCATACACACATGTATGAGCAAGCATGTACACACACACACACACGCACACACACATGCACACACACACACTTCCCTTAGTCATTGCCTATGAGGAGTATTTATTGTATATGAAGATTATATAACAGTAGAATTGTTGCTATAATGAACTTTTTTATATATGGCATAGCTTTCAGTTACAGTAGTCACCAGACTCTCTTCAAATTATTTTAAGTAACAAAATTATCTCACTTGATTTTCAACTGGATTCTTTCTATCTACGTTTATTCCAGTAGCTGATGGGTGGGATCTTCAAGTAGGATTGGATACATTAGAATTTCGAACCCTAACAAGTTAAAGGAAAGCAAACAAATATTTTATTACTAGGAAAACCAAATTGAAGGAGGAGAAAAGAAAGTGTAATTTTAGTTAAATTAAGAAGCATACACATTAGGCTGGACTTGATTGTATAAAAAGCAAAACATAAAATCAGGCATTCATAGAAGAAACATGAATAGTGAATAAACATGAAAAGTATTCAGCTTTGTTAGTAATTAATGAAATTCACATTTTGATAGCAGTGAAGTGGCAATTTTTCAGGAAGTGCTGGGAATTGAACTCTGGCTCTTATGTGTATATATAATAAAAATAAGCCTGAAAAAATCACAAACTATATTAGTTGGTCCCCCTATTAGCTGAGAAATAACTTACCCAAATACCATCATAGCCAACAGGAAATTTGACCAAATATGATAACTAATGCGAATTGCCAATGAATGTATAAGGCTTTTTTTCAATAGTATGATGCCTCATGAATCTTAAGGGTTTGGTTTGGTGCCTTACCTGGGTGCATTTTCATTGCCTCTAGTCTCTGTTGTAGAGTTGCCTATGAAGATTAACTGTAGGTTTAAAGGGGTGAGGAAAGCTTGCTGCTTTTTTTTTCTCATATTCTCTTCACTTGGTCATTGGGAAATAGCCTAAACTAGGATAATATACTTAATTATTACTTCTATTCCCTAATTGTTAGTCATCAATATGCAGAAAGCATCAAAGAGGGGCAGACCTTGGGGGATCTGAACTGGGTGTCTCAGCAGCTTCAGATGACTTCAGTGACTTCAATGTTCTAGGGGACTATTTGTTTGTTTGTGACAGGGCTTCATGTAGCTGGGGCTGACTTCCACTAATCATGTAGCTGGGGATAGCCTTGAGCTAGCTTCTGCTGCCTCCACCTCCCAAGTACTGGCATTGTAGGCATAAGTCACCATGGCCTGCTTAGCAGTGCTGGAATTGACCCCGGAGCCTCATTATCGTAGACAAGCACTGGATCGACTGAGCTACACCCTTCACCTTGATAGGATTTCAATACCAGACTAGAACTGAATCTACACAATAACACATCACAATCCAAGACCACACAATCCTTATCATGTCTCTAATATACCACATTACTGTGTGTAATAAATGTAAATGGTATTTTACTACTTTTGTCTAACCAGTATTTGGAAAGAGAATACTCTATAGATTGGATATATCTGGTAGTTTTGAAGTGTGAATGATTTATATCAAGATTCTGTCATAAATGCCAACCATTCTCTGTGCAGGTAAAATCATCTCTATTGACACTAGCTCCCTCAGAGCTGCTGGCAGGACTGGCTGGGAAGATTTAGTCAGGAAATGCATTTATGCTTTTTTCCAACCTCAGGGCAGAGAGCCATCTTACGCCCGACAGCTATTTCAAGAAGGTAAAACACTTTTGTCTCATTTTTTTTCATTAACCTGTATGTTGCTATTGAGTAATTTTTCTTAGAGTTCATAGCTTGATAAGTATTTTCTCCAAATTACAGCTTCTATAATAAGTTTTAGGAAAGGAAGAAATGGGTAAGCAAAGTAACTCATGAGTGGATCCTGAGACCCAGGATGCACATCCTAAAGACTAGGATGTCATGTGGCAGTCACTCATTCATTCATTCATTCATTCAGCAGATGTGTCCAGTTCCTTACATGCATAGAACACTATGTATATAAGGTGCCAGGGGTACAGTGGTGGCTAGGAAGCAGGTTCTGCTCCGAGGATATTAGGAGAATATAGGATAGCTCTAAAAGCAGTGTGACCCTGATGATAACAGAAGGATAACTATTAAAAAAATAAATTCAAATTTGATGATAATTTGAGAGAGCAAGGGATTTTTTTGTTTGTTTGTTTGTTTGCCTCCTAAATATTTTTCCCCCAGGAAAACAAGTGTGTCAAGGGCGTGTGGCTGACAGAGGCCTTGGTACCACTAATTTCAACTTCATGACTGTTGAGGATATATCTTGTGACTTAGACTGAAGTTCTGGACTTAATACTGTGTCCTGTGACATTAACTGTTGCACAGCTGCCATGTCTAGGAGGTTTGCAGAAGCACAAAACAAGCATATCCATACCTGTAAAAAGATTAGAAAGTTCACAGAGACTCAGAGCTAAGGGATTGTTTGTGCACTGTACAGTACTGTCATGTATGGCAGCCCTAGTGTTCCTTTCCCAATGTGAGCTTTAGTTTGATAGCCTCTATCAATTGCTAGTCCTAAAATACAAGAAAATGTTTCATTATTCTCACACCCTTTTTAATTTTAACATTTTCCCCATAACATTTCCCCATAACATCATGTCCTCAGTTTCCTGATGACATATCATTCATTACATTGTAGGTTAACTGTTCCTAACAGGAAGAATTTTTTTGTAAATTGATTGTATAAATCTCAAAGTTGTAGTTATTTCTGGAACAGAGTAGTAAGTAGTTTTTCAGAGGGCTCCTTACTAAACTCTGTGCCAATTCTCAAGACTATTTAATTACAAAGAACCAAAAATCTACATTATTTTTAACTTCCCCCAGGCAGTCCCAAAGTACATCCTGGCTTGGGAGCCGTCATAATAATGACGGATTCTCTCTACTAAGTATGAACTTCGGCTTCCTCTGCATAGTGATGCTTGACTTTTGAGTGAGTTTAGGACTCAGCACAGCCTTCACTTACTACTTAATGTGTAAAATAGTATATGGGTCTTTGATTTTTGTCATAATTTTCAAGGTGGACCTTCTGTGGCAGATCTGAGAAACAATTTTTGGTGTTGTTTTTTTCAAGACAGGGTTTCTTTGGCTGGCCTTGAACTCACAGAGATCTCCTACCTCTGCCTCCCTGAGTGCTGGGATTTCAGGCATGTGCACTGTGCCTGGCTAATTTTATTTGCCTATAATTTGTGTGAAATGGGTATCTATTGTCGAAATGAGTAAGCTCCACACAAGTGTAAAAGAGCCATCGTTCATAAACCATTATGAAGTAGGTTTATTAAAATCTAATAAATAATCTCTCTGAATACAGAATACAATAATTTATGGGACAATATAAAGAAAAAGAATTATAACCCACTTGCTTTTCCTCCTTGGGCATTTCTTAATATCACATCCTCCAGTTTTTTAGAAAAAGAATTCCTTGGTAGAAACGACTCTGGGTTTTTTCTTTTTTTATTCAAAACTAAGATGGCCAAAGTTTATATGACTCTGGTTCTAGAGTTTTAAAAATTAAGACAATTTACTAAACAGCATGCTATGGATAGACAGCATTTTCAAGTATTTTATATTAAGTAGATGTAGCCTGGTAAGAGAGATGTAGTCTTTGGAAACATGTAAATCATCTGTTAAAAAGTCCCACTGATTTAAAATCTCAGATAAGGGCTAGATATGTTAACAGACCTTGAAGGTGATGCTTAAGTTTAAGAACCTATCAAGAATGAAGATTGTAATTACTTACATTTGCAGGTTGTTTTGTTTCTGCTGTCTCTAGCACTTAAGGACAGTGTGAGGCCAGTGAGACATGTTCATGTTAGAATGTCTGTGATCAGACAGATAAAAGGTGAGCATGTATGTACGTGGAATTGTAAATTAGTATAGTCATTAGAAAGAAAAGTGTAGTGAGTCCTCAAAATATTTAAAATAGAATTATCATAGGATTTAGGAATCCCATGTGTGAGTTTATAACCAAAGAGAACAAAATCAGTATAATAGGTACCTATAGATCACTAGCCAAGATATTGAATCAACTTTTGTGCTTATCAATGGGTAAATGGAAATGAAGAAAATATTCATATGTATATATGTGTATATGTATGTATATGAATGATATACATTGACATACAATGATACTCCTATGTTAAACCTGGAGATCATTACAATAAGTGAGATAAGCCAGACACTGAAATATAAGTACCATATGATCTTTTACACATAGTCTAGAAAAAGTAGGATGGTGGCTATGAGAGGCTGCAGCGGTTTATAGGGATGGGAGGGACTGTTGAGATGATGTTGCTCAAACCACTTCATTAGGTCCAAGGGATAAGGCTAACAGGTCTGTGATGTGCATGATGATTATAGCTAATAACAACATGCTGTTCTTGAGGAATGCAAGGAGGAGAACAGATACTAAGTCTTCTCACCGTGAAAGTGAGAATTGTCATACAGTGTGTGTTAATTAGTTAGATTTAACCATCCACAATGAGTAAGTACTTAAGGGTATCATAATACATAGGAAAAATGAATAACATTTTATTTGTTGACCTAAATAAATTTAGATTTAGGAGAAAAAAGAGGCACATTTCACCACTATCTCCTTGATTTTGCATAAATTTTTATAGTGATTGGTATTTAGACAAAACTATCTTCCATCTGTCGTCTTTTTTCTTTTCCAGTAATGTACTATTTGAAAATGGCAATTGCTATAAAATCCTAATGTTCCTTAGCATTTTTGTTCTTAGGTTAGTTTTGTTTTTTCTTTTGTTTTGAGTTATTGTTGTTGTTGTGGTTGTGGTTGTGGTTTTTTTGATTTTGGTCTTGGTTTGGGGTTTGGGTTTTTGGCTGCTTTTGGCCAAGACAAGTTGTTGTGTTTGGGTCGGGGGCGCAGTTAGTGCTGGGGATTGAACCTAAAACCTCATACATGCTAGGCTAGTGCTTTAGTACCAAGCTATCCCCAGCCTTTTGTTGTTTGTTCTTTGATGTAGGCTCTCCTGTAGCCAGGTTGATTTCAAATCTATTATGTGGCTGAGAAAGACCTTGAATTCCTGACCTTCTTACCTCTACCTCTCAAGTGCTGGGATCACAACAGTAAACTGCTGCACCATGCTCATGAAATATTTTCAAAGGATGCTTACTGCTTCATCTTCCAGGGTCATGTGTAGCATCATTCCAGCCAAGAACACATGGGAACACTTGCTTAAACCAGGTTGAAGCCCTGGTTTTATACTGAGACTGGGCAAAGTGGATATTAAAACCACTTCGAGGACTTTAAATTCAGAGAAAGGTGATGCAAGTGGAAATAGCTTGGAGAAGCTTTGTAGGTTCTGCTCTTTCTTTATTCTATTATATTTCTTTTTTACGTATACATTTATATTATTGAACATAAATAAAATAAACTACATACATCAAGAAGAACCATGAAACAATCAGAAATTATATAAGTGTTACATTCATAGTGTTTTGGCTATTTGTATTTGGCAGTCTTGAAGAAAACATCCTTACTACCTTGGTGAGTCTAAAATTCTGAATATAAATCAATATCTATCATATCTGATCTCTATCAACTTAAAACATCTATCTAAACCTGAAAACATCTTAACCCCTAAACAACTAAGCTTAATTTTAAGACTAAACTATCTGGTCTTCAATCCCATCAAAGACTTAAGAAAGAATAAAACTTAATTACCTGAGTAAACCGCAAGTGCTAGTTAGCAGCTTCCAAAATGGAAAAAAAAAATAATAACAGAGACAGTTTGCTGCCTAAACAGTCACCCAAAACTCTCTATAATGTTGGAGCATCAACTTCAGCCTTCTGGCCCAATTTGTGAGGCAGAAACTATTGAGGACTTGCTTACCTTGTCTTGGCAGAGTTTGGTCATCAACTCTGCCTGCATCCAAGCTTGCCCATTTTTTAGGCAGAATTCTGTCTGTGGCAGAAACAAGGACATTTTGCCCAGGGGCTTGTTTGCCACATTTGAAGCCATCTCCATAAGGAGCTTCATTGATGTTCATCATCATCTTTGAGGTAGGCTGGGTGTTGCCAGGAGTTAACCTGTCATGTTGTCAAAGAATCTTTAAAATAATAATAACAAAAAATTTTAAATACCATATTCTGTAGGTCTCTGAGGCTTTTGAGACCTTATCTAACTATTTTACCTTATATATCTGTAGAATCGTATCTATCTGTTAAACCTAGGATTTATGTTCTTGTGATAAAAACAGACTAATAATTGACATGACCATGATTTGATCCACTAACAATTAGCTTGTATTACTTAATTGTCCTAAACAGCCTGCAATAGCACTTTCAAGATATTGGAATTAAGTTGTATGGGTACAATACTTCATAGTAGAGTAGAAATATATGTAATGTGGATGATGAATAATCTTAAATTTGAATTCTGTACCAATTATTAAAATTATACTTACTTTACATCAATATACAAAATTCTATACCAATGAGTTAAAAATAACCTTATTTGTGAGTAACAATTAAGGCCTTAAGTTGAGGAGTAGATCCAATAATCTGCTTTTTGTCCTATAATCACTATATATTTCTATATCCTCCCTTCTTTCTTTTCAACCCCCATCTCCATACCTATGAAAGAACGATAAGGACAATGGAGAACAGGATGCTTCCCATTGTCCTGAGTGAGATGGATGGAAGTGGCAGTTGTCAAGTCAGATTTCCTGGCCCTTCACCATACTGCCAAATGAGCATAAGATGCTCTCTTACAGAGAAATTTGGAAAATATAAAGCTAGGTTTCATAAGGTTTTAATATCTATAATGAGATACTGTTGTTTTGTGCTTAATTGAGTTGGATAGATGTTCTATTCTCCTGTTTTAGGAGATTCAAGGCATAGTTAAGGTATTTTAAGTTCCCAGGAGTTCCACAGTAAAGGGACCTTTTAAACTTCATTACTCAGTGTACTTATTTTTCCAGAGTGTTTTTTCTTATAGCACATCCATCAGCAGAGTACCAGTATGGGAAGTGTTGAGATGAATGGATGGATGGAAGGGTGACCTACAAAGTATTTTATGGAAGTTTTGTTTATCTGTTTATAGTTCTGTAATAGGTCATAATTTATCTTTTAAATGCCCCTGATATATTATTACATGAAATACCAGGTTAAGAAAGCACAGTATATATAATATAATCTCAATCATGTATCTTTCCAATTTTATATTAATAAAATGTTAATTTTACCTCAGTGATAGAATTACAAATAACTTTATCTTATTCATTGTTCATCTTTTTGTTACCTTAACTTTATACTCAAAAAATAAAGCATTAGGAATGGCAACTCATGCCAGTAATTCTAGGATATAAGAGACTAAGGAAAGAGGCAGACATCTATGTGAGTTCGAGGCCAGCCTGGTCTACAAGAGAGTCCGGGGCAGGCAAGGCTACACAGAGAGACCCTGTCTGGAAAAAAAAGCAGAGACAGAGAGAGGACAGAGAGAGAGAGAGAGAGAGAGAGAGAGAGAGAGAGAGAGAGAGAGAGACAGAGAGAGAGAGAGAGAGAGAGAGAGTCAGAGAGAGAGAGACTAAGGAAAGAGGATTGTCACAAATTTGAGGCCAATCTAGGCTACATAGTGAGTTTCAGGTTTGCCTGGATTACAGAGTAAGATCCTGTCTGAAAAAATAATTGTATGTGTGTTGCCATTAATGATTATCAAAAATATTATTTGAGGTTTATATAGTTAATATAAAGGTCCACATGGCCAAAAATTATTTTTTATTTCAAACTTTATTGAAATATTTACAGTATTAACTTACTTGCCTCCTGTAGAAATTTTGAACAGGATTTATTCATTGGTAATTTTTAAAATCTTATAATATTCAGAAGAAGGAGAAAAATGAATATTCGTCTAGGAACAATTATTTTTCTTTACCTAGTAGCAGTTTTTTGTTTTAGTTTTGGTTTGTTTTTTGTTATTGCTGCTGTGTTTTCTTTTGTGTTTTGTTGTAGTTTTTATTCTTCCATCTGGCAAACACTAAGTGGAGCAGGTGCTACCTGATCAATCCGTTGGTAAAGCAAGCCTGATGCAGGTCATCTCAGTGCTGAATTAGGAAAGATCACATTCTTAAATAGCTGTACTTCCACAGTTTCTTTGACCAGGGAATAATTTTAAAAAATTTTTTTTCTTGGTTGAGGCCTCTTATAAGAAAAAATGAAAACAATTGTCAAGTTCAAGATTTAGCAGAAGACTTTCCAGGTGTCAGCAATGCCCTTCAGCTCTAGCCCTCCCTACTGAATGTTCTAGAGGGTTAGAGGTAGACACATACAAGGCAGGAAGTTGGCTGGGATTAGTCACACACGTGTGTGTACACAACTTAGCACTCAGCAGGCTGAGGACAGAGGATAGTTTGAGGCCACCTTGAACTAAGTAGTAAAATCCTATAAGAACAAATTTTTTAAAAAAAGGAAATCAGAGACCAAATATTTGCTGGATAGCTGACAAAAACCGATCAGGAATCCTGGGATGAAAATGGAATTCCAAGCCTAACCTTGAAACCCACTTAAAGGAAGCGTGGAATACTGAGTAAACGATTATTGTAGTGTGTTACAGCTACCTTATCCTTAACCCAAAATATTAGTCACACTACTGATATGCACACTGGAAGGCATTAGCATGAAGGTAGTTTAAGAGTTGACTAATGGAAGGGAAGGAACATTGCTTCTTCCTCAAGTGGAGTGTTTACACCTTGCTATAACATTTGAACTTTCACAAGAGATGTAATAATTTTGACAGTAAAATTCTTAACCATAAAAAAAAAAGAGTTGACTAATGTGATTTGGGACATTTGTACCCTAGCAGTTGCTTATTTTTCTTTGTTGGTTATGCAGGAAATAGTCATGCAAATGCTACTGTGTGCTGGTGTCCACACTAGATAGAACCTCGTAACGTCACTGGCTCTACTTTAGTGGTGGATGAACTGAGAGCGGACAAAGCCAGAGGCCGTGTGTGATTCTGACTCCTAGCCTTCTTCCTCTCTTTATCCGTTGCTTCCTACTTACTGCCTGCTCATTTGAACCAACAGACATTGGAAATCTAGTTAACTAGAGAGTCATGTCTTGATAAGTTCAAGTTTAAGAACAAGGGATTTTATAGCCCAACATGTCTGAAGTCTGAGCTGGATCCCAATTACTGGGGAGGAAAGAAAGAAAGCCTTGCTATATCAAATAATTACCTTTTTTCTCAGTTCAAAGAATAGTTTTCAATGAGTTCTAATCCACACATTATCATCTATAATAATCTAACTTCAAAACTTTAAGTTCTGAACGTAAATTAAGCAAAAGTTTAATTTAATACTTAAATTATTTCTAAAATTTCAATATTTTTATAGGTTTAGCTGCAATCCTACAAGTGTATGCAGTATAATTAACCAAAGCTTATGTTTCTGTAATCCACAATAAATACCCTCAGGTTCCCATATTATCCCAAGTTTCTGATTGTTTCTCATTTACAGTTAGTGATCAATAAGGATTTTCTTCTCAATTAATTTCCTTTATAAAATTAAGTCTTTATTCCTATAAGAGTGAAAACATAAATTGAGGTATAAGAGTTTCAAAATGTAACTAAGATCAAAAATCTGTTCTTTAGGAAGAATTATGGAATTCGATCACATGCCAGTGTTAGTGTAGTTACTTACGGTTCAGATTGAAGATCCATCAGCCAGCGCTTCCTTCCTGGCCAGCTTTATGGCAGAGCACTGGAGAGAGGTCAGCAGAGAGAAGAAAACAAGGCAGGCTAGCTCATCGGCCCTTACACTAGCTAATGAAGAATGGCTTGAAAAAAGGCACTGGAAGGACATTTAGGAAGAAGAAATAATGTTGAAAATGAAAGAAGTCAGTATCAGCCACTCATTATGTGGGTATCAGGGACTAAAAATGTTAGTGAGGAAGTGAATTTTACATTATATTTCATTTCAAATGAACACGTGTAGGTTAGTGATGCTGCGTTGAGCAGTGCAACTCTATAAAGTAATTAGTGTTTCCCTGTGTAATAAGGAGATGTGGAAAATGAACAAAATAAAGAAATGAGTAAAATGGAGTAAGTAAAACCATGTAAGATGTTATGTTTTCTCAGCCCTTTAAAATCTTATGTTAATAAATTATTGTATAATACCACTTGTCTGTTGAAGTATTTTTCTAAATATATTATTTAAAGATATAAACAGTTTGGATTGTTAACATAATTTTAGGACTGATTTGCTTATACCCTCCAACAGAAATTATCAGTGTCCATGAAAGATTCTTTGATCTTTTATTATCTTATTAAATACTGAATTTCTCTATGCACTGCATTTGGCAAACATGGAAGTGTCTTAGCTGAAAGTACAGGGTTTACATCCTCATTTCTGTACTTAGGCAGATTTATCATACTGCCGACTTACAACAGACTCTCCTCAGTCGGTGCTAGATTCTTGAGATAAAAGAGAACAAAGCTTCTCTTATCTTGAATAATATGTAGCTTGACAAATATTAGTTGATTATTTAAAATCTCTCCTATGAGATATTTAGGCTGTAATTGAGCAGGCATCCTAGCACAGGTTTTTAATCTTAGTACTTTGCAGGCTGAGGCTGGAAGAGTGTAAGTTTGAAGTCACCCTGGGCTATATGGCAAGTTCTGGGCTAGTCTGGGCAATAGACAGAGACTTTATTTCAAAAAGTAAAATGTCTTCAAAATATTTCTTACAAGCTAAACTTTAACAAGTGTTTGTGATAGTAGTTCTTGTATTTCAGTGAATTTGATTTTTTAAAATCTTTTCATTGCCAAGTCTAGTAAGCCTCAAGATAGAATTCTGTGGTGTTACTAAAACATCAACTGACATTTCAGTCCTTCAGCCTTGGGTAATCTCTACATATTTCACAAGCACTTAACTCAGTGGTTAGATTCTTGCCTGCTGTTTAAGACAGAAGTTAAGTGATGTTGTTTGTAAAGTAATTTAACTAACAGCCTAGGTTTTGTTCTTTACTAGTAATCATTGATTTTTATCTTAATTTGCTTATTAAACTTCAAAAATTATAATATTAAAAATAACACAGATATGGAACCATTTGTCAGATGGGACCTGAAGGATTCACTTTCCTCAGTAAATAAAGAATTCTTCAAACCGCTTAAAAAAGAGAGGGTGAATTTTATGGCATATGAATTACATCTCAGTAGAGCTATAATTTAAACCGTCAGCCAGCCAAAGATAATAAAAGAAAACTTGTTAGAGATGACACTGAATGCAAAAGGCAGAAAAGTACTTCTAGTGTTTTGAATGGAGACTTAATAAATTTGGATAACTTTCCCAATATAGAGAAAGATTTAAGATTTTACTAGGTTGGTGTTTATCACAGTCCTAATTTATGTCAGGAGGCAGCCATTCGAATCACACCCTTAAAACCTGTCAAGAGGTGTGTTCTAGCTGGCATTCTCCCCTCCCCCAAATCTTTGAACTATTCTTTGAGTCAGAGCAGGCAGCAATTGGGAGGGAGCAATTTTCAATGAGGTTCTTGGTAAAGATAAGACCTGGTAACTCTCCTTTGCCCAGCGTTCAAGTATCAGAATTTTAACTAGGTTTTTCTTTTGTTTGAAACAGTGATGACTCGTGGCACTGCCTCCAGCCCATCCTATAGATTCATATTGAATGATGGGACAATGCTTAGCGCCCACACCAAGTGTAAACTTTGCTACCCTCAAAGTCCTGACATGCAGCCTTTCATCATGGGGATTCATATCATCGACAGGTACTATTTATTTGGAGAGAATTCTAAGTTAGTGTAAGAATAGTATGATGAGTATATCCATAATTAATATTAATTTTTTAGTAGTATATCCACACTGGGTTTTACAGTTTTGTTACCAAATAGCTTTGCTGTTCATAAAGGAGACAGGAAAGGTGGGACTGAAAAGTCATTTTTAGGTTGTGAAAACAAAATGGTGCCTAAGATTTACAACGTTCTACATGAGTACTTACAGCGTTAGCAGAGACTCAGAGTTTATAACATTGTTGTTTTATTTTTAAGGGTACTTTATTAGGACATTTATGGCCCTTGAGTTCAAGTTGACAGTTTACCATAGCCGCCTTACTCATTAAACTCTCAACTTGAAGTCTCTCGATATTGCTTCTAATTTGTTCCCTATCTCTAAGTAGGTTCTGATACACATAGCAAATTCACAAAAGTATTCTTTTATATTGTTATTTGTTTCAAAGCCCTAAGTTATAACTGTGTAAAATTTAGCATTAAAAACAAAGACATTTCCCCTCACTTCATCTTTTTCCCATCTGATGTTTTGCGTATTGGAACATGGTAATGCCAGTCACAAATCTGTTGTCATAGTTACACATTTGAGTAAAGCGCTCCATAAAACCTGAGTTCAGTATTCTGACTTTTTCTAGTTTTAGTTGAAATTTTTTCTTGTGAGTGGAATTAGCACAGTTCTTTTTTCATATTGTGATTTCTCTTTCAAAACATCTGCTATGTCTGCATATCACCCTCTTTAATTTTTGCATCAGTGACACAGTATTTTCCTTACCCAGAGTCTTCCTCTTTGGAGTTGAAATACTTAAAAGCTATAACAGGGGAGTCATAAATGAAATGCTTTCTAAATAAAGGTGTGGGAAGTTTCTCTTTTCAAATTAAATCATTACTGCAATAATAATTATTTATATTAATTTTAGAAAAGTTTATTAGTATATCTATTGTATATTTTCCCAACACCAAGAAAGACTTATTTTTCACACCACTGAAACTGTCAATGATATGAGAGTCCATAGGAGCCATTTCCTAGGAAATGGTACTGCCCTTTTACAGTGGCATTGGCAGGCTCCTGGATTCCTTAATTTAGGGTGATACGGAAACTGTCTACTTGCTAGTTTGGAACATTAATGAGCCTAATGGCCCTTCTTATAATATCATCATAAAAATGTAATAAAACAAATTAAAACGATTGAATAATAATGTATTTTTCTCCCCTAGGGAGCACAGTGGGCTTTCTCCTCAAGATGACACTAATTCTGGAATGTCAATTCCCCGAATAAACCCCTCAGTCAATCCTGGTATCTCTCCAGCCCATGGTGTGACCCGTTCATCCACGTTGCCACCGTCCAACAACAACATGGTCTCTGCCAGAGTAAATCGCCAACAGAGCTCAGACCTTAACAGCGGCAGCAGTCATAGCAATCCTAGCAACAACCAAGGGAGTTTTGGATGTTCACCTGGAAATCAGATTGTAGCCAATGTTGCCTTAAACCAGGGACAGGCAGGTTCCCAGAGCAGTAATCCGTCCCTAAACCTCAATAATTCTCCTATGGAAGGTACAGGAATTTCCCTTGCACAGTTCATGTCTCCGAGGAGACAGGCTAATTCTGGCTTGGCAACAAGGGCCAGAATGTCAAACAATTCATTTCCTCCAAATATTCCAACATTAAGCTCCGCAGTTGGCATTACTAGTGGTGCCTGCAATAATAATAACCGCTCCTACTCAAATATCCCAGTAACATCTTTACAAGGTATGAATGAAGGACCCAATAACTCTGTTGGCTTCTCTGCCGGCTCTCCAGTCCTTCGGCAGATGAGCTCACAGAATTCACCAAGCAGATTAAGTATGCAACCAGCAAAAGCTGAGTCCAAAGATAACAAGGAGATTGCATCCATTTTAAATGAAATGATTCAATCTGACAACAGTGCTAACGATGGCAAGCCTCTGGACTCAGGACTTCTGCATAACAGTGATAGACTCTCAGATGGAGACAGTAAATACTCTCAGACTAGTCACAAGCTAGTGCAGCTATTGACCACAACTGCAGAGCAGCAGTTACGGCATGCTGATATAGACACGAGCTGCAAAGATGTGCTGTCTTGCACCGGCACGCCCAGCTCTGCCTCTGCTAACCCTTCAGGGGGTGCTTGCCCCTCTTCCCACAGCTCTCTGACTGAGCGGCATAAAATCCTGCACCGGCTCTTACAGGAGGGCAGCCCCTCAGATATCACTACTCTGTCTGTGGAACCCGAGAAGAAGGACAGCACGTCAGCCTCTGCTGCTGTGTCGATGCCTGGCCAAGCCCAGGGAGGTGCCAGCGTAAAACTAGAACTGGATGCTTCAAAGAAAAAAGAGACAAAAGACCATCAGCTCCTGCGCTACCTTTTAGACAAGGATGAGAAGGATTTAAGATCAACTCCAAACCTGAGCCTGGATGATGTAAAGGTCAAAGTGGAAAAGAAAGAACAGATGGACCCTTGTAACACAAACCCAGCCCCAATGACCAAACCTGCCCCCGAGGAGGTCAAACTGGAGTCCCAGAGCCAGGTGGGTGATCCCGGTCTTCACAGAGGGGCTTTTCATATTTCCTCTCCAGTTTGCCTTTTCTGCTCCCTCTGAAGGCCAGATCCGGGTGGATTGTATTCTGTCTTCTCTTTCAGCACTAAGGAGTTAGTTCAGAGAAGTGGTTCTCAGCCTGGAGATTGCATACCAGGAATCCTGCACATCACACACATACATTACAGTTCATATCAGTAGCAAAATTATAGTTATGAAGATGCAACAAAGATAATTTTATGGTTGGGGGTCAGCACAACATGAGGAACTGTATAAACGGGTCACAGCACACGGGAGGCTGAGACCCGCTGGATGAGAGGATGACGCCACAGAGTGCCCTTGGAGTGCCCTCAGACAACCCTTCTAAAACTCTAGTGGCCACAACAGCAATGTGGTGTTTTTAAATGATGGCTTTTCATCCTTCCTTCCTCTCTTTCTTTCTGCTCTTTTTTAATACAATCAGAGCTCATGTCTTAGAACTGTTTTTTATATTGTCGGTCTTTTAAAGTAAGTCATTCTAGGATATATGCGCTAGCTACAGGGTCTGACTATGTAGACCAGGCAGGCCTTGAACTCACAGAGATCCTTCTACCTCTGCCTCCTGATTAGACTGTGCCCCCACACCCAGCATCTTAGGACATTTAAAAATATATCCTCATCTCTTCCCAATCTCGTATATTAAACCCCATTCTGGGGCAGAATCTAAGACTGTATGCATTTTTAAAAGAAATTCTCCAAAGAGCTCTGGGTAACAGCTAATTTGAGGAGCCTCTGATATAAATGAAATATGAGAGAAATGTGAGGACATAGGTAAGGCAACCTGGTGAAGGCATTTTTCTTTTTTCTTTTTCTTTCTGTTTTGTTTTGCTTTGCTTTGTTTTTTTTGAGACAGGGTTTCTCTGTGTAGCCTTGGCTGTCCTGGAACTCGCTCTGTAGACCAGGCTGGCCTTGAACTCACAGAGATCCACCTGCCTCTGCCTCCCAAGTGCTGGGATTAAAGGTGTACACCACCACGCCTGGCTTGTGAAGGCATTTTTTCTAAGGCCTCTTTCTCTGTACTGTTTCTGAGCATCCTCAGCAGGAAGTGGACACTTAGATTCTCTGGGTAGCAGTTGTTGCCTTCCCACAGCATGTCCTGAGACAGAAGTAAATGAGAAGAAACTGTTCATAAGTGTTAAAAACATCTATGTTTAGGATGTTGTGTAGCTGGTATTAAAACTATTAAGATTTGTTTATTGAGTAATTGCTTATAAACTGTGAAAATTTTTCAGAAAATGATGAATCTTTCCTTCTCAGAGTAAGGCCCTTCCCTTAACAAAGTCTGCACCTGGGAAGGCCCTTCCCTTCCCTTCCCTGAGCTGAGGTGAGCTGAGCTGAGCTGTGTCCTTCTCCCTATTTTGAATGTTTCTTTACACATTTGCTCTTTGAAAATA
This sequence comes from Acomys percivali, assembly GCA_907169655.1. Classification (NCBI taxonomy): domain Eukaryota; kingdom Metazoa; phylum Chordata; class Mammalia; order Rodentia; family Muridae; genus Acomys; species Acomys percivali. The sequence goes on along the minus strand of OU015742.1, from coordinate 109,987,884 downwards.
AAGCTGTGTCTCATGGTTTTAGTACAATAAAACTAACATAATTTTTTAGCAGAAAAACAGCTTTAAATATTAAGTATATTAAAACTACTGAGCTTTAAAATTAAATTTAAAAAGAATCTTTGTAAAATAATGTCACTGTATATCAGATATGCTCATACATCTGTCTCCATGCTGTGTGTACACATTTCTGCTGAGTTTATACTGACATTGTGCAATACTAAATTGTTCATAAACTCGTTAGTAGGTTTGTGGGCTTTTCTATTGCTTCAGAAATCCTTGTGATTGTTCTATATCCTTGGTAATGCTTGCTATTATCCATCTTTTACACTAAGGCACTCTAGGACATATGTGTAGCAGCTCATAGTTCTAGGTTACATTCTCTGGTAAATGTCCGTTGTTCATTTGGATATTTTCTTCTGTAAATTGCATAGGCTAGTCATCCTCTATTTGTAATGCACTGTCCTCTGCTGTTGGCTTTTTTATAAGTGGTCCTCATGTGTGTGAGAGATTGACTGTTTATTTCTAGATGACCTCTCTGTGCAGTGGCTTGTGTTTTCATTAATAGTTCATAGGATTTTGTTTTGTCTTGGTTTTATGAAACAATTTTTTAATTTTAATATAGCTGAATTTGCTCATTTTTTCTTTATAGTTAATGCTTCTTGCACATGTATTGAAAGACATGCGTAAAACTCTTCACAAGGTATTGTTTATATTAGCACACCCACAAACAACCACAAATATCCCCAAACTCCATCTCAGAAGAGTGGATGGTTATACTGCTACATGTTCATATAAAGGGATACTATGCAGCAGTGAAAATGAAGGCGCTCCTGCTGCATGTGACCGCGTGTGACATATAACATTGAAAGCACTCCGACATGTAAGATGCACACATGTATTTCCACTTACACAGTCTAGAAGGAAAACTTCAGTTTAACAAAATAATAAAACTGAAACAGGTAGACATTTTGTGGTAATGAATTAACTCACAGTGCTCATAGTACACATGAGTATAAATAAAGGCCAGCTTTTATTAAGTATAACCTCAGACAGAAACTCTCTGTCCTGTTACAGTCTTGGATTTTCTGAGATCTTTGATGTTTACATATTTTAAATTTTTTCCACAAACTTCCTGTTATAATTTAAAAAGGCAAAATCATATAAATTTAAAGTATTACAGAATTTTGAAAACTAGGACAGAAAAACACTACACACCACAATGCATCATAGCATAGTCATCTTTTTATCTTTTCAGGCCAATCTTCCTCTTATATTCACACTTTCTACCCAACTATATTAGATAAATAATTTTACTACATTCTTTTTTATATTAATATTATTTGATAGAGTCTAAATTTTCTCCAGTAGAATAGATAGATGATATCATTTCTTTTTGTTGTGGTGGGTTTTGGTTTTGGTTTTTTTGAGACAGAGTTTCTCTGTGTAGCCCTGGCTGCCCTGGACTCACTCTATAGACTATGGTGAGCTCGAACTCAGAGATGCACCTGCCTCTGTCTCCTGAGTGCTGGATTAAAGGCATGTGCACCACATCAGTCTAGCCTCTGTCACATTTGATTTCTAGAATTGAAGAACACACCTTTCTTCATTCTTTTTTTTTTTCTTTTTCTTTTTTCTTTTTTTAAACAGAATTTCTCTGTGTAGCCTTGACTGTCCTGGACTTGCTTTGTAGACTAAGCTGACCTCGAACTCACAAAGATCGGCCTGCCTCTGCCTCCCAAGTGCTGGCGTTACAGGTGTGCGCCACCACCTCCTGGCTCCTTTCTTCATTCTTTCAGATGAGAACATAAAATGTTTCTTCTAACTGTTGTTTCTCTTCTTAGTTTACAGCTGACCTTGACCAGTTTGATCAGTTACTGCCCACACTGGAGAAAGCAGCACAGTTGCCAAGCTTGTGTGAGACAGACAGGATGGATGGTGTGGTCCCTGGTGTAAACATCAAGTCAGAGGTCCTGCCAGCTTCACTTCAGCCCACCACTGCCAGACCTGCTCCCAGGCTGAACAGTATGTGTTCTAAGCAGAACTGTGTCTCGTAGAACTGTGGGGTAGCACTTTGTCTTGCTCTGTTACTGCAGAACCATCTTTTCACAACACTACCCTACACATTAAACAGTTACCTTTAGGCATAAGAACATAACTCATTATGCATTTTCCTTTAGATTGGGTCTGATGCACCTCAGAGTAGCCTCAAACCCACTTTGTAGCTGAGGATGACCTTGCAGTCCTAATCATCCTTTCTTCGTCTCCCAAGTACTAGGATTATAGGCAAGCACTGGTCTTGTCCATGTCTAATGCAGTATGGAACTCTGTCCTTTTGTTATGGATGTAACAGCAGGCAGTTTGTGTCCTTATCCAGAGCACCCATAACGACACTCAGAAATATAGTATTCGGTCAGAGCATGTTTTTTCAATTATATTTCCTGAACATTAGTCCTATAAATTATAATATTCATTTCTTAATGAAACGTTACTTGGCTATTAAAGTTTCTAGCTAATTTTGAATTAGAGAAACAAATTCCTATTTCTTTAACTAGCATTTACCAAACTTTCTAGGTAGAATTGCTTTTCCTAAGTAATAGAGTATCCCACAGAATGAGTTTTCCATGGAATATTATTTAAGAGATCATGGTGTTAAAATATGTCACTGTTGTTTTAATGCAGGTTAGCATTCTTCTAACTAAAGTAGACTGGTAATATAATACTTGAAGTTCATGAAACTGAGACGGTCAGTCTTTTTTCACACATCAGATTTCAATTTGAAAATACCATTGATGATAAATCCTCTGTGTGACCTGAAACTAAAGGGGACTAATCGATTAACTTGTGGGATATGTCTGAGCCCCTGTCTCCATACTTTCCAACCCCTAATGGGCTCCTACTTGGGTGCTCACTCACTTCCTTCTTATTGGAGCTTTTAGCTGTCAGGACCCAATTCCTAGAAATTCAAGATTTCAGGCAGCTGCAAATAAGACTGAGTTGTCTCGCTGACAGATCTAGAAGCAGAATTTCAGTTAACCAGACTGCTAGGGGAGGAGTCGAGAGCCTACATTCAAGCCTTACATTCTCCATTTATTAACAAAAAAAAATTTTTTTCTAAGTCTTGCTCTCTTTAGGTACAAAGTTAAATTTAGATGATATGATCAAGCCAAGCTCTGTAATGCATGCCTTTAATCCTAGCAACTGGGAGGAACAGATTCAAGGTTGTCCTCTGCCACATGGTAATGTAGAGACCATCTGGCCTGCATGAGATCCAGAGTCAGAAGAAAGAAAAAGAAAGAAAGACAGACAGACATGATCAAAGTTTCCTCCAACTGAAACAGAAAGCCTTCAGAGGCTGGGCCAGCTGGGAATACATACAGTAAATTGCAGGACTAAGAGATAAAATAAAAACCTCTGTATTGATTGATTAGGATTCCTGTTCCCCTTCCCTATCAAAAGGAAGAAAGAATGTGAGGGGTTTCCTCAGGAAACACTGAGTGCCCAGAAAGAAGACATAGGGTATAGATGCATATAGGAAGCCCCTTCTGCACTGTGTGTAGAAGCCATCCTGCCAAATGACCACACAGTGAAGACTGCCAGAACTGAGAAGATGACTGCCATGTGCGGGAGCGCTGGCTGAGAAGACACAGCTAGGGATCATCACAACCTTAATAAAGCTTGAAAGACAACACAACAGCCAAGCAGTGCTGGAGCCACCTTTACTCTCAGCACTCAGGAGGCAGAGGCAGGCGGATCTCTCTGAGTTCTAGGCCAGCTTGATCTACAGAGTGAGTTCCAGGACAGCCAGGAAGAAGAAAGAGTAGGAGAGGAAGGAGAAGGAAAAAGAAAAAGAAGCAGAGAAAGAAAGAGATCAAAAGAAACAAGGTGTGCAATAAAAGCATACAGTGAGTGCAGCAGTGCATGGACTAAAACACCTGGAGAGATACAGGTCCCATCGTCATGGGAAGGAGAAAAAAATAAGAAAGAGCTTTTGGAAATGATATATACAAATTAAAAAATTAGATGGCAGAGGCACAAAGATCATCACGAGTTCAAGGCCAATCTGGCATATAGTCAGTTCCAGCAAGACTACATAATGACATTCTGTGTGGAAAAAACAAAAAGCATAGGTGCGTGTATGTGTGTATAGCTAGGTAGGCAGGCAGACAGATAGACAGACTGACCAATAGAAAGAATAATGAAGGAGTTGTAAGAAAAGACAAAAAAGGAAAGAAAAGGTTAAAAGAATTGCAAGTTCTACTTAAGAGGGTCAGTTATTCTCTTAAAAAGGAGAAGAAAATAGGAGGAAAGAAGGATATCACCAAATGGAAAAATAGGGGAAAATTTCTGGAACTAATTGAGGATATGATTCTCCATATTTAAAGGCTTTAACAACTGCCTAATACAAAAAGTCCTTATGCCATGTCATTGTATAATTCTGGAACAGTAGACATATTCTAAATACTGTCATTTTTTTACAGCCAGGTATGATAGCACACGCCTTTAAGCCCAGCACTCGGGAGGTAGAGGCAGGCAGATCTCTAAGTTTAAGGGCAGCCTGGTCTACACAGTGAGTTCCAAACCAATCAGGACTACATAGTGAGGTCTTCTTTTAAAAAGAAAAGAAAAAGTAAGAAGGAAGAGAGAAAAAGAAAGAGGGAAAAAAGAGAGAAAGGGATAAGAATTGCATATAGTGAATTGAAGTTTCCCAAAGTAATGTTAGAAGCAGAAATGAGCCTGTGTTACAATCTTTAAAGGGTTTCCAACCATTATACCAACAGTGGATGCTAGACCAGCTCTTCCCTTATAAGCCCCAGGGGTGGGGGGTAGATCTATGGAAGAGTTCTCAGACAGTAGTGTGGCACTGTGGTCTCTTTTTAAGGGTTGATTTGATTGTGTTGTTTGATCTTGCTGTTCTGAGGCAGTCTTGCTCTAGAGCCTTGCCTATGTGGACCAGACTGTCTTCAAACTTACAGTAGTTCTCCTGCCTATGCCTCCCACCAAGCCTAGACAACCCATCTTTTTCTTGAAGACATTTACCAAACCAAGTACAGGTGGAGGAAACCCAAAATAAGAGGGAGAGGGGGGAATGGCATGTGCCATGAACAATGGAAAAGGAAAATATAGTCAAAATACCTGAAGGCAATTAAAACCAATGATAAAATAAAAATCTTTAAAACAAAGAAAAGTGGTACATTATATCAAGTGAACAAGACAAAAAAGATGAAAGAAAGATGTAGAAGTGATGGAAGGAAAATAAAACACTGGCTTTCTGTATCCAAGGTCACTTAGAAATAGATGACTTAAAGATGTTTAGAAAGAAAAAAGTGTTACCATCAGAGTAACAAAAGAAAGAAAGAAAGAAACTCAAGATTAAAACTCTCATCTATATGAAGTATTAAAGAGAACCAAATAAAAAAGAAAGAGAAAACAAGTTACAGTAACTTGTAAGAAAAGAAAGTGAAAAAGTAATATAAAATAAACTACAAGGTTAAGAATTCATGGACCAGGTGGCTGGTGGCCCACACATTTAATCCCAGCACTCTGGGAAGCAGAGGCAGGCGGATCTCTCTGAATTCAAGGGCAGCCTGGTCTACAAAGTGAATCCAGCAAAGCCAGGGCTACACAGAGAAACCCTGTCTCAGAAAACAAAAACAGGAATTTATGGTAAGTGAATAAAATAGCACAATGAAGGAGAGAGCCAGGAAAGAGAAAAAGAAAGAAGTAAGGTTTTAAAATGACAGGGAAGGGAAAGAATGTGAGGAGGAAGACCTTTGTGGTGGTACTTGCCTGTCATTGAGGGACTGTCAGTGGCGGGGGATCCAATTATAAAATAAAGAAAAATATGGAAATGAAATTAAGTAAACTTAAGAGGAAAAATTAAGATCTTTTAAACAAGCTCTTTTAAAATAAGGTAAAACAGTACAAAAAATATTGTGATTAAGAACTAAAGAAGTAAAAAAAAGAGAGAGAGAGAAAGAAAAGAAAAGAACTAAAGAAGTCAGAGCTGGAGAGGTGGATGGCTCAGTGGTGAAGAGCACTCAGTGTCTTGCAGAGGACCCAAGTTTGCAGCAGCCAGATGGCAACCCAACAGTCAGTAACTCCATTGTCAGGGGGCAGATGCCTGTCCTCTTCTGGCCTCCTCCGACACCAGGTGTGTCTATGGTACACACATACATACGCAGGCAGACATCCACACATCAGTGTAAACTCTTCTGAAGGAAGAACTGGAGAAGCTCCTTTCCGGGCCCTCTGCTGCTGGGATCGCCAGGCCTTGGGTGGTAGTGGCACAGCTGGGCTCTGTTGTGAGTCCTGCCTGCTCCTGCTGTACCGAGTGCTGCTGATATGCACTGAGGACCACTCCTACTTGTCAGTGTCATGGCTGCATTCTCTCTCGTGGCTTCCCTTCTTTGCATCCTGGGACCCATGACTGGCCCCAGAGAGCTTTGTGGCCTGGTTAAACTCCCACTGGCTCCAGAGCCCCCTCCTCTAGTTTGTCTGCTGAGAGGGCCAATGCCCAGGCCTGAGGCGGGAGGGGGCTCTCCCAGTGTGTCAGGAAATGGGAAAACAAAGTAGTGACCTGACACTGGAGGGGCCTGGACCCTGCCTACCAGTCTCAGCTCCTTCAGGCTTCACTCAACAGTACCACCTCCTGAATGTCAGAAGCTGTGAGGAGTCAGAGTCTGTGTGAGGATCTTTATTGTTACCCTATGGTCCATCCATTTCTGTGCTAATCTTTATTTCTAAGTTTCTTTCGCTGTGAAATGCTTGCACTCTCTTCGCTGCTGTTGGCATCGCTTGAGTGGTAGATTTTCAGGGTCTCTTAGTATAGGCTGGAAGACTTAGCATTTGAAACCTCTGGTGGCCAGCATGTTTCCTGAGCTAAAGTGAGCAGCGCCTTCTCCTGGCAGTGAACATAGACTCTGATCGTGAAGCCTCATTTCTCTGTTGTTGGAGGGAGCAGAGACTGGCAACAGGGAAACTCCTTTGGCAGCCCTGGCACCCTCTTTGGGAGACTCCCTGGGCTGAACTTCTACCATGAGTCACAGACTCGCCATTTTAATCCATGGGCACATTCCAGAGTCAGCTGCCTCAGAGCAGAGGTCTGGTGGCAGCTGCTCGTTGTCCTTTAATTGTCCAGCACCGGCCACGGCCTGTTGTTCTGGTGCCCTCCTGAGAACGCCCACTCAGGAAAACCTGCTCCCTGTGTCTTAATTTAGTTGCCGCATCAGTTTGTTTCCGTCTGGGTTTCATCATTGAGGTTTCCTAATTCTGCTCCTCTCTTCATACTTCTTCCTTCCTTTCATCTGTGGATTTTCTCCTTTTTATTTTTCTTATTTCACTGATTTTTGTTTTGTTCTTTTGGGTTTTTTGTTTATTTATTTGTTTGTGTGGGCTTTTGCTGTTATTGTTTTGAGGCAGGTTCTTGCAAAATAGCCCAGGTTGGCCTCAATCTCTTAGTTTTTTTCTCAGCCCTTGGGTGTCCTTTTGAACTGTCTCTAGATCCCCCTGTCTTTGAAAGTCAATTGAATGTTTGATAATCTGTAAAGTTATTTTTAACTAAGCTTGTTGATCAGAGAAATAATACCAAGGCTAGAGAGATGGGGGTTTAATTGGCATGGTGACTGCCATGCAAGCATAAGGACCCCAGGTTCAATCCCCAGCACCTACATAGAAATAAAAAACTAGACATGCCTGTAATCCTGGCACAGAGACAGGAGGTTCCCCGGGGACCAAGTCTGCGTGAGACCCTGTGAGGCTTTGAGCAGATCTCCGTTTATGAGGAAGGTTCCTCGAGCTTTCTCTGTCAGATCCTGTTGTTGATGTGTCCGCCATAACCTGTAGCACAGCCTTACTGCAGCTCAAAGAGAAATGAGTGCACACAGTGGATGATCTGAGATCTCAGCAAAGGAGCCTTCCAAGGATTCGCCTGCCCTGTCTCCTTCCCTGATCAGGGCGGGTCAGCATTCCATTAGTCTAACTTCTGTGGCATCAGGGTTAATGAACACTCATTAGCTAGTCTCATTGAAAGGTCAACCACATATAACCAAATGAAATTAGAGTTCACTGGCCACATCCCAGCAACGCTTCTGCATTCAAAGAAGTTTTCCACGTTGTGATGAAAAGGAAAGAAGCAACAAACATGACTTTAAAAGCACAGCAGAACAAGAATGTTTGCTGTCTGTGAGGAATCAGCTAGGTGTGTTACTGAGAGACAGTGTGCCCTGGCTAGACCATAAAAGTGATCTTCCTTCCTGTTCAGGGTGGGAATGAAGCCTTGCATCCTGGATGGTGCAGTAACCTTTCACGCCCAGCTAGCTGTGTGAGGGTTTCACGCCCTTGGGAGTGGAACTAAGCCTAGGGGTGCCATGTTTTACTATTTTCAATATGATCTTTTAAAAGAACAATGCACCATGTTGTCCATGGTTGTTAATGCTTTTGGTAGGATCAGGGGCTCCCCAGATCTTAAGTTTGTAATAAAATTTTGCAGCATTCAAATAAATAAGTAAATAAGGTAGAGAATACACACACGTAATGGTAAATGGAGACGTAGCACAGCTGGCAGTGTGCTTGTCCGGCATGCATGATGTCCTGGGTTCTATCTCTAGCAGCACTGAGCATGGCGACACATGCTTGTAGCCCTAAGGAGGTAGAAGCCCCAGGATCAGATGTCCAAGGTAAAGGCAGAAAGAGGGTCAGCCTTGATAGAGATAGCAAGTGCCTTTACCTGTTGAGCCATCTCGCCAGCCCAAGATCACTTGTTTTATTGAAAATTAAAATCAGGTTTACCAATGAAGAGGCTTTTTTTAAAACTTGCAAACTGGTTAAATAGTTCCAAAGGAATTACAGAAGTATCTAAGTGATGAACAGCTGAGCTCCTCCTGCAGTTGTTTTTATGTTTCCTCGACATATATATTCCTTGATGATTATTTTTAAATCCTATTAACATGTATGGCATTAAAAATATAACTATAAAATAATAAGTTTCAAATGGAATAATTTTTAGTTCTTAAGATTCATTTCACTTTCTTGTTTTTGAGGTTACATATAGTGTGAGATTTTTAAAATTTATTGTAGTAATCAAGATAGCCACATACTTATAAATGCAAAACAATACCAACAAAACTATGTACTATTATCTATATTAGGTGCACAGACTTCTCACATCTTCTTGTACGTGCATGTACACTCTTAAATACACACACACACACACACACACACACACACACACACACACACACACACACACACAGCAGGAGGATCACCAGTTAAAAGCCAGCCTGGACAACGTGAGCAAATTCAAGGCAAGCCTGAGCTACATATGGGTGGGGGCGGGGGGCGGGACATCATCCTATGCACATTGGCTGTTTTGTGTGTTAACCTTTTCCTTGGATGCATGCTGTTCGTAATTTGCATGTAACTGTATGAAGATTAGGGTTTGTTAGAGTTGACTGGTATCTTTTATATTACAGAGCTGTAATGTGTAACCTTATATAGAGATGTTATTACTTATGAGGGTATATCTGAAGTATAAATTCTAAATATAAAGGTCTAGATCAAAGAAAGGATACATAGGTGGTACTAAATGATCTTTCCTACAAAGTATACGGCTGGTGTCCTTATCTCTCTGTGTGTCTTTCTCAGAACTTTGAATTATGTATTTTCTCATCTTTGTAAATATGAGAAATTTTTGTAAATTTTTGTTTTCACAATGTAATTTCAAACTCTATTTCTTTTACTCTCAGTTAAGTTGTCCATTTTCAGTGAATTTATGTGATCTCTTCATAGTCTCTGACCACTGTCTACTTGGTTATTACACTCCTACTAATCTATGGAAGCTTTTATTTCTAAAGAAATCAGCTTTTGTCTACTTAGTGTTTAAAAGACCACAGTGGCACTCTAACTGCCATGCACAGTTACTGCCAGATATCACACAGGCTGAGCCAGAGTTTCCCTTTCAACAGCTGAGGGAGATTAACCATGAATGTGAGAATGGGGTGTTGTGGGATCAGCCATTGGAGTAGTACCTCAGCAAAAAGCCGCCTCCTGAAAGATGATGCCTTCTCCTTGCTATTTGGAGGAAAGTTTTCTAATTATTTAATAACCTTTTTCTGGATTCATTGTAGCTAATGGGGATACAGAGTTTCTCTTTGGCTAAATTTAAGTTGATGAAATGTAATGTGGAGCTGATGGCAAAGTCATGCCTGGGTGACTTGAGCCCAGGAGTCATAGACAGTGCAGTAAACCATCATCTGAAAGGATGATGTCATATGTGTGTATGAAAATGCTCTTTGGGGCTCCTTTAACCCCACCTTAGCTACCTCCAAAAATACCCTTTTGTCCTACTGTACACACACACACACTCTCTACAGATACTCATTCATGATTGTGGTGAGAAAACAAGTGTGACTAAAAATAGCTGCCCCCCCCCCAATGAAACAGAAGAGAAAACTTGTGTATTTCCTAGCTTGTAATGAATAACTCAGATTTTCTATAAAAGGAAGTTTCTGAAAGAAGTCTAAGGACTGAAGTGGCCCTGGATAAAACCAAGTTTTTAAAAAAGCATACTGCCTATATAAACAAAACATGTAAGTGAATCAAAAGGTTGGTTTTAGGTTTTATTGTTGATTGTTTTTATTTTCTTATGTTTGCCTGGACATCAGACTCAACACATGAATCATATTCTCTTTGTTCCTTTTTGGGCTTTAGTTTTGGTTTTTGATTTGAGATAAGGTAGGCTGACCTACTCCAGAACTCCCTGCCTTGGCTTCTCAGTGCTAAGATTATAGGCATATGTCACTATGTCTGGCTGTGTTTTGAAGATATTTTATCTAACTTAATTCTCTTAGCATTTTCCACCAAGACTAGTAAGATAAGACATTGTGTTCTAACATCAAGTTAAGTAAACAATCTTACCGCAGTGCTTGGCAGTGAGAGTCCACAACTGTTTTCTCAAACTCAAGTGTAACTAACTTTTTCTAGGCTGTATTTCTTAGAGCTAGTTCTAAAGGTCTACTGTTAGAGCAGAACAGAAAGGCAACTTTAGGAAAACTGTAGCCACAGTTTATCCTGATGTAGATAGTGATAGAAATCAAATGATGACTTTTCCCTCATCACTATGTCTTTCAGAATCCTACAGGATTTTATTTTTGTGTCCTTTGTCCCAGTTATAGTTACACACATTTAAGTAAATTAAATGTCAGGCTAGACAGTTGGTTTTGCAGTTAAGAAAACTTGTTGCTCTTGTTAAAAACAAAACAAAACAAAAAACCCAGGCTCGATTCCTACCACCTACATGTCAGCTCACAACCATAAGTGACTCCAGTCCTAGAGGATATGGTACCCTTTCTGGCCTCCAAGAGCACCGGGCACATAGTCTAACAGTGCGTTTTAGTGACTTTTCTATTGCTTTGAAGAGACACCATGACCAAGGCAAATCTTATCAAAGAAAGCCTTCAATTGGTGGTCGTTTGCAGTTAAAGAGGGTGAGACCATGGCTGTGACCAGGGCTGTCGTGGGAGGAAGCGAACAGGCATGGCACTGGAACACTGGCTGAGAACTGTACATTCTGATATGCACACAGCAGGCAGAGAAAAAAGGGAGGGGTGGAGACTGAGCCTTTTAAAACCTCAGAGTTCGCCCCCATTGACACACTTCCAACAAGGCCTCACCTCCTAACCCTTCCCAAACAGTTCCACTAACTGAGGACCAAACATTTAAACATGTGAGCCTGTGTAGGCCATTCTTACTCATTCAGACCATCACCTAGTGCACATACATACGTGCAGACAAAACACTCATGTTCATAAAAAAAAGTAAGTCTTTTTTAGAACTCATCATCAGGCCAGGGAGGTGGCTCAGTAGCTAAAAAGCTTGCTGTGCAAATGAGAGGATATATTCCTGTGAGCTCATGTGAGGTAGGTCTGTAAGGCCAGATCTGGGGCCAGGGAGAAGAAAAGAGAATCCTAGAAGGTTGTAGGCCAGCCAGTCTAGCCAAAGTGGTGAACTCCGGGTCCAGTGAGTACTATCTTTAAAACAAGGTGGTTAAGAGCATGGGGCTATTCCCAGCACCCACATGACACTGCACAGGTATCTGTAACTCCATCTCAGGGGATCTGACGTCTTCTTCTGGCCTCTGAACTGGAAGAACACTGAGTATAAAGACATACTTGTAGTCAAAACACTCACACTTTTTTTTAATTAAGAAAGAAAAAAAGGGGGGTAGGCAATAGAAGACACCCAAAATCAGCCTCTGACCTACCATGTGTACACCTGCACACATACATGACCATACATACACCAAGTAAAAGGAAAGTAAATCTATGTGTGAGTTAGGATTTGTTGTGTTAAAAAGTGAACTTCATGTGTTTTGTATATTTTTTAAGATGTCCTCAAATCTACTCATTCATAATTAAAATGAGGAATTTGGGCTTTTGGTTTTGCTTTGAGACAGATCTACCTATGAATTTCAGGCTTGCCATGAACTTAGTATACAGGCCAGCTGGCCTCAAACTTGTAGCAATCCTTCTGCCTCAGCCTCCTGGGTGCTGTGATTATAGGTATGTGACACCACAACCTATAAGAAAGTGAAATTTTACTTAAACTGAGTGTGAAATTCTAGTTAAATAAGTTCCCTCTTAGAACTTTCAAGGCCTAGATTGCATACACAGCCCAGTGCCTAGAATTGATGGGCACTGGCTTCGAACCCTGGGACTGCAGAAACAGCAAACTTCAAGGCCCTTTTACTTTTAAAAAACATTGTTTTAGTTGTAACAAAAGACCATAGATTATTTCCTCACAATTCCTGGAGGCTAGGAGTCCAGGGTCAGGGTATCAAAGTAATGTTTCTTCTGAAATCTCTTTCTTTAGCTTTGGAATGGCTGCCTTCCCTCTGTGTGTTGACATCCTGGTCTTCTTTTGTTATAAAGACATTAATTATATTGAACTCAGAGTCACACTAATGTTCCATTTGCATGAATTAGCTTGTCAAAGGTCCTATCTCCAGTTAGTCATATTTTGAGGTCCTAAATGTTAGAATTTCCACATAATGAATTTGGAGGAGCGAAATACTACTTACCTTATTTAACAGCACATTTTCAGTATCTATACCTTAATTCATTAATAAGTACCTAAATTTCTGAAATTTAGGTTATTTTTAGTTTTTTACTTAGTGTAAATAGTTTAGAGATAGCCATAAAACTTTCAGAAAGCTGCTACATTGGGGCTTCAGGGTGCTCTTGAACAGCCAAGAGCATTGGCTGCTCTTCCCAAGGACCTGAGCTTAGTTCCCAGCATCTACGTGGTAGCTCACAACCATGTGTAATTCCAGTTCCAGAGGCTCTGGTGCCCTCTTCTGGTCTCTTCAGTCACTGTATGTATGTGGTGCACAGACTTATATGCAGGCAAAACATCCATACACATAAAATCATTTTTTAAAGCTGCTATGGATAATTTTTCTAAAGTACATGTATTGTTTTCTTCAGTTCTAAAACAAAATCTATCTGGTTTTTCATCTGAATTCCATAAGCATTAGTTGGCTGCAATTATGTATCTAGCCTCTTAGAGCTCTACCTACTTGCTGAATAGCTCAAGCTACAGTGCCTTTCAGTGACTCCTCTTGCCTTTGGTAGATGTATTTTGTGTTTTGATTGTTGCACTCATTTCATGGTTCAGGCCGAAAAAGCAGCTAACCAAAATGTTATCTTTAAAACAAGAAACTCCTACCAGTTTCCTGATTTTCCTGTGGTGACATCAGCTTGTATACAGGAAACAACAGATTTTGTTGTGATGCAGACACTTATTCTCACTTTCTCATTTACTTTTTATTATACAAGGACACCATACAGTTTAAGTTTCTGAATATATCCCCTTTATGTCATCGGAATAACATTTTATAGGGAAATCTCACTCTCCTGTATGGTGTGTCACTTCTGAAATGCTACCTTTGTGAAATCCCCTCCTTCATGACAGTGGATTTTTTTTCTCTTCAATCAGGATTGCCTGAACTAGAATTAGAAGCAATCGATAACCAGTTTGGACAACCAGGAGCAGGTGATCAGATTCCGTGGGCAAATAATACTGTGACAGCGATAAATCAGAATAAACCAGAAGAGTAAGTAAGACACTTTGTATTTTATGCGCTATCAGATATCAACTTCTAACCTAGGAACCACTCTCCCCAAACTGGGTTCCAGTCTGCACTAGTGTTTTTGAGCTATGAATTGATGTAATGTTTAACTAAAAGGGGAGTATGAGAGGACACTGTGAAGCAGATTGAGCAGATACATTTACCATATGACCCCAAGGCAGAAATACTTTGTAATCAGCTAAGATTGATGTGGCATACAAGTCTCACTTTGCATTTTATCTTGTGCATTTCTTTGATTTCCGTGTATTTGTCCTGTAGATAAATCCTGTGGATAAACTGGCCTTACTGTACCAGTTATGCTGCTGCCCCTAAGCTTTTACCTGTGGTTTATTTTGTCCATCATTTGTCTTTGTTTGGAGCAAGAACATGTAAGAAAAGAAAATATATCTGTTCAGTGTTCCGTTCTCACTGGAGTTTAATTTCTCAATTTACACAGGAACCTGCATTTCACAACACAAACTGCATCTCATAGCTGGCAATCAAAGGAAGAATAAATATATTTAGAATGTTTTCTGAACTGTTTTTCCTTTTCTTTTCCTAGAAGAATAATTCTTTGTCATATTGCTCATGTAATAATATTTTTATTATTTTCTATATATGTCTAATTTTTATACATCAGTTAATGTTAGTTTGGATTAGACTACAGGTTGTCTTCATGAATCAATGAGCAATTTAGGTTGGGTTTTTTTTCTGAACTACTAGCATGTTAATGTTTTCAACTTAATTTCTTTTGTGTATAATCACTTTATATTATCAAGATAATGTAATCATCTTTCAAGGCATAAAATAAATTTTCTGTTTTGATTATTATTCATAGTATTTAATGCTATCCATACAATAGATAGAATAAAAATAAATCTGAAGGTCTGGTGAGGTGGCTCACTGACACACAGGCAGCGGAGGGGAGAGAGGGAGACAGACATCTAAGCATAGCTTTGCCTGTAATTCTAGTACTAGAGAAGCAGAGCCCGGAAGATCCCTCAGGCTTGCTGGCTAGCCAGTCTAGCCAAGGCCCAGGTTCAGTGAGATACTAAGTCTCAGAAAAATACAGTGAAGTGATGATTGAGGAAGATACCCAGTGTCAACCCAGTATGTGGACACACACACACACACACACACACACACACACACACACACACACACACGAGTAAATCTGAAAAATATAATCCTGGCTCTGGGAGTCAGAGGTGCTCAGAGGCTCCCTGGCCTGCAGTCCAGCCAATTGGTGAGCAACCGATTCAGTGAGAGACTATTTCTCAGAAGCTAAAGTGAAGGACTGTTAGAGAAAAGCATCTAACATCAGCCTCTGCTTCTACATGAGCACATAAGGGAATATGCACCCATGCCCACACATATATATATGCATATACATCCAAAAACCATGTTCTTTGAGTCTCTGCACACTGACTATAGAGCATTTCAGTATACTAGAATTCATCACTAACTTCGTAAAAGAACTTTTGAACACCAGATTTGTGCGTCTGTGCATATACATGTACACATTGCGTTCTTAAGATTGAATCCTTTGGCTAGATCTGGGTAGGGGTTTAAATTTTACCGCCTGTATTGTCCTTGGCTAGTGCCTTAGTTTGAGCGGGACCCCTTGGCCCAAATCTGCCTAGCCAATGGACAGGACAGTCTCCACATTTGAGTGGAGAGTGGGATGTGACTTTCTCATGTACTCTGGTGCCTCACATTTGACTATGTCCCCTGGAGGGGGAGACCTAGTGGCACTCAGAGGAAGGACAGCAGGTCACTGAGAAGAGACTTGATACCCTATGAGCATATACAGGGGGAGGTAATCCCTCTGAGGAACAGTCATAGGGGAGGGGAATAAGGGGAAAATGGGAGGGAGGGGAGAATGGGAGGATACAAGGGATGGAATAACCATTGAGATGTAACAAGAATAAATTAATAAAATAAATTTAAATAATTAAAGAAAAAAAAAAGATTGACTCCTTTTCTCCTGCCTTTCTCGCCTTCTGCTCCCATAGCCAATGCATTAGCTCGCAGTTAGACGAGCTCCTCTGTCCACCAACAACAGTAGAAGGAAGAAACGATGAGAAGGCCCTTCTGGAACAACTGGTGTCCTTCCTCAGTGGCAAAGACGAGACGGAGCTAGCCGAGCTAGACAGAGCGCTGGGGATCGACAAGCTTGTCCAGGTGCTTGTCCAGGCGTCGCCTGAGCCACCAGAGGGATTTCAAAGCAGTGCTTCCTCGGGTGATGAGTTTGCGAGGGTGAAGAGTTTGCGAGGAGCGTGGATGTGCCCTGAGCCTTCCTGGAGATAGCCTGCTCCCACATGCCGTTATAGAGACATGCCTCTCATTTGTTGCCAAACTTTGTTTATAAACTGTGTTGGCTTCTTTCCTAACAGGGAGGTGGATTGGATGTATTGTCTGAGAGATTTCCGCCACAGCAAGCAACACCACCTTTGATGATGGAAGAGAGACCCCCCCTCTATCCCCAGCCTTACTCGTCTCCCTCTCCCACCGCCAGCCTCCCCGGCCCCTTCCAAGGCATGGTCAGACAGAAGCCGGCACTGGGGACCATGCCAGTTCAGGTGACCCCTCCACGAGGCACCTTTTCACCTGGCATGGGCATGCAGCCCCGGCAGGCTCTAAACAGACCTCCAGCTGCACCCAACCAGCTTCGGCTGCAGCTGCAGCAGCGGCTGCAGGGACAGCAGCAGGTGAGTGCTGTCCTATGCCGTTCATTCGTCCTCAGAGTCTGTGCCAGCGCGCTCCCTGACAACCCAGTCACTGCAGCGAGAGCTTCTGGTCCACTTCCAGACTCCAGAAGCCATCCTGGGTCTGCTAGGATGGGAGTAAGGGACCCTTTTATTAATGAATGCTGATTGTAGCAAAGTACTTTGAAACCTACAGGTTAAAAGCAATAGAGGTTTTGTGCTTTTAGATACAAATAAGTTTTAGATTAGATATCATGCACTTACTAAATTGATAAAGAGAACTATAACAGTTTATAAAGTAGAATAAGAGATAGCATTGGGTTGTTGAGACAAAATAAAATTTATGTTATTTGAAGCTGGTGAGATTGAAATAAAGTGATACTATGAATGAGAGAAAGACTACATGTTGGGAGGCCAGGGATGTGTGCATGATTTAAACCTCTTGTGTGACAGGAAATGAATCAGTGTAATGCTACCAATAGTTAAGACTGTCAGCAAGAGACAGGCAGGTGACCATCAAGGACCACAGAGGCAGATGGCCGCAAATGCTGTCATTGAGAATCATGACTGGGGCTGGAAGGCATTGCTGCTTGTTATTATTTTTTCATCTATACATGTATATTTCATTGAGTTTCTAGAAAAGTATTTAAAGAAATTGCTTAGAGCTGTACTAATTCAGGAAAGAAAACAGTAAGATACATTAGAAAGATACAGTGATCGAGAGCATCTCCAGCATGCGCAAAGCCCTGTCCTCAGCCCACACAGCCTAGAAAAAGAAAGGACAGTGTGGCATAGTAACTATAAGAGTAACCAGTTCTGAATGCAAAAACAGTCAGATAATTCCTTTACCTCATAAAGAAACACATGGATCAAGTGAGAGAGTATAAAGCTCTCAGCACAGTGCCTGGCATGCTGGAGCAGTTGATGAACAGTAGCCTTAAAAAATTGTATTCAGCAAGTTAATGAACTATGTAAATGTATTTCTATTATTCTATAAGCAGAAGGAGGAGATGAAAGAGAGGACAAGGAGAGATGAAATGGGAAAATCTAAATGATATAATAAAAAAAGAAAGGGCTGTATTTGTAAGTGCTAGGATAGACTAACGCACTCAACAATGAATTAAGAAACTAGAGGAAGAGAACTGAAAGTCCTATTCCTAAGGAACTAGTGACAACAAAGGACTTCTTGTTAGAGTTGCTGGTTCCTTGGTTATTGTTGTAGATGTGGGGTTCTCTGCATTTTTGTGGGTTTTATTTTTGTTTTGTTAGCCTTTCTGACAAAATCCATATTATTACTCATGCTATTCTCAAACAAATTCTCCCACCTCAACCTACCAAGATCTGAGACTCCAGGTGGTACATCTTCACACCAGACCTATCGTTCACTTTCAGAAAGGACATAAGCATAGAGACACTGACCATCTTCACTAGACATACTTGGGGTGCACTCTTAAGTACCATAAGGAAGTACAGAAAATAAATCATCCAATGAACCTTAGTAGTCAGAACTCACTGTCTCCCTCAAACACCGAGTCACACTGCAAGCAGTGTGTGCTGACTGCTAAGTCAAGGGCAGAGAGACACCGCATACTCAGTGTGCAAGCTGCAGCTAAGGCAATGCAAGGCCCTGGAAGGAACAAGGCCAGTCAGGTTCCCGAGTTAATGAAATTGTTTCATATTCAGTTCAGGAAAAAAGCAGGGTTTACTTCCAATTGTTCCAAAAGTGACAGAGGGCTGGTGAGCAGAGTGTCTGCCAGGATTACACATGAGATGCCACAGAGGAGACTGCCTCGGCTCTGCTTCCTTTACACCTCACAAACGCTCATTCAACAGGGAAGTATTTACCAACACAAAGAAGCAGAATGTTGCTTTATGTGCTCTTAGTCCATGGGCTTCTGAGTGTTAATAAGAGCTTACTTAGGTTTGGGTACTAAGAGCCCCTTTGACTTTTTGAAAAGCATCTTTATTTTTAAATGATTGTGAATGTTTGATCTTATTCCACACTCTTGGAATTTTTATTTTAACATTTATATTGTGTTAACTTTTCCTCAAAGTCTATTTTTTTTTCTGATCTAATATGAGTCAGAAACTAAATGAATCCAGAATTAAGAGGTAATCTGTTAGGCAATAAGAAACATAATCAGTGCTCACAGGGCTTTGGGTTTGTGCATATATATAACTCTAATCGACTTTCTCCTTACATATAGTTCAATAAAACATATGTATGATCATCCATTTTTATAACTTATAAGTTATGAAATATTCTGTAGACATCAAGTAGCATAAAGTTGAGTATCATGGCATATGCCTGTATTTCCCACTACTCAGGAATCCTGTGCAGGAGGATCATTGGCACCCAACAGTTTAACATCAATCTGAGTAATGTGGTGAGACCTCATTATAGCTCAGAAGTAGAGTGTTTGCAGGGCATATCCAATGGTCAGTCCCCATCATTGCAACAACAATAATAAACAGCCAAATAATGTAGTACTAATGTTATTGTTACTGTTACCAAATTATATTGAGAAAAAATGTAATCTATAGATTATTTACATGAAGTCTTCCAGGTGTACTTATCAGATACAGTAAAGGGACACATTGCCCTGTGACAGCAGCCCGATCTAGACTGAACAAACCAATGTCCCACAGGTTGTTCTGGGAAATAAATACTGATTTGTCATGGACAAATTGCAGCCTACCCCTTCTTGGAGATGCACAATGTGTTTCGGCCAATTAAAGGCACATAAAATTACTGCAGTAACTAAATGTTTCACCTTATATAACCCTCATTTCCAGTACTTCCTACAGCACAGAATGCTACTTTCCTGGCATATCTATTAATGTCTTGAAGAACAATGTTCTTTATAACACCAATTTGGGAAGTGTGGGTCTGAAGTGATTACTTCTTCAAGTTAAATAAATAATCCATTTTCTCAGAGCATTTGTTTCTTATGTAATTCTCTCTGGCTAATGATGTCGTGTTGGATTTCCCCCAAAGTATACTTAAAGATACAAGTGAGTACGCTGCCCAGGGGCCATGGCTTTCCGTGTGTCTCCCAGACCTTTGCAGGGTTGTCCTCACTTCATACCTGCCTTTTGCTCATGATGTTATAAGATTTAATGCTGTTTCTTTTCCTCTAATATGATACTTGCCTGAAGTAACTACTCGCATGCTTTCAGAAGTGCACTGATGTTGTATCTTTGTATACCCCACATTCAAATGTTCTGAAAGCAGCACTTATCTGATAGAGAGAGGGAGTTATTAGTCCTTTTGGCAAATAGAATTGGGGATGGCACTAAACCTACACTGTTAAAACTTTTCAATAATCAGTAAAGTCTGTGTTACTTTATAATGCCATGCCGTGTTTGCCTGTAGAAGTATGACCCTTCCTTGTCTCCATTTCCCATAGCTGATGCACCAAAACCGGCAAGCTATTTTAAACCAGTTTGCAGCAACTGCTCCTGTTGGCATGAACATGAGGTCAAGCATGCAGCAGCAGACTGGACCTCAGGTAAAGCAGGATTCAGGCACTGGTAGCACTTGTTTGACTCCAGCAATGTTTCTTAGCATTAACCTGCGTGTTGTGGGGATGCCTGGGAGCTCAGCTACAAATGTCGCCTGCAGTGAGTGGCTCAGTATCCTATTTGGGATGCTCTTCCCTGTACTTCCTCTAAAACCCAAGGATCCCTGCTCCACTTTACTCTTTTTGTTATTGTTTCATGATACTGGATGGCCAAGTAGAAAACTGTACATCTGATCAGCCTAAACACAGCATTTTCTGAATTTATTTATTTTAAAGATCCTTGTTTATAAACCTAGAGTCATAGAATTTTACACTTAAAAATAACTGGAAGAGGAGGCAAAGGCTGGCAGATCTCTGTAAGTTTGAGGCCAGCCCAGTCTACAAAGAGTTCTGAGACAGCCAAGGCTACTCAGAGAAACTCTGTCTTGAAAACAACAAAAAAATTAAAAATTAAAAAAACAAACTCTGGATGGGGGCCAGTGAGATGGTAGAGGGTAAAGACGCTTGCCTCATAGCCTGGCAGCCTGAGTTCTCCAGAAGGAAAGAATCAACTCCACAACATCTTCTGACCCCTATCTGTGCAATATGGAACACATGTGCCCACACATGCACAATAATGCCATAAACATTTTTTAAAGAGCAGGATGGATCCAGGTGTGGTAATCCCAGCATTTGGGGAGCTGAAGCAGAAGGATTCCACGTTTAGGACTAGTCCAGGCAGAAAGGGACCTCCTCCCCAACCATATGTCCACAGCCTGTCAGGTCTCATCTGGATAGCTTGCTTCCCCTTCCTCTGTGTGCTCTTGGGCCTCCCCACCAAGGGGAAGTGATCAAATAGGGGGGCCAGAGTTCATGTCAGAGGCAGTCCCCTCTCTCCCCACAGCTGTGGAGAATGAGCTGTCTATCGGCTAGTTCTGGTAGGGGAGGGGAATAGGGCAGAAGAGGGAGGGAGGGTGGGAATGGGAGATACAGGCAAGGGGATAACAACCGAGATGTAATCTGAATAAATTATAACGAGTTTTTTAAAAGAAAATAATTAAAACCATTTTTCTCTTTAAGAGAGAGAGAGAGAGAGAGAGGGAGGGAGGGAGTGAGTGTGTGTGTGTGTCTGTGTGTGTGTGTGTGTGAGAGAGAGAGAGAGAGAGAGAGAGAGAGAGAGAGAGAGAGAGAGAGAGAGAGAGAGAGAGAGAGAGAGAGAGGGGTCTGGGCTATATGGCAAAACCATACTATCTTCCGACCCTCCAAAACCAACAAACCTGGATGGCTTCTGAAAGAGATCTAGTATTCACTTGCACATATATTTTAATATTTTTACTTTAGCAACTGAAGCTTTCTTAAGCCAAGTTCATATAAATATTTGAAAGACAAGAATTATAAAGAAGAATCGTTGGGGGAAGTGGGTTTCAAGACAGGGTTTCTCTGTGTAGCCTTGGCTGTCCTGGACTCACTCTGTAGACCAGGCTGGCCTCAAACTCACAGAGATCTGCCTGCCTCTGCCTCCTGAATGCTGGGATTACAGTTGTGTGCCACCACACCCGGCTATAAAGAAGAATCATAATCATACAAAACTCTTTATAGGGCCAGAGAAATAGGGTAGCAGATAAAGGCATTTGCTGTTCTTCAATAGTGCCCATGTTTGATTCCCAGCATCCAGGTCAGGGGTCTCAGAGAACCATCTGTAACTCTGTTCCCGGGGATCTGACACCTCTGGGCTCCAAGAGTACCTGCACTCAGGTGCACATAACCATGCACATAACACACCTGTACATAGTTAAAAACAACAAAAATATGGATCTGGCCAGGCGGGGTGGCGCACGCCTATAATCCCAGCACTCAGGAGGCAGAGGCAGGTGGATCGCTGTGAGTTCGAGGCCAGCCTGGTCTACAAAGCGGGTCCAGGACAGCCAAGGCTACACGGAGAAACCCTGTCTCGAAAAACCAAAAAAAAAAAAAATGGATCTGGAGAGATGGCTCAATGGTTTAAGATGCTGGTTGCTCTTCTAGAGGCCCTGAGTTCAATTCCCAGCAACCACTATCAACAGAAGTATTTCTTAGCTACTTGTGGCCTATTAAATATATTAAGGGCCTGGAGAGATGGCTCAGTGATTAAGAGCACTGGCTGCTCTTGCAGAGGACCCAGTTCTGGTTCCCAACACCTACATGGTAGCTCACAACCACCTGTGACTCCAGTTCCAGGGTATCTGACATCCTTTTCTGAGCACAGCATGCTCCTGCATGCACATGGTACACACACATATACATAAAATTAATAAATATTTAAAAAATAAAATATACCTGATTTATTTTCCCCCTGTGATTTTACTTAAGGAACCCTCCACTTAGTCTCTCTTGCAGCAGGATGGTGGCTACACTTTATTTTGCTCCAAGTTACCAGGCTTCATCTATAAGCATTCTAGAATAGGTAGGTGGTTATAATAAGTAAGATATTTTTCTTCTTTGTAGCCACCCCTGAATGCTCATATGTTGGCACAGCGCCACCGGGAATTGTTCACTCAGCAGCATCGACAGAAGCAAATTATACAGCAGCAAAGAGCCATGCTGATGAGGCACCAAAGTTTTGGGAACAACATCGCTCCTTCATCTGGACTCCCAGTTCAAATGGGGAACCCCCGTCTTCCTCAGGGTGCTCCACAGCATTTCCCCTACCCACCAAACTATGGTACAAATCCAGGAACCCCACCTGCTTCTACCAGCCCTTTCTCTCAACTGGCAGCAAATCCTGAGGCCTCCCTGGCCCCCCGCAGCAGCATGGTGAGCAGAGGCATGGCAGGGAACATGGGAGGACAGTTTGGCACTGGCATCAGTCCTCACATGCAGCAGCAGAATGCCTTCCAGTACCCAGGATCAGGTATGCAGTGCGCAAGTTGCCTTCCATCCCACTTTGCGTGTGCTTTTTCTCCCTAGCTTTGGGGCATGTGCTGAGGAGGACAGATGTAGGTGGTTACGTCAGGAGGCCAGGCCCCAGCCTCAGACACCACTGAATGCCTGAGCGCTTCAAGACTTTTCTCAGCTTGGTTGCGGGGATTAATAAATTAGGGGATCTATAAAGATTTCTGACTTGAAAACTTTTAACGTTTTATGTACAAAGCAAATTCACTTGTTTTTCTCTCCCAGATCCCTATGAAATCTACTCAAACGAAGTTCTTCTTGGGTAGCGGGTTTTAGTGCATTAACTCAGGGTCACTGGATGATTTTGCCTTGATAGTTTATATAAGTATAATCAATATTCACAAAGGCTCTCAGACTTCTTATCAATGATACCACTATTAGCTAAGTAAGTTATAACCCCTTCCACAGTGAATATTCTGATTTATAGAAATTTTGGGGTTTTGTTTGTTTATTTGTTGATTTTTTCACTGTTTTCCCCTCTCTTTATCCTAGATGGTGACCCTTTTCAATTCATTATCACTTTGGGATTCTAAAAAGGCTGTGGTGATGATACATACTTGATTAATCTATCATGTTTTAATCATATTTATGCAAAATTAATGGCCAATTCCTTTTAAAAAGGAACCCCTTGATTATATAAATGAACTAAACATGAATTTTAAAGCTGCTTAGAAATTAACACCATGAAAAGGCAATTGGTGGACATGTGCACACAACATGTGCCCCAGCTTTTGGTACTTTATCTGGTACCTGCATTTTTCTTTGTTGGATACCAGCTTTTCTGGTTAGAACCAAAAACAAACAAACAAAAAACAACCCTTTTACAAAAAGTAGTTTTACATTATAAAATCCACATTTAGAATGTAAACAAAACCCAGAAGGTGGGTGCTACAAGGAGGGTAGCTTTATTGGAAATAGCAGAGTTCTCAGTTATCCAGTGAGTGCCTTCAAAAGAATACTTACTGCAAATTGGCTTCCATTTTTCATGTCCACTGTCTAGATTGTAAGTGTCCTAGCATGACAGCAGTGAGCTTACAGGGCTTTGAAACCAGGTCTTAAGTTGGTGTGAATCTAAGTTCCAGAAAAGCTCAACCTTTTCAGATCCTCAAAGAAAAGAAAGATGAGGGATGACTGAGCAGTACAGGAAGCAGCAGAAGGAGGGCGGGCCAAGAAAGCAGGGGAGCAAGAGGGTGCGGGGAGGGAAGGGGAAGGAAACACAGTGTAAGGGCTTCTCAGCTATGTGGCTCTTACGCCTCTGTTTCTGTTTGCAGTAAATTTAACACACTGAGACCAGAGCTACAACTCTCCTTCAGATTCTTTACCGGCCAGCTTCTTCCTGCTGGACTCTAAACACATAACCATGTCATGTCATGTAGGTTAGTCAGCTGCAAGCGATTCCCCTCGCTAGTAGGCAAAGTGGAGGACAGGAAAGCTGCACATGTAAAACGGCAGCGTGAAGGGCTCCAGTCTCTTCATTCAGTTTTGCTTTTAACTTGAAAACTACTTTTAAAATTCCTCTTTTAAAATTATTCTAAAACTGGGAGCAGGAGCCTAGAGAGATGGCTCAGACCCAGGTTTGGTTCCCAGCACCACATGTTGGCTTATAAACACCTGTAACTCCAGTTCCAGGGGATCCAGTGGCCTCTTCTGGACCCCACTGGCGCCAGGAACACACATTGTATATGCAGGCATTATATATGCAGGCAAACACTCATAAACATAAAATAAACCTTTTTAAATATTTTAGATGATAAAAATAAAATTAAAGGGCCAACACTAAAACAACAAAAGCAAAGGCAAGAATTCTAAAATATACATTATAGTATAGAGCAGGTAGAAACATCAACAAGCATGGTAATTGGGGCTGAGGATTTAGCGCAGGTGGTAATAGTATATATGAGGCCCTAGGATTGTGTAAACCGCACATGGTGATACGTACCTGTAGTCCTAACACTGGGGAGGCGGAAGCAGGACCAGAAGGCCAAGGTCACCCTGAGCTGCATACCCTTTATAAAGGCAGTCTGGAATACATAAGACCTTGTCTCAAAACGGAAGTATTGCAATGTGCTCTGGTATCTACCCTTTTTCTCGAAGAAAGTATTTCATCACATGTAAAGTCAACAATACATCAAACACAAATATTTTAAGGCTGCAAGCAGAGAAAAATGTAAATGTAGAATTCTTGCAAAAACCATCCACTTAAGAGTGAAAATGATGTCAAAACCAAAAATGTGACCTCAAGATTCATAAATCTAAGTCCAAGTTATTTATCAGAGTTTGAGTTACATATAGAAGAAGCATACATATAGACAAAGAATGCATAGCTTTATTATATATTTTTTAAATCATTAAGCATTAAGTGAAAGGAAGTTTAGAAGCTACACAAATTACAGCTTTCACTGAAAACCTAAGTATCTTTAAAATTATCATCTGTGAAAAAATAAAATGAGTAAATTAAGTGCATCTCTGGCAGATGAACCATGCAAAGAGATTAAAAAAAAAAAAAAAAAAGGTCATCATCAGTGACAGGCACAGTAGAATGTTGTGTGCAGAGACCTGCAGCTGTGTCTGTAAGGATGTAAGAACATAGCACATGCCATGTTGTGGTATAATGAAAAGAGAAAGCAGCAGGTCAGCATTACGTATGAGAGGGCTGAATGTTTGCTGCTCTTGTAGAGGACCTAGGTTCAGCTCCCAGCACCCACGTGGCAGCTCACAACTGTCTGTGACACCAGCTCCAGGAGATCTGACGTTCTCTTCTACCCTTTGTAGGCACCAGGTGCGCACATGGTGCATATACACACTTGCAGATACCCACACAGACATATAAAATAAAAATACATGTTTTTAAAGAATATACATGATTTTCTGAGGAATACTTAAAAGAGCTACACTAAATTACCAACTGCTTATTCTTTTCTTCTAGAGTTTTATAACATTATCTGTCTTTTTAAAAAAAACCTTCAGCTTTAAGATGCAATTTTTTAGGCAAACACATGAAAAAATAGTACTAGTGTAACAAAAACATTAAAAGAAACACATTTTTAAAAGACTTCTCCTAGGGGCTGGAAAGATGGCTCAGAGGTTAAGAACACTGTCTGCTCTTCCAAAGGTCCTGAGTTCAATTCCCAGAAACCACATGGTGGCTCATAACCATCTATAATTAGTTCTGGTGCCCTCTTCTGGAGTGCAGGCACACATGTAGGCAGAACACTATATACATAATAAATAAATCTCCTTAAAAGAAAAAAGATTTCTGCTTTAGCCTAAGATAGAGTGACAGTGGCCATATTTATTCTACCACGTGAAAGAAATAGTATCAGACCAAAAACAGCAAACAGCAGCTGTAGGGATTGGCAGACCGTACTACAGATCAGAGTCTAGCACAGGAGGCTTGGAAGGGCTGGGACAGCCGGTCTGGAAGTCACAGTGTGAGAAGACAGGTACCCAGAGGAGGCTTGGGATCCATACAGAGGGTCCCGCTCAGGTCTCAGCATGCTCATGTACGCACAAAGCAGGGCCAGAGCAGTAACCTGGTGATTAGAAGGAACAGCACTCAGAGTTCACATGGAGCCACTTGCTCTTCTAACCAGCCTGGAAAACATTATAACTCATGGATATCAAGTAGAATATTGTTCTGCCTCGGTAGTGAGGTGAAGTAAGTCTCAACCCAAGTCCTGTTCTTGATTTCTCTAGGTACAAGACCCTAAAGAGCTAAGGTTTCCATATAACCTAACCACAGTCCTGATAATAAGCTCAAAAACACTTAAATACTTGTCTTTTAAAAGTACAGCTTTTTTTTTTATGCACAAAGAGCTTACAGATGACATGTATTTAACATCAATTATTTAGTTGTTGGGTAAAATATTTTGAAGACTACATATTTTCAAATCAAAGAACAGATGTGTTAAGTAAATCACTTTATGTTGCAGGATTCTATAAACATTACAAAGGACAGCATGCAGATTTTTTAAAAGGTAAAATTGAGAGACTCCGAAGCCTGGCTTTTAAAACTACCAGGCAGGCAAAGAAACAGGAAAGTGTAGCTTGTAATAGAAAAATTAGCCAATCCCATCCAGCCCAGACTGTCTGAGAAGACAAAGGGGGACAACAGAGGACCATGAAGGGGTGAATATAGTCAAGTACATTACATACATGTGTAAAACGTTACAGTAAGACCTAGTATTTTTATAATTCACACACTAATAAAAACTGTACAGATGTTAGAATGAGATAGGAACTTTAAGGAATTAGAAACTTTGAATGTGTTCTGTGTGTTCGGTAAGTTAGAAAGAAGCTTGAGCGTGTTAAATGGAAGTGTATATAAATAAAATAGGAGTCACACTTACCGAGAAGAGCATAGGTAAAAACCACAGTAGACATGGTGAACAGCTGAGTAACAACTACATAGGAAGAGAATAACAGTGGGAACTAAAATAGTAACATGAAAGCAGAGAAATTAGGCCAGGGGTGGTGCCTCACACCATTAATCCCAGCACTTGAGAGGCAGAGGCAGGTGGGTCTCCGTGAGTTCAAGGCCAGCCTGGTCTACATGTTGAGTTTCAGGACAAATCCAGGACTACATAAAGAGAGGCCTTGTCTCAATAACCCAATTGTGATAAAGGCTGGAGAGATAGGTCAGCAGTTAAGGACACCTGACTATTCTTGAGGGCCCAGGTTTGATTGCCCACACCCCCACACCCACGACTGTATCTCTAGTCCCTGGAGAGCCAACGCCCTCTTTTGGCCTCCATGAGCACCATGCATGTAGTGCACAGACATTCAGGCAAAAACATCCATGCACATAAAAATAATAAATAAATGAAATGCTCAATTTTTTTAAAAAATAAGAATCAGAGTAAAAGACAATCCTGATAATTCATTTGTAATTGATCCTATAATTCATTGCAGTCCAAAATTTCAACATGTTTCTTAGCAAAATTGACAACTTATCCTACATTTTACATTCTAATGTATATGGAAATTTAAAGGACCTAGAGTAACCGAAACAGTTTTGTATAGAAAAGATAAAATTAGACAACTACGTTTTTGGTTTTTTGTTTTGTTTTGGTTTGGTTTTTCGAAACAGGGTTTCTCTGTGTAGCCTTGGCTGTCCTGGACTTGCTTTGTAGACCAGGCTGGCCTCGAACTCACAGCGATCCACCTGCCTCTGCCTCCCGAGTGCTGAGATTAAAGGTGTGCACCACCGTGCCTGGCGACAACTGCATAATTTCAAAGATTACATACCCACACCTACATAAGAAGTCTGTAAATAAACTAGTTTTATATCAGTTGCTTGTTAACATAATTATATCGATGTCTGTCAATAAACATGTTTCTAAATTTAAAAAGGAACGAACACTGAGCTGACAAATGCTACAAAATGGTTGAATCCCAAAAGTGCTATGCTAAGTGAACAAAGCCAGACACAAAAGACCAGATACGATATATATGAAGATATCCCTATGCAGTCTGTAGACTTGGCTCCATTGGATGAATGTTTGCCCAACATGCATGGGCCCTGGATTTCATCCCCAGCTTCACATAGTGGCATACACACTATGTGTGTTCAGTAGTTCAGGAGGTAGAAACAAGAAGGTCAGAAGTTCAAGGCCAGCCTGGAACTCTTTAGACCTGTCTCAAAAATAAACAGTTTTATATGGAAACCCAGTGCAGATCTGTGTTTGCATGAGAGCAGGGATTGCCCATTAAAAACAAGCATAGGGGAATCAGGTATGATGCAAATGCCTACGCTGCATTGTGATAAAGGTTGCATAGCTTTGTACGCTCAATAAATTCATTGAATTCTATGGATCCCATGAGTGACTTTCATGTTTATAAATAAAGCTTTTTCTTAAAAGGGGGAAGGGAGGCCAAGCACACAAAGAAGCCTGGGAAGGAGTGGTCAACAACTTTCTGATGATTTTGTATTTCACAAATGGGTTTTTCTTTATTTTCCTTTCTCGAATTATTTTTATCAGACAAGTAATCTATTATGTATATCCATTCTTTTTTCACTTGGAAACTCTTATTAGCAAAAAAAGCACAGAAGGTCGAATACCATCCTGCTGTACCAGTGTATATCTCAGCTACTACAGCCCTTCCTCCTAAGTTTGTGCTTGCTTATCTACTTGTACTAAGATTTCCTGCCATGTTTTAAGAGACTACTTTTCCTTAATTTTTGCTCTGTTAAAGAAGGCATTTCTAAATAAATTATAAATAAATAATAAATTTATTATTATTTTATGATGTTGATACATTTATAGTATATTTATATAAATTAATGTGTGTCAATTTTCAGGACTGGTTCCCCAAGGTGAGGCCAACTTTGCCCCATCTCTAAGCCCTGGGAGCTCCATGGTGCCAATGCCAATACCTCCTCCTCAGAGCTCTCTGCTCCAGCAAACTCCACCCAATTCTGGGTACCAGTCACCAGACATGAAGGCCTGGCAACACGGAACAATGGGAAACAACAAGTAAGGGAACAGTTCTTCTATATGAGAATCCCTGCACTCATAAGAGCAGCCAGGCTTCCTTAAGGTGACTGCTTGTTCACAGTCCAGATAGACTGGTTTCTGCCATTTCTGTGATAGAAGGAACAGAGTTTTGTTATCAGCAAAGGAAAATAGGATTGCTAAATGCTGGAAGTATCAGTTCATTATTTAGGCAAACTTGTGTATTTACAGTATAAGGGTCTAGTGAGTGGCCTGTGGCCTTTTTACCGTAGTCCTCACACACCTGAGGGATGTGCCCCACGCCCGTTAGTAACAGCTTTTCTAGGAGAGATGTGGGAGTAGATACATTTTTTCCCAAAGGGAAATATTTTATTATCTTAGGAGGTACAGAAAAAGATCAAACTTGATACCCACTGATTAAATTTATAACTGTGACTATAAGAAAATCTTTTTATTGAAAATAGAGTAGATAATTTCATAAAGCCGTACTAGTAAAATGCTGGAGTTCATTAGCACAAAGGGGCTCACAGCCTCCCTCTGCTCAGAGTGTCTGAAAGCTCTTATATGATACCCAGTGATCCCAAGGTTTCTTGAGTCATTCTGCCTCGCCTGCTCTTGCATGTCTGGAGTTTTAGTGGCCTCGGCTTACCCATTTAGCTTATAAAATTACCTCACTGAAGTTTTTTTTTTTTTATTCTGAATGTTGAACTTTTCACACATCACTTGATTTTATAAGGATTTTAATTTGGTTGTGTCTTGGTTCTGATGACAGGGAAGCCACTTAGTCTGACAACATAATAAGTAAGGCAGTTAAAGTTAAAAACATAAAACCATATTCTCTTAAAGTTCACTGAAAGGTGAGAGAGGAAATCTTTTGTAAGAGAACTGTGTAGCTCTCAGCAGGACTGTGTGAGTCGGATGGGAGTGGAACCATCTCTGAACCATGCTAGAAAAATGTAGCCTCCTGATGTGTTCTACCCCAGCTTTCTAAACTCAACTGTGGCCCCACAGCCCATCCCTCTCATGGCAGCCTTGGAAGCATGCAGCTCCTCTGCCCAGCTCTCCTTCTGCTCCACTTAGATGCAGCATCTCTCCAGTGAAACCCGTGATGACTGCTCCACATGGCGGGCACCTGTGTGTTTAGTTTAAACATGATTGCGGCCAGCAGGAGAGCTCAGCAGTGGAGTTCCTGCTTAGCACACACAAGCCATGAGGTAGAGTCCTTAGGAACAGAAATGGGGACAAAGAACGGGGATAAAGAAGAAAAAAAGAGAAGGGGGGGAGGAAAGGTAGGAGAGAGACAGGGAAAGCCATGCTGGCAGGTCTGTTTCTCTTCCACCTTGCAATTTAATTCCTTAAAAGACCATGCTCTGTTCACCTCTGCCCACGCCCTGTCGAGCCAGTCAGACACATCTTTACCACCAAAAATGTTCCTGCCAAGGTAGTTAGTGTCCTCTGTAATGCCAGGTGCAGCCCTTGTCAGCAGTGTTTGACGTAGTTACTGCTTTTTAAAGTTCTTTTGTATTTTGGAAGCATTCTCATTCTCCTGCTCCTGATGACTCTCCTCCTGCTTCTCAGTCTCCTTGCTGGAGACCATCATGTGCTGGGAGCTCATCTTCCTGGCCTCCATGCAAGCCCAGGAATTCACCCTCGGACCTCTTTCTCGTAACTACTTCTTCTCTTGGTTGTACCACCCAGTCTTAAGGCAAGCATTGTGGCACCCCTGTAATCTCAGTACCTAGCAAGTGGAGACAGGAAGATTAGCAGCTCAGGGTTGCTTTTCATTACCTAGTAAGTTGCAAGGCCAACCTCAGCTGCAAGATACCCTGATGCAAAAGACAAAACAAACAAACCCAGAGTGTTGAGGTTGGAGGGATGGCTCAGTCAGTGAAGTACTTGACTTGCAAACTCAAGGACCCAAGTGCGAACTCCAGAAACCACATAAAAATGCCACCACGAATTTATAATGCAAGACTCGGGGATCCCTGAAGCTCTCTAGCCAGCCACACTAGTCTAATTGGTGAGCCTCAGGCCAGTGGGAGATCCTGCCCCAAGGGAAGTAGGTGATAGCCCTGGTAGAGGAAGATAGCTGACCCCTGGCCTCCACCTCCACGCAGAAATGCATGCATAGTCATTCCCGTATTTACCCACCTCTCTCCTTCTACACTTACTGTGCAAATGTCTATGTGCCTATGCTTATTACTGTCAAGTTTTCATCTCTAGCCTACACATCGTCCTGAGTGCCACACCGCACATCCAACTGCCTAATTGACATCTACACTTAGAAGTCTAAAGTCATCACAAAGCTAACAAGACAAAACTAAACTGATACTCCTAAAACCTGCTCTGCTCCTGCTTTTCTCCGTCTTAATATATGACAACTCCGTTCTCCTAGTTGTTCAGAAGAAAAACGTTCCTGCTTTTCATATCTCAGTATCAAACCAACAAAGCATGCCACTGCCCCACTTACTTACCAAGTTTAACACACTATAACACACGATAAGTCTCATCACTTTTGTCCTGAACTATCACAGTAGCCTCCCGTCTCAGCCCAGACTCCCAAGACAGGCTGTCAGAACCCTAGCAGTTACAACAAAGCATTATGTCCTAGACCTGGGCTGTCTCTGTGTGACACTCATCTGTGAGGAGAGTTCCAGGGCTTAACACCACTGTGAAAGCCACACTCTGTTGTCCTTTCTCAGACTTGCTTAAAACAGGGACCTCATTGGTTGTTACTAGCCTTTGGTGTCTGCGGGAACCCCTCTGGACCAGTGTCTTCATCTTTCTCATTCTTTCCTGTGTTTAAGGGTTGACAAACAGGCAGTGCTGCTTAAGCAAACAGTAATCGTCCCTGTGAGGTAGACAGAAATGCAGTGCTCATGAAAATTGGACTTCAGTGAGCCTAGCTGACCAAGAACAGTGATTAAGGCCACAGAGGGTTCTGTCTTCTTCTTTTAATGGAAGAAAGTAAAATGTAATTAAGAACAATCTGAAGGAACCTAAGTTAATATATAGTTCCACATGTAAATCTGAAAGAAAATTAAGCCCTAAGCTTTCCTCAGTGTGATGTCCCTGCAGTTCTTAGAACTTATGCCTGTGTTAACGTACAGAGCTTTGCTCCCCACAGGGATGAGTTGCATGTGGTGCTGACTGACAGATGAATACTCTCTAAGGTGCGATGTTCTCATTAGAAAGTGAATATAGATTAGTAGACATATTTAGTTCCTTTAGTTGTGGGAACACTGCCTACCAAGTGTACACACTGTGCAGATAGTAAAGGTTCATAGATGCGCTATTGACCGTTTCTGAGGCATGTAATTTTCAGTGTTTTATAATTAACTTGGGGAGGAAATTGCTACTCTTTTTCAGCCATGATGAATAGACTTCTTGGCTTTGGTATGGTTACCTTAATGGACTGAGCTATAAATGTCATGGGCCTACTTACACTGAAGAGCTAACAGGGAGTAAATAAGTAACAATCAGGGAAATTTTATTTCACCAGAAATAAAAATTGAATAATAATCAAAATATTTGGTATTTTTAGATCTCATAAAGCACAAACTTCACGTTATTTTCTTTTCAAAGTATACATTTGTGTCATTGAGAATTTTCAGAGTTCAAATACAAGGTTCCAACTTGAATTTACTTATAATTTATTCCAAATTATTTTAACTATTAAAACAAACTTATTTTACATTTGAGATCTTTGGATTAGTGTCAATCCAGACCCTGACCATGGAAGAAGAAAGGAAGTCAGTAAAACAAGCCCTCTGAAAATCATGTGTAAAAGTTATCTGTGTTCACTCCCTGAGGAGGGACCTTGAGCTGACCCTTTGTCGTTATTAAGCCCATTAGACAGAATTCAGAATGTACCTATGTGTTTTAATACATATAAGTTACAGCCTTACATGTATTTTAAAATGCTAAATATCTTATTTGGAATACTGTCTAATGAAAAGCAAACTCCAGTCCCATTAGCCCCCATATTTATGAACAGTATGTGTAATCTGGATTGTTTTTGAGTTAACAGTGTGTTCAGCCAAGCTGTCCAGAGCCAGCCCACACCTGCACAGCCAGGAGTGTACAACAATATGAGCATCACCGTGTCCATGGCAGGTGCAAACGCAAATGTTCAGAACATGAATCCAATGATGGGCCAGATGCAGATGAGCTCTCTGCAGATGCCAGGGATGAATGCTGTGTGCTCTGATCAGGTAAGCGGCACAACTGGCGGACTTGCCACGCCCACCACAACACAGTCAATACCCAAGAGGAGCCAAGTGTGTTGGCAGTTACCAGCAAGAGCCTGGCAGAGGCGGCGCGTGTCTTTAATCCCAGCACTCAGGAGGCAGAGGCAGGTAGATCTCTGTGAGTTTGAGGCCAGCCTGGTCTGCAAAGAGAGTTCCAGGACAGCCAAGGTTACACAGAGAAACCCTGTCTCGGTGGGGTGAGGTTGGGGGGGGACAGACAGTTATCAGCAAGAACCAATGCTTCTTTATTCCTTCTCAACATCTGATTATTATTCTTAAAAGATAGGAAGGTGGGTGGAGAGAGGGCTCAGAGGTTAAGAACACTGCCTGATCTTCCAAAGGTCCTGAGTTCAATCCCAGAAACTATA
Source organism: Acomys percivali (assembly GCA_907169655.1). Lineage (NCBI taxonomy): Eukaryota > Metazoa > Chordata > Mammalia > Rodentia > Muridae > Acomys > Acomys percivali. The sequence continues at coordinate 109,953,544 of OU015742.1, read as the reverse complement.
TGGTGGCTCACAACCATCTATAACATGATCTAATGCCCTCTTCTGGCCTGCAGGTGTACAAGCAGGCAGAACACTGTATATGTAATAAATAAATAAATCTTTTAAAAAAAAAAGATAGAAGCCGGGCAGTAGTGGCACATGCCTTTAATCACAGCATGACAACCATCTATAACGTGATCAAATGCCCTCTTCCAGCCTGCAGGTGTACAGGCAGGTAGAACACTAGAACACTGTATATGTAATAAATAAATAAATCTTTAAAAAACGAAAAAGATAGAAGCCAGGCAGCGGTGCACACGCCTTTAATCACAGCATGCCAGAGGCAGAGGCAGGCAGATCGCTGTGAGTTCGAGGCCAGCCTGATCTACAAAGTGAGTCCAGGACAGCCAAGGCTACACAGAGAAACCTTGTCTCAAAAAAAGAGAGAGAGAGAGAGAGAGATAGAACGGGGGCCCAGTGGGCCAGGGCTTAATTCCCAGCATCCACATGAGGGCTAACAACATCTATAACTTCAGTCTCAAGGGATTGGACACCCTCTTCTGGCCTCTGCATGTATGTGGTACACAGACACATAAGCAAAACACCCATACACATAAAAGTAAAAAATAAAAAGATAGACTGGACTAGACAAACGGCTTGATGGATAAAGGTGCTTGCTAGACAGGCCGACTACCGGAGTTAAGTCCCTGGGGCCCCTAGGGCCCACATGGCAGAAGGAGGGAAATGGCTTCTGCAGATTGTCCTCTGACCCACTTCCTCACACACACACATAAACTTAGGTAGACTTTGTAAGTTAGATTTTAGTCTCACAAAATGCTAATCCTCTCGCTTATTGTAAAGTGGCACACACATTGATTTGGAATACCCCTGTATATTCTGAATACATTTTTTTTCAAATGCAACATTTTTATTAATTTCTTGTGGACTTACTGTATTTGATTATATTCACCCTCCACCTCTCCACCCCTCCCAACTTTGTGATTCCTTCTTTTTTAATTCACTAAGCCCAATTTGTGCTGACCACATACTCACAGATGTGATGCCACCTTTACGGAGTTTAGTTCCCCTGCCAGGGGGCACACCCTCTAAAAAATGTTTCTGCCTTCCCCATAGGGCATCAGCTAGCTCAGGTCTTCCGTTAGAGGAGGGGCTCATGAGCTATGCCCTCCCATGCTAGAATGCTGGCTACCCTGATCTCGTGCAGTGACCATGGCAGCCATGTCATGTCCAGGGCACACTAATCTTCTCCAGGCCCCAGCCTCTGGCTCCTACTTCCTCTTCCTCTTCTGAGCCTTGAGGCCAAAGAGGTTAGCACTCCTCTGATACTTCCTCTGAACACATTTTCTTTATTTCCCCCCTTTCAACAAGCACTTATTCAGTACTTGTTATACACAAAGATCACTCCATGGGACATACATATTAACATGCTGAGTAGACACATGGGCAATGGATCCATCAAATAATACGACAGAACAGCTACATAAGAGGCGGCCCCCGCCCAGAGCTGGGTATGGTGCATGCCTTTAATCCCAGACCCCAGGAGGCAGAGGTTGGTAGAGCTATGTGAGTTTGACATCAGCCTGGTGTCCATAGCAAGTTCCCAAGAGCCCTGTGAAAGAAAAAGAAAAGAGGTAAACTCCAGTAGGACTGTTTAGATCTGTCAGATTAAACAAGTATGTATAATTTACTAATAAGTGTTTTAAAGGAAAGGGGCATGGACCTGGTCAGGAAAATCATTGTGGATAAGTTGCCTAAAACACTGAAGCCAGTCTGTGTGCACAGGGGGCCCTGGTCAGTAGTGGAGAATGAATATCAGTATTGAGAAGCCAGATGTGGTGACATACACCTATAATCCCAGGACTCAGGAGGCTAAGGCAGGAAGAGTGCCATGAGCTCAAGGCCAGCCTGTTCTACATAGCTAGTACTAGGCAGGCTAGGGCTACACAAGAAAGACCCTGTCTCCAAAAAACAAGACAAAACAAAACTTTTAAAATAAAAATAAAAATAAATAAAAATAAAAATCAAGAAAAAATAAGAATTAATGGCCAGGGAGGGCAGAATATGTTCCTAACATGTGAGGGCCTGGATCCAGGCCACAGCAGAACAAGAACAGAGAATGGAGAGAGACAGGATGGATGTAAAACAACTCAGGATTGGTTAATAAACTAGAACCCAGGCAGAAACAGGAGGCACAATGCTGGCTATGTATATTTAGAGCAGAATTTATGTGCTAGGTCTCTTGTGAGATAATGCATGCTAGCCACACATTTGAGTTTATCCTTGAGCTGCCTGCACATTTAAGGACACAATGATTAAATTGAAAATGGTTTTAAAAGACCATTAGAATAACCACCTAGAGTACTTTCATCATTCATATTAGCCAGTACAAAGTAGGTTATGAACGAGAGTGTTGGCATGCAGCCAACATACATACACACAGAGACACACACATACACAGAGACAGACAGACACGCACACGCAGACACACAGATGTTTTCTTTTGTATAGAATTCCTTTTTGAAATCCCTGTTTCCCAAGAATTACATAGTAAGTGTAAGGAAACAGAACCTAGTAACTTAATGATCTGTATCATTTTGTTTACCCATTTTTCAATGTAGCTCAGGCTAGCCTACAACTGACTGTGTGAATGAGGATTGCCTTGAACTCCTGCTCTCTTTGCTCTATCTCCCAATTACAAGGTCTTAAATGCCCATGTTGTAACCTATAACATGATAAAATCAAATTATTTGTATCCTTGTTATTATTCAGTTATTAGGATTATTTAGATTAAAACAAAATATAATGAATTGGGTGAAGATATGATATCCTAACAGGTGCTCCTTATATAGTTGGGTCTTACCTTTTTACTCAATACAAAGTCTTTGCATTTTAACTAGACTGGTTAGTTCATGTATATTTAATGTGGTTATTGGTATGATTGGATTTTTTTGTTTTGTTTTTTGAGACAGGGTCTCACTATATAGCCTTTCTGGGCCTGGAACTCACTATGTAGACCAGGCTGGTATTGAACTCACAGAGATCCGCCTGCCTCTGCCTCCTGAGTGCTGGAATTAAAGGTGTGCAACACCATGCCCCATGGTTGAGTCTAAATAGCCCATCTTAATCATTTTTGTTTTGTCCTCTTTTTGCCTTTTTGTGTGTATAATTGAATGTTTCTTTGCTTTATTACCTTTGTTGGCTTATTCACTATTAAATATAACTATTCAGTTACCTTAATCTTTGCTTTAGCATTTGTATTTCACTTACCATTGCCATCTTTCGGTTGTATTAAATCTCCTCATGTGTAGTAAAGAACCTTATAGCACTATATTTCCTTTAGCCCCTCCTATGCTATGTTATCATTCATATTGTATCCGCATATGTTCTGTACGCCTCACTACACTGTCATTTTCTTCAGTCAGTGGTCCTTAAAGGTTTAGTGATTTGTCTATATTTTGTGTAATTTCCTTCTTCCTGTAGTGTTTGCCATGATGCAGGTCTGCTGATGATTCTCTGCTTTATGTCTGAAAAGGTCTTTGTTCCAGCTTGGTCTTTGGAAGTGCTTCCCTGGGTCCCAGCGTGACAGTGCTCATTTTCTGAACTTTAAACTGCTGCCTCACAGCCCGCTCTGCTGAGGGGTCTGCCTCTACTGTCACTGTATTCTTTTTGTAATGGACTTTGAGTAATTTGATTATGATGAGCAGAGACAATACCAGTACATCTAGGGGCAGGGATGAGACTCACCAAAACAGAGCCACAGTGGCCTGTGCTTTTCTGTTTCTTACTTTTTGTGTTTGTTTAGATTCTTGGTCCATGAATGTGTAATTTTCATCAAATTTAGGAAAATGTCAGTCATTCTTCAAACTTTTTCCTGTCACTATTCCTTCCCTCCAGGTATACTATCTGAAGGTATCCCATCAGTCCCTGGTCCCTGAGGCTGAAGGAGGGAGTTGATTTTAGCACAAAATTCAGTCACTTACACAGAGAGAGACAGACAGAGACAGAGAAACAGAGAGTCAGATAGAGTGGGGGGCGGAGAGGCGGGTCATATAGCCCAGGCTGGTCTCAGTCTCACTACACAGCCAACGATCACCTTAAACTTGTGATTTTCCTGTCTCTTCAAGTATTATAATTACATACTTGTGTCACATCTGATTTTTTTCAAAACATACTTACTTCATTTTATTTTTCTTGTATAAAAACACCTATGTGGTAGCCACAGCTGGAGCCTGGGTCCTCTTAACAAACACTCTGGTGTGGGTTTTTATAAGATGATCAGTGAATTCCTGATAAGGAGACTTGGTGAGCACAGCCTCTTTCCAGAGGTCAGGTGGCTGTAAGTCTTAGAGATGGGATCAAAAGCGACCTTGGCAAAGTCGCCCAGGGTAGCAGTGCACCCCTGCCTGATGTGTAGCAGTCATCAATACCGGCCATCATCAGTAGCTTCTTGGGCATAGGAGCTGAGACAGTGCCAGTGCCTCTGGGGGCAGGGATGAGATGTACCAAAACAGAGCCACAGCGGCCTGCCGTCACCTCGCATGGAACAATGTGTGGCTTGCCAGTCTTGTTCCCCTAGTAGCCTCTCCGCACAGGGACGATGGAAAGCTTGGCCAAGATGATGGCCCCTCGGATAGCAGTGGCTACCTCCTTGGAGCACTTAACACCAAGACCAACGTGACCGTTGTAGCCCCCAATAGCAACAAATGCCTTGATTGAACCTGATCCGCTGGCCAGCCCGTGTCTGCTTCTGCACTGGCATGATCTTGAGAACCTCATCCTTTAGGGATACGCCCAGGAAAAAGTCAATAATCTCAGATTCCTTAATGGGCAGGGGAAACAGGTAGATCTCCTCCAAGGACTTGATCTTCATATCCTTAACCAGGCGGCCCAGCTTGGTGACGGGGATCCACTCCTTGTCTTTGGCTTTCCCTCCATGAGCCCCATGGCCCCTAAGACCACAGCTGAAGCCTCAGCAGAAGCTATCGCAGCCTCCTATTCCTGCCACCCCCACTCCCAGGCCTCCAGACCCTCCCGCTGCACCAGTGTCATCCCTTGGTGTTTTCCTGAAGAAGAAGGAGGCATTTTTTTTTCTGATTTTTTTTTCCTGATTTTTTGAGACAGGGTTTCTCTGTGTAGCTTTGGCTGTCCTAGACTCGCTTTTTAGACCAGGCTGGACTCAAACTCAACAGCAATCCACCTGCTTCTGCCTCCCCAGTGCTGGGATTACAGCCGTTCGGCACCACGCCCGGCTCCCCCTGATTTTATATGCAGTGCTGGGTATGGAATCCAAGGCTTCGTGCACACTAGCAAGCACTCCATCAACTGAGCTGCATCCCCAGGCTCCTGTGTGTTCATTTTAAATACTTCCCATAGCTTAAGGTTCACTTTTTTTTTTCATTATCTAGTCTGTTAATTTTATCCAGTATGTTTTTCATCTCAGACATTTCAATATCTAGATGTTATATGTCAATCTTCTTACTGTTTCAAATTGCTACTGTATCTTTATCTTTCCTCTGTGTGCTTCTTATATTATCAAGTCAGCTCCCTCCTCCACGCGTCTGCAGATCTGGAGGTAGAGCTCGGGTCTTAGACTTGTGCAGAAGGTGATTCCCCTGCTGAGCCATCTTGTTACATGACTGAAAGGAGAAACTGAGTCATCTTGCCAGCCCTATTTGTCTTTTGAATGAGCCAGGTTTTTACTTTTTTTTTTTCATTTCTTGAATTTGAAGTATTCTTTAGGTGCATTCTTGGCTTAAGATTCTTTGCCACAAACCTTAACCATTATACTACAGCAGCAACCATTTAATAGGTTTTCCCCCTCAATCAGTTTTGCAGAAGCCTACCTGCCAGTGGTAGTTTCTTATTGCCATCAACCTGAATTAGGTTAATTTGGTGTTCAGCCCAGAGGGAGGCCTCCACCAACTTTATGTCTGTCAGCTCATCACAGTGGGATGCAGTGCATAAAGATGGACTTGGTACTTCTTTGGAGCTTTAGCAATTTTACAGTTCATGGCTAGACCATTGTAGATGTCTTCGGGACAGTCTTCAGTCCCTCCTGTAGTCAGTGTTAGCATCTATTACAGCTCTACCAGCAACGCCTTCCTTGGGTATGGCAGTGAGTTACATGTGAAGGTGAATCTCGAGTACACCAAGCCTCTAACTTTGTAGGACTTGGCAGCGGCAAAGGAAGAGCTCTTCTTGCTTCTTAGATGTATGGGATGCAATTATTACGACTGTCTGAAATCCTCACCTGGCCCCTGAACTGTTTTGGAATTGACTTCAGTTCATTGGTTTTCTTTTTCATTATGGCTCATAGTTGTCTGTTCTTTATGTGACTGGAAAATTTTTAACATAAGACTATGAAGTTTACCACCTATATTCTTACAAATATGTTTTATCTTTTGTAATGGGAAATGGTTAGGTTCCTTGGAAGCAATTTGGTCCTTTTTGGGTTTTACTTTTTATTTGGTGGGACAAAGTAGTACTTATTGTCTATCCAATTTTTCTTTAAATAGTAAGATTCTACTGGATTTTCTGCTACCTCATGACTCTGACATTTTTTACTCTGGCTGTTGAGATGGAGACCTAGTCCCAGCCCTATGTGGTCTTCTGGAATTATCTCATTTATTTACTCAGGCAGCTCTTTCCTCTGCATTGTGAGCCACAGACCGAAGGACCTTGCACATTTTCAGACCGTCTCTGGACTTTTCTTTGATATTCTGCCCTGTGGGTTCCAGCAGCTTCTTACCTCGAGGAACCTGCTCAGCTGTTGACTAGGAAATTGCTGCACTAGTGAATTCCCAACAGTCTTCCACATCTCAGAGATCTGCTCTGCACTGCCTTTGTCTGGTGTTTTAAATGCCTTTGCATATACTCGTTCCATTTTCTTTGGTGGATTCAGACAGTGGTATAAATATGATCTTTGCTGCTGATTCTTTTTTAATATTTTTTAAAATGTGTGAATGTGTTTGCATGCAGATGTGTGCATACATCCAGATGCATGCATTCATGTGGGTATGTGCACCCATGTATAAGTACAGTTGCCTGCAGAAGCCATTGGATTCCCCTGGGGCTAGAGAATAGATGGGTTAGGTCACCTGGTGTGGGTGCTAAGAGCCAAACTCAGGTCCTCTTCAAGCTCACCATGCCTCCAGCCCTTTGTTACTGATTCTTAGCTGAGGTGCTGAGTCAGCTTGAGTGTATACCTGTGTGTGAGAGGAGAGAGAGAGCAAGACAAGGTAATTGAAACAGACTGATTCAGAGAGAGAAGATTTTTAAAACGTGTGTCAAATATCAGAATATATAGGAAAAGTATACAACTCAATGCGTTTCGCAGCTGAACACTCCAAACAACCACCCCGGTCAGAAACAGCATCGGAAGTTGCCATAGTCTCCACCCACAAGGGAGCTGCCGTCTGACTGATTAGTGTGCTGAATCACTGTTAAGTTAGCAGGCCTCCTAGTACTTTTCTGTCAGTGTTCTTGTTAGAGAATGTGGTTTTCAGCTTCAACAACCAGCTGATAATTTGGTCTCTTGTTTATCCTTAATAGATGAATGATCCAGCACTGAGGCACACAGGCCTTTACTGCAACCAGCTCTCCTCCACTGACCTTCTCAAAACAGAAGCAGATGGCAACCAGGTCAGTAAGAAAGAAAATCCAAGTGCAGAGCTGGCGATGCACTCTGGATACGTGGAGGACATCACATAACATGGGGCTGAGAGCCTAGCCCTGGAAGTCAGACGTGGGTGTGGTCCCTGGCTCCTCCCTTCTCAGGGGAGAGAAGGGGACTGCGAGGGATTCTAAAGACCTCTCTTGAGCTTTGTATGATGTTGCTTACAGGATGTGGCGAGGGTTAAATGAGATAAACTGCTTCGGAAGGAAGGATTTAACTCAGTTCCCTGGTTAGAGAGTAGCGTCACGGATGTGGACACCAACCATTAAACTCTGCAAATGAGTGTTCTGCAATGCTGTAATCAAAGACCTCAGAGTAGTTCAGTAAACTGAGATAAGGAAGAGTCTGCTGTATACATTGTGTGTGCATTCACAAAGCTAGAAGCACTCCTTAGCACGGTGCTTCTTAACAGCACCAGTATCAAGGGGGGTTCTTTTCTAAATTTGGGGGGTGGGATTAATTCACTTTGGCAACTGCTTTAGTCTTCAGTCTCTTAATATTAACATAGGCATCAGGTACACATAGACATAAAAGTACACACATCTTTAGTGTAAATGTTGTGCTTTGCAGCGCTCTGCTCTCCAGTGTGGGCTTTATCTCATTTAACCTTCCATCATAACTGTGGAGGCTGCAGTGTTCTCCTTTCCTTCACAGATGAAGAAACGGGACCTGAGGACCTTTCACTGTGCGCAGTATTCACAAAGCTAGAGAGATTCAGACCCAGGCCTTCCCAGCACCAAAGTCCCCTTGGGGCCTCTTAACGATGTAGCACAAAGATACATGCACCTAAAAAGTCATGTAACCAAAGGCAGACTACCAGATGTGTCCAGTAAATGACAAAAACCAAGCATTTACCAACAGGAGGAACAGAGACGGCATATAGCTCAGTAATAGGGCACGCATCCACCTTGTAGAAGGCTCTGGGTTCCATTCCAGTACTGAAAAAAATAGATGAATAAAGCTAAGATGGTCTGAGAACATTTGCACAGGATATGGACTAAACTGGCCTTGAACAATTCTCAGGCCATGGGAAGGAGAAAAGAATGGCAGTTGTTGGCAGGGAAATAGTAATAATTTCACATAGTTATAGGAAGCCAAATCCATTGAGAAAAAGAAGTCTGTAATAAGAAATCACAGGAATCACCAGATGGTGGTGGCATACACCTTTAATCCTGGCACTCAGGAGGCAGGCAGATCTCTGCGTTTAGGGCCAGCCTGGTCTACAGAGTGAGTTCTAGGACAGCCAGGGCTACACAGAGAAACCTTTTCTCAACAGAGAGAGAGGAGAGAAAAGGAAGGGAGGGAGAGATTAATTATAGGGATCAAAAGATAGTAGAGGGCATCACATTTCTAGATAATTTGAACACTGAGATCAGGAATCTGAGCTCTGTCCTATAGACAAAGTCATTCCTGAAAGAGATGACTGATAAGATACTAGTTTGGCTTGCTCCTTGGTTGGAAGAGGTGAAGGAAGGCATGCTGGGGGCTGAGTAGGAACGGTGAGCCAGGCGGCTGTGTGCAGAGGCTGCTCTGTAGGAGCATGCCTGAGCCCTGTGAGGGAAAGAACAGGCATTTTGTGACAGTAAATGGAAGTCAGTCTTCATTCCCTAGAAGTTGACAGTCACCCTCACAGAGACACGTCCCAGGCAGCAGGACAGACTAATGCAGAACCAACAGATTTTTCAGGTTCTAAAGTTGTCAGCTAGTGCTTGATCTAAATAAAATGTATGAAACACGCCTTCAGCTCCCCCTCCTGCTGTGCCTATCTGTGCAGACATGGTAGTTTAAAAATCCTTTGCGATCTGGTCATAGGCATTCTTACTGTAGGTAACAGTTCTAAGAGGCTAACATGAGGTCTGGAATCTGGCTTAATCATTGTAATTTTTATATACTTTTAAAATATTCTCTTTAAAGAAGAAGCTTTTCCTTCTACTTTGTTTTATAGTTCCTTTCTTTATCAAAATTGTTTTAAAATATTTAGGGAAGAAAACCACCTTAGATGCTCTGCTCCTAAATTTCCTACTTAGGAGGCTGGCAAGATGGCTCAGCAGTTAAGAGCACTGGCTGTTCTTCCAAAGGACCCAGGTCCAATTCCCAGCACCCACATGGCAGCTCAAAATTGTCTGTAACTCCTTTTCCAGGGGATCTGACACCCTCACACAGACATACATACAGGCAAAACACCAGTGTACATAAAATAAAAAATTTTTAAATATCTCATTCTTCGAAATAAATAAGCATGAATTTTTTTTAATTAATTTATTCTTGTTACATCTCTATGGTTATCCCATCCCTTGTATCCTCCCATTCTCCCCTCCCTCCCATTTTCCCCTTATTCCCCTCCCCTATGATGTTCCTGAGAGGGATTACCTCCCCCTGTATAAAGCATGAAATTTTATATGTTGACTCAAAGTAAATCAGTGCCTGAAAAGCATCATGGTTTATAGTCACGTGATGCTCCGGTGGGATAACGTCCACCCGTTATAACCATCATGGCGTCTCTTGTTATGCTCTCATTTCTGTGTTTGCCAAGCAGACACTATTAGACAGAACTGTAGAGATCACGGGAATGCTGGCATCCAGACTGGCAGACAGAAAAAAACAAGAAGACCAAGGGGGTACCAAGGTTCAGCTGTGTAAGTGCAGACAGGAACACAGAGTGGAGACACAGGAAGTAGGCTGGGAGGTTGCTGTGAGAAGAGAAGTCTCCCTGAGTCTTCAGAAGAAAAAGAATAGGAGTGGCAGCTAAAGAGCAGCACACCACGAAAAGGACACGGGGCAGCTGGAAATAGAGCAAGATGGGGTGTGGTGCTCATGAGAGGAGCTCAGGGGAGGAGTCCTGGGGACACAGCAGAGCAGGAGGAGACCCTGGGAAGCCGGACAAAGAGGGTGATGGGGAAGGAGGGATGCCAGCCTCGCTCACTCACTAGACACGGAGGGCTCCAGGGCGACCAGGCTTCGCAGAGAGGGAGTCAAGGGGCACGCAGCGGTCACCTGAGACAGGAACTTCATAGCAAGACCTTGTCCATTTGACCAGTGGAGGGAATGGAGAACAACTTATATTCTACTTAAGATAGAGATTTTTCAGAAAAGTTGAATGTAAATGGCATGCATTAGTGATGACAGAAAAAGATATCACTAATGTAACATCCTTTACACGCTATTAAATATAAGGCACAGTTGCTAACAGTCTTAGTCACTGAGCCACCCTAGAAAGCATTTCTGTCCCACGTCTAGAGCGCTCAGAAGTGCAGCCTTCTAGTCAGCTCTGTAGACAAGTTTTTATTAAGGCTCATGCAGAAAGACTAATAGCTGGCTTTGTTTTCCAGTAGGAGATGCCGAAACTATGTAACTTTAGACATTTTTTTAAAATAATACGTACCATTGGAAATAAAGGGAAATCTCACACTGTTCTCAGCCGATGTTTGTTGTTAGTTTTAGGTTTTTTGTTTGTTTGTTTGTTTGTTTGTTTTGTTTCTCGTGTGTTTAAGTAAATTGTCTATAAGGGAAAAATAAACACAAAACTTCTCTGCTGATATTTGTTATAAATCTTAAGTCAATGTGTGAGGGAGCTGTGTACAGCTTCCTGCACTAGTCACCTGGGCATGGACCTCAGAGACACAGTGTTGGTGCTGGCTTTAGTTTGCTAATGCTGGGTTACAGCCCCTATTTACTCAGTGACCAAAAAAAATAAAGACTTTTCCCCTATTAAAGTTATCCACAGAATGCTTTCGATCTTGTTTTCCAATTAGCATGCTATTTTTAGAACCCACCACTGTATCCCCAAACTCTGCAACTGGGCTTTTTGCAGCCTTGGCAGTGTTAAGGAAGACACTCTGAGTATAAATGGCAGCCCTAAAGGAGGCGCAGCCCGTCCAGTCTTGGTTTTATTTTAAGTGTGAACTTCCCAGAACCCTGAGCAAAATGAGTGCAGCGATTTTCTTTTTGTAGGACAAGAAGACAGAAGAGTTCTTCTCTGTGGTGACTACAGACTAGAGGAATGCTCTAGTGAGTTTCCACTTCACGTAGTACCCACTCATAAGCGGGGGGGCAGGCCCTTCTGTCTAAACACATCTTTTATCTGTGTTCCAGCAGGTGCAGCAGGTTCAGGTGTTTGCTGACGTCCAGTGTACAGTGAATCTGGTAGGCGGGGACCCTTACCTGAACCAGCCTGGTCCGCTGGGAACTCAAAAGCCCACATCAGGACCACAGACCCCCCAGGCCCAGCAGAAGAGCCTCCTTCAGCAGCTACTGACTGAATAACCACTTTTAAAGGAATGTGAAATTTAAATAATAGACACGCAGAGTTATACAAATATATATTTTTCTGAGATTTTTGATATCTCAATCTGCAGCCATTCTTCAGGTCGTAGCATTTGGAGCAAAAAAAGAAAAAAAGAAAAAAGTTAACTTTTGTTGGGAGATTGAGAGATGTTTTTGTTTCTTTCTTTGTAAAGGCCTTGGATATTGGAAAGAATAACAAGGCAGAACAGTTGGACAATCTTATTTCTTGAGCCAAAAGTTAATTATTCTTATTTTTATAATCAGTCATTGGCTTCTTGTCTGGATGAAGGCTTTTGGAGGGAAACCAAAATAACAAGTTCCAAGGGGAAGACGAAGCCCTGCCTCACCGGCTCAGCCGGGCCCCTGCCCTGGAAGAAAAGCCCCCGAGGCTTTGCCTGTCAGTCCACCAAAGGCTGCCACGGTCCTCCCACCAGCAGCCTCCCCTCCCCAACCCCAGGCAGCTTGTGTGTACAATCAGCTTCTTCAAGCAACTCTGTGTCTGTTGGCATCAAGAGAATATTTTGCTTCTACACATGTACCCCTTCTCCTTTTTATAAAGATGGGTTTAAACCAAGATGCCTCCAGGAAAGAGGATGAAATGAGTATATTCACTGAGGAATCCAAAAAATGCAGCTTGGGGGAAAATGCAATAATTTTTGATGAGATGGGTGAAGGACAAGAACCAAGTTCTATCAGTTATTGTAGATACAATTTTCTGATTAAGTCCGCGGGGGAAGGCAGCCTGTTCTTTCTGCGTTTACTCTGTTAACAGCGAGGTAGCTAAAGTTATTTAAAATAAAATTAAATTTATGATCCGAGTAGCTTATTTTTTTTCCTTAAATCTCACTGTAAATATATTTTGATTTCTTGTAGAAACTGATTTTGTTCTGTTTAATTTTATGCTCTTTTTTTCATCTTGGTTTTTCTAAATTTGTGTGTGAAATATAATATTGATTGAATTGAAATTACATTTGGCTAGTAATTTCATTATCCCAGTAACTGTGAAGCCATGTATGGATTTACTTTGGGTCTCATCAAACTGGCACTGCTGGAAAGAGCTAGAGTCGCCACGGAGTGTCCAGGCTCAGCTGATAGGAGTACGTAGGCCCTGTATATGAAGGGAAATCAGTGCTCAAAGAAAATCTTTTTTTTTTCCCCTCTCGGAATGACTTTGGGAATTTAATTTCCATCAGTGCAAATGTATTTCTCTGTTCTGCTCCAAGGCTAATTGGTACCATGTTTCCCCGTCGTCTTGTTACTCTGTCACATCCCGTCTCATCCTGGCCCCCAAGAAAGGAGCCAGCGAACTGACTGTAGTGCCAGAAGTTCTGCTGCAGGCTGGGAGAGCTTGAGCAAGGCAGCACGAGAGAGGCCAGAGGCCGAGGGGAGAGAGGCCGAGGGAGACCTCCAGCGCTGACCTTGATCTGCATCCCCCCCCCCCCCCCCCCCCGGGGCCTGCGTGACAACACCAACCTTCTGCGCCAGCTCCCTCTGCTCACACAGCAGAGAAGGCCGTAAGAACCAGTGCGGATGAGGAGCATAGACTCACGACTTCAAGGAAGAAGCCATTTGCCCAGGTCCTTCCTTCTGCATCTCACCACCCCGAATTTCAGATAACTCCATCGAACAGCATCCACTCAGAAACTGCTTGAGTTTTGAAAATGGTGGAAGGGCTCATGTGGTAGCAACTATGAAACAGATATAGGACCTTCGGTTACAAACATTATCTTTTTTAGTTTTTCAGAAAATGCATCCCTGATCTCATTCATTTCCAGCTTGAAAGCCCAGCCATATTACTCTAGTTCCTACCAAACTGCGCTAGGAGGTCATTTCCATTTTGTCTGTGATGCTAAGCGTGCAGACTTCAGGAAGCTCACCTTCAACTTCAGCATTCCAGATGAAGTTTCCTGACTCAGTGCTTTTGCCTAAGGACCTAGAAGAGAAAAGCATAAGGAAAATTGGAGATGCTAGCGTCCTCCCCCATCCCCACTGCACCTTAAAGTATGCATGTCACCTTCAAGGTTTTATAATTGCACTGTTTGTTTTATGTATGTACAGATTAAAATTATTGCTACATTTGAGGAAAATAAAATTGCTTGCTTCTATGTGATTCCTGTCATTCCACAGGAAATTGACTTTTCCAGCTACTGAATAGAATTTGTTTAACAACCTCACGGGCTAGCTCTTCATTTATGCGCGGAGGGCAGGGGGAAGAATGGCTCTAGAAAAGCTGCCAAATCTAGGATGACTTTAAATACTAAAGGTTAATACAAAGAAAGGATCCCTGTAGCCAGAAACCCTTAAAGTCACTCTAAGATGAACTAGTCCTGTAAATTTTGATAAGATCAAAGTTAGGCTGTGATTGGGGACCTTGAGGAAATGCTAACTTAAAACTGGGCCATTTGTCTAATGAGTAAAGTGTGCTGTCTCTGGGGCTAGGATACTTACTATCCAGGCAACACAGAATCACATGCCTCTCTCATGTGCTGCCACAGGTGTGGAACTGTACTTGAGGATGCTGTTTGCCTGTGAGAATGCATTTCATAAGCGTCATTAGGCCCTGGCCAGTGAGATGGCTCAGTGTCGGTCAGCAACAACTGGAGCTCTGCTCCTAGAACCCATGGTGGAAGGAGAGGACTCCTGGGTCCTGAACGTTGTTCTCTCTGGCTTCCACATGAGTGCTGCGGTGTAACACACACATACACACACACACACACATTTTTGTTTAAACTTAAACCCTAAGTAGAGCCAATTCCAGAGGCTAGGGCAGGGCCTGTTTGTCACATACCCACACATAACTACTACGGACTTGGAATGTTCTGTTTAGAATCATATTTTGAGGTGAAGTAATACATTTTACCTATAGTTTGGATAAGAAGAGAATGGTGCGTCTTTTAGATGAGGCCTCCCACTGACAGAGCTATCCTAAGTGGCAGTGAAGCGAGAACAACAAATAGAAACAAGGAGGGAAACCGAGATGTTGAAATGAAGAGACTACCTTCTTTGTGGTCTTGTCCAAGGAAGACTCCATTCATAAAGAAGTTCCTAGAAGCTGTGTCTTGGGTTGGCCGAGCAAAAGACAGTTGTCTGCTTACCTACCGCTAGTCTTATGCTGACGTTAAGTGGGCTTGCCAGAAGAGCACCTGCATTTGAATATACTCAATGGTCCGTGGCCATTACTCTGCCTCTAAATTTCACTGGTTTAATTGATCCCATGTTCTCTTTTTGTTGGAGGTTGAACCTGTTCTGCCAGCAATGTTAGTTTTCTTTGCTTATTTTCTTTTCACTGCTACCATAGTTCTTAGGAATATTGAAAGCATAAAATCTCTTATCACCGTTCAGTTACTCAACACATTCCTTATCCAAGGCTCTAGGAGTAAGAAAACATGAAAGCAGAAGCGGACCCTGCCCTGAGTTCACTTCCATTCCCTTCACATGAGGGGGTAGAGAGCAGTTAGACACAGGATTGTGAGGAGTCATACAAAGGAGAGTTCCAGAGGGAAGCCATGCCTGGAGGTCTGTGCAGGTGTCCTTGCACAAGAGATGGCCTTGGAGGTGAGGTGCTTAGAGTACAGCTGACATAATACTGTGAAGAGTGGATCCAGGACAGATGGGAGGAGCATGGGAAAGTGAAGGTGGATAGGGGCCATAGAGCCCTGGCTTCTGAGACTGTTGGCTGATGCATGGAATCCTCACAAGCAGGCAGGCCTGCGGAGTTCTGTCAGCCAGCAGGCTGGAAAGCAGCTGAAGGGGCTGATAACTGCAGTAGGAACCTGAGCTAGGCTTGGAGGCCTTGTTTGGAAATCATAGCTGCTGATAGCTGAGGGCTCTTCCATAACCAACCCTACCCAACCAGAAGCAGAGCCTTCTGTTCCTGCTGGCCCCCCATCTGTAGCTGGTGGCGATATTAGAGAAACTGAGTGTGCCCTAACAATTTCTAAAGTGCTATCAGGAGCATCGCCTCCCCCTCCACAGACCTTTGAGCGAACTGTAAACAGGAAACAAGCTCTACTGCATTATGATACAAACAACCGTGTGGGGACTTGAAATCCAGTTTTTAAAATTTAGTGTATGTGAGGGAGGGTTTTGCCTGCATGCTTGTGTTTGTGCCACACGAGTGCCTGGTGCCTGGTGCCTGCAGAGGTCAGAAGAAGGCATTGGATCCCCTGTAACTGGAGTTAGAGATGTGTGTGAGCCACCGTGGGGGTGCTGGGAACTGAACCTGGGGCCTCTGCAAACACAACAAGTGCTTTAACCACTGAAGCATCACTCCAGCCCCCATCTTTTAATTGCAGACTCAGGGTTACTGTCCTGGACTAGATGACTTAAGACTGTTACGAGTCTATACAGACTTTAATCTCATGTATGAACTTAAGCCCAGCTCTCTTCCGTGAAGAATGCTAAATGCAGCCTTGAAATGAAGGGCAAGAGGTCAAAAGTGGAGAAGAGAGAACCCAACCCTTTTTCTGGAGACTGTGAGAACTTGTCCTTTGGTTCCTCGAGGAAATGGGGGGAAGGGGGAGACATTCTTTGGCATGTAGTCAGCAGAGTGTCCCAGTGTGGTTCGTCTCTGCATATCTAAACAGGAAATGTAGGATGGACTCTGTGAAACAGGGTCAACACTTTAGCTCAAAAGAATTTTCAAAAATTAGTTAGAGACAGGTACAATAAGAATGCCAGGCAGGATTTGAGGCACAGCTCAACTGTAGAGCACTCACCGAGCACGTAGGAGACCCTGGGTAGGTCCCCAGCAGTGTGTCATTTCCGTGAAACTTTAACTGTAGAGTCTGCAATTCTAAGACAGCAGGTTCATGGATCTCGGTTGGAAGCACCCACTCTTCTGGGCTCTTGATCCTTTAGTTGGCGAGGCCTCCCCACATTTGCGGATTCCCTGGTGTAATATCTGTGCTCATTTCAGGAACCTATAACAAGGAAAAACAAGTATCCATAACATAAAATGTTGTAAGGAGCAACTACTTTCTCATCAGCTATTCCAGAAATCCTAAGATTTAGAATAAAGCAAAAAAAAAAAAAAAGCAAAAAACAACAACAACAAAAAATCGTAGGCCATAAAAATAGCTTCTGTTCTTTATGAGCTGATGTGTGACAGGAACAGACAGCACCAGAGATAACTGCGTGAGCTGTCCATTTCCCACAGTGGAGACTCCATAACCCTTAAGCCAGTGGTTCTCAGACTTCCTGAGACCCTTTTATACAGTTCCTTATTTGACCCCAATCATGAGATTATTTTGTTGCTACCTCATAACTGTAATTTTACTACTGTTATGACTCGTGATGTAAATATCTGATATGCGACCCCTGTGAGAGGGTTGCGACCCACACATTGAGAACTACTGCTGTGACCATTCCACTCTGCAGGGAAGTCCAGTCTGGTACTAACAGCAACCCTGTGAGCGCTTCCCGCCTGCGTTTGATCTTCCTCCTCCTCCTCCACCACCACCACTACCACCACCCATATTGCAGTGTACAGCAGGCCAGTTCACAGATGTTGAAATTGAAATCCTGATTTGTGGTGAATGGGCTCTGAAATTCTGGCCTCAATAGTTAGTTGTTGGGAAGCCACCATTAAAGATGAGACTATCATACATTGACATAAAGACACTGACATTGACATAAAGCCTGGGAACCAGGGGGACTTTGTCATTATCATGGTTGTTTTTGATGGGGTTTCACTTCATCATATAGAGCAGGCTGGCCTCAAACTCACAGAAATTTGTGCTGGTTTAAAGGTGCTTGCTTAAGCTGGTTTTTTTTTGTTTGTTTGTTTGTTTGTTTGTTTGTTTTTCTTTTTCTTTTTTTAAGATTTACTTTACTTATGCATGAATGCATGCCTCCATATGTGTGCGTGTGCACCTTCATGTGCGTGTGTGTGTGTGTGTGTGTAGGTTCACATGGAGGCCAGCAGAGGGCATTAGATGGCACCAGACTCCTTGGAGCTGGAGTGGAGCTGGAGTTGTGAGCCACCCAATGTGCGTGCTAGGGATGGAACTCTGGTCCCCTGAAAGATCAGCAAGCACTCTTAACCATTTAATGTTTATCCATTTCTGTAGCCCCAACACTGGGAATGCTAATGAATTCAAATTTATTCCCCAGAACTTAAGTCCCATAAAGGCTTCTGAAGGTTTCTATTTTGAAAAATAAAACAGTACTGGTGTTAAACAGACATGTTTCTAATTTGCCTGAAGGCAATATTTCCAATGGATTTGTCTTGAGTACACTCTGAAGCCAGGACATTCTGCAAGACCCAGCCCTAAGCTTAGCACTGATGAACATGAGTGCAGCCCGTGCCTCAGCCACCTCAAAATGAAGTCTCGAGCCAGCTGACTTACTTCCCTACCATATAGTCTTGTGTCACTTATCCAACCAGTTGACCTGTCATTTTACTAGTCATTGACAACAGCTAGCTTGTTTCCGCAGATTGCAAGATGCCGTGATTTTCATGCCTTGCAGCCTGGCTTCTCCTTTCTAGCCCTATTAACCACAGGCCAACTTGAAATTGTTCTTTGGTTAAGAACCGCCTGCTGCCTCTTGTGTGCCCCTTCACATGATCATCAGAGGAACCTTCCCAAACAGCCTTCAGAAGCTACTGGTGGTGACGACTTCATGCTGAGAGCAAATCTCAAATCAGCCTAACCTCTGAGTGTGGAGACCTCTGGTTTCTAGAAAGCAAGTGCTCTGGTCACACACTACTCTGGTCTTTATTCCTTGTCTGTTGTTGAGGCAGGATCTCACTACATAGACCAGGCTGACCTTGAACTTGAAATCACCCTCCCTCAGCCTCTAGAGAGCCACCATACTCAGGCTACTGCTGATCCTCATGCTTAGCCGTGTTCTCACGTTCATTTCTGCCTTGCCCATGTGGATTCTTTTCTTCCTAGTTCACACCATTCAGGGCCCTTTTCCAGAATCTTTCTTCACTAAATCGTTAAGTCTCTTTTAGAAGAGGTATCCATCCTTTCCCCTCCTCTGCAGTGGCCTCCTCAAGGCTAAATGGAGCAGTAGATAGTGGTTCAGCTGCTAAGGGACAAGCTGGCACTGACTTGCCCCCCCTGGAATCAAGACCACTGCATTTGTAGAATATTACAGATATATGCAAGACTTGCGTAGTGTGGTTCGGTTGCTGTGCTTTCCTATTTTTCATGAAATGTGAGGAATGCTTTTTCACTGGTCTTTGAAAGTCTCTAAGTGCAGGAACTGAAACAGGCTGAAGATCTGTTACACTTCTAGGCGTCCTTCCCAAAGGAGCAGACAGTGGGCCCCGTCTCTTTCTGATCTGCAGTATGGACCGCCGAAAAACAATGCTTGGCATTAAGATTAAACAATAAAGAAGCGGCTCTGGGATTTCTTTCTTTGAATCACCTTTAAAGATGATGCTTCTGAAAGCTGCCCACTCATAATGTGGGACAGGTGGATTGAGCCAGCAAACAGGGAGATCCCAGATGTCAGATGTCCTACCTGGGATAGCGTTCCTCAAAACAGCCCAGCCCGGCTTAGCTCTGCCTTGCTCTCAGTTCTAAAATGGCTGCTAAACACCTGCCTATCCCCAGTCTTAGGCTCCACACTGCCTGCTCATTCCATTCTAACCTGTAAACTTGTATAAACAGGAGCCTGTTTAAATTTGTTCCCACTTGAGCATTCTTCTGATGTTGGTAATTACATCTTAAATGATAATTACTCAGTAATCTAGAATTTAAAGTAGAAATCAAACTGTGGAAAACACTCCTTACTGAACATGCTCTATTTAAAGACTCATGTGGCTCCCTGCTTAGACTTCAAATTGTCCTCCTATCTTCCCTTGAAAGCTTTTTTTTTTTTTTTAAGATTTATTTATTTATTTATTTATTTATTTATTTATTTATTTATTTATTATTTGTAGTGTTCTGCCCGCATGTGTGCCTGCAGGCCAGAAGAGGGCACCAGATCTC
Organism: Acomys percivali; assembly: GCA_907169655.1. NCBI lineage: Eukaryota > Metazoa > Chordata > Mammalia > Rodentia > Muridae > Acomys > Acomys percivali. The sequence goes on along the minus strand of OU015742.1, from coordinate 109,933,639 downwards.
ATTATGGATGGTTGTGAGCTACCGTGTGGTTGCTGGTAATTGAACTCAGGACCTTTGGAAGAACAGACAGTGCTCTTAACCTCTGAGCCATCTCTCCAGCCCATGCATATATGGAAGTAGAAGCGATAGTGTAAAGAGCTAGTTCTTGTTTGTGGTCTTATGGTCCTGGGTGATCTTAAGTGATCTTATGATCCTAAGTCAGTGGCTCTCAACCCGTGGGTATCAGATATCCTGCATATCAGATATTTACAACTATGATTCATAGTGTATCAAAATTACAGTTATGAAGTAGCAGTGAAATAATTTTATGGTTGCTCACCACAACATGAGGAATTGTATTAAAGGGTCACAGCATTTGGATGGTTGCGAACCACTGCAACCTGAGAGAAAGTAAACAGTCCCCCCTTTTTTTTTCAAGTTCTACCTCAAAGAAGTTGGAATTCTAAAAGGGTTTGTCTTATAAGAATTGCAATACCGGGGGCTGAAGAGATGGTTCAGCAGTTAGGAGCACTGGTTGTTTTTCCACAGGTCCCGGGATCAGTTTCTAGCACCCACATGGCTGGCTGTAACTCCAGTCCCAATGACACCCTTACGTAGACATACATGCAGGCAAAACACCAATGCACAAACAATAATAATAAATTCTTTTTTTAAAAGAACTGCAATATCTATTTTAGATAATGAATTTTTAAAAATTTAATAGTTGGCCTGCAAAGTGGCTCAGCAGGTAAAAACATGTGTCACACAAGCCTGATAACCCAAATTTAATCCCCAAAACCTGTGTCATAGTAGATGGTGGAAACTGACTCCACAAAGCTATCTCTACTGTATAAGTGGCACACACATCCATACACGCACTATGTACACATTTCACAATAAATACTTGTGTAACAGTGACAGGAGGTAGTAACTGAAAACCAACTGTTTACCTGTACAACTCCGGGCATTAAGGTACAATAAAATCCATTTCCTCAGGGACCCTGGCAGACAAATTAGCAAAATCCATGTATCAGATGGCAAGTGTGGAGGGAAAGTTTAAGTAAGGGATGGAAGGTAGGAGGGGTGCTGGAAGGGACTGGCCACCATTTAAAATGAGAAATTAATAATAATAATAATAATAAATGAGAAATCAGAACAGGCTTTCAGGAGAGGTTACATTTGAGTGACAAGCTAGAGATGAGACAGTAGGACAGCATTATGGAGAAGAGCCAGAGGGTCAAAGTTCTGGTCTGCTGGAGAAGGAAGAGAACAGAAGGCCATGAGCCAAAGAGAACCCTCGGCTGTGGGGCTTATAATAGGGAACGAAGGACTCTAACCTGGGTATTGAGCTGGTTGCAAACCCAGACATATCTAGGAGGAACGAATTGTAATTGAGTAATTAGCCTGTAGGCAAGCCTGTGGGGTGTTGCATTGACTGATGAGTGGGCAGGTGGAATTCGGTGGTATAAGAAGGCAGGCTGTGCAAGCTATGGGGAGCAAGCCCGTTAAACAGCACCCCTCCATGGCCTCTGCATCAGCTCCTGCCCCCAGGTTCCTGCCCTGACTTCCCTCCATGATGTGGAACTATGAAATAAACCTTTATCCCCAAGTTGCTTGGGTCATGCTATTTTATCACAGCAATAGAAACCCTAACTAAGCCAGCACTAAGGGACTTTTTTTTTTGTTTTGTTTTGTTTTTTGTTTTTCGAGACAAGGTCTCTCTGTGTTAGCCTTGGCTGTTGTTGTTGTTGTTGTTGTTGTTGTTGTTGTTGAAATCAGGTGCAAAGAAAGCCAATGCAGAAGCAAGGTGGCCTGGGGGGAGGGGCTGCAGCGGCAAGAGATGATAAACTGAGCCCAAAGTGATCAGATTCTTGATATGGTACTCAGGCACAGGCGAAGTTATCTGCTGGCATATCAGATGCAGGGTATGAGAGAAAATAAAAAAATAAAAAATAAAAGAATAAAAGTGACTCCCAGGTGTTGGGCCTGCGCAACTGGAAGGATGCAGTGGCCTTAACAGAGGCGGGGGAAGAAACACGTATTTGCTTCATGTTCTGTCGTATGTTTGAGATTCCCATCAGGCATCCGAGTGAACTCGGGCGAACGGGTTGGTAGCTTCGTCCACGCTCTTGCAGCTCCCTTTGTAGATGACCTCAGCCTGATGCTCCACATCTCCCTTCCTCGTGGCCTTGGAAGGATAACGTACTCGGCCATGATGACTTTGGTTCCCTGGTTTGGCTTTCTTAGTTGCAGGGAACCAATCTATCAAGGCTTGGCAGTTTGGAGGAAGGGGATTCGCTCTGTGTATCGCGCGACCAGCAGAAATCCACATAATGATAGGACTGGCTCTGTATATTCCTGTTTTCTTAGCATGTATTTTGTCTCACCTCCTAGGTCCAGAACTTGAGTGTGATTTTTATTTATTTTTATTATTTTTTTTTATTTTTTTGGATACTACAAACACCCCATGGCTAAATTCCACCTGAAGCTAATTTCAAAGTAGTTCTAGGAAAGGGGCTGGACCTGTGCATAGCTTGACCTCCAAAGGCAGCTAACACCTGTGAAGCAGGCAAAGCTGTTTTGTCCCACTAAGACCTTCCCATCAGGAACAACAGCTCCAGCTTCCTTTGCCTGCGCTAAGGCCCAGGAAGCAGCAAGAAGTAGGTGTCCCAGGACACCAAGTCGATGAGGACTTAGTGCCGAGATTAGACATAAAGGTTATTTCTCACATTCCCCACTAGGGGCGTGCTCCTCACTCCCGTGCCACAAGGAGCAGTTATTTCTCACATGCCCCACTAGGGGCGTGCTCCTCACTCCCGTGCCACAAGGAGCTGTAACCTAAGCTTTGATCCTCACTTTACAAGTTCAGAAACTCAATTCTAGCAACTCATCTGGTGATAACTGAGCTCTGGGTACCAGTTCACACAAGCCTGAGGCATAGTCCGGGATGTGAATTACCACTTTCACAGGCAGCTAAAGTGTTCCTGTGCTTGGCCAACTCATGGCCCCTTTCTAAAGCACCTGTAAGTGGTATCTAGGCAGAAAACCAAGTTAGTAAAGGGCAATGAGAAAGTACAAATCAACTGAAAAAAGGTGGGTTTCAAGTCCAGCTCCTGCCACAGGCTTTGGTCTTATACAAGTTAAATCCTCCTGTAAATGCTGGGGCAAGACTACCTGCATCGCAGACCTGCCAGGAGAGGCGACATGGAAGCACTTCGCCAACTAAAGGTAAGATGCTAACCAGGGATAAACTGTGTAGGACAACATGTCCTTTTTGTAACTTTGTGTGGTGTGTGTGTGTGTGTGTGTGTGTGTGTGTGTGTGTGTATGTGTGTGTGTGTATGGCAGACATAGAGTGAACTTGGAGCCAGGTCTCTGACTTCCATATTTGCTCCTTGCGGAGAACATGTTCTAAGGATGCAGAATAGGTCTGGTTGCTATTTGTTGGGTTTCTGTTGTTGCTTTGTTTTGTTTTGTTGAGACTGTATGTAGCTACCCAGGCTGGCCTTGAACCCACTATGTAGTGAAAATGACCTCGAACTTCTGATCCTGCCTCTCTCTCTCCTGAGTGCTGGTCTGTAACGGTGGTATTATACCACCATGCCGGATTTAATGGTGTTAGGAATCAAAGCCAAACCTTAGTGCATTCTAGCAAGCACTCTGCAAAATGACCTATGAACTCAGTTCCAGGAAAAGGTGTTGTGTAGCAGTTTCACCCTGAGATTGAAATACTCCATTCTAGGGAAGCACGCCTTCGTTATTCAGCTTTTCAGCGAAGGGCCTTTCAGGTAGCACCAGGTTCTCACCAGTGCATATTAATAACTGGCATTTCTGACAATGCCCAGTGATGCTGACCTAAAGGCCCAGGCCACAGTTCAAGAACCACTGGTCCAAACTGGTCCAAACAGATCTTGCTAAGCACTTAAGTAAGCACCTTGTATTCACTGCTTACTTGTCCTTTCCTCGATGTGAGGAGACGTTTACACTCTCCCGGTACTGTAGACACTTACCTGAGTGATCATCTCCCGTCCATACACACATCCATCCCTCTCTGGCTCTACCACATTATACTAAAAATATCCGGAATTCAAGTCCTTTAAGCTAAAGTATCACAGGAACCAGCTTTCTATTTGGACAGCATTTGAGAGTATTTGATGGGTACTCCCATCGTACCTGATGCTCATAACTTCTAAACAGGAGGATGGGCTCAGACAGTAGGCTCACATAGCAGAGCTCTTTTGGAGCAGCTCTTGGGAGTTATGTCTCATAGCGTCCCGTGCCTATGCCCCAGCATCAAGGGCCCAGGCACTCTGTAGGCCTTGTACATACCAAACCTGATGTTTAATCCATATCAATCTTGCCAGTAAGGGAACTGGCTTAAGGAAAGCCTTGATTTAGGGAGTTTGATACAAGTCAGATTGTGTTCCACTGTAAAACAATATTCCATCTCATTTTCTCTGGACACTGATTATTTGTTTGCTTTTGTTTTTGTTTGTTTGTTTGTTTTTTGTTTTCTTTTTTGTTTTTTCGAGACAGGGTTTCTCTGTGTAGCCTTGACTGTCCTGGACTCACTTTGTAGACCAGGCTGGCCTCGAACTCACAGCGATCCGCCTGCCTCTGCCTCCCGAGTGCGAGTGCTGGGATTAAAGGCGTGTGCCACCACGCCCGGCCCTGCTTTTGTTTTTTAAGACAGGGTTTCTCTGGCTGCCCTGGAACTATCTCTATAGACCAGGCTGGCCTTAAACTCACAGAGCTCCACCTGCCTCTGCCTCTGCCTCTGCCTCTGCCTCTGCCTCCCAAGTTCTGGGATTAAAGGCACAAGTCACCACCACCTGTAGTAGAAGTTTTGGTGTCTTTAAAAACTCATTTATATTATGTAAACACATTTTTATTTTAATCCCACATGTGGGACATGGGGATGATTCAGATTGTCCACAGCCGCCTCCAGTGGGCTCTGAGGGGGCTCTTTAACAGCTGCAGATAGTTTAATTCTGAGGACTCTGGAGAGGGAATAAATGTGAGAGCACAGGGCGGGGATGGGGTTCTGGGGGCTGGTGGGGAGCAGGGAAGGGGACTCTGAGAAAGAAGGAAACTGCTGCTCCCCACTGCTGCTCCCCACTGCTGCTCCCCACTGCTGC
>OU015742.1:109880422-109928512 GCA_907169655.1 Acomys percivali | reverse complement strand
ACTGCTGCTCCCCACTGCTGCTCCCCACTGCTGCTCCCCACTGCTGCTCCCCACTGCTGCTCCCCACTGCTGCTCCTGGTTGCTGTTGTTGCAGTTGAGAAGAAGTTGGAGATATCCTGAAATGGAGATTAGACTTGCCCCAAAGAACCTGACAACCCTAGCCAACAAGAAGTAGCTGTGGAAAACTATGCTTCTCATCCCACTAACCTTTATCTTCTACCTAGTGTTGTGGTGTTGAAAGGGATTGGAGCAGAGAAGGGAGAAAGAGATATAAAAACCCAAATAAAATAAAATAGATTTTTGAAAAAGGCACAAGTGGCACCCCACTTATTCCTTTTCTTTCTTTCTTTCTTTCTTTCTTTCTTTCTTTCTTTCTTTCTTTCTTTCTTTTTCTTTTTCTTTTTTTCTTTTTGTATTTCAAGGCAGGGTTTCTCTGTGTAGCCTTGGTTGTCCTGGACTCATTTTGTAGGTCAGGCTGGCTTCAAACTCACAGAGATCCATCTGCCTCTGCCTCCCTGCATGCTGGGATTAAAGGCATGCGCCACCATGTCTGGCTTTGTTGTAGCTTTTTAAATTCTATTTTATTCGCATTTCTTATGCCTCTTCCTCTGTTCTCCACCCCTTATCCCTCCTAATAACAGCATAGGTAGGAGAGAAAGAAGGTTAGTGGAGAGAGAGGGCATAGACCTCTTTAGACTACTGGTTAGGGTCATTGGGTTCCTTGGGGCAATACCAATCTCAGTCGTCAAGATATCTGGCAGTCCTGCTAACCAGTAAACCACAAAATGGCAAATGCAACAGCACAATGAACCATGAACAGCCTTCTTCCTCCTTAGAGCATCTCCTCGAAGCTTTCTCTCAAAGCTTTCTCTCGCATTCTTCTCCACTCTCCAGCTCTGGTATTTATACCCTCCTAGAGTCCTCACAGTTCAACCATCTCTGCTGGCAAGGGACATGCCCCTCTCTGAGCCTTCATGAGACACTTATCAGATGTGGGCGAACTAAAAGCAGCTCCATATCCCATACCTAGGGTTAAAACAAAAACATAACATAACTGAGTTTTTAAAGAAACCAAAACCCTGTTCTACAAAGTGAGTCCAAAATGGCCAAGGCTACACAGAGAGACCCTGTCTCAAAAAAACAAAACAACAAAAAAAACAAAACAACAACAACAACAACAAAAACAAACTAAAGAAACCAAAACTTCTACCACAACCACCCACCTGTCTGGACACTTTAAATCAGTTCATTTAGTAACTTTAATCACTCTTTGCCTTACCTTCTTCCATACCCATTGTCTTCCCTAATTTCCCTCATTGGGACTGGAGAGAGAGCTCAGCAATTAAGAGTACTGACTGCTCTTCCAGAGGACTTGGGTTTGATCCTAATCCCCACATAATGGCCCACAACCACTTGTAATTCCAGGGCATCAAAATTCCCCTTCTGGCTTCTGTGGGCACAAGGCACATACATGGTGCACAGATATATATGCCGATAATACCTGTTGTTGGTAATTTACCAGTATTGTCTAATAATTGCTATCATTAGGCCTATGATTATTATGGCAGTATTTTCTAACCCACTAGCAATCAATCAAGACACAGACACCTGTTATATATTTTTTAATTTTAATTTTATTAATTTATTCAGATGACAACACGATTGTTATTCCATCACTTGTATCCTCTCATTCCTCCTTCCCTCTTGCTTTCACTCTATTCCCCTCCCCTAGGTCTAAGACCGGAGGGGGGGGACCTCCTTCCCCCCTATATGGTCATAGGCTATCAAGTCTCATCTTGGTAGCCTGCTTATTCTTTCTTTGAGTGCCATCAGGCCTCCCCACCAAGGGGAGGTGGTCAAATATGGAGCACCAGAGTTCATGTCAGAGTCAGTCCCCACTCTCCACATAACTGTGGAGAATGTCCTGTCCATTGGCTAGATCAGAGTAGGGGTTTGATGTTTACTACTTGTGTTGTTCTTGGTTAGTGCAATAGTTTGAGCAGGCCCCCTGAGCCCCGATCCACCCATCACGACATTCTTCTTGTAGGTTTCTAGGACCCTCTGGGTCCTTCTATTTCCCCATCTCCTATATTTCTTTTATCTAGAGTCTCAGTAGGATGTCCTCACATCTATCCCACTCTCCTGGTAAGTGAAGACTTTCGTGGGACATGCCTTTTGGGCTAGTGCCCAATTATAAGTGAGTATATACCGTGTGAGTCTTTCTGCTTCTGGGTTAACTCACTCATTATGATCATTTCTAGTCTCATCCATTTGTCCACAAATTTCGGGATTTCCTTGTTTTTAATAGCTGAGTTGTATTCCATAGTGTAAATGTACCACAGTTTCTTTATCCATTCTTCTACTGAGGGACACTTAGGCTGTTTCCAGGTTCTGGCTATTATGAATAAGGCTGCTATGAACATGATTGAGCATATGTCCTTGTTGTGTGGTGGAGCATTTTCTAGGTATATTCCAAGGAGTGGAATAGTTGGGTCTTGAGGAAGCCCTATTCTCAGTTTTCTGAGAAAGGACCAGATAGATTTCCAAAGTGGTTGTACAAGTTTGCATTACCACCAGCAATGAAGAAGTGTTCCTCTTTCTCCACATCCTCACCAGCATGTGGACACCTGTTATATTTTAAAATACCCTGGGGCAGGGCAGATATCAATCCCCTAAATTACTTCCCATAGTGGGGCACATATGGGATCCCTGCCCCAATCCCATGCTATCTGCTTCTAATAATTTCTATCAAGCTACCTCCCATCCATAATCCCATATGCTTGCTAATGTTCTTCATCTGGGCTAAGTCTCCATCCATGCTGGCCACGTGCTTCTCCTCCACCTAACCCATGATGGCGCAACCTTCTTCTCCTCTTTCTCCTCTCCTCTGGTCTCCCTTCTTCCCCAGATTCTCTCTGTCGTTCCAAGCTCGGGAACCTTAGCCACACCTATCTCATCTGCCCTGCCCAGGTGTGATGGCTTTTTATTAATAAGCATCAAAATACATCAGACTAACCTCCAACATATATCCATACATGTAAAATAAGTGCATTAATTAAATTAAAGGCTTTTTAATTCATCTAATGTACATAAATGTTTGCCTGCAAATATGTCTGTGCACCATGTGTGTGCTATGCCCACGGAGGCCAGAAGCTGGTGTTAGAGCCTCTGGGACTGGTTGTGAGTCAGTGTGTGTCCTTATCCATTATCTTGCTTAAACATTTAAAACAGTTGCCCATATGGGACCTAGAATTTACCTATCATCCCTTTAATCATTACCATCTCTTCTCCCTTCTGGATTTTCTGAAAGTGTCCAGCGCTCCCCTCTCATTCTTGTCTCAGTAAACTATAATCTGATTTTCACCTTTATGCTTTTAAGCTGCTTTCCCCGAGTCCACAGTGCACTCTCAACTGCTAAAGCCTTCTCAGTCACTTACTGAAATCCTGTGCTGCTCTTGATGCTCTCTTACCCTGAGCTGCTTCTGGCTTCTTGGGCCTGGTGCCCTCAGCACTCTACCTGTCCTTCCTGGAGCTCTCTCCCCACACACATAAACAGGCCCCAGAGAGCCACATGTTAAGAATGTGCTTGCTAGAGTGGCCCTGATTCTTTTCTCTTTGTAAATTAATTTTCATATGTTTCATGATAGGGATCGGGAGCTGACCAATTGACTCATCTTAATATTTACAGCTTTTTCTTTTCTTTTCTTTTCTTTTTTTTTCTTCCCCCTTTTGAGACAGGGTCTTGCTCAATAGCACAGACTGGCTTTGAACTCAAGACAATCCCCCTGCCTCAGCCTCCTAAGTGCAGGAATTACAGGGACGAGCCAGCACTCCTGGCTTTCATCTTTCATGTAAGAGGTATTTACTGAACAAATTACTCCATATAAACTATGCTTTACAAATGTCCAATCAGTTTCTGTTGTTGTGTGCAAATGTTTACAGAAATATTTTGAACAGTATACAGATGTTTAGAGAAGAGACTAATTCTTGGCTGGTAAGACTTTGTGAAGGTGATAGTGTTTAAGTGAAGTTAAGTGGCAGGAAAGAGGAAGACTGTAAACATTCTATTACAGCACTAGAACCTGGAAGACTGACAGTTAAGGCCTCAAATTGAGGAGTAGATTTAATAATCTACTTTTTGTCCTATCATCCCTACATATCTCTATACTCCCCTTTCTTTCTTTACAACCCCTATCTCTATACCTTTTAATGACAGTATATATCTATAGCCCGAGAAAGCAACCAAAAACCTACCCAACCCCCCTGAGGGAAATGGGACGTCTTTCTTTTAAAGTTTCTTTAAGCTGATTTGGGGCAGAGGATACCTGAAAGGGCCCCAAATTTAAAAAAATGGTTAAGCAAGCTGGGAACAGTATTTATGGTCTAGTCTTTAAATGTTGAGAAATTCTAGGCTTAATATTAGTCCTGTGTAGGACAGGCTGAAATGTTGGACCAATTTGGATCTGGAGTCTTCTTTGAAGCTGCCCTTTTTTGATGAGGAACAGCAACCAAAGCACTTGGGGCTGGAACATGAAGGATGCAGGATGTCAGCGTCTCAGCATGTTAGAGGAATGAATCCTGTCAGGTTTGATTTAGTGTTAATGTCCAGTTTTTTTATTTTGAAAACATATAAGTTTTTACAAGCATTATAGAGTTTTAAAACTATCTATATATTAGGTGTGCAGGATGCACATATCTCAACCAGTCTTAGAGCTATTTCCATGTAGTGGAATTAGCAATATAAGTTAACTGCTTGTTCTGTAGTTTGAATTTATGTAAACATAGACTTAAGTTATCAGTCTCTCTTTTATTTAAGTCTGTTTCATTTTGACCTCTTTTAAAGACAAAATACAACATTACCATTAACAATGAACAGACAATTATCATCATATTAAAATTAAAACAAGATTGTTAGTTTTTAATGTCTTTTTTTAGGCTCTGTGGCACTTGATGTATAAGTTAGGCCGCAACTTGTTTTCCGAGAAAATGTTTCTTGTTGTAGAAACAAGCCAGTTGCCCTAAGCAGAAAAAAAAAAACACATTAAGTTTTAAATAAACATCAGATAGATTTTCATTTTATCTTAAGGTTTATGCATATAGTAGGTATCATGTACCTACATAGGCAGCTTGTATGTTTGTTTTTCTTTTTAACCTTGGTCCTTATCTTGACCAACAAAATATATTTTTTAGGCCGTAGGTATCTTGTACCTGGCTTTTTACATTAGTTTTTAGTGGTTTTGTCTCACCCTTTCTCTACGAGGGAGCCCTGTAGCTTCATGTCTGCCTCCCCATTCAACCTATGTCTTTACCTTAACCAACAAAACATATTTAAAGTATTTTTATTACCTTTTTAAAAAAAAACATAAACCTCAAATTGATATGTATCTATCCTTTAGATCAGTAAGTATATACAATCTATTGTTAAGAAAAAGGAACATATCAAAAAATGTCACTTTAAATCCTAAGCAGTCTCTTGTAAACAACTTATCTTATTAGTAAGAGGTCAAGCCTGTGGTCAACTCAGGAGGGCAAACTTAGGAGTTTGGCCTGGCATTTGTCTCTATTGTGTTAGGGTTAAGGGCTGGTGCCACCACTGCCCTATTGAACTATTTTATCTCAATTTAGTCAAAATTTTTAGAAATCTCAGTAAAAAATCAAACAAGGAAACCAGAAAAGTCTAAGCCTTGGGTCACTTGTGTCAATTTAAGCTTTAGTTAGTGAAATCCTGTCCACCATTCCTTGGAATTTAGTTATTGCTATCTCTCTTTGGTGGGCCTTTCCCAGCAAGTCCTGACGAACACGCTGTAGCTAAGGAGCTCAGAATTCCAGCTGTTACCAACTTTATGGAGAAGAGTTCAGTTCCTTCTCCCTTTCTAGTTGTTAGTAACTTAGTTTCACATTTCTCCGCTCTCTGCCTTTCTCCCTGAACTGTTTTACAGAGGGTAAGGAGAAGAGTGACTATGACTAAGCTCATTGTAAACACATTCATAAACACCAAAACAAAGCCAAAAAAGATCCACGAGCCTCCTGCCACGGCACCTTGGAAAGTGACCATAGGAGTTTTTATTTTATTATTTTTTTTTAGGCATTTAACTCCATTTTTTGGGCTATTTTATAAGACTGCCAGCCTCCTAGTTCCGCCTCTCCAACTGGCCACGTGTATGTAGCCATCTTTGCTCTGGCTCATGGATGTCTTCTGGGAGCTATTTTCCCCTTTCAGACTATGACAAAACATGATTTTTAAGAGTGTGGATACCTGCCTACCACGTTGGGCGCCACTTATTGTTTTTAAAATGATCTGTATTACCTGTATTATCAGTAGGCCGGGCTAGCGATTAATTAAGACACAGACACGTGTTATATTTTGAAATAGTTTTGGTTAACCTGGGGCAGGGCAGATATAATTCTAATTCTCTAAACTACCTCTCATAGTGTGGCAGGCATAGGATCTGTCTTAATCCCATGCTATCTGTTTTTAATAACCTTTATCAAGTTACCTCCCATCCATAATCTCAAATACTTGTTAATGTTCTTTATCTGGGCTGGATTCTCCATCCACGCTGGCCATGTGCTTCTCCTCCAGCTAACCCATGGCTGCTTCCTCTCTTCACTTTAGGTCTCTCTCCTTTCTCCTCCTGGCAGTTCTTCCTTTTCTCAGAATTCTTCTCTCTCTAAGCCCCACTGTCCTGTCTAGGTGGGGTGGCTTTTTATTAGGCAAATGGTTGGGTCAGAGACAGCAAGCACTAATTAGCATCGAAACACAGCAGACCATCCCCCAACAGACCCCTGCTGCGACAGGACAGCAAGGAAAGGAAAGGGAAATGAGAAGTTGGAAGCAGACAGAGAGGTAAGGAGCTCAAAGGCAACATTCTAACCTGAGTGACCAGAAGATGACCACTGTTTCTAACAAAAAAGTATCTTCTCTCTAAGCAATGACCCACAGATAATACCGCTGCTTACCAACTGTCCTCGCTTGGACTTGGTGGCAATAATAATAATGATGACAACAGGAAGTACATATTAGTGGTGGCTTTAATTTGAATTTGTGCTGGCTCTTAAGAAACCATCATAACTAGAAGGGACGAGGACAATACGTCAGCACCGAAAGGAGTCCGGGATGCTTCTGGACGGAGGCCTTTTGGCCCCTGGACCCAGCTGACACTCAAGTCTACTAGAACATCAGTCACTTGAACAATCGGAACTTCTTCAAATACTGGCTCACTTCCTCCTTGGGGTATGGCCTGAGGGCAATGCAGGTGGCAATATTCTCTGGCTGCTCGAGCCACAGCACGTGGTCAATGTTCTTCTGCTGCAGGGTCTCAGCCAGGTCCTTCAAGGTGGTTTCATCAGCAGCCTACAAGTTGCAGAACACACAACGAGGACTGAATGGCCCATCAAGGACGAGTCAGAGGGTCACAAAACGGCGGAGGGGGCTCAAACTGGAGATGTGGCTCCACCAAAGAACTATATAGCTACAGTTTTCTCCCCTGGTTCGCTACTTCCTCTCTTTTGGATCTCTTTAGTACCTTGGATGCGGCAGAGAAGGAGGCTTACTAGTCTGTTAATAAAATGCAACTTCCTTTTTTTTTTTTCCTCTTGAATTTTGCTGTATAGTTATAGTTTCTAGTTTCCTTATGAGTGGTGCCTGCTGCCGCTCACCCTCACCCTTCAGCCATCCGTGACTCAGATGACCCCGGGGAAGTATTTCTAAAATTACATGTGCTTCCTTCTCTCTCTCATCCCCTCGGGCCCAAGCCTAGTGGTGATGCAGGACACATGCCTCAACTGTTTGATGTAGGAGGGGCTCAGTCCACTGTAGGTAGTACCATCCCTAGGTAAGTAGGCCTTAACTATATAGTAAGGTGGCTGAGAAAGTCAGAGAAAGCCAGTAAACAGTCTTCCTCTGTGGTTTCTGCTTCAAGCTCCTGCCTTGAGTTCCTGGCTGCAACCTGTAAAATGTAATGAACCCTTTCCTTCCCAGGTTCCTTTTGGTCATGGTGTTTTATCACAGCAACAGAAAGCAAACTAGAATATTGTCTTATGCATGCACACTGAGGATAACTTGCAAGACTTGGATCTCTCCTCCCATCAAGTGAGTCCTGGGATGGAACTCAGGTTGACCAGCTTGGTGGCATGTGCCTTTACCCAATGAGCCGTCTCATGACCCTTTAATTTTTTTTTTTTGGGGGGGCGGAGTTCAGACAGGGTTTCTTTGTGTAGCTTTGGCTGTCCTGGACTCACTTTGCTGACCTGGAACTCACAGTGATCCACCTGCCTCTCTACCACGCCCCTCCACCATGCCCGGCCCTTTGATTCTTTTTAATTTACTCTGTTATATGCTTTTTGGTCAACAGAATAGGACAGGACCTGAGGCCTAACCCTTGACCTAGATGCAAACATAACTTTTTAAAAATTCCACACAGGAGGCTTTAAAGAATATATATGCTGACCTAATCCTTAAAAGTTAGACCAGAGGCTAAAGAGATGGCTCTGTCTCCAGGGAATACTGCTCTTGCTGAGGACCAGTTTGGTTCCCAGTACCTACACTGGGTTGCTCACACTGCCTGTAACTACAGCTCCGGGAGAGCCCATACCCTCTTCTGTCCTCCCAGGGCACCTGCACTCATGTGCATATATCCACACACAGACACACAATAGTTTAAGAAGATTTTTTTTTTTTAAGTTAATCCAATAGGCATGTGAGTCACCTGGGTGGGAAAGCACCTCAGTTGGCACGATGGTCCCTTTGGCCATTATTTGTCCATCCTCAGCCCTTGACAGTGTTTTGTTGCGCACTGGTCGCTCTATAGAAGCAGGTGCTATGTAAATGGCAGCATCATGAGACTGGAGGCTGAGAGCTTCTGAAATATGCCTTTCCCCGGCTCACTGAGTTTCTTTATCTTTCTTAATAAACGACCTCTATTTCTTACTAACCATGTTTATTAAGATAGTGGTAATTTTAAGCACAGCTTTAAAAGGCAGATCGGTGCACAGGTAGAAAGGAAGGGCCACGCCCTCCCAGATCTTAGGGGCACTGGAACAACCAGTTTCTGGTCAACCCACAGTGCTGAGAAGACGCTTGATAGGGAGGTCTATGCCCGCTCTTTATAATCATGCCCTGCCCAGGGGAAGGTTCACAGACCATTCCCCAAACTCTTTAAAGGTCCCTCCAACAACTGTGCCGCACGCACTCCCCGGAAGTGAAGAATTGGGCCCAAGAGCAGACCTACTTCCGGCTTCATCCCTTAGGATCCCTCCCAATGTGCGCCTACGTCTCACCTCCAGAACCACTTTGCGCATGCGTCCCAGCTCCCGGAGATAAGCTGCTGTGTGCGGATGGTCTCGATGAAGGTGCAAGGCTGCGGTGGCGGCGTGACAAGCCTGCGCTACCAGTGCACCCGTGGGCCAGGAAAACGGAGCCTGCGACAGATCCTTTCGCAACACTAAGTACTGTACAAGGATTTGCGGCTCCGCCCCGGAGCCTGCCATCTTCCTGACCATCAGAATGGCCGGACCTACTCTGCGGTGCATGCTGGGACTAGGGTGGAGCTGTGGGCGCCGACATGTTTTTGTACGGCAGACGCGCAAAGCATGCTGGGATCGTTCGTTTGCGTGCGTTTTTGAAGAACGCATTCGGCGGGCATTCTTAAACTGGATCCTCAATAAGGAAGCGTTGATGAGAAACGCAGGACCCAGCGGTAGATGGATTAGCAGTACTGTACAGCTTCTTCGGTGTTTGGGGAAGCTCGACTGGACCTTCGTGGCCACGCCGATGAGGTATAAGCGTGGACAAGGCTGTGACCAGTGCAAGGCAAGGGAAGCTAGCGGGGACACCTTGCTTATCCCGCGACTGTCAGGCGGTATTGGCAACAGGCTGATGGTTGCACGTCTTTTCCTGTTTACAGTTAAGGACGTTCGCGTCCAAGTTAACCCTGCTCTGTCCGGCCAGAACAAACCCTTGAGAACCCGAGGAGGAGATGGAGTCTGCAAATACTTTGTGTCAAGGTGGAGAGTGCAAAGGAGGTAGATATTCAAAGGCTTGGCCTTTATAGTAAGATCTCTCTTTCCAGACTTTCTTACAGAGGAAGGGCCACTGTGGGGCAGTAACTTTGTTGCTTAGATAAGGGTTTGATTCAGGGTTCTGCCTTTACACATTACAGTTCTGTCTAGCTTTCTTCCTCCTTCCCTCCTTTAAAAAAATACTTCATGTGATGTCATAAGCAGCATATGGGTTGAAATTGTTACTAAAAAGCGAAAAGTAAGTTTGATGACTTTATTGTTAAAAAACGTGCTGCAGTCGGGTGTGATCCGTACTCTAGAACTAAATTGCTATTATTATGTGTATCCCACATTGTCCTGGAACTCACAATGATCCTCCATCTCACTTTCGGTGAGCCGCCACACCTGGCTAAGGCAAGCAACAAGTGAAAGGTTTTGAGTAATCAGCGGTTTTTCGAGACAGCCTTTCTCTGTGTAGCCTTGACTGTCCTGGACTCACTTTGTAGTCTAGGCTGGCCTCGAACTCACAGCGATCCGCCTGCCTCTGCCTCCTGAGTGCTGGGATTAAAGGCGTGCGCGTGCGCCACCACGCCCCGCTTAGTAATCAGCGGACCTAGACAACAGTTAGCTGCTGCGGTGTCAGTTTTCTCTCTGCCTGGTCATCATGGTGTCAGCATGGTGAAGAAGTGAGTATGTCAGAGAGAGGTGATGACTGCTGTGATAAGGCTCCCAAGGAAGAACTGTAAGAGAAGCAAATGAGATGTGGTGCTGCTATATTTTGCGGGTCCCTCTTGATCTTATGCAAGTTTTTATAAAAAATGAGATATACAGGAGTAATTGGTGCCTAGCCTTGACTGGGTAGGTGGATGCACCTGGGCTGTCCCGAAGCAAGTGAAGAACAGCCTTTTGTGTATGTATGTACTTTTGTTTGCCTGTTTTGGTTCTTCCAAGACAGGGTTTCTTTGTGTAGCCTTGGCTGTCCTAGACTCACTTTGTAGACCAGGCTGGCCTTGAACTCACAGTGATCCGCCTGCCAAGTGCTGGGATTAAAGGCGTGCTCCACCACGCCCGGCTATGTATTTATGTTCTTAGAACCCTGCAACGTAAATATTGCATTTGTTTAAGGAACCTAGTTATATGAGGTCTTCTTGTTAGAAGCATAGGATTTCTGTAGGGAGATTTCATCATCTGGGTTGTGGTGAAGCATTGGGAAGCGTGCTTTTCCATGCTAGAGACATGCTTCTGTGAGGAGCAGGCCTAGATGAAGTGCTGCTGCCCACAAACCAAGCAGTGGACAAACTGGTCAGTGTGTGTGCTGGTCAGGGGGTCTTGCACACCAGTGAGGGTGCTGGTCAGGGGGTCTTGCACACCAGTGAGGGTGCTGGTCAGGGGGTCTTCCACACCAGTGTTCAGTGCAGATGTTGATGGCCTCTACTTTTATAAAAATTATGGCAGAGCCAGGCATGGTGGAGCACGCCTTTAATCCCAGCACTCTGGGTAGAGGCAGGTGCCTCTCTGTGAGTTCAAGGCCAGCCTTGCTTGTCTAGATAGTGAGTAGGGAAGACTCTGTCTCAGTGAATTAAAATATTTGCCCTAAACTTATTTACTTAATGATTTAGCTGGCACCCAAATCCTAGACATCTATTGTGACAACTGCTTTTGGTTGGTTGGCAACTTGATACACCTGTGAAGAGGGAACCTCAATTGTTGAGGAATGACCTCATCAGATTGGTCTGTGGGCATTTCTTTGGGGCTTTCTTTTTTTCCTTGATTGCTAATTGATGGAGGAAAGCCTAACCTGTTGTCGGTGGGCAGACCCCAGGCAGGTGGTCTGGGTTGTATAAGAAAGTAAACTGCCCCAGACAGCAAGCAGCTTTCCTGCATTTACTTTGGTTCCCACCGTAAGCGCCTGCCCTGACTCCCTCACCACAGACTGTAACCTCTGCGATGAAACAGGACCTTTCCTCCCTGAGTTGCTGCTTCTGGTCAGCGTTTAGCACAGCAAGCTGTCCATCGTGGAGTGTGCCTTCGCCACAGTTAAAACCTTGTCTGATTGTGAAGTTCTGCTTTTTTTTTAACTTGTTAGGTGTTTTAGCTCACCTGGAAAGACTAGAGGCTCAAGTGAGCAGATCGCATGCGAAGTCTGAAGAGCCAACAACAGCTCAGGAAAAGGAAAGTTCTCTTAGAACCAAGATTCACAAACTGCGGCAGCAACGGGATAAGCTGAGGGCTGAGGTGAAGCGACGGCGAGCCCGAGTGAGTGGACAATAGGTACTGCCTCTCCTGGGCCGTGGAGATCAGCCAAGGTCTGGGACTCTTGGGTTTGGTGGACCTGGGTGACTTGTACTTGGGATCATCCTGAGTTGCTTTGCGAGTCTTCGATTCTTAACATGTCAGACCCGTGGCGACACAGCTAAGGTTCCCAGCTACTAATTGTCAGGCAGTGTTGAGCAAGCAGGCAAATTCTCTGTGACAGTTTCTTCTGCCTCAGCCTCAGCAGATCCAATCACTGGTTGGTGCCAGTGTTTGAGTGTTCTGCCACCCAGTCTCAACATTTCCCAGCCAACAGTGTTTGCCATCTCTTCTTTCTGATTTCTGCTGTTGCTGAAGTCTAGTCAACAGATCTGTCCGATGTTCCCTTCTGTTGTGTTTGTGTCCTTGGCCCTGCAGTATTATCAACATACATGGTAAACACTTAGCAGTGGTTCGGATACTAGGATAGGTACAGTAGTTGGAGGTGGGGGAGGTGTGTCTCTTAATATGTCCATTTTCCCGCTAAATCCTTCATGGGCAAGAACATGTCACATTCTTTCCCTGCCCGAATACAGTTGGTAACTGCTCGTGTGATGCCCGCCCTCTCCTAGACCCAGCCTTCCTGCCGTTCCTTTCCCTCCCTCCCCACTCTGCCTCCCTCTTTGGTTTGCTTTTCACTGAAGTAAAGTATATGTAATGTGAAGAAGCTAATGAACATCTTAAGGGATTACAACCAGGTCCCTACCAGAAATGGAAACCATGGGACAGTGCCAGGACCGCAGAGTTGTTCTTTTACCTCCTGGTCATGGTGCCTGAAGTGTAGCCCCTGATCCAGTTTCTGTTGCCAAGAATGGTTGGTTTTTTACCTGGTTTTGAGCACTGTTTTCAATCTTGTTCCTTAGTCAGGCTTGAATTCACTCTGACCCAGGCTGGCCTCGACCATGGAGTCAGTCTGCTGCCTGCTGTCTCAGCCTCAGAACGCGGTGTCCCCACCCCGGGCTTGAACCTCCTTGGTGCACAGCTGTAGGGTGTAAACCCTTCTTTCTGGCTTCTCTTGCTGAGAGGTACAGTCTGCGACTGCTCATGCCGCCATCGCTCCTCAGCAGCTCTGCTTTATGACTTGTACTTTACCTGTTCCCTTGTTGACGCCCTGTGGGTCATTTTCACTTTGGGTTCATTATGAAGAGGGCAGCTGTGAGTTCATGTTGCTCTCGGTTCATGTGAAAACACGACACTTTGCTGTTAGGCACAAGCCTTAGTTCTAGGACATGGAGCCTGCATATTAAGTCTAGCAAAGTGCGTGTGCCCATTTTATGTTCCCAGCAGTGACTGTTGAACACTTTGTGTTGTTTTGCAACTTTACCAATACTTGGCATTGTCCGTTTTAAAAGTTTGTCATTATGACTTCATTTGTATTTGACTTTTGTCATTCTCTAAACAGCAAAATGTAAGCTCTTTAGAGTTTTTTCCTAGCTGGGCGTGGTGGTGCACACCTTTTATCCCAGCACTCAGAAGACAGAGGCAAGCAGATCTCTGTGAGGACAGCATGGCTACACAGAGAAACTCTGTGTAGTTCATGCTGGCCTCGAACTCACAAGAGATCCACCTGCCTCTGCCTCTGGAGTCATACTGGGATTAAAGGCGTGCGCCACCACAGCCTCACTGTAAGGATTTCATCTGTCATCTCTTTTCTTTTTTTTTTTCCTTTTTTCTTTTTTCTTTTTGGAGACAGGGTTTCTCTGTGTAGTGTTGGCTGCCCTGGACTCACTTTGTAGACCAGGCTGGCCTCAAACTCACAGTGATCCACCTGCCTCTGCCTCCCAAGTGCTGGGATTACAGGCATGCGCCACCACGCCCGGCTCTCATCTGTCATCTCAAGGCCCATATTCTCATGTTTGGCAGTTCTGTGGCATAATGTATGCAATATGGTATTCTTTATTTGTCTTGCTGATGCTTAAATTAGTATTTGAAGTTTTTCTTTTATTGAAAAATGTGACCATTATCATGTCAAGTATTGTATAGGTGGCATTCTTTATTATGTTTCTGGGAGTCCCGGGAACACCTGGGATTTTTTAGTTTGTATTTTTGTCTTTTCCTGTATCATATCTATACTGATTTTCTAATCTTATTTTTGCATTCATGCTTGTTTCAATGAATAATTTTAAAATATTCATTTCATTTAGTCACTTTTTCTTCTTTTTTTCTTTTATTCTTCCCTCATATGTTACATCTCCCCCCCCAGTTCCTCCCCTCCTCTCCTCCCAGTCCTTCCCCCCACTCTTCCTCTCCCCCAGGAGATGGATCCACTCCTCCCCATTTCCCTTCAGAAAAGGGCAGGGCCATCTTGGGATAGCAGCCAAACATGGCACATCAAGTTATGGTAAGACTAGGCACCTCCCCACATATCAAGGCTAGACTAGGCAACCCAGTAGGAGGAAAAGTGTCCCAAAAGTAGGCAAAAGAGTCAGAGACAGCTCCGACTCCCACTGTTAAGAGTCCCACAAGAACACCAGGCTATATGCAGAGGGCCTGGGTCAGGACCCCATAAAAGCTCCATGGTAGCTGCGTCAGTCTCTGTGAGCCCTGTTTAGTTGATTCTGTGGGCTGTGTTTTTTTCTTCATTTGTTTGTTTGTTTGTTTTTCAAAACAGGGTTTCTCTGTGTAGCCTTGTGTGCCCTGGGAACTCACTCTGTAGACCAGGCTAGCCTCGAACTCACAGAGATCCACCTGCCTCTTCTTCCTGAGTGCTGGGATTAAAGTATTCACCACTGCCACCCGGCTATGTTCTTGTGGTATCCATGACTACCCTTCTGGCGCCTACAATCCTTCCTCCCTAACTAATGCAGAATTCTCAGAGGTCCGCCTAATGTTTTGCTTTGGGTCTTTGCATCTGCTCCCATCAATTTCTAGATGAAGGCTCTCTGAAGACTATCATGCTAGACTATCTACAAGTATAGCAGAATATCATTAGGAGTCATTTCACTGACTTTTTTTTCCAGTCATGTTTGTTTCTACCCTAGGACTCCGGTCTATCCAGCCTCTGCTTTCTGGCCCTCCAGGCAGTGTCAGGGGTAGACTCCCTTCTTGTGGTGTGGGTCTCAAGTTGGGCTAGTCATTGGCCACTCCCACAAGTTCTGTACCACCTTTTACCACAACACATCCTGCAGGCAGGACAAATTGTAGGTCAGACGTTTTGTGGCTGGATTGGTGTCCCAATTCCTCCACTGGAAGCCTTGCCTGGTTACAGAAGGTGTTCAGTTCAGGCTCTATATCCCCCATTACTAGGAATCTTTGCTTGGGTCACCCTTAAAGGTTCCTAGGAGTTTCCATTGTACTACATTTTCTGCCTTGCCCTCAAAATGCTCCCCAATTCCAGTTGTCTCTCCCAGTATTCTTTCTGTCTATCCCTCCACACACATGCACAACCTGATCCCTCCTTTTCCTTTCCCCACCCTTCCCCAGTTCACCCAAGAAATCTATTGTTTTCCCTTCCCAGGGGATGCATGTCCTGCCTTGAGTCCTCCTATTTAGCCTTGTGGATTATAGCATCATTATCCTTTACAGTTAATGTACACTTATAAGTGAGTACATACCTCGGTGGTGGCGCTCGCCTTTAATCCCAGCATCTCTGTGAGTTCAAGGCCAACCTGGCCTACAAAGTGAGTCCAGGACAGCCAAGACTACACAGAGAAACTCTGTCTCCAAAAAATTAAAAAAATTAAAAAATGAGTACATACCATGTTTGTCTTTCTGGGTCTGGATTACCTAACTCGGGGTGATTTTTTTTTTTCCTATTCTCATCCACTTGCCTACATATCTCATGTTATTTTTTCTAATAGCTGATTAATACTCCATTGTGTAAATATACCACATTTCCTTTATCCATTCTTCAGTTGAGGAACATCTAGGTTGTTTCTAGTTTCTGGCTATTACAAATAAAACTGCTATGATCATAGTTGAGCAAGTGCCCTTGTGGTAGAATAGAGTGTCCTTTGGATAATATGCCCAGGAGTAGTATACCTCAGTCTTGAGGTAGATCGATTTCCAATTTTCTGAGATACCGCCATATTGATTTTAAAGTGGTTGCACAGGTTTGCACTTCCACCAGCAGTGGAGGGTTGTTCGCCTTACTCCACGTCCTCACCACCATGAGCTGTCTGTCTCTCGTAGTTCTGATCTTAGCCATTCTGGCAGGTGTGAGATAGAGTTTCAAAGTAGTTTTGATTTGAATTTCCCTGATGGCTAAGGATGCTGAACATTTCTCTAAGTGTTTCTTGGGTGTTTAGGATTCCTTGGGAGTTGAGAATTCTGTTTAAATCTATGCCACGTTTTTTAAAATGGATTGCTTGGTTTGTTGATATCTATTTTTCTTGAGTTCTTTATATATTTTGAATACTAGCCCTTTGTCAGATGTAGGGCTGGCGAAGATCTTTTCCCAATCTGCAGGCTGCCATTTTGTTCTGTTGACTGTTTCTGTTGCCTTACAGAAGCTTTCGGTTTCATCGGGTCCCATTATTAATTGTTGACCTTAGAGCCTAGGCTGCTGGTGTTCTGTTCAGGAAGCTATCTCCTGTGCCAGTGCATTCCAGGCTTCTCGCATTTTCTCCCCTGTGAGATTGAGTGTGTCTGGTTTTATGTTGAGGTCTCTGATGCACTTGGACTTGAGTTTTGTTCAGGTGATAGATTTTGTGTTCTTCTACATGTTGACACCCAGTTAGACTACCATCTGCTGAAGATGCTGAGCTGAGGAGAAGGTGTATTCTTTTGTGTTTGGGTGAACTGTTTCATAGCTATCTTTTAGCTCCATTATTTCTGTTTAGTTTTGTCTGGATGACCTGTCCACTGGTGGGAATGGGGAAATGAAGTATCCCAGCATAAATGTGTGAGGGTCAACGTGTGAGTATGCTTTAGTAGTGGGTGCCCTTGCATTTGGGGCATAGGTGTTAAGAATTGAGACAGCGTCTTGGTGGGTTTTGAATAAGTGTTCTTCCCGTGTCTTCTGATTAATTTTGGTTGGAAATCTATTTTGTTAGATATTAGAATAGCTATACCAGCTTGCTTCTTGGGCCCTGTTTGCTTGGAAAATCTTTTTCCAACCCTTTATTCCGAGGTAACGTCTATCTTTGATGTTGAGGTGTGTTTCTTGTATTTAGCAGAAGGTGGATCATGTGTCCATCCATTTTGTTAGCCTGTGTATTTTTGTTGGGGAACTGAGTCCATTGATATTAAGAGAACTTCAGGAAAGCCGGCTTCTTCAAAAGCTTTTTTTTTTTTTCTTTTCAGTCCTGTTTGGGTTTTCTCTAATACCTTCAGATCTTTTTCTGTTTGCTTTCATATTTTATTTGGGTAGTTCATCCAGTTTGCACTTAACTCTCTGAGGAAAAGGTATCATCATAGCATCTGCTAGGCTGTAGCTGCAGGTGCGAATCTTGGAGTCATGGGTCTTGAAACCCTACAATCTGACCAGAACAGCAGCTTCTCCAGCTTTGCCTTCCCACAGCCACCCGTCTTGTCCGCCCTGTGCGCCTCCTAGGCTTTGTTCTCTCCCTTTTCTTGCTCCTCTGCAGTCTTCTCTATGGCCATCAGAATCCTGGCTCATTAGCTAGCAGTTTTTACTCCCAACCCCTCACATCATGACCTACATCCTCTCCCTATGCTGTGCATCACAGCACCAACTATGTGGCTGTGGTCATGGAAGCACCAATTTCTGATGCCTTACTTAATAAAGAAACTATCTTTACTGTTACACAGTCAGGTGAGGGCAGAGACTTTATGGTACCCTGTTGTAAATAGTCAGATTTGGGGCATGTCTTGTAGGTTAAAGCATCTTCTGCCAATGAAGACCCAAACATAATAACTATGGAGATCAGTGAGCAGAAAGTTCTGGAGAGGCAGTGGGAAACCATGAAAGCCACTCTGCAAGCATACCGTTTTACAGGTAAGACTGCTCTGATCTGATTGGTTCTGAGTTAGTCGGCTAGCTGTATGATTGATGCCAGACTTAGTTCCTGAGAACTTGCATACACCACCGTACATGCACAAACCAGCTGGTTGGTAGGCCTATCTGCCTTTAGACGAAAGATTGGCTGGTGGCTGGCTGGAACCATTTCTTTTCCCAATTATTTGCTGGACCCTCTGCTAGAACTTTGTTTACTGCTTGCTTGGGTTATGGTAGTGGTCATAGTTTGAACTTCAGTCTCTGTTGTCACCATAAATAGGAATTTATTCTTCATTTTTGCCACAGAGGAGCGTGGGGAGAACTAGGGGATCTCATTAACTGGAACTCAGGGAATGAAAATATATAAAAATAAAAATTTCCAAATTTCCCTCAATAATTTGATATTTAGGGTATCTTCTCACTTCCTCCTCTGCCCATAATTTTAACAGCTCAGGCTCATGTGAGCCAGTTAGGAGGAACGTCTGATACTATGCATTTGAGCAGTGTTTGTGCACACTGTATGTCTCTATACCAGGCCTAATGGGGACTGCTGGGATGTGCGGACAGCACCCCATGTCCTTTGTCTGCCCTCTGAGAGGTGGTGTCTCCTGTTTGCCTAGGCTTGAGCGGGAAGCTGACCAGCCGCGGGGTCTGTGTGTGTATCACCACTGCGTTTGAGGGGAACCTACTGGATTCCTACTTCGTGGACCTTGTCATAGAGAAACCACTCCGGATTCATCACCATTCCATCCCAGCCTTCATCCCTCTAGAAAAGATAGCCACAGCATACCTACAGACTGATATCCAGCGCTTCCTGTTTAGTCTCTGCGAGTACCTAAATGCCTACGCGAGGAGGAAGTACCAGGCAGACCAACTTGAGGTACAAATCTGTGTAGGGGTTTTTGTGTCTGATCTTATTGCCCATGACAGACTTCAAAGGAAGACAAAGGAACATGCTTCCTTAAAGAAGAAAGCTCATTTATTTTTGAGACAGAATTTTTTATCCCAGCTGGATATGTAGCCCAGGCTGGTCTTTAACTTGGGCCAGTATACCTGTCTCAGCGCCCTAAATGCTGGGATTACAAGTGTGTGCCAACATAGCTGGTTTTATTTTTATTATTTTTACTTTTTTGCATTGAATCTAGGGCCCTGTGCATATTGGGAAAGTACTCTGCCACTAAGCTACAGCCACAGCCCTTATGTTTTCTAATGCTGAGCCAGAAGCTTGCCCTGTTGAAAGATTACTAACATTTAATATTGATTGATAATTTTAGTAAATCAAGTTACTCCTTAACCAGATACGTACTCAAATAACCCCACAGAGAGACTAGGATCTATTTAACTAGCCTAGAGCACAATGCTGCCCAATAATTACTCCATCCTAAACCTCCACACTGGTATAGTTTCCTTCTATTGAGATTTCCCACATTGTACTTGCTTCTTACTCATATGCTAGGTCTAGCTCATTCCCCCTGATGCTTCCTGGTCTCCACGTGGCTCCATCCTCTCCTTCCTGTTCTTTCTCCTCCCCCCACTGGACCACCCCACTATTCTCTGTTCTTGTTCAACATTGGCTAGTTGGTTTTTATTGACAGTACAGAGAACAGATGGTGACATGTTTACACAAACTTGAGACAGGAGATACTAGAATAAACATCACAAAGAGAGTAGGGTAGAGAAGTCAGCATTTGAATGAGCAAGGGCACACAGTCCACAAGCATATCATGCCAACACTGCCCATTACCTTTCTTTACTCTGGGTGGTTGCTGTGAAATAGGGGTTCACTCTAGCCCAGGCCAGTCTCGGAGTCAGGCAATCTCCCTGCCTTTCCATCAGTGCTGAGTGCTGTGTGGGCATCACACCCGGTTTCCACTCACTTCCTACTATGTGTTTCTTCCCTACAAGCGACTTCCCTCTCTTCGTTTCACACCCCTTTGCACTTTCGGTGATGCTAAAAGGCAGGTCCTAGTTACAGGTTCCCAGTGACCCTCAGCCTTGAGATTCAGCAAGGGCTTTGAGCTCTGATGTTACGAGCTCAGGGCTGTGCTGAAACTAAGTGCAGGTGTGCAGGGCCACGGAGGACTGGGCAGGTGTGCCAGGGCCACGGAGGACTGGCCAGGTGTCCAGGGCCATGGAGGACTGGCCAGGTGTCCAGGGCCATGGAGGGCTGGCCAGGTCTCCTGAACTCTGGCCTCCCTACTTAGGGCAGAAGTCCTAGGCAGGAAATACATACAGAGGAAATAAGTGACCCCACCTCTGTCCAGCATCACCTAAACAAAACATCTTTGCACATAAGATGACTTCAATGAAACTCTTGGCAGAGTGCTACCTCCCTCTATCTGCTCCCTGGTCACTCACTGGGAAGTGTGGCCTTTTGTCTGTGTGTTGTCAGGCTGTGGTGGTTTCCCCCTCACACGGTGCCTCTGGATAGTAATCATACCTTCTTGATCCTGACCCTGGTAGAGCGACTTCCTCCCCTTCCTCACGGGACCGGTGCAGAGAAACGCCCTGTGCAACCTGCTGTCATTTACCTATACGGTGGAACAGGGATGCCAGACCTCCTTTAGTGCCAGGTTGCTGTATGAGGACCTCACAGCAACTCTTCCCACGGATGTCACTGTGACATGGCCAGGTATGAGGAAGGATGCCTGACTGGAGAGACTGCATGCTCTAGTTTAAGCAAATGGAGTGAAGTGTGTGGAATAACATCAGGTAGACCACTTCCAGCTCTTCCGTCCACATACTAGAAATTTACCAAGATACAACATGTTAAGTGTCATTATCTTTGTTTCCCCCTTCCTCACCTTTCCCAGAATTCTTTCAGCTTACAATTTGTTTTTCTGGGTGTGTGCACTCCCATCCCCAAGATGGACAACTGAGGCAGAGTCCCAGGGTCTTCTGTAATGAAGTCAGTGCACGCTTAGCCCTCTGGGGTGTACTCTTGTAAGTGGCAGTTTCCCAGGGCTGGCCAGGAGACTTGTTTTCACTTGCCTAGAGGTACCATAATAATCTGACATAGGCAGTAATTTTTAAAAAGAGACAGCGCTCTAACAGTGCCACAAGTTTCACACCCACAGGTTTTAGATTGTTGTAGTCTGTATTTTTCTAAGTTTCTCTTCTCAGAATTACGATGTTCTAATAGGGGCATCCTTTCTAGAGCTATAGACAATAAACAAACAAACAAACAGAGAAGTGGTGATCTGGGTTCTGATTCCCCTGGCTGGATCGAGCTTGACAGAGTCTCTTCCTCTAGGGGTGGAAGCACCATCCCCTCGCTGGGAAGAGCGCAGAGCATCCCACGAAGTGCTCTTCCGTACCAAGCCCCTGCACCAGGTGTTTGCTGCCTTTTCCGAAGAAGTTGAAAAGCTAGATTTGAGTCTGGTCTCCTGAAAGACTGTTTCTATTTGGGACACACCTGAAGTCCAGGCCCTGCCAACAAAAGCTGTGGAGAGAGCCCTTGCTTGGACACCATGAGAACTTGAGGCGATTTGGACAGTTCTCCATGATTGCCTGGTCACTTGGTACAGTGCTCCAGACCAGCTCTTCCTCTGAGTACCATTGTTGATTTGATCACATGTATATGTTTATATTCTTACCGGAAGTCAGCTAAAATGGGAGGATCGGAGGGCACTTTGTGAGCATCTCTAGGTTTTGTGGGAGTTAGAAGTCTATGATAGGGCTTGTAGTTAAGGGAAAGTGTTTGGTCTTTGGTTTGGAGCAACATGTTCTAAGTCACTGTTTGGTGGGAGAAAGTAATTTTTATAAAGAGGGGTTTATGTTTTGTTTTGTTTTGTTTTTTTTTTTTTTTTTGGTTTTTTGAGACAGGGTTTCTCTGTGTTAGCCTTGGCTGTCCTGGACTCACTTTGTAGACCAGGCTGGCCTCGAACTCACAGCAATCCGCCCACCTCTGCCTCCCGAGTGCTGGGATTAAAGGCGTGTGCCACCATGCCCGGCGCATAAAGAGGGGTTTATAAAACGTGTCCTTAATACTTTATTTCCTAAGATATTTTGGTCACGAATGCATGACGTCACTTTGAGGAAGCGTTGTTGGAAACCTGCAGGTAGATCAGTGGGGCCTTCCCATCATGTCTCCCTGCTGCAGCTCCAGGCACGCCTTTCCCGGACATCTTTTTTGGTTTTGTTGTTGTTGGGTTTTTTTTTTTTTGAGATGGGGCAGTCGTGGCTGTCCTGGACTTGCTTTATAGACTGCTCTGCCCTTGAACTCAGAGATCTGCCTGCCTGGCCGGTTGCTGGGATTACAGGCGTGCACCACCACACCCAGCTTCCTAGACACTTTTACCTTTCCCTCCTTGGCGTAGGGCTTCTTGACATCTGTTTAGACCCATCCCATTAAAATTTCCTGTCCTTCCTCTGCTAGTCCCAAACAGGATCTTTACTCCACAGGCCCAGCATTTGGGCTGCACTGTAAACTAGCTGCTTCTGAGAAACCTCTCTGTGTATGGGAGCTCAGCAAACTCCTGATGACTGCGGGGATGGTAAGCTACCATGGGGTCCCCCACAGAGCTTCAGGAGTCAGCAAAGCCCTGGGTCGCAGTAACAGAGTTGCCACAACAGTCCCGTCAAGTTGAGTAAAGCTTTTATTAAAACAGTCCTGTTCTTTATCAACACCTGCAGATTCTCTTTTAAAGCAGTAGCAAAGGCGACTGTAGCAAGAGCTCAGAAGACAAGGCAATATTGGAAAGTTGTTTTTAAACAGGTTAAAAATATAAATGTAGAAGATCTGTTTATATATTTTTCTTTCAGAAATAACTCCCCCCCTTCCCCTACCAGGTGAAAGGAAATATTGCACTTTCTGCTCTCCTGACTAAGGTGACACGGGGGTTCCAGAAGAACCTTTCAAGATTATCAGGAACATCGGGGTAAGGACCACTGACCTAACTGGACAGGAGGAGGCAGCCAGACTGCCGACGGACCCTCCTCGGCACTGAGCCCAGCCCGCACCTGTGCTCCCAGCCCTGCACCTGTGCTCCCGGCCCCGCAGCACAGGCAGCTCCGTTACCCCTCTGCTGCCATCCTGCTCACAGTGGCCATGGCCTCTCTAGGGATGAAGGGCTGAGTTGGAACTCTGGAAAGGCTGTTCCAGCACTATGCCTATGACCCCTGCTCTGGGGACGCTACAGGCACACTGAGGAGTAGGAATAGCCACCCTCAGAGCTCACATCCATACAGGAAGGCTGGAGGAAATCTGAAACCTAAAGTCTATGGGAATGTGCACTTCAACAATTTGGGAACTCCAGGACTTGGTCATTTGCCCTTTCCCAAAGCCTTTCTTCACTTCCATAAACATTTCCTTCTGTTGCTGGCCATAAACATTTCCTTCTGTTGCTGGCTGTTCAGGAGTTGTCCACCACTTGGTGGGGCAGTGTAACAGAGGAGCCATTGGGGAAGGCAGCTGGCCTGTCCCGCCCCTTCAAGAAAAAGGTCAGAAGCTCCCCTTTGCCCTTCACAAAGATGGGACCTCGCCTCACAAAGCGGAAGCCGTACTCGCGAAGGATGACCTGTGTTTCTTCTACCACCTGCACGTGGAGAATGGAGACAGCGTTAGAGAAGAGGAAGCCAAGACAGTGGGCAGAGGGGATTTAGGTGGTATGGGCTGATGGGTCCAGATGGTGCTGCTGCTTCAGGAGCATGCAGGCTCTTCCACCCCAGTGCCATATGGGTGAGAATCATGGACCACCGCAGTGCTCCACTCCCGTGCCACATGGGTGAGAACCATGGGCTGCACACGGATATAGGTCAGAGCCACTTCAGTTCTTAACCAGGCAGCAGGGTTCTTTTCAGCTGCACCTTAGTGTTAAATGTTGTGAATAGACCAAACCCTTTTCTCCCTCTGTTAAGGGAGAAAATGTGCACGTGGCCTGCTGCACTGCCAATGTTGGTCTGTGGCCCACAGGCTTCTACTATGTTGTACCCCCTGCCCTCAAACACGCTCAGTTCTAGTTCAGACCATACCTGGATGTTGCCCATGACCCCTGTGGATTCCATCCTGCTGGCCACATTGACTGTGTTACCCCAGATGTCATAGTGTGGTTTCCGGGCTCCAATGACTCCAGCCAGGACCCCTCCTTTGTTCATGCCTAGGGTAGAAAGAGCGGAGTGTGGCCACAAGCCAAGCTTGCATTAGCTCCTCAGACACTACCAATTCCTCTTTCATAGATGATCACCTGACCCCCCACCACAAGGCTCCTGTGGGAACTTCACAACCGTCTATGTTAACAGGCTACTTAAGACTGTTGTGGCCAGCTTCCCTCTAGCCTTCCTAATACCTCAAACTCCTGTAAGAGCAGCTGGTACAAACCTTGGGAGAGTCAGAAGAGAGGCTGGGCTGCCATTGCAAACAGCAGGAATAGGTCTACCTTTACCTTTCATTGTTCTGCATTTCTACATGTGGTCACCTCAGAGGACACCTAAAAGGTCCTCCAGCTCCCCTCTAGTCTACTAATGTGTGTGTGTGATCTTCCTACCAATCTGCCTTGGCCTTTTAAGTCTCTGGTCTGCTGAGCTCCCCAGCGGTGCCTTTACCTATGCGCAGCATGAAGTTGTTGAACGACTGGTTGTTGATATTGGTGAGCGTGTCCTTCATGGCTAATGCAAAGTCTGCCAGGTCAGCCAGGTGCTGCCAGCGCTCCTTGTCCGACTTCTCCTCCTGTATGGAGCAGTGGTGACACTGTCAGAACCATCCAGGTTATGACCATAACAATGGGGCTTAGCTGCTGAGCCCCTCTTTTCCTCCCCAAAAGGAATGAGCAACCTCTTTAGGACCAGCACATCACCGCTGCAGAATTCATACATCTCTGTAGGGCAAAGACTGGGTCAAGAAGGCGGGCAAGATGCCCTGTCTCAGTTGGTTCCTCTGTGCCATGGGACGAATCACAGGGCAGAGCTCTTGTTGCTGTCTTTGTCTGGTCCCTGCTTGGTCCCTCAAGATCATCAGCACTTGATGAGCCACCCCAGCTTGCTTTACTTAGCCTCATTCAGAAAGCGGAGATGTAAAGGAAAGCTAGATGATGGTTTAAGGACAGTACTTGGCCCCACCTGGAAATCACACAGCAGCCGGGAGTTTCCAGGACTCCCCATTCCTTTCCACTGCTCTAGAAATGATACAGTTCTTAAACAGTTTGAGGGCCGTGGCCCATATGTGCTGCTGGTGGATTGTGGGAATAAGCCTGTTAGCACAAGAATAAATGTTGATGAACTCTTCCTCTGGTTCTCATTTCCTGTGGGCTGAGGCCACCTGTCTCCTCCAGGCAGAACTGCATCTCTAGCTACTGCGTTACCTTGCTGGAGCTCGTGAAGCCGTTGGTGTTGACATCTGGGGTGACTCCTGAAGCTGCCATGTAGGTGCTGCCAATAGTTTTGATCTTGGTGATGACCCGGAATTTGGGATTGTCCAGGAGCTGAGGACAGAATTAATAGAATCAAGGAAAAATGAGTCAGTTCGCCATGACACTTGCCTTTTTTACAAGTCAACAATGCCTCAGCCTAAGTTAATAGCTAGTCTCCTTAGGTGGTGGAGCTCCTTAGTTAATGTGTTCCGTCAGTGTTTAATGGGGGCTTGAGGTAGAAAGAGAACACAGTCCTTAATCCCATGGCTTGACAGGGCCATCCCAAATCCTGCCTCAGCCCTCAGACTCATCAGTTCTGGGTGGCGACAAAAGTCCAGTTACTACAAAACATCAATGTGGGAAATGAAGCCAGCCCGGCGAGCTTGCTTCTTGAACTTGTGTAGAATGTCGTGGGATCTAGCGCTGACAGGACACTCACAGAGTCAAAATCCGAGATGATCTCATTGAGGAAGCGTAGGCATTCGATGCCTCCGTTATTGATGCTCTCCTCAGTGTAGAAGTCAGCGAAGTTGGGCAGGGAGGCAAACATGACTCCAATCTCGTCGTAAGACTGGCTGTACAGCTCCTAAAAAGAAGCAGGGCCAGGCTGGGGTTAAGCGCTTGCTGCACAGTCATGCGGAGAGTTCAGTGATCAAGGAGGGAGAGGCCAGCAGGCTAGTCAGACCAACAGTGAGCCTTAGCTTCAGCAAAACACCCTCCCTCCATATACAGGAGGCAAGCAGTAGAGGAAAGCACCCGATGTCAACCTGAAACCTCCATGTGAACACACACACATCACATCCAAGGCTAAAGGCAAAGCCCAAGCACTCGAGGGCTGGCTGGCTGCCTATGGGATGGTGCACCAAGGTGAGATACAACTTGTCAGCTGTCCTCACACATGACATTTGCACTCAACTTTTGGACCCAACTTTAAATGATTAGAAAACAGCCCATTCCCGTGCTAAGAAAGCAAGCTGAGCAGGATGTGAGGAGCACTCCTCCATGGCCTCTGCCTCTGTGCCTGCCCTGCCTTCCCTTGACGATGGACTGTTGGCCTGGAAACCTAAGGTGAAATAAGCCCTTTGCACCCATGTTGCTTATGGTCATGGGGTATCATCCCAGTAGCAGAGACCGTCCTAGGATACTCAGCTGTGAGGACCCTCCCCCGGGAAGGCTAGTGGAATGGTCAACCACCTTGGGTTGACACAGCTCTTATTGGCAGAGGCGGCTCTCTGGCTCTCAGTGGGGTCCCAGACAGGCAGCGCATGAGCAGTGCCCTGCAGAAGACATCATGAGAAGTCTCCCATTAATGTTTCTGGTTAGGTCCAGCCAGATTTGGGCTTCCAGCCCGTTACAAAGGACTTTGACCAAAGGGGACCTCGACAGAAAGGACCAGCTCCAAATGATACCCCCGTACTTCATCTCTCTTCTTGGACCCCAGGAAGTGGCGTGCAACATGCTCAGGCAACATGTTGGTGACCAAGGCCTCGTTCCAGCGCCGCATCTCGTAGACGCGTTCTTTCTGGTCATGGACCTCAATCTTCCACAAGAACAGTGTTCGGGCCAGTTTTTCCACCTGCAGACACAGGGTGGGTGAGCTGTGTGCCCTAAAGCCAGCAGCCGATGCACAGATGTGGAACGGGTTTTGAATATCGTATGTGGTGACACTGGAAGGAGAGAACTAAATGACAAAAGAGGTGAGGGGAGCCCCCTAATGAAAGCTGGCATCCCACAGCCTACGTGAGGACCCAGGCCTCTTGACACTGCAGATCCGGGGGGCGGGGGCAAAGAGGGCTCTGCCAGACCCAAGTGGCATTCCCATCTGTAGCTGTTCCATTTATGAAGTGGCTTGGGGAAGCTGTACTTTCCTGGCAAACCACTGGGGGGCATCCAAGCTAACTGTCCTTGTATGGATGCTTCGTCTTTATTGAACAAAAACTTTGTTAGCACTTTTCCCTTTCTCTTCTGACTTAAGGCTAATGCATCAATGACCCATGCCAGGGGGAGTGCAGAGGCCATGAGCCCGGCCTAGGGAACATCACCCATCCTAGAGGAAGGAGGAGCCTGGGCTTCTGAGTTCTAGGATAGCTTGCTGGAAGGCCCTGAACACAGGAGAAGAGGGTGGGTGGCACTCACGTGGCGCGAGAAATAGTAAAAGCTCAGCATCATGACAAACATCATCACAGTCATTGAGTACTTGGAAGGCACCAGGGGCAACCTGCTGGACAGACAAGAACACGTGGAGAGTGCCTCTGCCACTCTCCAGCTGCACTGCTTGCTGTCACTGTGGGCTCCAGAAGCTTCCCTCCCTGCCGCCGCCACATGTCATTAGGCTACTGGACTTGGAGTCAGCAGCAGCCTCGGCTTCCCTGGACCCAGGCTACTCACACTAGGCTGCTCCCCAGATGCTTACTGACACTGCTGCACCTGACACACCCAAGAGGAGCCACTGCTGTGTAGGATGTTGAAGAAAGGAAAGAGACTCCCTTGCAATGGGACCAGGGGTATAATTTTACTGTGGCGTTTTTCTAACTTTGACCATAGTTCTGTGTGGACTTACAGTTACCTTCCATCACTGTATACAGGATCTCGTGTTTCAGGCTGGCCTTGAACTCCTGACCTCCTGCCTCCACTTAAAGATTACAGGAAGACACCAGCGCTTCCAGTTTATGCAGCACTGAGACTCCAAGGCTTTATCTGTGCTGAGGCAAGCATTCTACCATCTGAGCTGTATCTCCAACCCCATAGGTCTATTCTCAACCAAATCCAAGTAGTTTTCTAAGTGGTTATAGCAATGTGTACCAGCACCAAGTTATGGCTTTAATTTGTGTTTGGGTTGTTTGTTTTGTTTCCTTTCCCTTATCTAAATGCCATGTGTTGCTGTCTATGTAAGACTTTTTCCCCCCTGTCCTTAAACTCACTCTGTAGACCAGGCTGGGATTAAAGGTGTGTACCAGCACTGCCTAGCCAATTCGACTTACTTTAGGAAGGGCACATTCAAGTCCCCTAATCATCCTCCAGTAGTACTGTCTTTGGAAAAAACCTTACCTCAGGATCTGCTCAACTCACTGAACCATAAAAGTCTAAAACTCTAGAATGCATCTTAGAGAACTTCAGTGTTCTCAGAAGGAAGACAGCTCGGTGAAAGCTGATCTGCACCAGACTCCAAAGGGGAGTGCCCACCACCACAGATAGGAACCCAGTCTTAATTCCAACTTAGCCCTCTTCCCCCATTGTCCTGCCAGCTCGTCAAGTGCAGCTGCCATCCGACAGTCTTCTTCAGCTCCAGCCTCTGCACCCTGCCTTCCCCACACAGCTCTGTCTCCACTCTTCTGTCCCCGATGCAAGAGAGACCAAGATGGCCAGGGCCACACTGTCCAGCAATACCAGAGAAATACGCCACTCCTCTATCTGGGGTACCTGCGACTGTGCTCCACTTGCTGCTGCCTGTGGGAAGGGCTATGGACGCAGACGAGGAGGTGCGTGGCTTACCTGTCAGTGCCATTGAGCCCAGGGGCGGAGAGTATCTGCATCTTCTCCAAGGCCACCACAGGATAGCTGTTGAGCAGATAGTAGCACATTCAGGCCACATCACATCTGGGTGTGACAGGCCAAACACTGAGGTCCCAAACCTACTCATTGAGAGGGAAAGGACCACTCTGAACAACCAGTGCATGTCCGTGAGAAGCCCTGAACCCTATGGCCCATTTCCGTTTCTCTGATGAAAGCAAGGTAGAAAGCCAGCCCAGCCCAGGCACATGACCTTGAGACAGGGGCGGGGAGAGGAAGACCCGTGCACACCCTCAACCAGGCTTCATCTTACTCCTGTTCCTGAAAGCGCTTGTGGTCGTATTCATCAAAGACAGGACACCAGGCATACAGGTTGATGGCAGTCACTGCGCCTGTGACGAGCAGCATGAGCGTCAGCTTCACCATGTGGCTGACCTGCACCAGCATGATGGTGGCGATGAGGGACAGCACAGCAACGTAGTTGTAGTACTTGGGGTTCTCCATACAGCCACCATCCAGCTCCATCACGGTTGTCACATTGTAAGGTCCCATGTAGTACTGGAGACAGCTAAGCTGAAGGTCGGGACAGTAGGGAGGGAGGGACGGGTGAGAGGGAACATCAGTGGTAGGGCAGAGGCACTGGTCATTCAGCTGGCTCCCTCCACAGCGCCCTCAGATGGGAACTCTAGTAGAGAGTGAGCATTCATGCTACGACTGTTCTGAAGAGCCTTATGATCTCGTGTGATGTCCAGAAAAATTCACTGTGTGTTGTTAGCACTGCACCTGCTCTACAGAAATCCTGAAGACAGCAAGTGGTAAAAGGAGACCCAGGAGAAGGAGCTCCAGGCTCCTGGTCACACTGTAAAAGAGGCTGGATGGCCAGTCAGAATCTCTTGGGTGACAGCTATTCTGCCACCAGGACATCCCGACCTTCTGTTCATTGGTTCCATACACTACTGTCCACCACAGTCAACAGGAAACGCGTCCCTAAGCTAACTAAGCCTGAGTAACCTGCCGCTCACCTGGCTTTGGATAAGGACTTGTCATGTGCTGCCACAATGTGCAGGATCTCTGTCCACCCCTCCACAGGTCCTCAGACCCGAATGGCAACTTCACATGTCTCCTGATAAAAGGGATCAGGGCCTTTGTCCTGCATGCAACCCACAGACCTGCTGCACGCTGGAGCTCTGACTCCCCAACCAGGGAGGTGTCTGGTTGCAGCCCTCCAGCTTTGTACTTCAAGCATTTCCGGGAGTAAGTTGGTAGAGTACAGCAAGGACTACATTCTTAGGAGAAGGACTTGTGAGCGTGCGCACACTGTTCTCAGATTAGAGCAATCTGTAACGATCGGTGACGGCTCCTGCCCCCTACTCCCCCCACCCCTTTTCCTCACAAAGCATCAGGCTGCCCTCTCATGGGACCCTAGCTCTCCATGAACTGAGGCAAACAAGATGATCCTGTCTCCCCAGAGCCACCTGGGCTCCTGAAGCTGCGCTTCTGCTCGGTCGCCTCTAGGAGTGTAAGAGGGCTTCCTGATGAAATAGGCCCATCTCCTTGGCCCAGTGGGTCCCCAACACTGGCTCTACTTCAGGGGAACACAACTCATGAATGTTCATATTGTACACCTTATGCCTTGTGATGGAGGAAGACATCTCAGGCGTGCATATGCTCTTCCTGTGTCATTCCTCCAGTGCCATTTACTTTTTCTTTTTTGTTTTGTTTTGTTGGTTGGTTGGTTGGTTGGTTGGTTAGTTGGTTTTTTTGTTTTTTCAAGACAGGGTTTCTCTGTGTAGCCTTGGCTGTCCTAGACTTGCTTTGTAGACCAGGCTGGCCTTGAACTCACAGTGATCCATCTGCCTCTGCCTCCCGAGTGCTGGGATTAAAGGCATGCGCCAGCCACCATGCCTGGCCCTACTTTTTTTTTTTTTGTAAGACTGGGTCTCCTACTGGCTCAGTTCAAGTCAATAAGTTGGCTAGCCAGTGAGCCCGGGAGACGCCAGTGTCTTTGCCTCCATCACTGAGACTATAAGCATACACCACCATGCCTGGCTTCCTTCACAGGCATTCTGGGCATGAAACTCAGGCCCCAAGCAATTCACCAGTTGAGCTATCTCCCAGCCTCCAAAACTGCTTCAATTTTTAACTGTTACTATGTGGCCTAAAACAAATGAAAAGGCCTTTCTGAACTTTAATTCCTTCAAGTGAAACTGCAGATACCAGTGCACCTAGGCAAGGACTAGGCACACTGCATGGTGGGAGCGATGGGGCTACAAAGACCTAAGCCAACCCCGGGTGTGGTGGTGCACACTTTTAGTCACAGTACTCAGGAGGCAGAGGCAGGTGGGTCTTTGTGAATTCGAGGCCAGCCAGGTGTACAAAGTGAGTCCAGGAGAAACCCTGTCTGGAAAAACAAAAAACAAAAAAACTAAGTCAATCTTGAAAGTTTTCTGAGTACCCACAGGGAGACCATCTCCACCTGCCTGGGATGTTCAGCATCAGATTCGTCCACTTGAAATGCATGCTGACGGAGGAATGGCCTGGCAAGCTGATAGCATACAGCCCCTCTCCCCTGGGCATAGGCCCCCTTTAACAAGGAAGAAGCAGCTCACCATGTCCACAACGTTGGCCATAACCAGAATGAAGATCGCCAGCATGGCCCAGGTGTTCCTGGCCCAGCGGGTCCGGTCAATCCACGATGAGAAGGCCACAAGCTTTTTAGGAAACGCCTAGAAGAAACGGGAGTTCAAGGGCTCGAGCCTCCACCTGTCCATCCTGAACATGTGACTGCTCATGACTGACTGACCTCCTGTTCTAGTCCCCGAACTGTGGGGTCCCCAAAGCTGCCAGGGTGAGAGTACAAGTGCAAATCCTTGAGGTATGTGTGCAGCCCTAGGCCTGCAGGTCATAGCTCCTGGGTAGACGGACATATCCAGCATGTGTGGGCAGCACCAGAGGTGAGGCCAGGGCACGGGGCAGCATTCAGGACTGGCCATCTGCCTAGCTGCCTCCCACTCCCTTTTCTGGGTGGGTACACCTAACTCCCAGGTCACCTGGCAAGCGGCCTGTTAGACTGGCTTTCCTAAAACACTGCTTTTGTTTGTTTGTTTATTCTGGTCAAAAACTACCTGGCATGCGAGTGCCTGCAGAGCTCTCAGTCTGGCTTTTAAGATCCATCCCACAGTTGACACTGCGCCCCCTGCTAAACTTCGGTCCCTTCACTGCCTTCTTTGTGCTTGCTCATGGCCCACAAGATCCCATGCCACAGAATGGATGAAAAACGGGGAGGGAGGTGGGCAGATGGATAAATGACCCCCACAGACAGACAAGTCTGTCAGGCTTTGACCAGAAGCCCAACTCCATCATTCCCAGTGTCCCTCTGAGCTCAAGCGAAGAGTGCCTCTTACCCTGGGAAAGATGGCGGCCAGTGAGCAGATGGTCAGGATCAAGAGCAGAACCTCCCCAACCACAAAGGTCACGTAGTTGGTCATCAGCCTGTGGCAGAGAGAGAAGGTGATTGGGGAGGGGGCTACAGGGGCCAGCTGAGCACAGGGCTGCCTGGTGCCTTCTCTGTGACACCAGGGAAATACTGTTGCTGGCTTTAGCGGAACAAGATGAGAAGCCCTGGTGGAGAAGACTGCAACAGAGGGCAGGGCCTGGGAATGCCACCCTTGCACTGCTGACTGCCCACTGGGACTTCTCCAGGGGCGAGGAGGGTCACAGATGCGCTGGAAATAGCCCAGTAATAGCCTGGGAAGGGATTCTTGGGAATGAGCGTGATAAAAACAGTAAAGAACAGAACACGGAAGTCGTGCCGAGGGCTGCTATGGTGACCTCTGCCTGCACAGGGCCCTCTGAATCCATTTCTTACCCTTCCACCCCGGGAAATCTTCCTGTTCCAGATCCATTTCACTCCTCCACAGGGAACACTCTTGCCAAGGGTCCCAGAAACTCATGTTGCCAATTGAGAATCCAACTCAAGGCCACCTCTTAACATTTTCTCACTTGGCTTGGGGGATCTTTTTGGTCCCTGTGGCTTTGTTGACACACGCAGGCCTTAACTGGCTTCTCTTCCCTCTCACTCTCCCTTCGTGATCTCAGCAAGCCTCACGTTCCCAAGTGTGCTCTGTGGGCACAGCTGTCAGGTTTGCACAGACCTGACAGCCTCTCCCCTTAGCTGCCTAATGGCCAGTGCCACGCGGGCAACTCCAACTCCAGATGGCTGCTGCTCATGTGCTGCTCCTATATTCTCTACCTTGGTTAATGTGACTCCATCCTGCCTGTTGCTCAAATATAAAAAAAGCCCTGGAGATGTCCTTGACTCTGCCCTTTCATACGCCACAGGATGCCAGTGACTCCTGCCATCTCTGTCTCGGGAATCCAGCCAGCCATCAGCAAAGCTCAGCATCCAGCCCCGGGTCCTCACCTCCTCTGACTTTGTCTGGCCCAAGTTGCCATTGGCTTATCTCAGGCACTGTTCTCTCTTAGCCTGGTCTCGGGTTCTGTTCTTGCACACTAGCCTGTTCTGACACAGCGAAGGGGTCCCCTTCTCAAATCTGTGCCCAATGTGTATCTTTCAGCCAGCCTTTGTGGCCAGGAGTATGAACTGTCCTCACTGTCCTCACTCCTGTCCCCATCCCCTCACATTCCTTGAGAGGCTTGGCTCACTGCTGCCTCCATGTCTGTCTGAAACAAGAACCCTCAGACAGCACAGGGCTCGCTCCCCAGCCCTTCAGGGCTGCTAAATACCATCTTGCCAGTGAGGTCCCCTGTGACCTACAAGAGCCTACAAACCAAAAACTCTGCCAGGCACCGTCTCCCCTCCTCCCTTTGCCCAATACGTCACTCTTGCACACATACTGTCATGTTTAAATGTCCGTGCATACCACCACCACCCATCACCCCAGTGAGATATAAGCATCACAAGAGCCTGTTCTTTGCTGCATCCCTAGGCACAAAGTACCACTTGTAAACCAAACGGCCCTAATCTCACAACAGCCCTGAGAGCCGTGCAGGGTGGGTATCCTCACTTGGTAGATGAGCAGAACTGGTGCTCAGGGTGCCTTCAGGGACCTGTCCTGCCTACAGAGCCGCAGATGGCAGCCAAGTCCCAGGGGGTTTTGGCAGCTCCTCCAACTAACCCAAGCAGGGCTCCACACTGCACCCGCATCACTTGTCCCCTAATTAACCTTCAGGTAGATCCTCCACAGCTGAGCCGATTCTGGAATATCCTACCTCACCCCGGAGGGCCTGCCACTGACGTCAGTTTGTGTCTAGGGCCGGAAGTCTAGCTTTACTGAGATGAGCCAAGAAAGGAGTCAGTGAGACTCTGAAACTACAGTTGAGGTAATAATCCTACTCTTGTCCCTAGAAGCCTTCTAGCTTGGATGGGCCTGTCACCAGCTTTCCTGGCCCTGCTGAGATCCCATTTGGGGGTTGACTTTGCTATGGATTCCAGGTGAGGGTCAGGGAGAGCCAAGGAACGGAAACAGGCCAGAAGTGCCCCCACCTCTAACGCTGCTGCCACCCCGTACCCCGCCCCCCCCCCCCCCCCCTCCCCCTCCCCCCCCCCCCGCTCCTGGCCTATCAGCCCCACCCTGGACCTCCTCACCAGGGGTCAATAAGTATCTCCACCATGGCTGTGCAGAAAAGAACTACGCAGGAGCAGCTGAAGGCAGCCCCACTCTGCTTCTCCTTCTCCACCGAGTAGCGCGTTTCCATCTCTGGATCCATGAAGCGCATGGTCAGGAGGAACGTGTTTCTCTTCTTTACCCTACCGTAGAAACAAGCCCGGTCGGTGACCCACAGGTCACCCTGCCGTGATTGCTGGGGCCCTGCTTCAAATGACTGTTCCCTGCACCTAGTAAGGGCCAGTGAGGGGTGGCAGCGGGGGATGGGGCCGGGGCCTGAGCAACAGCCACGTACACCTGCGCAGACTCGCGCTCCAGCAGGGCCTCGTTGAGCAGCTGGTTCAGTTCGTGCTCATCCTCAGAGGCATCTACCACTCGGTCTGCGAGGTCCTGGAGGCGCAGCCTGCGGCGGGGGTTGGGGAACGAGGGGTTGTCGGCCTGTAAACCGGGAGGCAGAGTGAGTGGGACAGATGGGACAGATGGGGGAAGGTGAGGGGAAGACTAGTGAAGAGGAGGGGAACAGAGGTCACACTTCCTGAGGCCCAGACCCTTTTCCCAGGTTCCACCCTGCCATCGGCTCCTTAGGCCCTAACAGAAGCTCTACAGTAACTGTTCTCTAATGGCCATGCCTCGAGGAACAGCAGCCTGGCTTCAGTGGGGCCTATCTAGACTCCAAAAATGGAAGCCAGGATGGGGTCACACAGCCATCAGCCTAAAGAGTGACCGCCCAGACCTGTCAGAGCTGTGTGAGTCTGGAATGCATTTGAAGCCAGAGCGGAGACTCCGGGGTTGAAGATCAGTATTCCTGCTGGTTGCTTGATCCCAGACCATTTTATCCCCGCCTCCCTGTAAAATGCTGGGGGACGCTTGCTCTGGCCCCAAAAGTCTCTTTCCTTGGAGCATAAGCTAGACATGGGTGATACCCACTAATGGTTAGGGCAGGAAGAGTCACAGGTTTCCTAAGCCATGTCAAGGCCAAGCTACATAAAATATGAGTCTACTTCCTGTCAAGAAAATTCTTTTTTTTAAAAAAAGGCTTTTATTGTAAATATATAATTTACTTTTATTTTATGTTCATTGGTGTATTTGCCTACATGTGTGTCTGTGTGAGGGTGACAGAAGCATGTGGAGTCACAGACCATGTGGATGCTGGGAATTGAACCTGGATCCTCTAGAAGAGCAGCCAGTGCTCTTAACCGCTGAGCCATCTCTCCAGCCCCAAGGAAATGATTCTAAAGAGAAGCAGCTCTGGATGCTCAAGGGAAAGCCAGCTTCTGTGAATCTCTGTCTACCTTCTACAGCATCTGAAACCGTGAGGACAACCCTTGTCTCCTTTCACAGGGGCAGTGGCAGTGGGGCCACCAACTTCCAGCTGCCAGACCTTTAAGGCAGAAATCACCATTATCAGAGAGCGGATTTGACAGGTTTCTTAGTAATGGGGGATTCTGTCTTGTCTCTCATCTTTTGGGGCAACATGTCAGCCCTTGCAGGCTTTTGGTGCATAGAACTCACAGAGTGTGACCTACTGAGAAGGGAGTATCTAGGTACAAACTCTCACCCTGCAGAATTCTCACAGATCCTGGATCTACAAGACCAGGCTACTCTAGCCGGATGATGCGTCAGTAGCTTTTGGGACCTTATTCTCCATATAACTGTATTTACACTGCTGAAGAGGAACAGAACCCAAGCCAGCGGCCCATCCCTGCCTCCCAGCAGAGGCTCCCACTACAGCAACCCACTGTTCCCCTCCCTGCCCTGGCCCCACACCCACCTGGGCCTCCTGCTCTTCAGCTTCCTCTGAGGTGGAGCCATTGGCACGGGCACTCCCATTGGGTTCCTTGGTCTCAATAAGGGCGGGGGAGCTGGGCTTGGAGGACACCGGCACTCCATTTGGCAGGGCCTGCCACAGAAAAGAGCCATGAAACACAGCCTTCTACCTACCCCAGCCTACAGCTGTTCCATTATTGTTCCAGAAACTTCCTCCTACATTTACAGAAGTCGATGCTGACCTAGAAACTTCACCACCACTCAGTTGGTCCTCTGCAATGCTCGTTTTTTAAAACCCTGTCATTTTCTAGTATCCTTTGCTCCTATGAATAGTTTTCTAACCAGAGAGAAGACTCAATTGCTCCAACTCCTATTTCTAAGGCACTAACGGATGACAGTGGCCTGGGGTCTCTTTCAGGTGGGACCCATGTCAAGCCTGAATTATCTCCACAAACCTGTTCTTGATGAAGTGAGCCAAACACTGTAAAAGGGAAACAGTTTGCTCATCCAGTTAATAAAAGGGGGAATGTTTGCTCATGCGGTTAATAAAGGGACAGTTTGCTTGTTCAA
Organism: Acomys percivali; assembly: GCA_907169655.1. NCBI lineage: Eukaryota > Metazoa > Chordata > Mammalia > Rodentia > Muridae > Acomys > Acomys percivali. Next base: position 109,891,502 of record OU015742.1, on the reverse strand, counting down.
CTCATATCTTTTGAGTCCTGACTTCTCAAGAACCCAGATTCTCATGAGGAGGAGCAGGGCAATAGCCAAATAAGAAGAATAAGCAATATAAGAAGATGGGACAGAGGGGGGCCGAGTATGGACAGGGGTTGCTGGGACCAGTCCTGGAGAGGGTCATGGGGGAGGGTGCCACTATGAAGATGCCAGCTCAGCACAGATGTGAAGGAACTACAGGAAAACTGAATGGTTGGCAATAGGCTGTGCTCCGAGGATGGGAGTGACAGCTAAGAGGCCAGTACAGCCAGAGCAGGGCAAGCAGAAGAGAGACGATGGCAGACACCACGCGGGGGTGAGGCTCAAGGCAGGCCCTCAGGACAGCTCTACTGGAAAACATTACTTGGCGCTGGCTCTCCTCTTCCTACGGCCAGTCCCCACTCACTGCAACTCTCTCCCTTGGTATCCATGTTGCTACTGTAGTTTTAGCCACTTCCACGCTTTTCCTTCCGGATACTGTCTTGGGTCACACGACAGCCATCTTAACTCCAACTTGCCACATGTGACACTGTTGTCACCCAGAACTGGTTTCTGGAAGAAGCTACTGACAGACTTAATGACACGGGACCCATTCGCTTTTCATGCTGCTCTACCTCTTGTGGTCAACCACCAGCCAATCATTCTATAACTACTCTGTTTAGATGCACTTTTATTTTTGTGAGAACAGGATCTTTCTATATAGCAGGCTGGCCTTGAACTTGCTTTTATAGCCCAATGAGGTCCTGAACTTGTGTAGCCCACACTGCCTTCAAATCCCTACCTCAGCTTCCTGTGTGCTGGGACTGCAGGTACATACCACCACACCTGGCTAAGTGCTCTTTTCTAAATCCCTTTCTTTCCTCCTCTGTACCCTTAGAAGTGGACAGAGGACTCACCGAGCCATTGAGGCCATTTTGAGCTGTTTTCTTCACCTCTGGCTTGGAGGCAATGATGAGGTAGGTTTCGATGCCCTTCTCATCCAGGTAGTCACAGCGACTGCCCCCATCACCAGGCTCCACGTCAAACTCCCCTTTCAGGCAGTCCAGGGTGCTCTGGGAGATGTGCACACGCCTGCAGCACAGTGAGAGTCTGAGCATGCCCCCAGAGACAGACAGTAGACCATACAGCATTGACTGATGCTGGGACCAGTGACACTAGGGTGGCAGGGACCAAGGGGAGCAGACTGGTTGCTAACTGTGTGGGCAGTGTGCCACCCACTGCTCTGAGCTTCATCCCCAGAGGCTGCTGAATTCTTAAAACAGGAATATCATTTTCCAACCTGGTTGTTAAGAGTATCAGATAGGGGGCTGGAGAGATGGCTCAGCAGTTAAGAGCACTTTCTGTTCATCCATTGAACCCTATTTTAGTTCCCAGCCCCTACATCAGGCAGTTCACAGCTGTCTATAATTCCAGCACCAGAGGATCCAATACCCCGGGCCTCTGCAGGTACCTGCACATCGTGTGTGCACACAATACAGACACATACACCTATACATAAGTGAAAATATTAAAAGTAAATCTTTTAAGTATCAAATGAGGTACCAAGTTTCAATACAGCTCTGAGCTCTAAATTCAAGAATTCGATTCTCTCCACCTTGCCTGCCCCGCTGCCAAGAGGACTGAAAGCCATGTAGTCACTGAGGAGAGAACAGGCACAGCCTCTAATGAGGCCCCAAAGGCTAGAAGATGGGTTAGGCCCTCCTGCAGCCTGCCCAGAGTCAGGCACCTCAGGGTAATCTCCTAGTCACAACTGCATGTGCTGGTTAGATTTTTTTTTTCAACTTCACACAACCTAAAGTTGCTCAGGGACTGGGAATTTCCATTGAGGAATTACCCAGATGAAACTGACCTGTGACTATGCCTGAAAGAAATTATCTTGATTGATGATTGATGAGGAAGGGTCCAGCCCACTGTGGGCAGCACCATTCCTAGGCAGGTGGCTCTGAACTGTACAAAAAAACTAGCTGAGGGGGAGGAAGAGATTGAGCTAGTAAACTTCCACGGTTTCTGCTTTAGTTACTACTCTGACTCCCCTTAACGATAAACTGGAAGTTTAATTATAGCAAACAAATCCTTTCTTCCACAGGTTGTTTTTGGGCAGAGTGTTTTAACGCAGGAACAAGAATAAAGCTACAACACAGGAACAGAAGGCAGGAACATTGCTTCTGGAAGTGATGGGATTTGGGAACCCCTTGTTCCTCATTAGGGTCTCAGCCCTGAGAGTAGAGGGGATGGTTCCCCCTCCCTTGGTCCTTATAACCCACCCACTTGGAAGGAGCACTTACCCTGGGATGCCACCAGCCTCCATCTTGTTTGCCACAGTGACATCGGTGGACCACACATCATACTGCCAGCGCTTCTGGCCTAGCACACCGCCGAGCACAGTGCCTGTGTGTACCCCAACACGCATGTCCACTCCAGTCTTGGTCTTCTCTCTCACATACCTGCCAGGCACAGAGAGGTGGTGCTGGGTGAGATATGGCATCATGAGGTGCCCAGCAGCCTTTACCCTCGTGGGTGGAATCCTCCAAGGGACAGCCAGGACCTAGCATGTCCCCTCTGGCTTTCTGCCTGAGCTGAGTGGCCTGCACTGGGGTTAGCGGAGCCCGGAGCCCAGATTCAGTGATGACAGGCACGGGGGCACAGTGACTTCCTCCAGAGGAGTCCCTGTTTCTCTCTCCTGTCCCTTATTCATTCATGCAGTTAACGTTTCACTGCGCATGTGTCTGGTGCATTTCCACATGCTGCAGACACAGAGGTAAATGAAAACTGCAGCCAGCTCCTTGCCCGAGAAACTCCAAGAGTGACACACATGAAATTCAGAGATCTGCTGTCAGGTCCAAAAGAAAACAAATGGCTGTGATTCCTACCAGCGTACCAACACGCATGCTGGCCCCCATGAGCTGTCAGCACTGTGAATATCTACTCTGCGGCCCATGGTGCGTCTCTCACCAACCCCATCCTAAACGTCTCCAGCTCATGGGTGGGGCCTCTTGCCCTGGCTTCCTATTCCTGTATAACCTTGCTGTTTTGGCCATGCACTCTGCTGCCTCCACTTTCTTGCTCCGTCCTCCCCACCCCCTTCTCTTCCTCTCTTCTTTTCCTTTCTTGCTCCCCACCCCAACACCCATAGCTAAATCCAGCCTGCTGTGCCATGTACCTTGGATTACTTTCTCTCCCTGCCCTGGACCCTGCTCAGAAGCCTCTGGCTGTGCTCTCCCTCATGTCTACAGTGAAATCCTCCCCCTCAAACATACCTTGGAGCAGTTGTATTCTCAGTTTATATTTGCCTACTGGGTTAGAAGGGAGGCTGAACCTGTTTTGTTTGGTTGGTTCTTTGGTTGTTGTTTTTGTTTTGAGACAGGGTTCCCCTGTGTAGCCTAGGCTGTCCTGGACTCACTTTGTAGACCAGGCTGACCCCGAACTCACAAAGATCTACCTGCCTCTGCCTCCACCTCCTGAGTGATGGGATTACAGGCATGCACCACAGAACTTTTTAATTCTAATCTACTGACTGTGGAGGAAGACAGCAGGAACTCGAGAGGGGCTTCAAGCAGGAAGTCTGTAAAGAATTCACAGCTGCCCAAAACCGGGATACATGGGTGGTCCAGGCTCTGACCATGGCAGGCAAAGCCTCCTGGAAGTTTCCTTTCCTAGCTTGTCCTCCATGGTTCCCCAAGCTACCAAACAGGGAACCTACGGAGGCCTGCCTTTCCAGGGCTCTCCAGGCCCATGTGGAGCAGTGATAAGATTCAGAGGTGAGAGGAAGGGAGTTTGCCACCCTTAAGCCCTCAGAGCCGGGGCTGGGTTACCACCCCTCCCCCACAGCATGGGACAAACTCTGCACTGATCTGTTTAGGGAGGGAGAGCAGAAGGCTAAAACGTGAAAGAGAAAATATGGGGGAAGTCCACTGAGACTGTTCTCTTCCACCACGATGAATTTCCCAACTCCTGCTTCCAGTGAAAGGAAAAAAAAAAAAGCCAGAACCAAAGGCTGGGATGCATGTCCCAGTAGCTGAGGAGTTTTGCTGTTATCAGGACCAGCACTGGCCTTATTCCATGTCTGAAATGGCTCCTCCATGGTGCTGGCCATCTGGCACCCGCCCTCCCGGGAGGCACCCACTTACGAGATGGCTTCCACCATGGCAAGCCCCATGAGGATGGAGCACACAGCGTGGTCCTCCCGGTAGTCAGGCAAACCACAGATGCAGTAGTAACAGTCTCCCAGGATCTTGATCCTCAGCTGGTGGTATTTCTGAAAGGGCAGAGCATGGCCTGTGCTCCTGGCAAGTGGAGGAAGGCCAGGTAGGGTAGCCTAGGAGCCAGAGACAGGGCTGAGGGTTGAAGACCGTGGTGGCGGAAGAGTGGCCACCTGTAGTACTTACAGCCGCCAGCTTGTCGAAGCGGGCAAAGAGCTCGTTGAGGAGCTTGACGAGCTCCTGGGCGCTGCAGGCAGAGGACAGCTGGGTGAAGCCCACGATGTCAGCAAACAGGATGCTGAGAAAGGAGGTGGCCAGAGGCGGTAAGACTCCGACCAGTAAGGCGAGGTCTTACTCAACCCTAGTGCAGCGAGACCCTGGCACAGCTTGGACTCTGAAGCTTATCCTCTGCAAAGACCCCTAGGTGCTGCATGGTGGCTACCACCTCACCATCTCCTACCTGTGCCTGTAGATCTTTCTAGAATCAGGGGGTTCTGGTTCTAGCCTCGGAGCTGGTCCTGAATGGCTAGCTGGCCACCCAGGAGCCCCTTTTCTGGGTGATATTTATTCAATGACAAGTAAGACCAATCAAGCCAAAGCACATTTTGACTCTGCAGTCTACGGCTATGGCTCCTCCCACAGGGCTGAGTTCAGGGGAAGCAAGGTGCGGGATGGCCTTGCCCCTCGTCCTTGGGAAAACCAGGCCCCATAGTACTCAGTAGATCTCATGAAGCAACGTGCCTCCCCGCCCGACCTGCTGCGCCTCGGGTCCCCCACGCCATCGCACCTGACATTCTCATGCCGGTACATGTACATGGTGTTGAACTGCTGCTGGTCCTTCTGACTCTCATCTTTCTTCATGTCCTTCAACATCTCGTCAGCCACATGTTTCGGCAGGATGGACAGCATAAGGTTCTCCTGCAAGGAGGAGAAGTTCAGGGCTGGAGGAGAAACAGCCTGGACTCCACCTACAGGGCCAAGTTCAGACACCCTGGTGAGAGCTGTCAGCCAGGAACTACACAGCCTTGGGCGGAGGCCCCAGCACCCATATGGCAGCAGCCAAAGGCCAGGCTGGGCAGTTTCTTACCCCCACAAGGCATGACAGACATAGGAAATGCCGCAGAGGAACTCTACTGAGCATCTCCTTCTTCGGTAACAAATATGACCATTGCTGTCTCCATCACAGCTCTAGGCCCTCACTGCTGAGATCTTTTCACATCACCTACGTACCTTCATAGAGCAATCGTCAATTCAGACTCAACATGGCTGAAGACCTATGACACATCAGACACTGATGATCTCAAAGGCAGAAAGATTTCTACCTGAGCCTAGGGTTTCCTGAGGACACAGGTCAGAAGTGCAGTGCAGTGCAGTGTGACACTTGTGGCCCACCATGTTGAAAATGGAGGCAGCTTGCTGAGAATGGGGACAGTGGAGCTGACCAAAGTCAGGAGATGAGTACCACATGAGGGAGGAGGTACCTTCCTCATGGGAGGGGCCTTCCCAGAAGCAAGACAGAGAGAGAAGTCTTGAAGGTAAATGCAAGTCCTTTCTGAGAGAGAGAGAGGCACGTATCCAAAGCAGACACACAAGGAAGTCCGCCAGGGCTCAGGACCTGAGAGTATTTTAGTGGCAGTGAAAACAGAAATGCTGCCCAAGTCCTAGGTGGAGATCAAGAGTCGGCCTACTGGCCTATGGGCCAAATGTGTTTGCTGTCTGCTTTTATAAAGTTTTATTGGCACGCAGCCAGGCTCGCTTGTTTACACATGTTTCTGACTGTTTTCACAGTCCAGCAAGAGTTGAGTACTTATGACAAAGACCATATGGCTGGCAACGCCAGAAATATTTGCACTCTAACTCTTTCCAGAAAAGAAAGAAAAAGAAAAGAAAATCCGTGGTTTTGACATTGCGGGGAGGGTGCCAGGGCTCAAAACTTCAGAACCATAGAGGAAAAGTAGACGTGAGGGAAAGTCAGGAGTGTGGCCATACACGTGCCTAGGCTGAGGAGCCCCATAAGGCATCCATGAGGAAACACCCTGCAGGCGGTGCTTAGGAGAGGCCTAGAGGCCACACCAGAAGCTCTGGAAATCATGGCAAGACATGGGTCAGGCTGGGTGGAAGGGAAAGAGGAGACAGTAGACCTCACCATAATGCGGTATGGGGGGGTCACGACACAGAGGAGGGGGTTGCAGAGGGTGGGCGAAGGTTAGAGGAATGCAAAGTGCTGTCCCCTTCATCCCTGAGGGAAGAAGGGGATGGCAGTGGCTGGTGAAGGTTTTACAGGATGGAAACTGTGAAGGTCAAAGGGCGAGAGAAGCATGGAGAATGGCAAGGAGGTGACTAGGTGGTAAAGTAGGCCAGGCCAGCCTGAGAGAAGTCGGGGGCTGCTGATGTGATAAAGCTATAGGTGGAGCAATAGCCAGAGGGCTGCAGCCAACCCCAGTGACAGAGAAGATCCTGGTGGCCAGGCCAGGGGCAATTCATGAGCTCAGCTCATGCAGGGTGGGAGGGGCTCAGAAGCTCAGTCCCCAGCCCAAGTCATGTGAGTCACCTAGTTCCAAGATGGCTGGTGCCTGGCTCTAGCCTGAGTGCGAGTGCTTACAGCAACTTCACTGTTTTTCCTGCCTCGCAGCAGCCCTTTCCAGTGGTAAGAGCCTCACGATGGCATCATTACAGTGCAGGAATGAGAAGCCAAAATAACCCCAGTGTGCCCTGCCCTGGCTCCACCCATGATGCAGCGGCATCCCCCAGGGCCCTGCAGCCCAGGAGAGCAAGTAAGACTCAGGTGACCCTGGCAGCTGGCATCCCCAAGCCCCTGCCAGTCGGGTGGAGTCAGAGGAAATCTGATGCAAAATATGATGGGGGAAGGTAGTGTCTGGTGGGACCCTGGGAGCCTGTCCCAGAAGCTAACTTAGTCCTGTTCCACACCTAGAAAGCGAGAGAGTCAGCACTGCAGAGAAAGCATAGGGGAGGGACGATCTCTGAGCAGTTTTCAAGAAAGCCAAAGCCGGGGCCCTTTCAGCCACTAGGGCAGCCTGGAATCCTGAGTGGCAAAAGCTGGGGATTCTGAAGGAGGCACATGGGAGGCAGCAGTGGGAACTGGAGCTGGAGCTTTGGGATGACCACCTCAAGGTCCCAGCCTCCCTGGAATGGGATATCTGTGCATCGCCCTGGTAAACCACAATCCACCGGGGCAGGAGCAGGCAGGGTGGAGACCATGCCTCCATATTCCCAGTGTGATATCAGACAAGTCACCCAAAGTCCCCTGGGACTTGTTTCCTAGGTGGTGAGTGAGGACTAGCAGGGAGCATTCAGAACAATGCCTGCTCCCCCCCCCCAGGAAGTGCTCGGTGTTTCCTAGCTGTCCTTTGTCACTGCAAAGCGGGGCTGCGGGAGATGGGAACCTCACCGAGGTGGGACCTGGTCTTTTTCTAGGCTGCCAGGTGGTCCCTGAGTTCCCTTGGGTAGCAATGTCAGCAGAGCAGCTTCCTGTCCCTCGGCCAGACTGCTCGGGCTTTTTCGAGCAAGTGGGATGGTGAAATGACACAAATAAGGGCCCTTCTACTCGAGTCTCAAGCTCCCTGAACTCTCCTGACCCCTCTACCACCTTGTCCAGAGTGGGGGCAGCCTAGCCGGGTGAAAGCGTGGATGCAGAACCCAGGATTAGAAGGCCACCGCACTGAGCTAATCTTGCTAGCCATGAGCTACAGCCCCAGCTGCCTGACTCAACTCACCCAAACCTCCTGGCCCTCTCCAACTACCTCAGGGCTCTGGAGACAAAGCAAAACCCCTTTGGGCCCCCTTAGGGTCCCAAGGGAGAGTCATATATCCCTGATCACATCCTGACTCCCCTTTAAATATATGCCTCCTCCTAGCTGGGTCTGGACCCTCAGATGTCAGTGCAATGACCATAGCAGCTGCAGCACAAGATGAGGGTAGCTTTGGAGACTACAACACAACTGGAAATCCCTTATCTGCAGAGGCTGTTGGCTTCCTCTGGGATGGGATGGTCAGGGATGTTTGATTGTCCTTTCTTTTCTTTCTTTTACTTTTGTATTAAGTATTTCTTTCTTTTTTTTTTGGTTTTTGGAGACAGGGTCTCTCTGTGTAGCCTTGGCTGTCCTGGACTCACTCTGTAGACCAGGCTAACCTCGAACTCGCAGCGATCCACCTGCCTCTGCCTCCCGAGTGCTGGGATTAAAGGCGTGCGCCACCACCGCCCGGCCTTGTATTATGTATTTCTATAACAATGTTGAAGAATGACATACAGATGGCCTGGCCTGACGGCAGAAGGCCATAAATAAATAACAGTCTTACAGATAACAAGAAAAGAGCCATGGCTGTAAGTGAAGGCCAATTTACTTGTGTGAGATGTGGAAATCTCAGCCTCACAAGGCTTGCTTCCCCTGGCTTGTTCAGCTACCTTCCTTATACAACCTGAGCCCATCTGCCCAGGGGTGGCAACACCCAGAGGAGGCTGGAACCTCCTAGATCAATCAGCATTCAAGAAAAAAGCCCCACAGCTGGGCATGGTGCTTTATTAGAGCCCAGTATTTGGTGGAGGGGGGCAGGGAGAGAGGAGAGCAGGGCGGGGCAGAGGCATGCAGATCTCTGTGAGTTTGAAACCAGCCTAATCTGCATAGTTAGTTCTAGGACAGCCAGGGCCTGTAAATAAACAAACAAATAAATAAATAAGCAAATAAAATTTAAAAAGAAAAGAAACCATGCACACAGAGCAGTGTTGGAAGCCATTCCTCCACTGAGAGTCCGTCTTCCTGGATGTGTCTAGGTTTGTGCCAAGCTGATAAAGGAAAGCTAGCTACGGCACCGAGTCTCTCTGTGATTGCGTACTCTGTCAGGAGCTCACCAAGAGGAAGGTATGGCCCGCAGCAGTTTGCTGTTAGTTACGCCCTCTTTCCCAAGCATCTTTTCATTTTCGCAATGGTCTTACAATACAGTCTTCAAAACAAAATCAAAATGATCACCTCGCTTCACTAAACTTGGTATTTTGAATTCTGACATGACGCGTCACAACCATTGCACGTCGCTGTGTATAGGTTTTATACACTGACTTGTGTATTGGGTATACACAGTGGATGTGTATCAGTTGAATAATGGAATACATAACTGACAAATGGCACTCATCGTTACATACATCTCCTGCCCTGCCTTCCCCCTCCCCCAGCCCCTGAACAGCTTCAGACTTTGGGTTCCCTCTGCCACCTCCCTTCTAGAAGTTCCTGTGGCCGCTGAGCAGCCAGCCGCATTTCCTAGGATGGCCTCCTCACGCTTCAGGGGCCTGGGGTGCCGCGTGCTATTTTCACTCTTAGACTATTGCCTTCAGTTGGCCAGTGGAGAATCTTTCCAGGAGAGTGGACTGAGGGAATGTTTCTTCCTTAGTCTGAAGCTACCTTTTATCTGATGGTGAGAAGCAGCAGGTGTGTCTGCTGGAGGCTGAGGAGGAGGAAGACGCCGAGAGTAACGACCAGGCCACCTTTGCTGAAGAGATAAAGCATTTTAAATATCAAATCTTTGGGGTGGGGGCTGGTGATACCCATCAGTCAATAAAGTACTGAGTTCAAGCCCCATAGCTACATAAAGAAGCTAGGTGTGGTGGCTCACGCTTGCAATCCTAGCACGGCAGAGGTGGACACAGTCGGGTCTCTGGAGCTCACTGGCCATCACAGCCAAATTGGTAAGCTGCAGCTAACAAGAGACCCTGTAGCAAAAAAGGTGGACAGCATTCCATTCCTAAGGATGACACCCAAGGTCCTCTGGCCTCCATACAAGAGAATATATGCATGTGTGCACATACACAAACATGCACACGCACACACACACACACACACCACATGCACATGCGCACACACACATACACACCCCTTATCATAAAAGTCTATAATCCCAGCACTAGGAAGGTAGGGGCGGGAGGATCAGGAGCACGAGGCCTGTCTTAGCTACATAGAAAGTTTGAGGTCAGTCTGGGTTACATAAGGCATGGCCTCAGGAAGGAAAGCAGGCAGGTGGGTGGCTGGCAGGCGGGGGTGGTGGTGGTGGTGGTGGTGGTGGTTCACGATGATTCAAGGGGTCAAGGTTCCCTGATCAGGGACTAGGCTGACAAGGCCTCTCAACCTTGGGCAGGCATGTCTGGGTTTAACCTTTCACCCATACAATGTGAGCCCTCTCAGGCTCCTCCCATTGTTTGAAATCTAAAACCTTTTGGAGGGAAGACTTTTCGAAAGTCACGGAAGAGTTAGTTATGGCAGCAGGAGTTTAATTAATACAGAGTTTACTCCAGAGTGACCTGGTGAATGGACAGGGTGCCATCAGACAGCAGAAATGTTATAACCCCCATTTGAATCCCCAAGCCGACTGTGGAGGAACATTCTAGAAGAGGCACAGTGAATCCTTCTGGAAGGGGAACCGCCCGACATTTGCCATGCTGGTAGGTTTTGAATGACTTCACAGCATAGAGTGGCCACTGAAACATGTGCGTTTTGCCTGGACCGGCTCCTCCAGCTGGCCCTTAGCCCACAAACAATCTACTGCAGGAGCAAAGAGTAGTCACACTTAGGCTTCCAGCAGGAAGTGAGCAGGAAATGAGGGAGCTTGAGTTGGGCACGTGTAAGGAGAAGAGGCAGACGGCTGAGGCTCAGCTGGGAAAAGAGAGGCAGAGAGGCCTTTGCAGGGGTCACACGGCACAAGTCTGGGCAAAGGTGCTGTGTAGGGAAGGCAAAAAGTGTTGCTCTGGGAGCCTCAATCTCAGGCTAATGAAACAAATGCTTTCCTTTTTTTTCTTTTTCTTTCTTTCTTTTTTCTTTTTCTTTTCTTTTCTTTCTTTCTTTCTTTCTTTCTTTCTTTCTTTCTTT
>OU015742.1:109856817-109877851 GCA_907169655.1 Acomys percivali | reverse complement strand
CACACACACACACACACACACACACACACACACACACACACACACACCCCACGCATACATTCACACACTCACATGCACATGAACAAACACAGAGACAAACACACATCCATATACACATTTATGCAGACGTGTGCACACACATGCATAGCCACATAAATACACACAGACAAACATGCATACATATACACTTATGCACACTCACATGTACACATGTTGGGATAACTTTCCTTCGCATTGAGAGGGTGCGTCTCTGTGGTTTCAACTGTTGGCTACTGTGGGGGCAGAGCCGCTCGGGTTGTCTTCTTGCACACAAACACACACAAATTTACACTGATATAGATTCATGTGTACACACACAAATACATACATGGGTATACAATAGAGACAAACGTGCATACACATACACATTTGTGCACACACAAGCGTATAGAGATAAGCATATGTTTACCCACACATACTGCACACACACAGGGCAAACACATGCCCACACATGCACACAGAGCACTGCTCTATGACCCAGACCAACTGCTTTCTTCCAGTACCTGTTCACCCTCTCCCTCTTCTTGAAAACAGCTCCAAAAGAATCGTGTTCTTTATAAATGTTTACTATGTAAGTGTTGCCTGCATGTATGAATGTGTACCACATGCATGCAATACTCACGATGGCCAGAAGAGGGCATCAGATCGGAACTGTAGTTACAGAAGATAGGCACTGGGAATGGAACCCAGGCCCTCTCTAAGAACAATGGGTACTTCTAACTACTAAGCCATCTCTCTGGCCCCAAGAATCACGTGTAGTAAGATTCCAGATACTTCTGAGTGTTTCCCTAGTCATCTGCTGGGTCCCTGCCCCCTCTCCCCCTTTCCTGGACCCTCTGTTTATCTCGCGTGTCAAGCACTTTGTTTGCATTCCGACGACTTCTTTCTTAGTGCGCATCGAACCAAGTCACAGGACCATGTTTATTCCAGGCACAACCCCATCCAGATCTGAGATCTTTATACTTCAGGCTCCATTTGCTAATTTGGATACATCATACCATGTTCCAAAACCAGGCAGGCCAGAACACAACGGGACTCCTGCCTGGGATGGCGAGGAAATGACTGTACCCTTTTGGCTAACTTCTGCTTAAGCCCCAGTAATTCTGGGCCACAGAGAAGGCTGGAGGCGGGCCTCTGAGGGGAAACCTGTCTGTCATAAGATCTGGAAGAAGCAATCAACGGCTTGCCAGGAGCCACATGGCCAACAGTGCTTTCTGAGCTCACCAGCACACTAGGAGGCCTTGTCTTACCCTTTTAGCCCATGCAAAAAGCCTGCACACGTGGGTCTCAGCCCTCACACCTACCAGACCTGTGGCTAATTCACAGAATGAGCTCAACCCACTGAAGATGCCCGAGTGGGCTCCCCACCCTTCCATGATGACATCAGAAGCACCTCAAAGTCAACCACAGCCTACCATCCCCCAAACTCCTTCTCTGTCCTCCACTCCCCACGCTTTGTCCCACTTACCGTAAAGCCGGCTGGCTCTGCCTTTAGGGTGTTCCTAGAATCCTCTTGCAGTCAGCACGTCCACCATCACGATCCTGATCTGGGCCACCACGCATGCGCGCGCCTCACTGCCCTCCCTGCTTCCTTGGTTACCTCTTCCCCATCAGCAGCTATACTTCCCTGTTTGGATTCTGAGAGCCTGGGATGGCTTGTCCTAGTTCTCTTCAGCACAAAGCCAGGCTGTGGCTCCCAGGCGCACTCTGCCTCTCCTCGCTCTCCTGTTCCACTGTGCTCCTCTCGTCCCGTGGACACAGGCTTGGGTCTTTCCCATGCTGCCTCCTCCCTGTGCATGGTGTGCTGCTCACCGCCTTCAGGTCTTCCCTCCAGTCTACCTGGAGAAAGCTTTCCCTGGCCCAAGATATCAAATCCCACTCCCCTGCCCAGTAACCCGTGGTTCCTGGCAAATTCCTTTCCTTACTCTATAGCACATACCATGTATTTTCTTTCAGCACCCTAACTAGGATCTATTTTGCTCAGGATCACATACTCAGGGAAGGCGGCCCTGAGTACTTGTGGTCTGAAGGTACTCTTACTGACTTTAAAAATAAATTTGAGGGGGCTGGAGAGCTGGCTAAGTGAGTAAGAGCATTGCCTGCTCTTCCAGAGGTCCTGAGTTCAATCCCCAGCACCCACATGGTGGCTCACAGCCGTCTCTACTAGAATCTGATGCCTCCTTCTGGCATATAGGTGTATATGCAGATGGAGCACTCATTCATAAAACAAATAAATAAAATCTTAGATAGATAGATAGATAGATAGACAGAGAGACAGACAGATAGATAAAATTGAGAGCCAAGTGTGGTGGTGCACGCCTTTAAGCCCAGCACTCAGGAGGCAGAGGCAGGTGAATCCCTGTGAGTTCGAGGCCAGCCTGGTCTACATAGTGAGTCCAGGACAGCCAGGGATAAACACAGAGAAACCCTATCTCGAAAAACAAAAATAAACTTGATTTTTACTTTTAAGTGTCTGTGTGTGTGTGTGTGTGTGTGTGTGTGTGTGTGTGTATACGCGCGCGAGCGTGCATGTGCGAACGTGCAGGAGCCTGCAGAGACCAGAAGAGGGCATTGGATCCCCTGGAGCTGGAGTTATAGGCAGTTGTGGGGCCCCTGACATAGGTATTGGGAACATGAACTCAGGCCATCTGCAATGGTGGTATGTGCTCCTAATCACTGAGCCATCTCTCTAGTCCCTTTCACAGACTTCTTAATCATCTTGTTCTGTGTTCCCAGTTCACAGACGAGCTGGGCCTCAGAGTGCAAAGGTAACTACTCAGGGCCAAAGGCTAAGTGGTTCAGCTAGAATGGGGATGTAAGTCTCGCTCTGAAGCTGGTATGGAGGCTCATTCACACCAGTTCATGCCAGGACTTGGAAGGCTGGAGCAGGAGTGTCGTGAGTTCAAGGCCAGCCTGGGCCACAGGGTAAGACTGTCTCAAAAAAAAAAAGTTTGCTTGTTTGTTTGTTTGTTACAGAGACTTTGCAAGGCAATCTTATGATAAATTTGTATCGGTTAGGCCTAAGAAGGCTAAATAATGACAAGGAGTCTGAAGCATACTTTTAAACTGTCAACACTACATGCTGGGAAGAAACTAACTAAAATAAATCTACCTGTAAAATAAACAACTACTCAAAACCTCTAAATGTACATATACCCCAAGCACTTGCCACTATGGTGGTGCTAGGCAATTTCTCCTTGTCCTCCTCCACACTCCTCTGCCTTCCACTAAGCGTCCCACTTTTTCTTCTCCTCTCCCCGGAAGTCCCGCCTTCCACTTCCTGTCCTTCTGCTCAGCGGATTGCCTAAATAGTGCTTTATTGACAGTTGTTACATCCACTCACCATTCCTCCACCCTTTTTAGTCTAATTAAAAAAAAAAAACTTTTTACCTATACATTTATATCATTACCAATAATACATACACAAGAACCACAAAACAATCATTATATTCATGTTATACTCATAATATATCGCTGTCTTCAACCCCATCAGAGACTTGAGAAGGAATAAAATTAATTAGCTGAGTAAATAGGAAGTGCAGGTTATCAGCTTCCAAAAACAAATCAAAACAAAACAACAACAACAGCAACAAAACACAGAGACACTTTGCTACCTGAACAGTCACTCAAAGCTTTCTAACACATTGGAACATCATCTTCAGCCTTCTGGCCCAATATATCTAACAGACATGTTGGTGAAGCAGGGACTATTGAGGACTTGCCTACCCTGTCTTGGCAGAGTTTGGCTGTCAATTCCACCTGCATCCAAGCTTGCCCATTTCAGGCAGAATTCTATGGCAGAAAACACAGCACAGCAGAGCCCCTCCCACTGTCACCAGGAGCCTCCTCTGTGGGAAAGATTAAGCTTTGTCACAGGTGGAAGCAGTCTTGGCAGGCTTTACCCTTGGGGCACCCCATGAATACCTTGTGACAGGCTGAGTGGAGCCATCCTGGGCCTGGAATTCAGGAAACAGACCTGGGAACCCCAACTGGGCTATTGTTTTTCTTTTCTTTTCTTTTTTTTTTATTAATTATTTATTAACTTATTCATATTACATCTCAATTGTTAGCCCATCCCTTGTATCCTCCCTTTCTTTCCTCCCTCCCGTTTCCCCCTCTACTCCCTTCCCCTATGTCTGTGACTGAGGGGGACCTCCTCCCCCTGTATATGCTCCTAGGGTATCAAGTCTCTTCTTGGTGACTTATCTTTCCTCTGAGTGCCACCAGGCCTCCCCATCCAAGGGACATGGTCCGATATGGGGCACCAGAGTTTGTGTGAAAGTCAGATCCCCTTCTCCACTTAACGGTGGAGAATGTCCTAATGGACCCTCAACGGGAGGAGACTGCCCTTCCCATGTGACTCCGGCAGGTGGGGAAGAGAAAAACAACAGATTCAGCCTGGGGTTTTGGAGCGCTTGTGGAGAGAGCGAACAGGCTGGACTCACATGGGCCAGAGAGACACCTAAGGACTCATCCCGTGGAACGGATACTGGAAGGTTCACTCTTTTGTCCCTTTAACCTTTTTTCCTTCTTGTGTAAGCTAGTTGGGTTGTATAATAAAGTTTAATTGTTAAGAAACAGAGCCAACAATCCTCCCCCAAACTGCCTGAAACAGGGATGTGCCTTGCTAAGTTCTGAAACTGGCATGAAGAACTTTCTGTAAAGTCTAAACAATGGAACTAGAGGCGACAGAGAGACTGGGTATTTACCTCAGGACACAGGGGAGGCATCTTCTGTCTTTTCTCACATCCAGTGATTTCAAAGCTAAAACAAAAGCTACTAAGAGTATCCGCTGTGTTCGACTTTCTGTTTAGAAGCCAAATGGGCAGGGTGTTGGTGGCGCACACCTTTAATCCCAGCACTTGGGAGGCAGAGGCAGGCAGATCTCTGTAAATTTGAGGCCAGCCTGGTCTACAAAGTGAGTCCAGGACAGCCAAGGATATACAGAGAAACCATGTATCAAAAAACCAAAAAACCAAACCTAACCAAACAAAAAGAAGCCAAATGGAAGTGTATTTCCAGATTAATGCTGGAGGAGGAACATCTGTGGTCCTGTCAGGTGGCCCCACCCACTTTTAGCACTGGGAACACTGAGACTAGTGCCTAGAAGAAGAGGCTGCACCCCTGGAGGGAGAGGAGGTATGCTACTCTCTGCTCACACCAACCCCTTCTTTCTCCACTGAGCAGATCCCCAAGGAAGCAGGTCCATCACCCCACCTCACTGTTGCCAGGACAACTTTGGGGCTGGCACTAGAAATCTGATTCTCCCCCTCCCCCAGGGCTCTCCAAGAGAACAAGGCTCAAGGTTAAAGTGACTGTGCCATGTCCTAAAGCCAGAGGACTTAGGGCAAGCAGTAAGGCAGGCCTGAGCAAAGGTCAGAGTACAGGAGACTGAGCTTATGAGACAGTGCATCCTGAGCTCGCAGCTCCAGGAGAGAAACCCACTCCTATGGCAAACAGGGAGCTTTCCCCCACAGTCCTGGCTGGGAACAGCAGCACAGCTCACGTGGAGGGGTCATGACCTATGCAGAGGCAGGGAGAGAAGCACGTCACAGCAGTTGTTCACCTGTATGGGGACCACATAAGTAGTGTCCCTGGAGCCATGGTTCCCAGGACACACAGCTAGAGAGAGTGGACGGCTCTCTTAGAAACCTGTAGACCCAGCCTCTCCCACTGGGGCCTGGCTGTGGCCTCCTAAGTGCTGGAGGGTCGGGGCTAAGAAGGACAGGGCTTGGGCTGAGAAAAGCACAGGCCTGAGCTGGCCACCTCTCCCTCCTGCACCTCACTGCCTGGACAGTGCTTCTGGGGGGAGGCAGGATGATCCAGGCACCTCACAATTCTGAAGTTTGTACCTGGCAAAGATGTGATGTTCTGGGTGCCTGCTGTTGCCTGGTGCCAGTTGGGGTGCTTAGCAACTCTCGAGGCCCCAAACAAATCCCCAAAGTAAGGTCAGATGGGAATCACAAGAAATAATGAATGTTCTTCCCTCTGGGCTGCTGGCTCCACATTAACATGCCCATGGAGCTGAGGGGAGGCTGGAGGAAGGCCCCAAGTCCACTGAGGTAGCTTTACCCACCCAGCTACTGGACCACACCCATGCTGCCAGGATCATGCTCAGAAAGACGCATCAGTAAGGCTTTGGAGTTGGCCAGACACAGCTCTGCTCTGCAGGGAGGCAGGTGCCAGCGGGGCTTGTCAGGGCCAAACCACTTTCTCCCTGACCCTTCTCGCCTACTTTCTCTCTCTACCCATCTGTCACCTGAGACTGGCCTGCCCTGTGAAAATGTGGGAGGGGATGCCTGCGTGTGAAAGGTCTGGGCCACCTCTCCCCTTCCCGGAGCCGTAATTTCCCATCTGACCCTCAGCCCAAGCAAGAAGCTTGTCACCCCCAAGAAGACGGCAGGTAGCAAAGGGGCTGGAACCAGAGAAACCCAGCCAGGTCCCTGTGGCGTCAAAGGACGAAGATGAGGTATAGAGGAGACTGGCTGAGGGGATCACTGGACCTCAGGGCCAGGGCGCATCCTCTGCCACGAAAGCAGTTCAAAAAACACTTACTACCCATTGACGCCATCAAGTGAGGCCTGAGCGCTGCCTTCTGGAAGGGCCTTGTCTGGCCTCAGAACTGGTACTGAGAAGGGTTTGACACTTACACAGGGACTGCACAGACCACGTCGTGTGGCAGTGACCTCAGGTGGCTCTGTAGAAGGGGGTCTGCATCCAGAGCACCTTCTGTCTGCTCCTACAGCCGTTTGGCCCGGTGTCCCCATATGTCATCTCTTTTCCATCCTTACCAGTGGCTGTGACAGCAGAAAGCAAATGGAGACCTAAGCTCAGAACCCAAGTCGCCCTTTGCTGAGGCTGCTGTGTATAGTCAGCCCTGATGCCTGGGAGGAAGTGACCTCTGTCCTGACTGGAACCAGCTGCCACCTCCCTCAACCTTTCTTCAGCCAGTGTGCCCCCAGGGGCGGAAGCCATGTCCTGGTAGTTAAAAGCCAAAGGATTTCATAGCGTTTGAGCTCACCTTTGCCTTCTTACTTCATGTGCTTTCCAAACAATCCATGGCAATGCTATGTAGTTTCTTTCTTTTTAAAAAAATATATATGTTATTAAATGCTATATATTTTTCTAATCCCAGCTTTTCAGATGGCTAAACCGAAGACAGGGAGGCAGGGCCCCAATGTCACCCAGGTGAAAGCCAGGCCCTGATGTCCCGAGAAAGCTGGCAGAAGCTTAATTCAGATCTGAAGTCACTGTCATAGAGGTAGGGGTGGGGCTGGTCCCCTGTGGTATAGACTCCCATGTTAGTCACAAGAGGAAGTGTCTCAAGCAGAATGAGGTGCACAAAGACCTAGGCCTGCTGACTTCAGGAACAAGAACAGTCCCTAGGGCATCAGGGGTTCCACGAGCAGAAACGTAATTTCTAGATAAACAAGGGAAAGATAAGTGCCTAAGTACAGTCTACTAGCATTCATCACTAAGAGGAGTATAAATTGTTTGAATCTGTCTATGAGACATTTTGGCAATGTTTATCAACATTAAAAACTCACAAGGCTGGTGCCTCGAAAAGTTCACACAGTGGTATCATACGAACCAGCAATGAATTCCTCTTCTGGGTGCACACCCAAAAGGAGTAGGGTAAAGACTGGAATAGACACTTGAACCCCAGGGCTCACTGTGGCATTATTCACAACAGACAAAAGGATAAACAAGGCGGTGCCCGATGGATACGCCACTCAAAGGTCCCAGGAGATAAACTGTGGTCTACCACAGTGCAATGCTGCCTGGGAAAGAGGGAAGTTCTGCACAGGCTACACAGACAATCCTTCACTTATGCTAATGAGTGAAACAAGTGGGACACGAGAGGACAGTGACTGTATGATTCTACTTACAAGATACCTACAACAGGCAGCTTCCCAGCCCTGCCAGAGGCTGGGGAGACAGTGTTGATGGGAGCAGAGTTCCTTTCTGTTTGGAATGTTGTAATGCACGACAGTGTAAGTGGACTTGGTGCCACTGAACTGCACTGTACTGAAAATGGCTAGAACCAGGGCCAAGAAGTTGGCTCACCTTGCAAGTGTGAGGGTCTAGATTCCACCCCCAAGGCCCACACGAAAAAGCCACATGTGATGGTACATGTTTATAAGGCCCACACTGAGGACACAGAAACAGGAACCCTCTGAGGCTTCCTGACCAACCATCCTAGGACAGGCTAGCCAAATTTCAAGCTCTGGGCCAGTAAGAGAACTTTCTCCCTCCCTCCCTCCCTCCCTCCCTCCCTCCCTCTCTCTCTCTCTCATAGATGTTGCACACACACACACATACACACACACACACAGAGTTTCACATACACACTGCACACACATGAATGTCTAGCTCTCTAAAAGCAATAACAAATACCAAAGTTGCTAAGACATGAGGATCCAAGACCACAGAGGAAAAAGAAAGACACTGAGGCCAGCCTAATACACTCGGCCATCTTTTCCTTGAGGCCTCGGGTTGGCCCCACAGGCTGGAGAGATGAATCTTGAGGAGCAAAGACTCTAGACAGAGCAAAAGGGGCTGAGATGCTAGAGAACGGAGAGGAGCAGCGCCGGCCTACTTCCGGTACTCTGTTCCTCTTGAGCATGTGCAGAGGGCAAGTGTAGTGAGGATCGTGTGACTATCTGCTCTGCAGGATATCTTACATGCAATCCCTATGGAAGGGTCATTTGACCCCTAGAGGAGCTGCGGCCCACAGGTTGAAAGCCATTGCCCTAAAACACTCTCTCAGTGGGGGGTCTGCATAGAGAGAAACTGAGGCTTCTGGAGGCTATGGAGTGGAGCTGAGAGATGGCTCTACGTTAAGGGCACCTGCTGCTTTTGCAGAGGATCCAAGTAACCAGCAGCACCCACACAGGGGCTCACAACCATCTGGAACTGCAGTTCCAGGGAATCTAACATCCTCTTCTGGTTTTCGTGGCCACCACTGCACGTACGTGGTGCATATATATATATATATATATACATACACATATATATATGTACACACACACACACACACACATATATATATGTAAAACACCCACTGGTGTAAATTCAAAATAAAAGGAGCCTATGATCACATTCAGGATATAGCCAGGCTAAACCTACCCCGCTTAATGGACACTCACAGATCCATACTGTGTGCTCAGTGAATGCTGAAGACTCCGCCCCTCCTGTCTGCCTCATCTGTGGTTCAAATGGATGGGACCAAGGTCCACCTTGCTAGGCGGGCAGGCAGCACAAGGGAGTATCAGTTCACTCATAGCAGGCTGCCAGCACTGTAGGCTGCTCCACAGTGGCCCTGGATTTCTGGGGTACCAGGAAGGGCCCTGCTGCCAGTTCCCCGGCTCTCTGTGCTGACCCTGCCCAGAGGTAGCCTGTGGCCCTGGGAATAAGAACCTACAGGTGCTTGGCTGTTCCCAGGGTTACAGGTCACAAAGTACTTCCACCATGCTTCTCAACTGACCCTCCAGAAACCCTGCCAGGCGAACACTGCACCTGTGCTCCACAGATGAGGGAAGGGAGGCCCTGAGGGGTGACAGAACTCCCGGGTTAGCTTGTGGTGACTGCAATGCCACCACGGCATAAGAGACCGGGCACACGGCATCTGTATAAAGCCATAAAGGGGAATTCTATAAATATATCCAGGCTGCAGCAGGTCCCCAAGAACACCACAAGCCACAAATCATGGACTGTTGCCACTACAGAGGCAAGGGCAACTCCCCCTATAAACCCTGCTTTCTGATAAAGACGCCACCAAGGCCTAACATGGAAGCTTCCAGATCTCATTGGTAAACAGAGGACACTTAACCCCATGAGAGAGATGACAGGACCCATCAGCTAAGTGACTATTTGTGCCTTTAAATGACACTGTCTAGATCAGCGGTTTTCAACCTTCCTAACGCTGCAACCCTTTAACACAGCTCCTCATGTTGAGGTAACCACCAGCCATAAAATTTATTCCATTGCTACTTCATAACTGTAATTTTGCTATTGCTGTGAATCATAATGTAAACATCTGATCAGTGACCTCAAAGGGGGTCACGACCCCCAGGTTGAGAACCGCTGGTCTAGAGACTGAGAACAGGCGTTCATGTCATAATCCCCAAAACTAAAGGCAAAGCATAGAACCTTTCGGAAAGCGGTAGCACCCGTCCCCCAACCCTATTCTCACTCCTGACTAGCATAGAAGTGACATGCTGCCCAGGGAGGAGAGTGAGCCTCAGTTTCAAGGAAGAGAGATAGACCTACAGGAAATTGGTGGGTGTCATTTCTAGAGACCTTTAAAACACGTTGAAGACTAATCCAGCCCTAAACCCATTTAAAAGGCTGAGTCACACTGAAGCCGGGAGGACCATGCTGTGTGGATGAGGCTGGAGCACAGCCAGTAAACAGCAGGGACAAGCAGGCTCTTCTCCAGATGGAGAAAAGTAAACAGGAGGGACCCCAGGGATGGGGCTGCTGCTGTGTCCTAAGTGGTGAGGTGGCAGGAGGAGCTCTGGCTCTTGCCCTGTACCAGCAGCTCCTCCCTTCCCTTACACACTCCATCCCTTAGCACAAACTTCAGGCTCAAGACCTCCTCTCCCAGGCCCCCCCCCCAAAGCCCCGAGTCTCACCTGCTGCTGGCTCTGCTCCTCCAGGTTCATCTTTACCTCCAGCGACTGGCGGGCCTCCAGGAAGGCCTTGCGGTGCTTGCGGTCTGCCATGTAGTAGGACATGATGCCCACGATGATGGCGCACAGGTAGAGGAAGACATTGGCCAGGATCTAGGTGCCAAGGAGGAGGAAGAGAATAGGGCTGATGAATATATATCTTCAGGGAAACAGGGACAGGGAGGCAGGGCTGGCAGGATCAACTAGGAGCTACCCAGCTCCAAGGAACCCAGCTCATTTCTGACTAGGATCACTTTGGAGGCTCCCTGAGTGGACCTAACCCTATAAGTCACAATCAGAAAGACGTGGTTCTTCCCAAGAAGGTGTACAGACCACGAGGCTTGGCTGCAAGCTTCCAAAGCCATTCCTCTCAAGCATCATAGCACAACCAATTCCCCTCACTCCCCCCCCTTCTGAGGGGCCAAGCAACTGTTGGCTACCCAGTGGCTTAACTAGCACATAGAGAACCCTGGCTCACTAAGCATAGCCCACTGCCTGCAAGCCCAGCCCCAAGGCTTGGCTGTTAGGAGGCAGCTCTGTCTGTACTCTGCAGGGTCTCCTATGTGACCTGATTCCAGTCATGCCTAAAAGGCTGCTGGATTTGCAGGCCCCAATCATTTCCTGCTGGAGGGAGCCTTGGATAATGATCCAACTGCCCCCATCACACATGGTTCCTGGTGTTAGCAGCCACTTGCTGGCTCTGAGCTTTGGCCACACCTGAAATGGCTGGGACAGGTACTTTTTCCCTGTCAGTCTGCAAGTTCACTGGTCTGAGTAGCTTTCTCAGGCAAAGATGCTTCCTGGTCCAGCTCTGCCTGCTTCTCTGGAACCAGCTCCACACCTTTTCTTTCTTTCTCTCTCTCTCTCTCTCTCTCCCTCCCTCCCTCCCTCTCTCTCTCTCTCTCTCTCTCTCTCTCTCTCTCTCTAGGCTTATTAATTTTTTCAGTTTATGTGTATGAGTGTTTTGCCTGAATATATGTCTGTGTACCATGTGCATGCTTGGTACCCAAGGAGACCAGAAGAGGGCATCAGATCCCCGGAACTGGAGTTATAGATGGTTGTGAGCCACCATGTGGTTGCTGGGAATTGAACTTGAGTCTTCTTCAAGTGTAGTCAATGCTCTTACTCAATGAGCCCTCTCTCCAGCCCCGCTCCACTCCTTCTGGAAGCTGCCCTTCCTTCCCTGCCCTGGTTCCTGAGGTCTTGCAGAGAAGGTGTGGCTACACGCCCCGCCACCCCAAGTTTGGAGTTGAAAAGCAGGATGGAAAGGAAATTAGGGATGTAATTCCTGGCCCCACAGGAGGAGAAGACTGGCCCACTGTCATACAGGGCGGAATCTGGGGTCAGGGAATATATGGCGAGGTCAGCACTGGGATTTTAAATCATTGCTTCAGTAGACAGATAAGGGGGTGAGTTCTGGTTCATTTTCTGGGCTCTCCTGGTGATGCCACACCCCTCAGAGCTGCTTTTTCATTTACTCAGAGCTTATCACCAGCACCCTGAGGACTCAGTACCACCCGCTACAGAATGTTCCTGGGGTGGGGGCCAGGGTGCCCAGGTACTTGGAAGCTTCACCATAAGGTTGTTGAGTGATGGTGATTTAGGAGGTGGAGGGTGTCTGGGCTAGTCAGAAGTCACTGTATGTAGATTCCTACGCTCCTGGGCAACTGGCTCGCCATCTAAGGTCTGTGTTACTCTTGGGTCTCAACAGCCCCAGCTGTCACTATCTGGGGCCAGTATCTTCAGCAACATCCCTACCCTAAACTCTCTCTAGCTCGCAGGCTCTCCTCCCCCCAGCTACCCATCCTTATAACCCAGCTCTTCTCACTATATCCTTTCCCTCTTGCTATCTATCGGCTGACTCTGTCTTCCTATGGTCCTCCCCCGCCCTCCCCCCCCCGCCCCTGAATGTGTGTGTTCTATTCTCTCTCTCTCTCTTTTTTTTAAAAATATTTTTATTTAATTTATGTGCATTGGTGTGAGGGTGTCAGATCTTGGAGTTACAGACAGTTGTGAGCTGCCATGTGGGTGCTGGGAATTGAACCCGGGTCCTTTGGAAGAGCAGGCAGTGCTCGTAACCACTGAGCCATCTCTCCAGCCTGTGTTCTATTCTCTTACATTTTTGGTTGTGAGCCTAGCCTTTAACGGCTGCACCATCTCTCCAGCTCATGGGTTCTATTCTCTGTCTCCTGCTTCCTCCACTGTTCTTTCCTGCTGCTCTGCCACTTCCCTGGCCCTGGCCGTGTTCAGTCTGCTTCTTTCTCTCTCTCTCTTTACAGTGAAAACTTTAACCATATCCTGGAGCAGTCATGCCAGCAGTTTCTTTACTTGCGCCCCCTTGCACACAGAAAGCAGCACAACAAAGCGATGTCCCCACGTCAAAACACACTGTCCCCTCCCACACCTAAGGCTGACTCTGAGTTCCAAACTCCGCCCTGAAGCACTCAGCTTACTCGTATGCACAACTCCACCTTTCTCCAGAAAGGACACTAGACACGTTTCTAACTAAAACTGTCACCAAGATATCAGCCCCAAAGCACTGTGGGCTGTGTCAGCTCCAAAGGAAACTCCAGTTCCCACAAATACCAAAGGGCAGTAGTGCACATATCCAGAAATGAGGCTCTCAGCTCAAGCTGGGCCTACAGCCAGCATTTCTCAGAAACACGTGAAATGGGTTTCTCCTCCGCCACTGTGCTAGCTCCCAGGCTAGTGTAGTTCACGGGTTTCTGTGCCCCCCAACTCCCCATATACCCTTTTGTTCTTTACACAGCAGCAAGACTCTCCCTGACCCCTACTATTCTCTTTCTTGTTAGTCTCTGCTTTTCTCCCTTCTCTCAAAGATCCACCCCCCCCCCCCCGGCCACACCTACTCTGCTTTTCTCTCTGCTCTGAACTCTTCTAGATGCCTCTGGATGGTCTGTCTCTCTCTCCTATCTACAATAACCTCCCCCAAGATCGTGGAAGAGCCAACCTGGTGGTTTCTTTACTGCACCCTCGCATACAGGCTGCATACATTTTTTAAAGCCCAAACAAAGACATATGTCTACGGATCTTCCAGTCTCCAAACACAGCAGGCGTCATCATCTCCTAAGATGTGAAACATATCCCTTTCCCCTTTACAATGTTGGAGTGTCTTGTTAGGGAAGATGGATATGTCCCTTAAAACATGCTCAAGGAAAAGTAGCTTTCACTCTGCCAGTGAGCCAGTTGGTCAGGAGGACAGGTGACTATTATGTGTCCCTGTCCCCCAGGGACCACTGTCGCCAGGCAGGTGTGGCCATGAGTAAGGCTATGACAATGAGTAAGCAGGCCCTGTCAGCACTGCCTCACATTATACTTTGCAAGACGTGTTGGGGGAAGGGGAGGGTTCGGCCTTAAGGGAAAACTTGAACCCCAGTGAAGGATCCTAAACGGAATGAATCGCTGTGACAAATGGGCTTCTCAAAATGAGGCCTCGGGAATCCGGTGTTTCCTTCTCAGAATTTGCTCTCCTCCCTCTAGAGCAGCCTGCCTGCATCCATCCCTTTATGGGCCTCCACCTCACCCTAGCCACACCCTGTCCACCTTAGCCAGCTCCTTGTCTACCCAGAAACCTGGCTCAGGCCTCCCATCCACTTTCACTGCCACAGAATCTTCCGTAGAGTGGAAGGCGTCTTGTTACTTTATTCTCTTCTCCAATGGGATTGGTGGGAAGTCGATGCCACTGCCCCAAGTCCTCCATGTATCCCCAGGGCCCTCTCTGGCTCCATCCAACACCTGGTGAGTCAAGAAGCTGGGAGTTCTTGAATGGGGCCAAGCCTCACCATGCTGAGATGTACCTCCCACCCAGCAAACAGCACAGAAATTATCATCAACCTGCCCCGCAAGACATAGCCTCTGCTGTTTGAGCTTCACTAACATTCCAGGCTTCCTCAACCCACCCAGTCTGAGAACAGAGAGGAAGACAGCAGAAGGTTGGTGAGCCACCCAGAACACCAGGCACAGAGAACATACACAGAGGTACTGACCAAGGTCTGCATGGCTGTGTGTGCACACAACTCCTACCCGGGAGGTGACGATGAGATTGTCATGGAGGCATGGGCATTAGAGAAAGATAGGAGCTGGGCACTATGACACAGTCCTGTAATCCCAGCACTCAGGAGGTTGAGGCAGGAGGATATAGTTTGAAGAGAGCCTGA
This sequence comes from Acomys percivali, assembly GCA_907169655.1. NCBI lineage: Eukaryota > Metazoa > Chordata > Mammalia > Rodentia > Muridae > Acomys > Acomys percivali. Next base: position 109,862,961 of record OU015742.1, on the reverse strand, counting down.
GATACAAAACAGTTCCCTGGAAACAGAGGGGGAGCGGAGAAGAAGAAGAAGAAGAAGAAGAAGAAGAAGAAGAAGAAGAAGAAGAAGAAGAAGAAGAAGAAGAAGAAGAAGAAGAAGAAGAAGAAGAAGAACAGAGAGTGCGCACACTGGTGTTCTCACACAATAAAGCCTCAAGCCTTCCCCCATGTAAGTGAGGTCAGAGAGGTGAGCCAGTGCCCCACTGAGGCAGCTGCAGCAGCAGCCAGCAAGAGCCAGGAGTGCTGGACTGGGCCTCTAGCTGCCTGATGTACATGGAGATCATTACATGCCACCTGGCCAAACTGCCATCCAAGCAAGTTCTTATAAAAGCATCAGGCTGAGACACACCAACTGCCACTGAGATTTCTCACCATAGGGCCTCCTGGGGACTGCACTGTGTGGTAAGAGTTTGCTGTGACATAGCTACCATGTCTTTGGGTCTCTTTATGCGACGAAGTTTTCTTAGGCTAGGATGTTGCCTGGCTTGATTCAGGCCCTGGTTTCCACCTCTAGCCAGCATAAAAACGCAAAGCCACCTCCCCCTCCCCACCTCTACTCTCCCAAAAGCTTTCTTACTTCTGAAGCTAGTCTATGGGAGTATCTCTTTTTATAATTTATGTTGTGCACATTGGTGTTTTGCCTGCGTGTATGTCTGTGTGAGAGTGTTGGATCCCTTGGAATTGGAGTTACAGTTTTGAGCTTCCATGTGAGTGCATGTGGGAATTGAACCCAGTACTCTGAAAGAGCAGCCAGTGCTCTTAATTGTTGAACCATCTCTCCAGCTCAAACTTCTTTTTAAAATCAATCAGTCAATCAATCAATCATTTGAAAAGCATTCTTAGTCAGGAGCAGTGGCACAACACAGCCTACAATCCTAGTGTTTTGGAGGTAGAGGAGGAAGATCTAGAGTCTAACATCATCTTTAGCTACATAAGAACTCAAGGCCAGCCTGGACTACACGAGACTGTCTCAAAAAAAAAAAAAAAAAAAAAAAAAGGAAAAGAAAGTAAGCAAGCTAAGAGGCCAGTAAGATAGCTCAGTAGGTCAAAAACAAACAAAGAAACTTGCTCAACACATACATAACACACGCACGTGTGCACACATCCACACGCACACACATACATACACACAAAGAAATATTTTTTAAAAATTAACCCAAAATAAAAACATGAACAAGTTTTCCCAAGAGGGAAAGACTCAGAGCAGAGCTTCATCCAGCCCACACAGCCTGAGGAAATGTTTACAGCAGGCAGGCATGTGACAGGGCCCTTGGGGAGCCTCTCCTCTTAAATGTCCACGCATCAAGATGTCCTGAGCTTTTCTAACAGCCCATGGGGAAACGGTCACTCGAAGAGGGCTTTAAAATAGAAGCTTCCCCCTGAAGGTAAGCTGCTGGCTCTCTTGCCTAAGCCAATCTGCCTTATAAGCTCACTGCAGCCTGGATTCCAGAACACTCTGGTCCCAGTGTTGGTGTGGGTCGCCATGGAGACCAATGATGCTCTGTGGCTGGGGTTAGGCAGCTCTGGAGTCTCTCTTCATTAAGACACACTTGGGTGTTTTGGAAAAAAAGTCTCTTAAGTAGCTATAGGACATGAGGGAGCAAAGGAGATGGTAACTCATAAGGCAGCTAGTTCCTCTAACCCAGGACAGCGTGCCCAGAGTCCATGGCTATGCCATGTGCCAGTCAGGTTCCCAGCTCTGCAGAAACCTTGCTCCAGACCCTTGGAGAGACACCCATAGAAGCTTCCATCAGTCAGGTCCTTACTCAAACATCCTCTCCTCCTAGAGGCCTTGCCCACCACACCAAGTGGCTCTGCAGGACATTTTCCTGTCCCCAGGCACCACTCGCCCCCCCTCCCTGTTTTATTTCTTTATTTATTTTTGTATGCTTATTTGTTTTTTCAAGACACTCACTAGGTGGCTCTGGTTATCCTGGAACTCATTGTGTAGACCAGCCTGGTCTCCAACTCATGGAGATCCCCCTGCTTCTGCCTCCCAGTGGCTGGGATTAAAGGCTGTACCACTACTCCCCCTTCTTTCATCCTTTCTTCCCTTCACATTTGTCTCTTTCCTAGGCTAGCTCCTTGAGGGTGGAGGTGCTTTGGTTGTTAATCTGATTTTTCCCCAGTGCCCAGAGTGACTGGGGAGTTTTCAAGGGCAACTGACAATGGGTGCTAGGAAGAGACTGAGCTTCACCCTGAGCCAGCAGACTATGGAATATGGAGTCATAAACGTCTCTCACACCTGCCTCATCCTTACTGTGATGCTGAAGACCAGTCTAAAAAGTTTCAAGCTGGACATGGTGGCTCAAACCTTTAGTCCCATCGCTTGTGAGGCAGAGGCAGGAGAATCATGAGTTCAAGGCCAGCCTGGTCTACAAAGAGAGTTCCAGGACAGCCAGAACTACACAAAGAATCACTGCTTCAACAAACAAACAATAAAAATAAAAGACTTCAGAGAGATAAACTCAACACCACCTCACACCAGGCTCAGCACAAAATAAGTCATTATGACATCTTCTTTCTTTGCTTCTAGAGGAGAAATGATAGTTACAAAGATCTAATAAGAAAGGAAAGATTGAGAGCTTCCACATGCTTCATCTTCTTTTTCATACAAGCCCCAACACCATGGGGAAAGAGCAAAGAATTGTCCATGCTTGTTTGGTGGATGAATGGACCTAAAACCAGATGAGGGGGTCCCCCAGACTAGGTGAGGGCTAGAGTTCCCCAGGAACTCAGGACTGGCATCCAGAGGAGGTGAGTAGGAAGAGGCATAAAGTCTGAGGACAGTGATGTGTCTATGTGTGGCCTCAAGCAAACCCCCAGGATTGCAGCGTCTTGGTGTATCCTTGAAGCACAGTGATCCTGAACACAGCGCAGGCCTCAAGCATGCTCGCCCTCCTCATCTGGGTACTTCTCCAGTTTCTGCCAAAGAGACTTCCAGAAGCTTCCTGCATTTTGCTCTTGTGCATGCCTCTAGAGAAAGTTATTAAATGTCTTTTCAAACACTAAAAGCACTTCTAGATGAGGCAGCCACCCAACTTGACATTTGCACAAGGTCCCTTGTGGTCTCCTGCACTGCACTACCCAACTTCCAGGGCACTACTGTGAGGCTCTGACATGATGGCTCCCCCAGATACTCAAAATATGGAGGCTGTGACCTTCAGGCTTTTTTGTCTTTGACTTGGCTGGTCCCATAGGTTCCCTTACCCCAGCCACAATGGGCTCTGTCCAGTCTCATATAAAAATCAACAACTACAGGACTCTGTGGCACTAACTGGAACCCCACTTGCTCCAGCCCTCCTGCCTGTATGGGCCTACATGAGGTAATTCTGTGAGTTTAGCTTTGTCAAGAACTAGCACACTTCCTCTTTGCCCTGCAGGAAATAGGTATTATGTCAAGATCAAGACCAGTTCCAACATGCCTTCTTGTTCCTGTAAACAGAATTCACTTGTTCATTTATGCTCATGAACTAAAAGAAGAATACTAGTGCTACTTGCTGAGTATCAAGATCAGTATATTGATGACTACACTCACAAAGAAGGCCCCAATCCTGGGAGGGTAGGTGAGCAAACCAGAAAAGGCCATCTTGTCTACCTCCTTGCTTTCCTGTAGATATGAAGCACTGATGATGTTGAGCATTTTACATTAACCCAGGAGTTGGTCATTCAAATATAGACTTAAGTTTTAGGGTAACCAGTGAGTCCCTAAAACTGGGGAGAAAGTTTGCCATTTTGTGGTTTTGTTGAGCACAAGTCCATTGCTTTTATCAGATTCTCAAAAAGATCTATTACCCCAGATGACTAAGAAGCAAAAACCAATCAAAAGCTGCCCTCTGCCCTAGTTGCTTGAGCAAAGAATCAGAAAACAGCTGGCCACAGTACTTTCTGTCTTTTATTATTGATAGAATCTCATTATTTAGTCACCTTGGTCTCTTTCTCCAAACCAAATAATTCCAATCCCACTTGCAGAGTCTATTTTAAACACTTTAATCATGTTTGGCTTCAGGCCTTTCTTTAAAAAGTGGTCAATTTAAACATATTGAGCTTTCCCAGTGGGTGGCAGGCCCCATGCAGGGTCCTAGAGATGAAAGACCTTAGGGGGCTCAAATCTCCTGAGGGTAAGGATGCTGCAGTAAACAGGAGAGAGAGATTGATTCTAAGGGGAGAAGACTAAGTCGGTAAAGGGCCAGCAAGGAGAAGCTGTGGCTAGGCATACAAAATTATGTTTTTACACACAGTGAAAATGTGGCACCTGCACAATAAATCTTCATGTGTGGATTGTGAGTGGTAAAAATCCCATCTGATTCCTAACTGCTGGCCAATACTAAATAAAGAAATGAAAAAAGATAAACTTATATGAGAGTAGTCAGAATAGGAGGGTTTTACACTTCAGAGTCTAGCTTTCTTCCAAGCTCATGGGTCTTAACCTGAGGGTTGCAACTCCTTGGGGTCACATATCAGATAATCCTGCACATCAGATATTTACATTACAATTTACGACAGTAGTAAAATTATAGTTATGATGTAGCAATGACATACTTTTATGGTTGGGGGTCATCACACCATGAGGGACTGTATTAAAGGGTCGCAGCATTAGGAAGGTTCAGACCACTGCGCTAAGCAGTGCCAACTATATTTATAAAATAGATCTTGCACTTTAGAACTGACTGGGAAGGAGCTTGGAAACTGGGCTCGAGGGGCTGGAGGGATAATCAGCTGAGAATGTGCCTGGCAAGAAAACCAGAGGATCAGCCTGGGAGGTGGTGGCGCACACCTTTAATCCCAGCACTCGCAGAGGCAGGGGGATCTCTGTGAGTTCAAGCCCAGCCTGTTCTACAAAGCAAGTTTAAGATAGCCAGGGCTACACAGGGAAACCCTGTCTCAAAAGAAGAAAGAAAAGAAAGAGGAAAAGGTGAGGATCTGAGTTCAATGCCTAGAACCCAAGTGAAATTGCCAGGCATGGTGATGCCATCGATGATGCTAGTGCTGGGGAGAAGACAGGTGGCTCACCAGGAGAAAGAGGAGTGAAGCCTAGGGACAAAAAATAAATATGTCTAAACTCCAGAAATACCATCATGAGATGGTCTTAGCATGTCAACATTTGAAGGAAGCCTATCCCTGACTCCACAGGCCCAAAAGCTTCCTCCTCTCCTATCTGAATCCTTGAAACAGGGAAAAATAAGAACATCATCATCAACAACAACAACAACACCTCTGGGAATCTATAGTGTCCACCTTGAAGGTCAGAGGGACTAGGTCCTGGCAGTGACACATTCTGCCCACTCAGCTGCAAAGAGCGGCAGCATCTGCTGTCCTGAGCATGCTTTCTTCCTTGAGACTTGACTCACTGCCACTTCCTCCACTGGGCCTCGGCAGCCCCTTCCCCCACAGCCTCTTATGGTGTTCCTGAGGACATCTGGGCTTATGTTTTCCAGTTTCCGATTCTGACTCAATCCTGAGTTCCCGGTTTTTCTTTTCCTTTTCTTTCCTTTGGCCTTCTGACCCAGACTCTCATGCAACCAAGCCACCCTGGCTTCACACTCACTGTTCAGCCAACACTCTCCTTCCTAATCCTCCCATCTCTACCTCCAGAGTGCAGGGTCACCACAGGGCTTTTGTGTGGTCCTGGAGAGCACAGCCCAGAGCCCCTGCAGAAGAGGCAAGCCCCAGTGAGGACTGTTGTTTTTCTAGGTCATTTCCTGGAGCGAACACATCACCATATTATAGAGGGGACCTGGTTAAGAACAGGAGTTTCCAGAGCCATGCGTGGTAGCACACATCTGTTGCCCCAGCACTAGATAGAGCAGCAAGATTTCAAGGCCAGGCTACTTGGGAAGAGCCCATCTCAAAAATTCAAGGAAACAAAAAGAGGAGTTCCCCTCAGGCCTGCTGAGTCCCAGGAATCTGCATTATTACCTCTCCCTGGTGACCTCCCTCCCTGCAACCCCTACACAAGGTGGAGTAACGTATATTACAACAAAGCAAAGGCCACCCAGCCTTCCTGGGGCTTTAAACAAAAGCCTTGGAATGGACCTTTAGGCTGTCTCATGGCCACTCATTAGCTGTCACTTTCTTTCTTTCTTTCTTTCTTTCTTTCTTTCTTTCTTTCTTTCTTTCTTTCTTT
>OU015742.1:109825389-109850906 GCA_907169655.1 Acomys percivali | reverse complement strand
TCTCTCTCTCTCTCTCTCTCTCTCTCTCTGTCTGTCTCTCTCTCTCTCTCTCTCTCTCTCTCACACACACACACAACTAACACCCTGCATCTTCTGCTTATTAATAAGTGGGGAAGGGAAGAAAGCAAAGATGTAGCATTTGTCCCGTCTTCGCTTTCCTTGGGCGCCATCAATTTCAGCATTGAGTGGCCAGGTAGTTCAGGGAGGCTCCCTGAGTGGGAAGGAAAAGGGATTTCTTTGCCTGTGCATGTTTTTGAGAACTCTCTCGCCTTCTTTCTGCATTTAAACAAGTGCTACTGTGATCAGAACCATGGGCTCTTGGGACCGTGTGCCCCCGCGCCTACTGCAGATGAGGGTATTTATTTGGGGTTTGTTCCATGTCTTGCACTACTCCAGACATCCTGGGCTCACTAGAATTCACAATCACAGGAATACCTTGAATATTATATGCAAGTGGGTGACAAGAAGGACAGACATATTTGTGTGTTTCCTCCATGTGTATACATGCTGCGGTGTCTCTTACCCATTTTGTCATAAGACATGATTTATATAGTTATATTTCTTCATGTTATGGGCCCTTCAGAAGATTTATTTTTATATTGTGTACTGGTGTTTTGCCTGTATGTATATGTCTATGTACCACATGTGTACGATACTCTTGGAAGACAGAAGAGCGTGTTGAATCCCCTGGAACTGGAGTTACAGGCAGTCGTGAGCCTCCATGTGGGTGCTGGGGATGGAACCTGGGACCTCTGGAAGAGTAGCCAGTGCTCTTCACCACTGAGCCATCTCTCCAGCCCTAACTCTATTTTTTTAATGTATGAAGTAGATATGGCACATGCTGTGCTGTGCTGTGTGTGCTGCGCTGTGCTGTGTGTGCTGTGCTGTGTGTGCTGCACTGTGCTGTGTGCGCTGCGCTGTGTGTGCTGCACTGTGCTGTGTGTGCTGCACTGTGCTGTGTGTGCTGCGCTGTGTGTGCTGCACTGTGCTGTGTGTGCTGCACTGTGCTGTGTGCGCTGCGCTGTGTGTGCTGCACTGTGCTGTGTGTGCTGCGCTGTGTGTGCTGCACTGTGCTGTGTGTGCTGTGCTGTGTGTGCTACACTGTGCTGTGTGTGCTGCGCTGTGTGTGCTGCACTGTGCTGTGTGTGCTGCACTGTGCTGTGTGTGCTGCGCTGTGCTGTGTGTGCTGCGCTGTGCTGTGTGTGCTGCGCTGTGTGTGCTGCGCTGTGCTGTGTGTGCTGTGCTGTGTGTGCTGCACTGTGCTGTGTGCGCTGTGCTGTGTGCGCTGTGCTGTGCTACAGTGCTTTAGGAGATACAGCCCAAGAGCATGCCAGAACCTTTGAAAAGCCTGCATGCTGCAGCTGTTAGCTACAGCTTCTAGAAATGTGCCGTCAATGCAGCTGACTCCTCAGTTTGCTCAAGTGTTCCATATGCGTAACAAATAGATACTAATTTCAGTTTGTTCCGTCAGTAACTGTGGAGTGCGGAAATCTCCAAATACAATTATGGACTCACCCATTCTTTTAGTTTCATCAGTTTTTGCTAAACTAGATCAGGCTATGTCTTTTTTTTTTCTGTGCATGCATGTGTGTGTATGGTGTGTGTGTGTGTGTGTATGTGTCTGGCACATACTCACTTGAGTATGCGTGTGCCATGCATGTGCACACAGGGGACAGAAGCTATCATTAAACCAGAAGCCTGACATTACAGGTAGACTGGCTGGCCACTGAGCTCAGAGACTGCCCCATCCCCACCCGACAATGCCGAGGAAGCAGTCACATAGTGTCAAAGGCAGCTCTGCATATGAGTGCTGGGGATTCAAACCCTTTACCCCCTGAGCTATCACCCCAAGCCCCACCTTTAAAAAATTTTTAGATGGGATTTATTGATTATTTCTTGTTGTTGTTGTTGTTTTAACTAAAACCTTGACAAGTACCAAAATAGGGAAGGAAAAGTTAATTCTAGCCCACAGTATAAGGGTATTATCCAGACAAGGCATGGTAGCAGAACTGGCTTCAGAAGTTTTGTTGTTTGTTCTCCAAGACAGGTTTCTCTGTGTAATAGCCCTGGCTAGCCTAGAACTCACTCTTTAGATGAGGTTGGCCTCATACTTGGCGATCTGCCTGTCTCACCTCCTGAATGCTGGGAATAAAGGTGTGTACTACCACTCCTGGCCAGATTTTTTTTTTTAATGCTTCTTAGGTGTTTTGTCAGGGAACAGGAGCTGAGTTCACACTCTGCCCTTCTGTGGGTGCCACAGTCTTGGGTAGCCCACTTGACCTGGCTGAGCTTGTGTCCCCATCTTCACAATGAAGGGTAGAAGAACACAGAGCATCCTCATTAGCTTGAGGCAACCCCATCTGACTCCAAAGCTAGCGTTGCCATTACCAAGGCTGTGATCTTGGTCACAGTGACAATGGCCCTAAGTTTGATGTGACAGCGATGACAGCGTCATGTCTCAGAGGGATGTGGTAAAGACTGTGCAATGTCAGGGAACAGAGGCTTCTGGTAAACCAGGCAGCCTCACTCAAATGCCAGAATCAGCATCATAACTATTGTATGTTTATTTATAACTTATAACTCCACAAATATATTTCCACGGGAGTGAACGGAACTGCATTTTGTCTGAGTGGATTGGAGATGGGAGGGGCTGGGGTTTTCCAGCTGCCAAAGGGGATCTTGTGTCTCTTGCTGCTACCACCTGGAGAACTGTCCTGAGGAGTATGATGACGAGGTCTGTGCAACACCAACACCGTTGAGCTTTCTAGAGAGCAGAAGCAGAGAAGTGACTTTCCTGACATCAGAGGGATGGTGTCAGAGGCCCCGATTCCCAGTCTAATCTCTTCCACCAGCTGGGGAGCTAATGCCAGCCTGTATGGCCAGGCAGGGGGCTGGAGCAGGTTCAAGACTCAAGCGGGAGATGGGAAACCCAGACATATGCTGTGCGTGTTGTCAGGCCCTATTCACGAGAGCCCTGTGGCTTTTATGGGGAACCAAAGTGGAGATAAGAATAGAGGAGCTATAGAAGACAGGAGAGCCAGGGCTAGGCAGACCTCGGAGGCAAGAGGCAATGGGATGAAGATGGCAAGTGTGACTGCAGGGACAGGGGATGGTTCGAAGGAATCTGTCCAGGCAGGAGGCTGAGAGAGCGTGGTTATATGTGATGGCAGGTGGTCTGTGTACTTCCACCAGGAGAAGTTACTCTGCAGTCCTCTGCTGCTGCCAAAGTGTCCAGTGTAAAACAGGATTGCTCTAGCCTGAGTCCCAGGCTCTTACTTGCAGAGTAAACTTTGCTCTTGTTCACTTAGCACAATGTCCTATCACTTCCCAGGGCATGCCCAGTTTGCAGCAGGCCAGGGTCCCTTCTCCAGAGAGAAGGAGGAATTTCACTTTTGCCCTTTATACCTGTGCCCAGGTTGAATTAGTTTCTTACTACAAGTATGTGCATAATATAGAAGATAATAGTATTCCTATTATTAGTGGGTCCAGTGCTAACAGTAGCTAACCTTGAAGAATAACATTATGGGTATATAAAATATGATTTCCATGTTTTCTCTATCCCAGACTGAACCACATAAGACAAATATGAATTTTTACCAACTTGAAAGTGATTGGCTATAGATAGGTTCATGTGGGTCCACCTAATAATTTGATATTTAACCAATTATTTAAGGAGTGATTTCATTGTACCAAGCCTGTGTCCAGACAATAATAAACCTGCCTTTTAGAAGCAGGGTCTCAATATAGTCCAGCCTGCACTCTAACTCTCTATATAGCTGAGGATAAGAAATTTCTGCCTCCACCCTGCATACTGGGATTGCAAGCATGCCGTTACCTCACCCAGTTTATGTGGTGCCTGGGATTGAACTCACAGCCTCGTGCATGCTAGGCCAGTGCTCTTCTAACTGAGCTGCATCCCCAGCCACAAGAACCTTTAAGGAAGTCATGATAGGAGGAAGGGCTTCCCTTGAAGGCAGGGACTCGACTCTCTGTTTCTGGCAGCGAGAAGCTTGTGCAAGCCTGGACCCAGCAGCATGTGAGTTTGATGGAAGAAAAAGATCCTTAAGCAAATAGAAAAATCAATGTCCATCACAAGACATACAAATGCAATTACACATTCTAAATTTAACACCGGCCACAGCAGCTCTCTAACAGAAGTGGAGATCTGGAGAGGGGGGAGGGGATGTGTTAGGCCCAGGAAGATGGGGACAGAGAAGCAACAGGAATGGATGGAGGTGGCTCAAGAGGTACCATGGCCCTGGCCTGTCAGCAGGCTGCCCTGAGGTGCGGGGGTGGGGGGTGATGGGGGGGTGTCTCTCTCCCTGGGAGGTCTCTCCCAGAGTCTCAACCTCATGCAACACAACATGCTAGGTGGAAGACAGCCACCCTCCGCAGGGCCAAGCTTCTGCCAACAGAACTTCTCCACAGATAATTATTCCTCCATTAAAGCCTGCCATGCAGGAGTTGGAAGCACCCCCCTCCCCCCTATCTTAAATCTACCACTCTGGAACTGATGCTTCTAAGTAACTACATCCTACTTGGCACAGGAAGGACAGACTTAGAGCAAGTGGGAACCGGAAGTCAAACGGGCGGGTGCTCCCAGGTCTGGAGACAGTAGCCTGCCCCAGCCCCAAGGTGTAAAGCTCTAGACATATGACGCCTAAGGACTAGTGCAACGCAAGGTGGGCTGGGTTAACAAGGAAACCAGGGCACAGCAAGATGGCTGAATTCAACACTGGGGTATAAAACAAGAGGCAGGCAAAGTGACATGGCTCTCCTGTGGCTCGCCCATGACAGGAACGGGGTAATGAGGGAAGAGAGTAAGGTTGAATAAAAAGGGGCAGGAAGCCAGGCCACTGCCGAGGTCTGGAGGACCAACACACCAGACAGGTCAAGCCGGATCACCTCTGCACAACTTCCTGACCTCGCACGGGAGTCCAGAGGCACCTCGCTTAGAAGGCAGGCATTAGTTTCTGCTTCTTCAAGTGAGTCCTAAGAATCAAGCATGTTTAGTAGCAAATTTGTATATGCAACTTGTTCAGGGAATTATGTTTCTATAATAAAACAGAACCTAAACAGACAAAATACACAAAGTAGTTGTTGTTTCTTAAAAAAGGAATTTTAGAAATGTTCAAAAATATGAGTTGCTGAGAGAAAATGCTAATGAACTAGACGTCACCATCAACGAAAACAGCTTTAAAAAACGATCAAGAATAATAAAGGACCACCACAAGTATCTAGGAGGTTTCTGAAGTCTGATTATTTCCAAATGGCTTAACTTTTTAAAAAATGTTTTTAGGTTTATCATTTTATGAGTATTTCACCTGCATGTATGTCATATGTGTGCCTGGTACCCTGAGAGGCCAGAAGAGGGCGCTAGATCTCCTGGGGCTGCAGATACAAACTGGTGAGCACTTCCCTATGGGTGTTGGGAATTGAACTGAGGTCCTTCGCAAGAACAAGTGTTCTTAAACAACTGAACCAATTCTCCAGCCCTAAGTGGCTTTGTTTTATAGAAATTAGAAATTACATGCAACACATGCTAGATGCAAAAGATGACACACAGGAAACCAGCTACAAGAACAAGACTCAGTTTCCCTGATCCAAAATCTGAAATCCAAAACTGCCCCAAAACCTGAAATGTTTTGAGTCACCCATGATACCCACAAATAGAAAATTCCACACTGTGCCAACACTTTTCCACACAAAAATTAGCTAAAACAGGCACAAAACTGAATTACCTTCATGTTACAGCTCACTTAGTGAGTTGTGTTACGATAAGGACCTAAAGCCGGATTCCCAGCACACATGGCCAGAACGTAGAGATGCATGGGCGAGGAGGGGAGGAGCACAGCGTAGGACGCATGTGGTGGTGGCAGAGTTCTCTGTGTGTCTTTGGCTGGGAATTAGTCACAGAGCATCCCACAGCTGTCAACACCCATCCAAGCACACATGTACAGCATACTCAGGGCTGGACAGAAAGAGCAGGAGAAGCTAACTATGGTGGCACATGCCTGTAACCGCACTGCAGAGACAGGGTTTGTTGGAGACAAGTAGCTGGATCACTTTTTACTTTGCATCAAGGAACCAAGAGCGTCCAGGGGCTCACTGCCGAGCCACTGTAGCCAAATGGGTGGATTCTGGGTTCAGCGAGAGACCCTACCCAACCGTAACACAGAAAGTGATTGAAGAAGACATCTTGATGGTAACTCTGGCCTCCACATGCATGCTTGTGTGTGTGTGTGTGTGTGTGTGTGTATGTGTGTGTGTGGTGTATGTGGGTGTGTGTGGGGGATGGGGAGTGTGGTGTGTGTGTGTGCGTGCGTGGTGTGTGGTATGTGTGTGTGGTGGGTGGTGTGTGTAGGTGGTGTGTTTGTGTGTGCGTGGTGTGTGGTGTGTGTGTGTTGTGTGTGTGTGTTGTGTGTGTGTTGTGTGTGTGTGTGTGGTATGTGTGGGGTGTGTGTGTAGTGTGTGTGTGTGTGGTGTGTGTGGTGTGTGGTGTGTGGTGTGTGTGTGTGGTGTGTGTGTGGGGTGTGTGTAGTGTGTGTGTATGGTGTGTGGTGTGTGTGGGGTGTGTGTGTGGTGTGTGTGTAGTGTGTGTGTGTGTGTGTGTGGTGTGTAGTGTGTGTGGTGTGTGTGTGTGTGTGTCTTGGATTTTCTTGCCTTTTCATCACATTCACTGAGCCTGGGACTGCAGCCATTTTAAGTGTATACTCTGATGGGTGTTGACAGCTGTGAGATGTTATCTATCTATATTCCAAATCAAAAACATATACAGAATTCTGCCATGACCACGAGAGTCCCACCATGCCCCACACAGTCAACTCCCCCAGCCCAAGTTCCACAAAGGTACTGCAGCCCTCATCACACCACAATGACACCATCCATGTCATCCATGTCACCTTGTTATTGCCTTTTTAAAAAAAATATGGCGCTACATGCTCTGACACGCAGCTATGTAGTCACTGGCACAATAATTCAATATTTAGCATTAATCAAGTTGTGCATCCTCAAGGAAGAATCTTTTGGGTTGCATTTGAATCTAGAAAGCTTGGCCTCGAGACCAGATGTACCATGCCTTCCTGTGAGACTGGGCACAGTGTTGCCCATCACCATCCACCTCCACTTTCTTGGCTATAAAATACCATGGATGAGGACAAGCTCTTCATAGAGGGGACTGGAGAACTAAAGGACATGCTGTAGGGAGACCATCTTTTAAAGGCATACGTAAGTGTGATTCGTAGCTGGGCCTGGTAGTTCACACATTTAATCCTAGCACCTGAGAGGCAGAGGCTGGTGGATTTCTGAGTTCGAGGCCAGCCTGGTATACAGAGAAAGTGTGATTCCGGAGTAGGTTAGCATCTTCAGAGATGCAGGTTGTGAGGAAGGCCAGTGAGTCCGGAGAAACACAGAAGCAAAGCCCACAGATATGTCAGAGGCAGCACAGCAGGGTTCTGGGGGCTGCTTCCAAGTTAAACAGTGAGCCCTGGGATCCTCTCCTCACCAGCGCCCAAGACTGAGCCTTGGGAGCTGCACACCACAGTTTGCACGGTCAAGCACAGGGAAACAAAGCAAGGCCCCGAGAACCCATGGTGGTGTCCCCAGCCTGCAAGCCCAATGATGGGCCCCATTCACAGCCAGACCACTTTTATTTCATATCAAAGACCCAAGAGAGCTCACCTAACAGAAGAGCTTTTGTAGCCTTCCTTCACAAGGCCTCCTCCTAAACCCCTGCTCTAAAATAAGGTGAAAAGAAAAAAGGGGGAGACCACTGCCATAAAGTGGGGAGGCAGGGGAGGCAGAAATACGCTGCCCTTTGTCCTCCTGGAACCACCTTTCTCTAGCATTTAAAAAAAGGGGTGGCGGGGGGAGGCAGGCGTGGAGATGCACGCCTTTAATCTCAGCAGAGGCAGGCAGATCTCTGTGAGTTTAAGGCCAACCTGGTCTACAAAGTGATTCTAGGACAGCTAGGGCTACACAGAGAAACCCTGTCTTGAAAAGCCAAACCAACCAACCAACCAAACAAAAATTGTGGCTGTCCCCAAAGTGTCTGTCCTTTGTCTCCTGTGCCCAACGCTGCATTGATTGCTCGGGGTTCCCTTGACCGCTCGAGGCAAATCATCAGAAGCCTGCCTAGCAAACAAAGCCACAATCATCTTGATACCTGATTCCAAATATTTCCATGTGGCCAGGAGGAAAGGAGGAAGGGGGCTGTGAATGGGATGTGAAGTGAATAAAGGAAGAAAGGGAAGGAGGGAGGGAGGGAAGGAGGGAGGGGGAGAGAGAGAGAGAGAGGGAGGAAGGGGGGGAGAGAGAGAGAGAGAGAGAGAGAGAGAGAGAGAGAGAGAGAGAGAGAGAGAGAGGTGCAGCTGAGTTGAGGAAGCCATGTGGCCCCAGCCAGTAAGTAGCCTTCCCCTATGGCCTTTTCTTGCCTCCAGGTTCCTGCCCAAATCTCCCAATGATGATCTATAACAGCAAGGAGAAACAAACCCTTTCCTCCCCGGATTGCTTTTGATCATGGCACTTACCATAGCAGTAGAAACCTAACAAGAGTACTATGGCCTTTAAAGGATATCCGGGTCCTTAAGAAACGATTGTCTTTCTTGTGGGATTGGGGTATCATAATCTCAAGAGTAGGTTATGATAAACGGGTTATTTTTCTTCTCCAGTGCCTGGTTTCCTGGCAGGAGTGAAAGCCGCACAAGCCTCACCAGAAGTTGACCAGACACCATGTTCTTAAACTTCCCAGTCTCTAGACTCATGAGCTATTAATACCTCTGTTCTTTATAAATTACCAGATCTTGGATGGTTTGTTATAAGAATGGAAAACAGACTAGAACAGTTACTGAGCCAATCTGCCAGTCACTTAAGGATTTGGTATGGCCCTCTTGGGTTAAAAAAAAGTCAGGCCTCAAGAACAAGCCAGGGGCCCACCTAGAGCCAGCCGCAAGGCTGCCAGTGGTGGCCACCGTAGCCACTGCACTGTCTGGCTCAGCTGGCGCTGAATTGTGTATCTCCAAAACCAATCTCGAGTGGCCTGTCAACAAACCACAAACAGAAATTTTGACATTTAAGTCCGATCCACTTCTCCTGGGGTTTTGAGCAGAAGTAAAGGGGGTGGGGAGAGTAGAGTGAAAGTGGGGTTGCAGTGGAGGGTGAAGGTGGAAGTGAGGTTGGGGGGGGTGGGTCCTTCTCAAAGGCGTCCTTTACCTCTCTGTTTCCAGGGAAGTGATGAGAAGGTAAAGGAGAGGCCGTTTCTAGTTAAAGCGCCTTCCTTAGGAACATGAGGATAAAAGAAGAAGCTGAAAACACGATTCAAGGGAGAAAAAGGCATCAAGACAGAAAACAGCCAGGAGGGGAAAGGAGCGAAGCAACAGGCCTGCAGCTGGAATGTATAAATGATGATGACAATCATAAAGAAAAAATACAAGAATGATTAATACAGTTAGTAAACACAGGTCCTGCGGGCTGTCATTCTCTGCCACATTATACAGAAGTTTATAGCTCAAGACACTTTTAATAATTCTTCCAGCGGGGGTTGGGGGGGAAGAATGATTAGAAAAAGGATGAATAAATTTGGCCCGATTCATTTATAGATCAAAGGTGAGAGGTTGCTGCCAGAACTAAATGGAATAGAGAAATAATTTAGCCAGCCACGGTGACACAAGCCTGTAATCTCAGCCCTCAAGTATTTGAGGCAGGAGGTTGATGAGTTGGAGGCCATCTTGAGCTAAGATCAAAGGAGGGAGGGAGGGAGGGAGGGAGGGAGGGGAGAAGGAAGGAGGAGCAGGCACTACTTAATGCTCTGTAGTTTATAAGGTGTACATCACCTTACACACCTGTGTACATCAGCCCCTGCCTCCACCAGGCAACAAAGTATCACCCCTGTCCTTGTTTGTCAGGGCACAAGACGCTTTCGGACAGAAATGGTTGTCACAGGCCACCTGTGTCATGTAGGCCTCCAGCAGGCATAGAACCCGGTTATGGACAATCGTGTCACTCTTACACAATGGCTGCTTCCCAGCACTGGGTCTTAAGGCCTCTCCTGACTCTACCCTCCTCTCTCCCTGAGCAGGCCTTCACCCTTCCCTCTCTTGTAGGTCCCCTTAAAGGTTTGGTGATCGCAACTCTCCATATCGGAAGGTTTCTTTTAAGCTCCAGATCTTGAGAACAGTATGTGGTGTCAGAAGGTATACACACAGCGCTAGGATAAATGGATGTCCCACAGGCATGTTACACAAAGTTCGTCTTCGCCATCCCTCCCTGCTCCCGTCTTCGTGGTGTTACTACGACAGGCCCCTGTGCTACTGTGAATTTCCCTGAGCCCACCAGCACAATCCATACCCACGCAAACCCGAACCTGTCTGTCCTCTGTTTGAATTCCCTCAGTACAATTCCGTCCCCGTAAGAACAAAGCCTTTGCTTAGCTGGGGATGTATCTTGGTTGGTAAAGGGTTTGCCTCCTGTGGACGAAGGCCTAGCACCATGTAAATCAAGAGCCGTGGCACATGCCAGGAACCCCAGCACTTGGGACGTAGAGGCTAAAGGAGGAGAGTTCAAAGTTGTTCTCAGCTAACCTGGCGGTGGCTGTGCACACCTTTAATCCCAGCACTTTGAGGCAAAAGCAAGTGAATCTCCGAGTTGGAGGCCAGCCTCGTCTACAGAGTGAGTTCCAGGACAGCCAGGGCTCCATAGTGAGACCCTGTCTCAGAGAAAAAGCAAACAAATAAAAACAGGCAGAGGCCGCAGCTCAGTGGTATAAGACCTCCCAGCATGGCAAGACCCTAGATTCATATCCCAGAACTAGAGAGACAACAGACAGACAGACAGACAGACAGACAGACAGACAGAGACTAAAGTCCTTCCACTACCTGGTTCTGTACCTGTCCCTCCAGTTCCCAACACCCTGTCATGTTCTTGGAACTTGATAATCTCACCAGCCCCAAGCAATTGGGAGCCTCCCGTGGCTCTGTTCCCATTGCTCCACCTAGAAAACTCCCCTTGATCCTTCAAGACCTGACTCAGCAGCAGCCCCGGAGCTTCTTCCTGGGTCTCCCTAGACTGGTACTCCTCTGCAGACAGGATCTGTTCCACAGCTTACGGGCTCCGAGAGCACAGGCCTTGAGATCACTTACTGTACACACTCCACACTGAGCAATGTCTGCTGCTCTGGCAAAATATCTGGTAAACGGTCAAAGCAATGGAAATTTCTCCCTGGAGCAGAGGGACAAGGGAGGTGAGATGGCCGCTGCTCCAACTCCCCTCAGTGGATCTTCTGAGAGACTTCATGCAAATCATTTGTGCCTGAGGACCAGATTAAACTAGGCCAGCGGAATGTCAGTGACTCATTTTCTGGGCTCCTAAAATCCCTCCTTGGTTGCTGCTTTTCGCTTGGGCCAGGAAAAGATATTTATCAGCAGAGGAGCATATGTGAGCAGTCTTTGAGAGTTGAAGAAGCCTTGAGGGCTGGAGAGTTGGCTCAGTGGTTAAGAGCACTTGTTACTCTTGCAGAGGACCAGAGTTTGATTTTCAGCACCCATGTGGTGCCTCACAACAACCCGTATAACACGCCTGTTCCAGGGCATCTGACACCCTCTTCTAGCCTTCAGGGGAACCAGGCTTGCGCATGGTGTACATACATGCATCTGTGCAAGAAAACACTCAGATGTGGGATCTTAAAATAGTTTAACTTTACAAAAAACCGAGCAACTACACAGAAGATCTCATGGAGAATCGGGGTGTGGTGGGGTTGCTGAGACAAAGCCTTACTATGATGCTCTCACTGACCTCGAACTTGAAACCCTCCTGCTCAGTCTTCAAGGTGCCAGGATCACAGGTGTGCACCGTCATTCCCAGATGAGCATCAAGAGCTTACTGAAGCACATGGCCTGTTCTGGACCAACACGGCCGACTTCTCAAGCACCCCACGGCCGCTGACTATCCTGTACATCACACAGACTCACAGCTTCAACACTGACTCTCAGGCGGGCAAGACGGCTCAGCAAGCAAAAGTGAATGTTACTCAAGCCATGTGAACCGAGTTCAACGCCCAGAGTACACAGTAGAGAGACCTGACTTTCACACATGCACCACAACATGCACATGTGTGCCCACACTAGCACATACAAACACATTGTGCACATGCATACAGTGATAATAATTAGCAAAATAAAAATTAAATTTAAAATAAACAAAATAAAATAGAGTCCCTTCTCCCTAGCGGGTTTCACATCCCAAGCCTCGCATCTTGGGACAACCTCAGATAATGGTTGTCATGACTACATCTCTGTCACCTGTATTATGTCACACTCACCTCAAGGAGTAAAGTCAGAGTCTTCTTGCATCTGTGGCAGTCTCACATTGCTTTACCAATGTTATACTTAAACTACAGTCTTTTTTAAAACTGGGAGTTTCCACCTTTTCCCGGAGATCATGTGCTGTGAAGGAGCCCAGGAGCCACATGGAGAGACACTACAGAGTTTGCGAGGCTCTGGACACAGAGCAAAGTGATCTGAGAACCTGCCAGGACAGCCGTCAGTCAAACATAGACTACTGAATGAAATGGGCCTAGCCAAAGAAAGTGACCCCAGACAGTGCCGGATAAACCAAAAGAAAAACAAAAGAAAAACAAAAACAAAAAAACTGCCACCAGGACAGAGCCAGCCCAGAGGACCTCGAGAAAGAACTATTATTCACTGAAACCCCAAAACTTTTGGAGGTGCCGGATGACAATGAGACACACTATACGAGTGGCCCTATCTTCAAGCAGGCCGCAAGGAAGTGGGCCACCCCACATTAGTGAAGTTCTTAGAAAGCCCAATGTGAATTATTTGTCCAAACGTGTTTGTTTCTGAGGACTCAAATGTTTCCAGTGTCTTCATATTACAATGAAAGGAAGGAGGCCATCTGATCGGTAGGGCTGTTGTTATGGACACCGGTGGTCCAGGCCTGAAGGTTGCTGGTATCCTGATGGCTTTGCACTGAGACCAGCATAGGACACTCACTGCACCAAGGAAGCGTTTGGTCACTGCAGCCACTGGTCATCTTACACACACACCGGCAGGGTTTCACCCCGAGTGCTGTTACGGTACGTACACCTGGACTGTGACTAGGAATGCATGGTCTGGTGAAGGGACAGGTGTGAAATTACTGAACGATTATTCTAGGCCTGATCGCTTGAATGAGCTCTGTCGCTCTATGCAAACTGGAGCATCTGTACCACCTTGAACATGCAATCTCATTTAACCTTGGAAGTTAAGCAGGGTCAGGCCTGGTTTAGTACTTGGATGGGAGACTGAAGAGCAAGAGGCTTAGAATCCTATCGATTCTCACAGAGATTTTACCAAGCCTTGGAGAGAGAGAGTATGGATGCGTGTGTGCTGCTGTGTGCACACATGTTCATACAAAGCAGCTTTGGTCCCCACAACTGGCCCAGGCCTGAGCTTCAGTTTCCCTTTGGCTGTATACAAAATGCTAGCCTAAAAAAAAAAAAATCACGTACATGGGACACCAATGCTAACACAAACCGTCAGTGAAATAATGTGGGTGAAAGGTGGTCACCAAACTGCCGGTAAACCATCATGACATACTGGGAAAGCTCTGTTTACACAGAGATAAGGGTGGAAGAGACCACAGAGAAATGTGACCAGGAAGGAGGGATTGAGGGAGGGCTTTCTACAAACCGTTTGTGTGTTCATAATTCATCGTCCTTTAACCAGGCCAGTGCAGTTGGATTCTGTGGCCCGACAGCTCCTTTCTTTCATCTTCTCAGGAAGCTCCTCAGAGAGGGTAGCTGCCACTCTCTCACTTCAGGACAGGGGCAGAGCCCAGGGCCCAAGGGCAAAACCCAGGTTGAGTAGACCTCCTCCTGGGTCTATCTCCAGCACCTCTTCCCACGCAGTGCTTCCTCTTTGCTAAAGTGCCCAGGCTCACTGCCCTCTCCTCCTGACCCTCATAGCCCTCACTGTCCTCATCCTTCCTTCTCCACTCTCACACACACCTGGCCATGGCTTCATAAGGAACTTCTATTACAGGCTCCTACCCTCTCTGCACCCACTCCCCAGGAACAGGGGGGACGCTTCTTAACACACCCCAGGGCCTCCCATCTCTTGGGCACTGTTCTTTGACAATGCTCAACAAAGGCATTTGGGTGATCAAAGCAGCAGGCGGGAGGCCCAGATGCCTGCTTCCAAAACTCCTCCATATGGCTTGCAATCTAGCCTCCCTGACCTTATAAGCCTCAGTGTGCTTGCCTGTGAAATGGAGCTAGTCAACTCTGGAATGCAAGGAGATGGTGTGTACGATACATATCTGGCTCCAGCTGTGGACAGGACTGTCTTTGGAGGCCTTGTCCCCTCTCACACCCTCTTTCCTGAAACTCTCCAGGACCCATGCCCCCAGCCAAACCTTCCCTCCCTAAGTGACCTGTGTGGAACAGTTACAGGCCAGAGAAGTACTCTCCACCGTCCTGGCTACGTCTTCCGCCCTCCACCTCACCTCGCTCCCTTCATCCCCAACCATCAGCTGCTGCAGCAGCTCCTGCCTGTTTGGCTTCCTCACCTCATCCCAGGGGTATTTAAGGCAGTCGGGGGCAGGCTGTTCTATAAGAGGCATCAATGTAAGAACCCCCAGATGACGGAGCTTGTAGCTCCTCCTGATTCTGCTCTCCTCCCTAGTCAGCGCTAGGTCTAGGCCACAGCCTGAGAATCCCACAGCGTGACAGTCCCATGGCTGACCCTCTTTGTCCCAAAGGCTGTAAAAGAACCTACTGTTCCCTCTGTAAAATTCTCTTATCATCTAATCTACGAAGCCCAACACCACCCTATCGCAGTCACCTACACGGTGTCCTCACTGGAACCCCAATCGCTGGCCACAAACCCCAGGTGTACCGTTCCTTTCCCCCACAGAGCTAAGTACAGACATGGCTGTGTGGTGACTGCAGGAGACTCTGGCCCAGGAAATGCTTCACTTGGTGCTACTCACAGCCTTATCCAAACCCCCGAGACCCGCCCAGAGTCACAGGTGTCTTCCATGACCTAGGAGAGAGACTGGTCAGAGCCAACAAGCAAGGGGAAGAAAGAGGAGGAGGAATTGACACTGACAGGAATTGAAGAAGAAAGTGGGGTCTGAGGAAATTCTTGGGAGTTTGTCTGATGGAGGACCTGCACGCCTGGCCCTCACAACCCTGGCCCCCTCGCTTTCTCCAAGGAGTTCCCATCCCACGGGCTGGAGGAGCAAGCACTAGGGTGAAAGAATGACGCGTTTCTCCACACTCAAGGGAGATGGGGCCTAGGTACCTGTCCCCACAGCAACACTGCATGGACCTTGGTTTCATCAGTGCTCAGGGACTGCAGGAAAGCTGCAAGTGAAGGAGAACTTTGCTGGGTGGGCCTGGGAAACTAGCCACCTTTTGAAAAGGCATATTTCGGGGCTGGAGAGATGGCTCAGTGGTTAAGCTCTCCCAGAGGACCGGGGTTCAGTTCCCAGAACCTACATGTCAGCTCACAACTGTCTGAAATTCTAGCTCCAGGAGATCCAAGACCCTCACACAGGCATACACGTGGACAAAGCAACCAATGCACATGAAATAAAAATAAACAAATCACTAAAAATAAAAAAAAAAAAATTTAAAAAAGAAAGAAAAGAAAAGTCACTTTGGTCCCAAACAAGTGACTCAGGAACTTCTGGGACACATACTGTAAAAGCTGGGTCTCCAGCTTCCTATCCCAGGCTCCCGATTTAACCTTGAGAGGGCCCCCTTTTTTTTCCCTTCTATCCCCAAAGCCAAGTTCCGGGCATGATTTCCTGTCAAGATCATGCTCTCCTGGGATGCAAAATTCTTATTATCATACATTTTTTTCATTTTATAAATATGTGTGTATATATTATTTTTATTGGCAGCTGGGGATCCAATTCAGAGAGCTCTAGGCATGCTAGGCTAGCCCTCTACCACTGAATTATGCTTCCAGTCTCTAATATTTTTATTCTTGAGTTAGTATTTTTATCTTTTTTTCCCCACTTTCCAACTGGGGCTCTTATTTCTTTGCAGTTTTGGTCTCTTTTAAGACTAATTATCCTGAGTTCAAAACTGATCTGCAGGGACCCTCCCTGCCATTACCTTTTCCTCGAGGAGCCTCCTGGTTAAGTTTCCCACTGACTGAAAAAGATAAGGCTCAAGGTGACACAGACCTGAAGTGCCAACACAAACCTCATAGCAAAGGGCCTCAGACTAGCTAAGGCAAGGCCTAAAAATGAGATAATGGTATTTCCAAATACTTGATGAACAGAGACCTGGGGACCCTCTTACAAGCTGTGACTTCTACTGAAACGTGGATGACGACCACTAACAATCAGAGAGAAGACTACCTGTTGCCAGCAGACAAGGAAGAGAAGCCAGGATCCTGCTCTAAGGATAAGGAGACAGACCCCACTGGCATGTGGGGTCCTGGTCAGTGATTCGGCACAGCTGGGCTCTCTTCTCATTTCTGTTCCAGTCAGCAATAGCTGCTTACCTGTGAGTCCTTCCCTACTGATGCTCTCCCAGGCCCTCACCTGTGCTAACACCCTTCGACCGTTCCTAAAACAAATTGGAAGACATAGCAGAGAACCTGGCAGAAGAATAGCATATCCCAGACACGGCTCAGTGCTGGCCAGTTTCCATTGGCTGGCAGCAGCTTCCATCTGAACGAATTTGGGGTATAGCCTGTCTCTCCTGGCCCCCGCTGGTCACCTCCTTAGACTGATACCACACCAGCCCTACCCTCCACCACGCAGAGTTTATGCAGCAATCTGGTTCTTTCACCAACCAAAGACCCTACAGGGAAACCTTCCACCCAGGAATTAGCTCCCCCTGTAATCCTAATCTGGCCACTGGTTTGCTGACCCCCTGGGGACACACTACAATCACTCATGTCTGCTCCCCACTAAAACTAGAATCTCTGTAGTGGCAAGGCCCCTCCCCTGCTGTGCCCCATCTCAGCATTCTGGGCAGACCCAGACTTAGGGTAGGATTGCTTGATTTCACCAGAAGATGCTTTCTGTGTCCCAAATGTCTCTTGCCATCAAGTGGGTCCATGTTTGCTCAGAAGCAGGGGTTTGGGCCTGGGGTGGGGGTGAGGGTAGGGGTGGGGGTGGGAGGTTGTTTCTGATTAGTTCCTCAATAGACAACACTCTGGGGAGATGTGCATAAGGCCAGGGACCCTGGCAAGAGGAAAAAGGAAGAAGTACTTGCTTATTGGAAGCTAACGGTTCAGAATAGGTCCCTGAGTCCCGCATGCTGCCGGACCTACCCATCCTGACAAATCCCCAGCAGCAATGACCTTGGATTTCCTCCCCCAACAGACCTGCCCACAAACAGAGACACAAGCTGAAGCCACCAACCCAGGAAGCCATGACAGCAATGACAAGTGTTCACAAGAGAACACCCAGCACCAGGAAAACAAAAAACAAGAAAACAAAAGCTGAATGGCAGGCGTGGTGGCACAAGCCTATAATCCCAGCACTCAGAGAAGCAGGCAGGTGGATCTCTGTGAGTTTGAAGCCAGCCTGGTCTACAAAGTGAGTTCTAGGACAGCCAGGGTTACACAGTAAAAGCCTGCCTTGAAAAACAAAACAAAAACAAACAAACAAACAAACAAACAAAGGCAAACAAAACCATGGTAATATGCCCACAAAATCCCACAGGCTCTAGCCTAGTGCTGAGCCATGCAGAAAACTTTTGTGAATTTAACTAAGCACGGCAGCCCGCGTCTATAATCCTCACACATGGCAGGTAGAGGCCAGAAGTTCAAAGTCATCCTCAGCTACAAGGCCATTTTGCGCTACCTGAGACCCTGCCTCAAAATAAATAATTTTCAAAAAATCTGAAATAGGTTCCTACCTGACACAGAACGAGAAAACAGAAAAGAACATTTGACCAAGACCTAGAAAAAAAAAGTTGAAAACCCAGCAGAAGCCATGTTTTCCTCTAAACAGCTGGGAGACGATGGAAATGCCCCCACGAAGTTCTCCCATCAGCCACCAGGAGGACCACCGGGGTCGCGGTAGGCTATGCCTCCAACCCCCAGGGGACAATAACAAAGGTTTTGGTAAGGCAGAGCAGTGAGATGTGGGGGAAGAACTCTGGAAGTAGATGGAAGTTACCTGATGGCTGAAACTGGTACCTTCCCAGCTCTCAGGCATGCCACGAGGTAGAGAATTCACTGGCTCACACATCTGGGGAGCCCTTCATAGGATGACCAGATAAACTCAGGCCAGACTCTCTGGGTGCCTGGCTGTGTCTCTTAGCACTTGGCAGGAACACTATCAGTAAAGCTGAATCTGAACTTTCCATCCCTTCCGGCAGAGACAGCCCACTAGGATCCGGGACCACGCTCCACACCACAGTGGTGTCCCCACACCCTGCCCTGTATGGGGGGCACCCTTCCTTACATCATCTACCTGTTTTCACCCCTGCGCCCTTGGATCTTGAATGCAGGGCAGACAGTATCCCCGTTTGGCAGAGAGCACTAAGCTCACACAAGTCAAAACCCATCTGGAGCTTAAGCAAAGACAAGCTAGTGATCAGAATTTGCCACAAGAAGTCTCTTGACCTGGGTCACGGAAGGAATGGCAGGATACTACCTCTACAAGGAGACTCGAGGGCGCTGTCACCTACTCCGCTCGGTACAGGTGGCTGAATGGCCCTGGGGTCCAACCTACTTTCTCTAGGTTAAGCACCAGATGACATGGGGGTGTACACTCCGGGGGAGGAGGGGCTGAGAGAGGGGTGGTCCTTCCTGCACTGGCAACTGGGGCCCCAAGACCGCTCAGGATATATTTGACTCCAGGCATTGAAAGCAATCCCACCTGGGTAAGATCTGACTGGAAGGGAAGGCGCAAGATGGATGGGGAGGAGGGTGGGACTCACCTCCCTCAGCAGCTGTATCCCTTGCAGCTTCTCCTGCTGTTGCTGGGCCACAGTTACCCCCAAGACGAGCGTGTGCACAACACAGGAGACCACAGAGATGATCACGATGGGGCTGAGGCTGAGGGGCAGCGTTATGAAGAAGGAGAAGACAAAGAAGGCCTGCCAACCCACCGTGTCGCTGGCTGCGTGGGCACGTGAAAAGTTCAGACCCAGGTAGGAAAAGATCTGGGCTGTGATGAGCAGCCACAACAGGTAGGGTACCACTTTGCGGCTCACTCGGTCCGGGAGCAGGCCCTTTTTGCAGAGAACGAAGAGGATGATGTCCAACACCAGACCGACGCCAGCCACCATGAGAGGTGCCAGCTTGTCGCTGGAGAAGACCACCGCGCACATGACTACTACATAACAGTCAAAGAGGGCCGCAAAGACCACCAACACCAGAAGGGTCTCATGGCGCTGCCTTTTGAAGTACGTCTGGTAGAGGTTCTCCAAGGACTCAGGCACGAAGGTCAGCCGCATAAAGCGAGGCAGGCACAGGCAGGACCCCGAGTTCCGCACAGAGATTTCATGGGTCCGGCCAACCCCGCGGTCGGGGTCAGAGGGCAGGCTGACCGAGTACTCCGCTGAGTACTCTGCCGAGTACTCGGGATCCGAGAAGCCCTGGTTCCTCGGCATCTTGGTTGGTGGCTGCTTCGAACGAGGAAGGGAGGAGTCTGGGTCAAGCCACTCACCAGGGCTTCCTAAGATCTGGGGAAGGCAAGGAGGCTCTTCTTGGTTGTGGATGAAGGGCGTCCACCTGGGGCAGAAATGCTGAAAGGGTTCCCAGGACACAGGTGTCACCGATCATCTGCAACTTAAAAGGACATAGCTAAGTAGAAGCGCATCTTTCCTTGCCACCCACCCTACCCCTCACACAGATCCTTGCCATACAAGCCTCCAACCCCACAGTCTCCCAAGCACGCCCACACACACTCAGTCCTGTCCACACCAGACACCCGGTTTCCTGCCTCTGGTTTCTGGAAGGGCCTAGCCCCCTCTCCATCCTGCATATATCCCCGGCTCTATGCCTGACTTCCTCACCTAAATTCCCTGCAGGCCCAAACCCTCCAAGCTGAAAATAAAACGTGCCTGGAAACAGCCGGGGAGGTCCTGGTCCTGGGGATTCCCTCATCTTTCTTCTGTTTACTTCCTTTCCCACCCATCCCTGGGAGAATCCAGCCCCTTCCCAACCTCGGGCTCTGTAGCCTCTGTAGCCTCGTGGAAGCCCAGCCTTGGATCCTGTGCGGGGACTCGGGAGGCACGCGCTCCGAACCGGGGCTGCGGGACCGGGCCAAGCGGGCTTCAGCGAGCCGCAGGCTGCTTCCCGCCGCGCCGCCGCGCCAGCTCGTCTGCCCGGAGCCGGAGCTTGGATCCCCTCGCCGCCGTCAGGCCCGGAACCCGGCCAGGAGAGGCGCGGGGCTGCGGCTCAGCATCCGCGGGCGCAGAGGACGGCGGCGGCGCACGCAGCGGATGGCGGGCCCAGGCTGGGGCAGCCTGCCAGCATCCTCTCCCCGCATGCAGGGAGAGCCAGCCGAGTCCGCGCACCGCGCTCTGCACACTGATCCATGCGCGCCGCAGGCCCCGGGAGGCGGGCGGCCCCTCCCTGCTTTGTCGCCGCCTCCTAGGCGCAGGGGTGGAGGGGCCCCTCGCTGTCCCCAGTGTCCCCCACTTCCCAGTACCCGTCGACGGCTGCGTGGAAACGCAGGGTGGGTGGAGGACAGAAAGGAATGAGACGAATCTTCTTGCCCCGGGCAGGCACTGTTAGGAAGGATCGAAGCCTGGGGTGGACCCTCCTTGCAGGTGAGGCATGCTCCGGGCACCCTGGCCGCCCTTCTTCTGCCCTGGCTTCCTTCCGGGGACAGGAGAGGCCGGGCTGAGGTTTAGGGGCCGCTTCCCGAGTGGGCGCGCCCCATCTCAGTGTCTCCGCCCACCCTGGCATCCCAGATGTCAGTCGTGGGGCATGATCTCTCCTCGCAGGGAAGGGACAGGAAGCCTGGCGACAAAAGAGGACTGGAGTAGCTTGGTTGGTGCCTGGCACGTGGAGCTGGAAGAGGCCTTGCTTCAGGAAGATATCCTGCGCATAGCCTACCAATTGCTATGTGTTTGAATTCTTCCTTAAAGATGCAAATGCTCCTTTTGAATCGATCAGTCTCCTAAGCCATAGTAGCAATTATTGAACACCTCGTTAGGAGTGAGAGTCGTTGCTCGGGCATTAAGGGATCAGTTTTGGGGCAGCCATGGGAGAGGGATGGGGGAACAAGCTAGGGGTGCCTTGTCATGCATGGGTGCATGCCTGTTTATAACTAAAGGTCATACATTGACATCACCCAGGGAATAGGTCCATCAGAAAAGTGATCTGCCTTTGCTGTGTATGGGTGTCCGTCATATTGTCTGAAAAGTTCGTGGTCCCTGCCCTGCTTCTGGCACCCCCCTCCTCCACCTCAGCCCATGCTCCCCAGGGCTTTTGGTTAGAAAAGCAGGGCACAATAACTTCAAATGCAGAAGGGTGATCTGAATAAAGCATCTGCCTCAGTGTTTTAAGTTGTACAGGGTCCAGAAATGTATTTCAATTTGTTACATGATGGCAAAGGACCTGGTTTTCACGGTTAACAAAAGTTATGCATTGATTTAAAATGTTTAATTAATTAATTAATTTTTTAAAAAGGAGAAAAAGAGGAAGGAAGAAAGAAAAGCTGCTGGGCCATGAATCCATTGGCAGGGTTCCTGGCTAGCATGCATGAGGCCTGGGACTCGGTCCACAGGATTGAATGCCCAGCACCACAGCCCAGAAGTATTAAATGCCTGTGATCCCACCATGATCAAAAGTTCAAGGTCACCCATAGCCGCATCTCAAGTGTGAAGACCTTCCTTGTGTGAGCTGGGCCTTGTCTCATGAAAGAAAACATAAAGATGGGATCTGCCAGAACCTCTGGGGTTGCAGCTCAGTGTAAGGACACACCTAGTATGTCCTAGGTTCAGTCCCCAGTAACTACAGTGGGTAAGAGCATTTGTTGTTCTCACAGGCGGGTCCAGGGTTGGCTTCCAGCACCCACATTGAGTGGGTCACAATCTGTAAGTTTAGTTCTAGGGCATCTGGCACCCCTCTCCTGGCCGCTGCCGGCACCAGACACTCCAGAAGTGCACATACGTACAGGCAGACAAAACACCCATACACATAAAATAAAAATAAACCTTAAAAAAAAAAAAAAAAAGACTAGGGGCTGGAGAAGTGTCTTAGTGGTTAGGTGAACTTACTGTTCTTGCAGAGGACTGGGTCCATCCCGAGAAACCGCATGGTGCCCTGCAGCCTTCAGAGACTACAGTTCCATGCAGTCTAGTGCCCTCTTCTGGCGAATGACACCTCCCAACACACACACACACACACACACACACACCCCACCCAGTGCATATATATACACATGTAGGCAAAAACCACTCATACACAAAATTTTTTTATTTTTAATCAATTATCTTTTTTTATTTTGAGACAGGGTTTCTCTGTGTAGCCTTTGGCTGTCCTGGACTCCCTTTATAGACCAGGCTGGCCTTGAATTCAGAGAGATCCACCTGCCTTAGCCTCCTGAGTGCTAGAATTAAAGGCCTGTGCCACCACATCCAGCTTCATAAAAATTTTTAAATAAAAAAATTTAAAAGTCCATAAATACATGTTAGGGTTTGCTTCGTTGCTTGGTTGCTTGGTTTGGTTTAGTTTTTTGAGATAATTTCTCTGTGACCTGGAACTTGCTTCATAGACCAAGCTAGCCTTAAACTCAGAGATCTTCCTGCCTCTGCCTTCTAAGTATTAGGATTACAGGGTTTATTTTGACACAAGGACACTCACAGTACATCTCTGAGTGCCCCCAACCCTCGGGGTCCCAAATGGTCCTTCCCGTGGCACGGCCATACCACATGCCTGCCCTAAGGTTCCTCAATAGGCCTTCCATTACTACCTTTGTCCCAGCTCCCACACTCCACCTTTTTTTTTTTTTTGGTTTTTCGAAACAGGGTTTCTCTGTGTATCCTTGGCTGTCCTGGACTCCCTTTGTAGACCAGGTTGGCTTTGAACTCACAGTGATCCGCCTGCCTCTGCCTCCCAAGTGCTGGGATTAAAGGCGTGCGCCACCACCGCCCGGCTCCACCTTTTTTTTTTAAAGATGGATTTATTTATTTATTTATTTATTTATTTATTATGCAATTTTCTGCCCTCATGTGTGCCTGCAGGCCAGAAGAGGGCACCAGATCTCATTATATATGGTTGTGAGCCACCATGTGGTTCCTGGGAATTGAACTCAGGTCCTTTGGAAGAACAGACAGTGCTTTTAACCTCTGAGCCATCTCTCCAGCCCTTCCACCCTGTTTTTTTGTTTTTGTTTTAAGATTTATATTTTCTATGTGTGAGTGTTCTGCCCCTGTGTGTGTGTGTGTTCACTGTGTGCATGTCCAGTGCTCAAAGAAAGTAGAAGAAGGCATTGGATTCCCGGGGACTGGCGTTAGGGACAGATATAAGCCACCATGTGGGTACTGGGAACCAAACTTGGGTCCTCTGCAAAAGCAGCCAGTGCTCTTAACCCCTAGCTATCTCTCCAGCCCCTTCACCCAGTTTTGTGACAGGCGAGGGCTCCATACAGAGACACTTCTGACCTCAGCCTTGCTGCCCACTCATGGTCCTTCCATAATCCTCCCTGCTACAGGAACCTATTGACCTGTCATGGTCTAAGAGGCAGGTGGAAATGAAGAAAACTGTAAGAGCTGGCTTCACTGCCAGGCTACCGCAGCTCTGCCAGGCATCACATCTACCAACAAGGCACACTCTAAGGTACACAGCTCACAGTTGCTGGTGACTTGACAACTGGACAAGGGTGTGTCCAAGTGGGAAGGGAGGATCTGATTGGGCCTGAAAGTCACACATTTTAGGCATCTGGAGCCACCTGGCTGATGCCTGCAGCACAGCCCCAAGCCTGCTCTGCATTCCCAGTGAGGAGCGCGCTCTTTCCTGAGGGTCCCAGAAGCAGACAGTAGGTCAGCTGAGGCCTCCCTGGCAGTTAGATGCATGGAGTGAACATTTCAACTGAGAGGAGCTGCTCTCCGCCCTGGGCCCCTCTCGTGAAGGAGATCAGGAATTCACCTGTATAATTCACAGTGCCTCCCAGGGTCCCTGGCACTATTAGATACTCTAGTAGAATGGATGGATGACTCCCCCAAAGAGATAGTGTTTTGTTTGGCTTTGTTTTTTTGAGTCAGGGTTTTCCTATGTAGCACTGGCTGTCATGGACTTGCTTCGTAGGCCAGGCTGGCCCCGAACTCACAAAGATCTGCCTGCCCCTGCCTCCACCTCCCGGATGCTGGGATTAAAGGCATGAGCTACCACTCTGGGCTCTAGATGGTACTTTTTAAGGGAGCTGGCTGCCCCCCGAGGCAATCTTCTTGTCACCTTCCCTGGTGCTACAAGCGTTCAGGTCAAAGGACATTTAAGACTAACCACTCTTAGGCCTGGGCACCTGATCCATTGGTAAGTGTGCTTGCTCAGCATGCATGAAGCTCTAGGTTCGATTCCCAGCATTGCATAAACCAGATAGGGTGGCACACACCTGTAATCGCAGCATTCCTGAGGCAGAGGATCAGAAGCCCAAAGTTGCCCTCAGCTACAAATCAAATTTGAGGCCAGTGGAGACAGCATGAGATGCTGACTCAATAAAACAATAACTGCCCTTGAGGCTGGGGTAGCCCTGTGGCAGAGCACTTGCCTGACATGTAGCACATGAGGCCCTAGGTTCTACCCCCACTATCAAGAGGCTGAGTGACAAGCGTGGGCTTGCAGAGTGGTGTTTTTCAGCAGTCAATTGTGCCTGGTCAGGGCCTGGACAACATGCTTAAATTCAAAAGCTGTAAATCTGACTTTAAAATGCCTAGGTGACTTGTCCCTCATGCATATCCTTGAGGAAAACCAGAAATATGGCTGTGGGCGGAAGCCAGGAGGGAGTCCCAACCCCCACGCCATCCCAGCCCCAGCCCTGTGGAGTGGTCTTTGCTGAAGCTGTAGATCTTGCTGAAGGCCTATGCAGTACACCTTACTGCAGCCCTGTCGGGTAGACCTTGTTGGATGGAGGTCTCCTATTTTTGTTTGCCTGGTTCAGGTCTGGGATGATTGCCGAGAATTAATTGTTATTGGATAAACAAGGGTAGGTTGCCCTGTGCTCCCAGGGGACATGGTGGCTCCTGAATGCAGCAAACAATAGGCCAGAGCAGAATTCTGAGGTCCCATGGGCAGGAGATGGAGGGAGGATAGAAGATCATGAGTCCCCTGGGGCCAAGCACCAGGAGGGCCCTGAAAGTAGAGCCAGGGTGTGCCAGGCGGTTTAATTAGGAGAAGCTGTTTGAGGGGGAAAGGGGTTTGGGGTACTAGAAAAACCGTAACTGCTAGGGTTTGTGGGGCAGGGAAAAATGAGGGACTCCGGTGTCTGGTGATACCTCAGACATCACTAGAGGGTAGTCCTCCACCCGCTGCCCTACTGTAGGAGCTCCAGGGCATGTGTGTGTGTGTGTGTGTGTGTGTGTGTGTGTGTGTGTGTGT
>OU015742.1:109812861-109824943 GCA_907169655.1 Acomys percivali | reverse complement strand
TGTGTGTGTGTGTGTGTGTGTGTGTGTGTGTGTGTGTGTGTGTGTGTAGCTTACTCTATTGCTGAGGGAAGTCATTATTCCAGGAACTCACACAGGGCAGGAACCTGGAAGCAACAGCTGATGCAGAGGCCATGGAGGAACTGTGCTTACTGGCTTGCTCAGCCTGTTTTCTTATATTATCCATGACCATGTGCTCTGGGATGGTGCCACCCACAGAGAGCTGGGCTCACCCATGTCAGTAATCAATCAAGAAAATGAATCACAGGCCAATCTGGTGGGGGGGGGGCATTCTTTCCAATGAGGTTCCCGCTTCCAAAATGACTCTAGTTTATGTCAAGTTGACATAAAAGCAGCCAGCACAGCCAAAGCACTAATTCCCCAGTCACAATCACTGTAGAAGGGAAACTGTGAGCAAGCTCTGTTCATGGAGGCCAAGGATAGCTTGAGCCCAGGAGACCGGGTCCAGCCTGGGCAACACAGCAAGACCATGACTAGGTATGGGGGGATGGGGAGAGTGCAAAATGGCTGCAAACCTACACGGACAACGCCAGTGGGAGCCTGTCTACCTCACAGCTAGATTGTGAGCAGCGCTGGCCACTCTGGCCCCCAGGACCTGTGCAAGGCTGGGTAGGCTGCCATTATCCCATGGCCTCTCCCTGGCTCCGCTCAGTTACACTTCTTGATTCCACTGCGATTTCTCTCTGGCAGCACCAGCCTGCGGTCGGCACGTGCTCACTTCTCTGTCGCTCTGTCCCCCTCTGTGTCTTGTTACGTCTGCTTTTGTGTTGATCCTTGGGCCACTATGGATACATGTGGGTGCATGAATGTGGAGAATCGGAGAAAAGGGAGTGTGTGCTTTCATGTATGGATATAAGAATGTCTATTAGCATGTGTATGAGTGTGCAGATGCATGTATGAGCATATGTACTGGTCAGTGTGTGAACAAGGGTATGCCTGACATGTGTGTCAGAGGGTGTGTGAGCATGTATGAGGGCATTTGTAGCCTGAGTGAGAGCATGTGTGTGTGAGAAAGTATGTGTGAATATGAGAGGACATGAGTGAGGGACTGTGTGTGAGAAGGAAAGACTATCTGTGAGCATGTGAGTATGTGTGCCAGGGGGTGAGCATGTGAAGTCACTGAAGAGTTACATGTGAGTGAGCACACATGAAAGCATATGTGAGTGTGTGTGAGACAGTGTATATGAGACCATACATGAGAGACACACATGACTAAGTATGAGAGAATGTATGTGAGAACATGTAAGCATGTGAGAGTGTGAGAGAACAAATGTGGCTAAACATGGTAGTCATACATGTGTGAGTCAGCATATGTAAGAGCATATGTGTGAGAAAGTACGTGTGAGCCAATGTGTGCGTGTGAGAGAGAACATATGTTGACTCACATATGAGCATGTGTACCTACATGTGTGGGAGGGCATATGTGTAAGAATGTATGACTCAGACTCTGTGGGAGGGTGTGGCTGAGCGTGTGTGAGAAGGCACATTTTCCTGGAGGTTTCTTTCTCCTGTTCCTCATCCTACTCCGGCTTGTCTGGGCCTTAACTACAGCCACTGCCTCCTCGGCAGGTGGCGGCAAATGTAGCTGAGAAAGTACAGCCAATGCATTCATGTGCTGGTGACCCTCAAACAGCTTGTATTTCTGTTTGCCCAGGTCTTCAGTAGGGCTGGGGGCAAGCCTTCTGCTACTCAAGCTCTGTCTTTGAACAGAGCCACTTGCTATTCCACAGCTTGCTGTTAAAATAAGTCACAAACACCAAACAATCAGTGCTCCAGCTGGTCCAGTCCTCCATGTGGCTTGAGCCTTCCGGGCACCCATTTGATGTGTTCTCCAAATCTCATGTGGGTTGGTACCTCTAAGGCCCCTGTTTTACAGATAAGGAAACCCCACTCAGAGACGTGAGCTAATTTGCTCCAGACCCCCTCACGCCTGGCTTCTCGCTGACACCCAGGAAGGCTGGGGACTGATGCGGGAGCCAAAAGAGACTTCAAACACCACTCTGCTGCAGCCCGACTGGGGACTGGAGAGGTGAAATTCAAAGAGAGGAAGAAAAAGGCCCAGGAGCACAACCACTGTGGATGCTGAGTCATCGCAAGGCTTCTGTGGGAATATCACCAGTTCTAAAGCGCTCAAGCCAGGGCCCTCGGGAGCAGGCTCCATAGCGCTGCATACTAACTGCCTCCCCAGGCCTTCTTGGGTACAGGATGGCAGGGGAAGAGTCCAGAGTAGCAAAAGGTGGCTGGAAATGCTCTGGCTGAGAGCAGGTGAAGGGTCGCCCCAGGGCCATCTGTGGGTGGAAAGTCCCCTCTCCCTGGTGCGGGCTAAGGTCTGAGGCAGGCCAGTCAAGAACCCCAAAAAATAGCTGTCCCCAGCATCTCCTGACAGTGACAGAATCAAAATATCCAGGCTGGAGAGATAACTCAGTGGTTAAGGAAAAAAAAACCTGGCTGCTCTTCCAGAGGACCCACGTTCGATTCCCAGCACCAACATGGCTGCCCACAACCATCTGTAGCTCCAGTTCCAGGGGATTCTAGGACCGCTTCTGGCCTCCATGGGCACCAGACACACAGTAGAGCACAGACATACATACAGACAAGACATCCATACACATGAAATTTAAAAAATAATAATCTAATGTCCTAGTGGTTTTATACATACATGAACACACACACACACACACACACACACACACACACACACACACACACACACACACACAAACACACGCACACGCCATCTGCCTCATTTAAGGGACTAAGAAGAACCATCCTTAACCCAGAATTTCATCTTTTAGCTCCACACTGTCTACATCCCAACAAAGATCGCTCTTCCAAGTGTATGGCACATCTCATTAAGTGTCTAGTAGGCTAACCCTCTGGGTAACAGTGCCACCCACCTTACTAGGTGCTATATAACCTTTTTTATATTTTTAATTCATTTATTTTGTATGTGTATGCATGCATATGTTTGTGTGGGGGTGTGACATGCACATACATAAATGGAGGCTGCAGTTCATGTGTTGTCCCTGAGACATCACCCTTGATTTTGGTTTTTGTTTGTTTGTTTTTGCTTTGGTTCTCCCGAGCTCCCCGCCTGACACATACAGAGTTTCTTTGTATAGCCTTGGCTTTCCTGGACTTGCTTTGTAGACCACGACCACCCAACTTGTTTTGTTTTATGTTTGGAGGGGGGTTGTTTTTACCTTTTGTTGTGTTTTGGTTTGTTTTTGAGGCACAGCCTCTTTATGTAGCCCTGGCAGGGCTGGGACTTACTATGTAATACAGGCTAGCCTTGGACTCTTAGAGCTCTGCCTGCCTCTGTCTCCTGTGGGCAGGGATCAAAGTAATGTGCCATCAGGGTAGGTTTTCCTTGTTTTTTTGAGAGAGGATTTCTCACTGGCTTGAGGCTCACCAGGCAGGCTAGGCTGACAGGCTGAGGGGGTAAGGGGTGGGGGGTGCTTGTGGGGGTGGGGGTGGGGGATGGGGTGTGTGCGCTCCAGTTTCTACCTCCCTGATGCCGTGATTGTAAATGCTTGCTCCCATGCCAGGTTTGTTGTTGTTCAATGTGAGTTTTGGAGTTGAATTAACTTGGCAAGCTCTCTGACTGAGCTTTCTTCCCAGTCATTAGAAGGGCCGTCTAGAACAATATCATGTTGTTAGTGTACTGTCCCAGTGTGCCTAGCCACCTATGATGTCATTATCTGCCTGCCGCTCCGATGGGCTAGCTGCCCAGTATATGAAGAGGACAAACCCACCTCATCGCTCTCTGTTGTTCCTCTCTTACCTCTCTTGCTCTCTTGCCCCTCCCTCACCCCTCACCTCCTTCTCTTGGTCCTTTCTCCTCTCTTGCTGTCTCTCTTTCTCTCTGGGGTACCCCTCCCCTATAATAAACTTCTCCATATCTGTTGCCTGGCATCTTATTTTTTAATCATTGTATGTGTCACCTTCATTTTGCCACTATGCTCCCTTAATCTCTCTGCTTTGAACTCTGTGGTGGTTTGAATGGTGCCCCGCCCCCAATATGTCCACATCCAAACCCCAGGAACCTGTGGTTGAACAACTTTGGGGAAAGGGTCTTTGCAGGAGTAATTAGGTAAAAGAACTGGACATAAGATCACCTTGGATCACTGGGGAGGGCCCCAAAGTAGTGACAAATGTCTTTACAAAGGAGGAGGGGCTGTGAGACAAAGGCCAGGATTGTCAGGAGATGGCTACAAACCAGGGACTCAATAGCCGCCAGACTCTGGAGGAGGCTCAATCCTCCAGCGGTAACAAGCTTCTGAGGAAGTAGGGGTTAGGCAGGCTCCCTGGTAAGCAGGCAGACAAGGAGAGGGGCTGTGGGTAAAGGTGGTCAACTTCCTAGATAGCCAGGTTCTTCCTTACCCTCCTGCCCTGTGATAAAAGCCTGGCACCTTAAAACTAAGACATTGTAGGTGCTTTCTATCCCACCAGTGGGTCTCCTGCTGATGCACTGGCTCAGCATGTGTGATCAGGACATGCCACACACACAATAGTTGTGGGCCAATCAACCATCCATCTGTTTTCAAACTGACCAACCCTAAATTAAGCTGGAAAAAAATTCTTCAGGAGCTTTAAAATTCTCTAGCCCTTGAGAAGAGCATGGTTTTTCTGGCTTCCTGGAGTCAATGTGCCAATCCCCCCCCCCTTTTTTTTACAGTGGGTCTCCCTCAATAAATGTCTGTCTTCAACCTCTAATTCTGTCTGCTCTCGTTTGCTGTGTCAGATTTCTCTGCTGCTACCTGCTGCCTTCAAGAGTTTCCCTGCCTTTTAATTCTTTAACTGGCAAAGAAAACAAACTCAATCAAGACCCCTAGATAGCAGCAGTTCTGCAGGTCCCCACATCTCAGACTGCTAGCCGCCAGGGATGTGAGGCAAGAAACATTCTGTACTGTGCTAACTTGTCATGACAGTCACAAGAAGCCCAGGCAGGGTCCAGTTGCACATTTTCCACACCTGTATTTTAACACATGCTGGAGTCTGTTAGAACTGTAATGGTTATTACCGTACTCCAAGACTCTGAGGCCAGGAACAAGATCTTAATTTTTTTTTTTAAATACATGGAGTGACAGCCCTGATAGATACTCAACAATGCTTTGTTAAATAAAAATTTAAAAAACATCTTTCAGTGGGCTGGAGAGATAGTTCAGAGGTTAGGAGCATTGACTGCTCCTTCAGAGGTCCTGAGTTCAATTCCCAGCAACCACATGGTGGCTCACAACCATCTATAGTGAGATCTGGCGCCCTCTTCTGGCATGCAGTTGTACATGCAGATACAACATTGTATACATAAATAAGTCTTTAAAAAGAAAAAAATCAGGGGCTAGGCTGGTAAAACCTGTCTCAGAAGCACAGGGACCTGCGTTCAGATCTCCAGGACCTGAATAAAAAGCCAAGCATGGTGGTGAGAACTTGCAGTCCTAGAGATGGTGAGGTGGGAGGTGGATTCCTGGAGCTTGGTGGTTAACTAGCCAAGGCTACAAGCACACAAACACACACACACACACACACACACACAAACACACACACCACATATGTGTGTGTATATTCATACCAACACGTACAGACACACAAAATAAAAATAATTTCTGCATTAAGGGTTGGGAAGATAGCTGAGTGCGCAGGAATGATGATCTGAGCTTCCACATGAAAACCAGTCCTGCAGCATGTGCCTATGACTTTAACACGGAGAGGGGAGTGAAGACAGGTGCATCTTGAAGCTTGTTGGCTAAACAGTCTAGCCAATCAAGGAGCTCCATGTTCTATGAGAGACCCTGCCTCAAAAACACTCACACACAGAGAGACAGAAAAAAAGTTAAACTGTGTCAGTCCTTCTCTTCAATTCGGACTTAAATATCCCTAGGGTATCCCAGTTCATGCGGGGAGAAGACAAAACCCACAAAGTTTGTATGATTTTTTTCTAGATAACTATTTATAATGGTAGTTTTGTTTATTTTTCTTTTTATCTTGGAGGGAAGTTGAGTCATTTAACTGTAGAGTAATTTAATCACTTTTTATAAAAGATATATTTGCTTCTGTGTGTATGAATGTTTGTCTGCATGTGTATCTGTGCACCGTGTGTTTGTCTGGTGCCTGAGGAGACCAGAAGATGATATAAGATGACACACGATCCTCTGGAATGAAGTTACAGATGGTTGTGAGTTGCCTTGTGATTGCCGAGAACCAAACCTGGGTCCTCTACAGGAGCAGCAAGTGCTCTTAATGGCTAAGCCTCAAATCACTATTTTTATTCTGAAACTATCAAGGATTAATCATGGGATAAAAGGCACAAACATGTGTCCACTTTTTAAAAATTCTGTGTGTGTGTGTGTGTGTTTCAGTGGTTTATGTAAGAATGGCTCCTGTAGTGCATGTATTTAAATACCTGGCTACCAGTTGGTGGAGTGTTTAGGAATGATTAGGCTTGTTGGAGGAGGTATGTCATAGGGGGCGTGGCTTTGAGGCTTCAAAAGCTCATACCAGACCCAGCCTTGCTAGCTCTTCGCCTACTGCCTGCCGATCAGGTTATAAGCTCTCAGCTACTGCTCCAGCACCACGCCTGCGTGCTGCCAGCATGCTTCCACCATGACGGTCATAGCCTAACCCTCTAAATTAAATACTTTCTTCTATAAGCCTTGGTTGTGGTGCTTCATCACAGCAATAGTAACCCCAAGACAGTGTGTTCGTATACATGTAGTGGTCAGAGGTCAACATTAGGTGTCCCCCTATCCCTCCCCATCTTTATTTTCTGAGACAGAATCTCTCACTGATCCAGATGCACATCCCTCCGGCCAGGCATACACGCACAGGCACAAGAAGAGCACAGAAATGGCAGGGGTGCACTGCTGTGCCTGGCTTTCCATGTGGGTTCTGGGGATCTGAATCCTGGTCCTAGTTCCCGGGACAGGAATTTTGCTGACAGAATCAATTTCCCAGTCCTTTCATGTTCATTTCTAAGGCACAAAACATGATTCCAAGAAGTGAGACAGGCGGGAACGTCTGGTGACCAGAACTTATAGCTCCAGGAAAGCTCCTCCTTTCTGCAGACCTGGGGATACCTCACAGTCACCCCCAAAGAAATGCAGAGATGAATAATGTTTTTTCTCTCTCTCTCTCTCTCTCTCTCTCTCTTTCTCTCTCTGTCTGTCTCTGTCTCTCTGTCTCTCTCTCTCCCTCTCTCCCTCCCTCCCTCTGTTCCTCCTTCCCTCCCCACTGTTACTTTCCTCACAGCTGCAGGTAGAGGCAAATCACATTCTCTTGTATCTTTGCACATACTGTCCCCTCAGCCTAGGTTTTCTTTTCCCCCTTTCTCTCCAAAATCAAGCAACCAAACCAAACCAAACAAAGCTCCTAAAGATACACCTTAGTTCATCTGCTCTGTGTCTCTGACAGTTCTCCAGTCACTGTGGCCCCTTGGGAGCCCCGATTGCAAGTACAAGTGTTCTTGTCTGTCTCCATCACTGGTGAGCTCTCCAAGGTGGAAAATGACTGCAACTCCCCCGTGTTTAGCCTAGGAGACACCTGAAAAGTGGATTCATTTTCCATAGATGTCTCAACACATGACATCTAAACTGGGACTCTTTCCTGGAGGTCAGCGCCCAAACAGGCCTCCCTGAGCCAGTGTTAATATGGTGTCAGGGCTGCCTTCTTTTCTGGGGGCTCAGGGAACTCCCTTGCTTTCTGTGGCTCCAGGGAATCCTCACATGCCTTCAGTAATCTGGTCTCTCTCAGACATAGCAGGAGAAGGTCTCTGGTTCAAAGGACCCATGTAAAACTGTGTTTGTTGTCATGTGTCTGTAATACTAGTAATTTGGGGCTGGGGGTAGAGGCAGAAGAATCAGGAGTTCAAGGCCAACACACACACACACACACACACACACACACACACACACACACACAGGCCAGTCTGGACTATATAAGACCTGGTCTCAAAACAAGTAGGCAGACCCAAGATTCTATTTTTCAAGGTACCCTCAAGGTTCTTAGCCTAATCAGAGTCCCTTTGCCACATAAGGCAACATCATCACAGTTTCTGGAGACCTGGGTGATGACATTGGGGTGGGAAATTACTCTGCTTAGTACAATCAGCTCACAATATGATGTCTGATTCAAACTTATTAGAGCTGAAATTCATCTTAATTCCTCATCATCTTAACTCTTCCCCAGGGCTGGGGAGATGACTCAGTGGGTAACGGTGCTTGCCACACATACCTGGTGACCTAAGTTCACTTCCCAGAACTCACGTAAAGGTGGAAGGAGAGAGAAGACTCCACAGAGTTGTCCTCTTGACTTCCACACCCATGCCACAGCATGTGTGTCCACACATGTCACATACATACACACAATAATATATTTTAAATCTTCCCCAAACATCTCAGTTCTATGCTGTTAGACATGGGTGCTAGCATGTTAAATCTGAACACAGTAAGGTGTCTCTTGAGAGGGAAGACACTATAAAATGTTCAGGACAGGAGAAGACTCTGGAAGAGCACTCCTGACAGCTCTCCCACATGTCCCTTCTTGGCATCCTTAATCTATATCCAGATAGTGTATACGTCATTCCACAAGGGTTGGTTGGGAGTGATAGACCACAGAGAGCCAACAGCTAAATGGGTGCCTGAGACTGTGATGGTGCCACCTGCTGGTGGCAGCTCAGATAAATGGAGACAGAAGGACACTTTGCTTTTTGCCTGCTTGCCTTCGCTTTTTAAAAATTAAAATGTATTTATTGCATGCATATGTTTTGCCTTCATGTATGTATGTGCACAACATTCATGTATGCTTGGTGGCTCCGGAGGTCAGAAAAAGGTGGTGGGTCCCCTGGAACTGGAGTTGTGAATGATTATGAACTGCCACATGGGTGCTGGAGACCAAAGCCAGGCCCTCTGTAGCCATCTTTCCCGCTCCCCTGCCTGCACTCTTGTTAGCAAGTTCATCTACTCTGTCGCTGCTGTGGCATCCTTTGCTGGAATCAAAAGCCAACTTCTTCAGGCTTCTAATGTTGACAGAAGGCTAGTGATTCTCCGGGAATCCTCCAGGTCTTTAATGCCATATTGGGACAGTCGAGATGTCTAACCTCATGGACGGAGCAACTACCAGGTGAACACACACATTCCATCCTCTGTTTCTTTAGAGCCCCGACTAACATTCCTTTCAAAGTTCCCTTTAGATGCTATGAGTCATTTCCCTGAAGCCTAGTTCAGGCTGTATCCCTTCCTCCAAAATGTTTACAGTTTTCTTACTGCCCACACATTACATGCTAAAGGCATCAGTAGCTATGTGGTTCCTTGGCTAGCTCCTAGTCTTCCCACCTCATATAATCTTCACAGCAATTCTAGGTGGAAAGTGCAATGACCATGCCCACTTTCCAGATGAAACAACTGAGGCTGGATTCTGCACTCACCCGAAGTCTTGTAGCCGGTACAGGGCAATGCACTCAAGTTCCACCCATGTGCCTATTCCAGAGTCTTGCACCCAGGCCTAGGACTTGCTCAGCATCATCAGCCATTGCTGGAACAGTGAGGGACTCATGCTGATCCACCTGCTTAGGTAGGGACCAAATGGCTCTGAACCCGTGGGTCACAGGAAAAGCCAGGCAGAGGGCTTGACAGGAATGGCTGGGTGGCAGGGCTTTACCTGGCTGCCCTGTCTGCATAAATCCACTCAACCTTCCCAGCTTGGAGCTGGAAGGCAGTCCAGTCAGAAGGTGGAGCCCTAGAGAGCCCAGCCACAAGAGAAAAAACACTGAGGCCTGGCCTGGTAGGCTCAGACCAGCCTGCCTTACAATACTGCTGACCCAGTGGCGTGTGAGTGCATGCGTGTACATGTCTGTGTGGGACTGCGTGTTACTTCTGAGATCTGGTCATAATTCAGTTCTGACTGCTGTCTCTAAATCATCCAGGAAGTGTGCCTAGGAACTAAGCAGTTGGGCACCACCCAGCAGCTCCATACAGATCGAAAGTGGAACTGGCAGCTGGGGCCCAAGTGTGCACAGGCTTTGATAATGAACGTTCATCCCGGCCTTCAACTCTATAGGCAGTAACCCAGCATGTAGGGTGGCCAGACACGCATCGGGAAGTGCAGAGCTTGCTCTTTGATTGTAGAATGGTAGGAAGGAACAAGTGGTAGTGTGAGCTCATAAGTGGGAGGCAGGGGCAGGCAGATCCCTGGGGCTCGCTGGTCACTCAGCCTCGCCTACTTGGTGAGTTCCCAGCCAGTGAGAGTCTTTATCTCAAAACAAGGTGGATGATGGTGCCTGAGGAGTCACACCCAAAGGTGTCCTCCAGCCTCCACATTGTACACACGTGCATACACACTTGAACACATACTCTCGCTCACACACAGCAGAATGAAAGCAACAAGCCACATGGCAGGTGGTCTTGAACGCTGAGCTTAAATGTCTCAGTATTTTACAGAAGCTATCAAAGTTTTGTTTTGTTTTGTTTGTATGGGTTTTTTTTTGTTTTTGTTTTGTTTTGTTTTTTGTTTTTGGAGGCAGGGTTTCTCTGTGTAGCCTTGGCTGTCCTGGACTTGCTTTGTAGACCGGGCTGGCCTGGAACTCACAGAGATCCACCTGCCTCTGCCTCCTTGAGCGCTGGAATGAAAGGCGCATGCCAACATGTCCCACTTATCAAAGCCTTTTGAGCAAATGACTTGGCCTGCTCCCTACGTCAGAGGACTCACTAGGGATACGGGATGGTTTGACCACGGAGGAAACAAGGAGAGAAAGG
Organism: Acomys percivali; assembly: GCA_907169655.1. Taxonomy (NCBI): domain Eukaryota; kingdom Metazoa; phylum Chordata; class Mammalia; order Rodentia; family Muridae; genus Acomys; species Acomys percivali. The sequence continues at coordinate 109,814,177 of OU015742.1, read as the reverse complement.
AAGCAAGGTAACATCCGCCAGAAGTCAGGCGTCGAGCGAGCGGTGGCAAATGTGCTCTAGGGTTCCTTTTTCAGAGTTCTCAGGCTTCCCCCAGCAGGTGATGGGTGGGCTTACACCCATGGGAGACACAGTCAGGCTTTCCCCAGCAGGCTATGGGTGGGCTTGTACCCATGGAAGACACGGTCACGGTTCCCCCAGCAGGCGATGGGTGGCTTTACACCCATGGGAGACATGGTCAGGGTTCTGTTGAGCATGCCTGTGCTTTCGCGGAGACTAATTTCAGCAATGTGAAGTGACCAGCTCTGACACGGAAAAAGACAGTGTGCCCATGGGGTGGAGGGGAAGATGAGCATGTTCCCTCTTCTGACACCTTTCTCCCTGTCCTGTAGTGTTGTGTCATGCTGGGATGCCCAGCATGGCCAGCTTGTTTCAGAAAGTGTTATAATCAATGAAATACGTGCTTAGTGCTGTCAAAGCCAGGTCAGAGAGAGAGAGAGAAAGAAAAAGAGAGGGAGGGAGGGAGGAGGGGAGGGAAGGAGAGAGAGGGATGAGGGAAGGAGAGAAAAGGGGAGGGAGAGAGGGGGAGAGAAAGAGAGAGGGGGGAGGGAGGGGGAAGGGAGGAAAGGAGAGAGAGAACTTTTATTTTATTTTTAAGTGTGTTATCCCCCCCCACCCGACTCCCTTGATTTCATCCCAGTACAGTGAGTCCAGATGGTAGGACTCTTATCTGTCACCAGCTCCTCTCTGATGCTGTGAACTCTGCAGGTAGTCAACCCATGTCAATAGTGAGTGCGGTGTCCTGACTCACAACTGAGCTGGCATGTGGTGTTTCCATTCCTTCACAGCCCCCACCCTGGACCTTACATTAACAACCAATGTTTGCAGAGGGAACCTCTGCTAGTTTTAGCAGCTGTAAGGGTCAGTCTGTTTGCTGGGCAGCCCCGCCTGCTCTTTCCCAACCTTGTTTTGCCAGCAGAAACCATAGGCTCCAATCTTCTGAGGCTGAGTGGGCCACCCTACGTGTCCTTCAGCTTGGGTCTGTATTCCCTCTTTATCCCTTGCACAGGTGGGCAGCAGGTTTCCAGGAGTCCCTAAGTACATCTTTTTCTTCATAGAAAAGCCCTTCTTCCAGTCGCGCAGCTTATTCACAGTTTCCCATTTAAAAACTTTGAGAGGAAAATGTTACAGTTTTTACAAGCCATGTCTAAATTCAAATATGCCTTGAAACTGAAAATAATCACATTTGAATAACTTCAGAGAGAATAGTGTGAAGGAGAAATTCAATGCTAGCTATAAATTCATACTCAGCTTCTCTC
>OU015742.1:109792868-109809068 GCA_907169655.1 Acomys percivali | reverse complement strand
GCAACCCTAACCCTAACCCTAACCCCTACCCTAACCCCAATCCTTATTCTAACCCTAACCCACACCCCAAGTCCAACCCCAACCCTAACTGTAGCCCTAACAGTAACCCTAACCCTAACTATAACCCAAAACTCGAACCTAACCTCAAAGCTAACCCCAACCCTAACCCAGAAGTGTGCAGCTTGTTCCCTGAGTTAGGAACATACTTCTGGGCAGAGTTCTGAGGGGTCTGTTGGCTTTGCTTGGAAGTCTGAGGGAGGGGCCTGGAGTTCTGTGGGAGGTGACTGCAAGTGTCTAGCTCTCACCTGGAAGTCCTGGGTGGAGTCCTGGGGGTCTGTGGGAGGTGCCTGAAGGTCTGTGGGAGGTGCTGCGGACACCTGGGCTCCACCCATGAGCCCGGGGAGGTGTCAACAAGTGTCTAGGCCTCACCTGGACGTCGTGCACTGAGTCCTGGGGGTCTATGGGTGGTGCCTGAAGGTCTGTGGGAGGTGCCTGGATGTCTGTGGCACATGCCTGGAGGTCTGTGGGAGGTGCAGCGGACTCCTCGGCTCCGCCCAGGAGCCCGGGAAGTTACCTACAAGTGTCTAGGCAGGCTTCATCTGGGAGTCTGTGGGAAGAGTCCTGGAGCCTGTGGGCGTTGCCTGGAGGCCTGTGGGAGGAGCCTGGAGGTCTGTGGTAGGGGCTGCGGACTCCTTGGCTCCGCCCAGGAATACAGGGAGTTAGCTACAAGTGTGTAGGCCTCACCTGGAAGACCTGTGTGGAGTCCAGGGGGTCTGTCGGCAGTGCTTGGAAGTCTGTGGGTGGTGCCTGGAGATTGTGGGAGGTGATGCAGACTCCTCGGCTCCGCCCAGGAGCCCGGGGAGTTACCTACAAGTGTCTAGGCCTCACCCTGAAGTCCTGGGCGGAGTATTGCGGGTCTGTGGGAGGTGCCTGGAGGTCTGTGGGAGGTGCCGGGAGGTCTGTGGGAGGTGCTGCAGACTCCTGGGATCCGCCCAGGAGCCCGTGGAGTTACCTACAAGTGTCTAGGCCTCACCTGGGAGTCTGTGGGAGGAGTCCTGGAGCCTGTCGGTGTTGCTTGGAGGTCTATGGGAGGTGCCTGGAGGTCTGTGTGAGATCTAGCAAACTCCTGGGCTCTGTCCAGAAGCCTGGGGAGGTATCTGCAAGTGTCTAGGCCTCAACTGGAAGTCCTGGACGGAGTCCTGTGGGGTCTATGGATGGTGCCTGAAGGTCTGTGGGAGGTGCCTGGACGTCCGTGGGAGGTTCCTGGAGGTCTGTGGGAGGTGCAAGGAATTCCTGGGCTCCTCCCGGGAGCCCGGGGTGGTGTCTTCCAGTGTCTAGGCCTCACCTGGAAGTCCTAGGCAGAGTCCTGTGGGTGTGTGGGCATTGCCTGAAGGTCTGTGGGAGGTGCCTGGAGGCCAGTGGGAGGTTTTGTGGACTCCTGGGGAGTTACCTACAAATGTCTAGGCCTCACTTGGAAGTCTTGGGCAGAGTGCTGTTGGTCTGTGGGCATTGCCTGAAGGTCTGTGGGAGGTGCTGCGGACTCCTGGGCTCCGCCTAGGACACCGGGGAGTTGTCTATAATTGTCTAGGCCTCACCTGGAAGTCCTGGGCCCAGTCGTCGGGGGCTGTGTGTGTTGCCTGGAAGTCTATGGGAGGTGTCTGGAGGTCTGTGTGAGGTGCATGGAGGTCTGTGGTAGGTGCTGCGGGCTCCTGGGCTCAGCCCAGTAGCCCGGGGATTTACCTACAACTGTCTAGGCCATATCTGGTAGTCCTGGGTGGTGTTCTGGGGTCTGTGGGCGTTGCTCGGAAGTCTGTGGGAGGTGCCTCGATGTCTGTGGGAGGTGCTGCGGACTCCTCGGCTCTTCCCAGGATACCGGGGAGTTACCTACATGTGTGTAGGCCTCACCTGGAAGACATGCGCAGAGTTCAGGGGTCTGTTGGCGTTGCCTGGATGTCTGTGGGAGGTGCTGCGACCTCCTGGGTTCCACCCAGGGGCCCGGGGAGTTACCTATAAGTGTCTAGGTCTCACCTGGAAGTCCTGGGTGGAGTCCTGGGCGTCTGTGGGCGTTGATTGGAGGTCTGTGTGCGGTGCCTGGAGGTCTGTGGGAGGTGCTGTGGACTCCTGGGCTCCGCCCTTGAGCCCGGGGACGTGTCTACAAGTGTCTATGCCATACCTGGACGTCCTGCACAGAGTCCTGGTAGTCTATGGGTGGTGCCTGAAGGTCTGTGGTAGGGGCTGCAGACTCCTCGGCTCCGCCCAGGAGTACAGGGAGTTACCTACAAGTGTCTAGGCCTCACCTGGAAGTCCTGGGCGGAGTCCAGGGGGTCTGTCGGCGGTGCTTGGAAGTCTGTGGGAGGTGCCTGCAGGTCTGTGGGATGTGATGCGGACTCCTGGAATCTGCCCAGGAGTCCGGGGTCCTGTCTACAAGTGTCTAGGCCTCACCTGGAAGTCTTGGACGGAGTCCTGGGGGTCTGAGGGCGTGGCCTGGAGGTCTGTGGGAGGTGCCTGGATGTTATGGACGGTGCTGCGGAACCCTTGGCTCCGCCCAGGAGCCCGTGGAGTTACCTACAAGTGTCTAGGCCTCACCTGGGAGTCTGTAGGAGGAGTCCTGGACCCTGTGGGCATTGCTTGGAGGTCTGTGTGAGGTGCCTGGAGGTCTGTGGGTTTTGCCTGGAAGTCTATGTGAGGTGCCTGGAGGTCTGTGGGAGGTGCTACGTACACCTGGGCTTGGCCCAGGTGCCCGCGGAGGTGTCTACAAGTGTCTTGGCCTCACCTGAAAGGCATAGGCAGAGTTCTGTGGGTCTGTGGGTCTGTGGGTCTGTGGGCTTTTCCTGGAGGTCTGTGGGAATGGCCACTTTTACATAGACTCTGCCCCCTGGCCCTGGGAGCCCGCCCACTACTTCCACGGTCACGCCCTCGAGCTCTCGAGACACGCCCACGCACCAGGAGGCCACGTCCACACTCTCGGTGGCCCCTCGCACTGTGGCTTTGACTCAGCCCCCTGTCCCCGGGACCCCGCACACACGCCCCGGGTCTAGGCCCAAGCGCTCCTGGGGCACGCCCACACTCCAAGACCGACAGACGTTGCCAAGAGTCCAGGGATGACGAGAGTCCGGACCCTGCCCACCGGAGTCGGAGGTCGGAGTCCAGCCCCGGCGCCCTCCGGGGCCCGCTCATGACTCCTGAAGCCACGTCCACAGTCTCGGAGGCCCCGCCCACAGACCCACAACCCAGAAGTGACCGTTGCAGTGCGACCGGGGCACAAACTGGAAGTGAACCAGAAGTGCATTTTTGTCCATTGCAGCGCGGCTGGGCGCAATCTGGAAGTGCAACTGGAGGGCCACGCCCACAATCTTGGAGGCCCTGCCCACTCAGAACTTGACTCCGCCCCCTGACCCTGGACCTTGCCCACTACCACCAGGGCCCCGCCCACGCGCTGCCGGTCCACGCCCACGTGCTCCCAGGTCATGCCCACCCCACAAGACTGACAGACGTCACCCAGAGTCCAGGGACGACCAGAGTCTGGAATCTGCCCACTGGAGCCGGCTTCCTCCCAAGCGGCCGGGTCGGTCCGGTTGGCCCGGAAATGCCAAGTCTGAAGCAGAGGTCGGAGTCTGGCCCCGGGCGGCGAGGGCACCTCCTAGTCCCGCCTCCTGAGTCCACGCCCCTCTCCCCGAGACCCCGCCCACAGACATGGAGGTCCACCCAATTTCACATAGGCTCTGCCTCCTACCCCAGGACCCCACCCACTACGTCCAGGGACATGCCCACGCACCCAGGACACGCCCACGCACCAGGAGGACGCGCCTACACTCTTGGCGGACCCCGCCCACTCTGAACTTGACTTCACCCCCTGGCCCTTGGGCCGTGCCCATCCACACCAGGGCCCCGCCAACACGCTCCAGGCTCCAGGTCCCCGCCCACGCTCTCCAGAACTGAACAGGAAGTGCATTCATGCCCGTTGCAGTGCGACTGGGAAACAACCCATAAGTGACAACCTGGAAGTGCACTCGGGTCACTTGCAGCACAACCAGCAAGTGAACCAGAAGTGCATTCGGGTCGGTTGCAGCGTGGCTGGGCACAACCCGGAAGTGCATTTGTGTCCATTGCAGCGCAACCCGGACACTACCTGGAAATGCAGCCGGAATTGCATCGTGTCCGTTGCAGCGTGGCCCGGTCACAACCCAGAAGTAACCAGGAAGTGACCAGGAAGTGCAGTGGTGTTCGCTGCAGCATGACTGGGAAACAACCTAGAAATAAACCGGAAGTGACTAGGAAGTGTAGTCTTGTCCGTTGCAGCGGGACTAGGGCGCAACCTGGAAGTGCATTCGGGTCCGTTGCAGCGTGGCTGGGCGTAACCTGGAAGTGACAACCTGGAAGTGCTTTCGGGTCTGTTGTATCGCAACTGGGAAACTGCCAGGAAGTGTACCGGAAGTGCAGTCGTGTCTATTGCGGCGCGACAGGGAAGCCACCTGTGAGTGAACTGGAAGTGCATTCGTGTCTGTTGTGGCGCGACCAGGAGACAGCCAGGAAGCCAACCGGAAGAAAACAGGAAGTACAGTCATGTTCATTGGAGCATGTCCGGAAAGGAGAGGAGGGGAGAGAGAGAGAGAGACAGAGAGAGAGAGAGAGAGACAGAGAGACAGAGAGAGACATGCTGTTAAAGAAACTACGACACAGAGACAACAAGTCACAGAGACACGAAGTCTGCAGAGACACTAAGAGACGTCCCTTCAGAGACATTGTGAGAGACATATTGGTCAGAGACATCAACACAGAGACATCCAATGAGAGATGTGGTGTCAGAGACCTGGAGCCAGAGATGTGGAGACAACCCCCCCAACAAGTAAGACAGCCAGCAGGCACACTCACCCCATGAACAGCTGAACAGCACATTTATATATTATATAAATAATATTTAAAAATATAAAAAATAAATAAAATTAAAAAATTATTTTATAAAAAAATTTTATTTTATAAAAAATTTTATTTTATAAAAAATTATTTTATAAAAAAATTTTTAGTTTATAAAAATTTTTATTTTATAAAAAAATTTCATTTTATTAAAAAAAAAAAGAGTCCAGAGTGGAAATTTTTGCGTGTTCGCCAGATGTCCACTTCCAAGTCTGGACTCTGCCTCCGGTCTCCTCACATCACATGGACTCAGCTGGGAGATAACCCGGAAGTGACCAGGAAGTGTAGTGGTGTATGCTGCAGCGCGACCAGGAGACAATCTGGAAGTGACCAGGAAGAGTATTCAGGTCCGTTGCAGTGTAACTGGAGGGCAACCCGGAAGTGTAGTCGATCCGTTGCAGCGCGAGCAGGGCACAACCCGGAAGTGACAACCCGGAAGTGCAGTCGGGTCCGTTGCAGCACTGTCAGGCGCCACCCGGAAGTACAGTAGGAAGTGCGTTCGGGTCGTTGCAGCGCGACAGGGGTGCAACCTGGAAGTGCAGTCGGGTCCGTTGCAGCGTGGCTGGGCCAACCCAAAAGTGACAACCAGGAAGTGCATTCGGGTCTGTTGCAGCGCAACTCGGAAACTGCCAGGAAGTGAACCGGAAGTGCAATCGTGTCCATTATGGCATGACCAGGAAGCAACCTGGAAGTGAACTCGAAATGTAGTCGTGTCCATTGCGGCGCAACTATGAGACAGCCAGGAAGCGAACCAGAAGAAAACAGGAAGTACAATCATGTTCGTTGGAGCATGACCGGAGAGGAGAGGAGAGGAGAGAGAGAGAGAGCGAGAGAGAGAGAGAAAGAGAGAGACATGCTGTTAAAGAAACTAAGACACAGAGACAACAAGACACAGAGACACGATGTCTGTAAGAGACACAAGAGACGTCCCTTCAGAGACATTTTGAGAGACATCTGGTCAGAGACATTAACACAGAGACATGCAGTGAGAGACGTGGAGTCAGAGACCTGGAGCCAGAGATGTGGAGACAACCACCTCCAACAAATAAGACACCCAGTGGGAACACTCACCGCATGAACAGCCGAACAGCATATATATATATAATATATATAATATTTAGAAATATAATAAATAATTAAAATTTAAAAAAGACTTATTTTATAAAAATATTTATTTTATAAGAAAAAAACTTTATTGTATAAAAATATTTATTTTATAAACAAAAATTATTTAAAAAATTTTGATTTTATAAAAAAAAAAAAAAGTCCAGAGTGGAAATTGTCGCGTGTTCACTGGATCTCCACTTTCATGTCTGGACTCTGCCTCTGGCCCCCTCGCTTCATCCGGACTCAGCCGGGAGAAAACCCGGAAGTGACTGGGAAATGCAGTGGTGTGCGCTGCAGCGCGACTGGGCGACAATACGGAAGTGACCGGGAAGTGCATTCGGGTCCGTTGTAACGCGACCGGGGCACAACCCGGATGTGACAGCCCGGAAGTACATTCATGTCCATTGCGGCCCGACCGGGGCCCAACCTGGAAGTGACAACCCAGAAGTGCAATCGGGTCTGTTGCAGCACTGCCAGGCACAACCTGGAACCTGGAAGTGCAGCTGGAAGTGCATTCATGTCCGTTGCAGTGCAACCCCCGAAACTACCCGGAAGTGAATGGGAAGTGCATTCGTGACTGCTGCAGCGTGACCCAGGCGCAACCCAGAAGTGACAACCCGGAAGTGCAGTCGAGTCCGTTGCAGTGTGGCCGGGCGCAACCTGGAACCCAGAAATGCAGCCGGAAGTGCATTAGTGTCTGTTGCAGCACGACCGGGAAGCAACCTAGAAGTGAACTGGAAGTGCAGTCGTGTCCATTGCGGCGTGACCGGGAAGCAACCTGGAAGCGACCCGGAAGAAAACAGGAAGTACAGTCACATTTGTTGGAGTGTTACCGGAGAGGAGAGGAGAGAAAGAGAGAGAGAGAGAGAGAGAGAGAGAGAGAGAGAGAGAGAGAGAGATGCTGTTAAAGAAACTAAGACACGGAGACAACATGTCGCAGAGACATGAAGTCTGTAAGAGACACTAAGAGACGTCCCTTCAGAGACATTGTGAGAGACATCTGGTCAGAGACATTGACACAGAGACATCATGTGAGAGACGTGGAGTCGGAGACCTGGAACCAGAGATGTGGAGAAAACCCCCCCAACAAGTAAGACGCCCAGCGGGCACACTCACCCCATGAACAGCCAAACAGCACATATATATATAATATATATAATATTTTAAAATACAATAAATAAATAAAATTAAAAAAATTTTATTTTATAAAAAAATTTTGTTTTATAAAGAAAAATTTCATTTTATATTTAAAAAAAAAGAGTCGAGAATGGAAATTTTCACGTGTTCGCCGGATCTCCACTTCCACATCTGGACTCAGCCTCTGGCCCCCTTGCTTCACCCAGACTCAGCCAGGAGACACCAGGAAGTGTCCAGGAAGTGCAGTGGTGTGCTCTGGAGTGGGACCGGGAGACAACCCGGAAGTGACCGGGAAGTGCAGTTCTGTGCGCTGCAGTGCGACTGGGACAAAACCCAGAAGTGACCAGGAAGTGCATTCGGGTCCTTTGCAGTGCAACCGGGGCGCAACCCAGAAGTGACAAACCGGAAGTGCATTCGTGCCCGTTGCAGCACAACCGGGGCGCAACCCAGAAGTGACAAACCGGAAGTGCATTCGGGTCCGTTGCAGCGCCGCTGTGCGCAACCTGGAACCTGAAATTGCAGCTGGAAGTGCATTCGTGTCCGTTGCAGTGCGACCATGAAACTACCCGGAAGAGAACGGGAAGTGCATTTGTGTCCGTTGCAGTGCGACCGGGGCTTACCCGGAAGTGGCAACCCAGAAGTGCAGTCAGGTCTGTTTCAGCACGACCAGGGCGCAAGCCGGAAGTGATAACCGGGAAATGCATTCGGGTCCGTTGCATCGCAGCTGGGCGCAACCTGGAACCTGAAAATGCAGCAGGAAGTGCATTCGTGTCCATTGCAGCGCGACCCGGAAACTACACAGAAGTGAACAGGAAGTGCATTCGTGTCTGTTGCAGTGCGACCGGGGCGCAACCTGGAAGTTACAACCTGGAAGTGCATCCATGTCCATTGCAGCACGACCGGGAAGCAACCTGGAAGTGAACTGGAAGTGCTGTCGTGTCCGTTGCGGCACGAGCAGGAGACAGCCAGGAAGCGAACCGGAAGAAAACAGGAAGAACAGTCACATTCGTTGGAGCGTGACCGGCGAGTAGAAAGAGAGAGAGAGAAGGACATGCTGTTAAAAAAGTAAGACACAGAGACAACAAGTCACAGAGACACGAAGTCTGTAAGAGACACTAAAAGACGTCCCTTCAGAGACATTGTGAGAGACATCTGGTCAGAGACATTAACACAGAGACATCCAGTGAGAGATGTGGAGGAAGAGACCTAGAGGCAGAGATGTGGAGACAACCCCCCAACAAGTAAGACACCCAGCGGGCACACTCACCCCATGAACAGCCGAACAGCACACATATGTAATATATATAATATTTAAAAATATAATAAATAAATAAAATTAAAAAAATTTATTTTATAAAAAAATTTTTAATTTATAAAAAAAAAAAGATTCCAGAGTGGAAATGTTTGCATGTTGGCCGGATCTCCACTTCCATGTCTGGACTCTGCCTCAGGCCCCCTTGCATCACCCAAAGTCAGCCGGAAGACAACCTGGAAGTGACCGGGAAGTGCAGTGGTGTGTGCTGGAGCGTGACCGGGAGACAGCTTGGAAGTGACCCGGAAGTGCAGTGGTGTGTGCTGCAGCGGACCGGGAAACAAACTGGCAGTGACCGGGAAGTGCAGTGGAGTGCACTGCCGTGCGCCCGGGAGACAATCTGGAAGTGAACTGGAAGTGCAGTTGTGTTCATTGCAGCGCGACCAGGAGACAGCCAGGAAGTGAACCGGAAGAAATCAGAAAGTACAGTCACATTCATTGGATCCTTACCGGAAAGGAGAGGAGAGGAGAGAAAGAGAGAGAGAGATACACAGAGAGAGAGAGAAAGACAGAGAGACACTCTGTTTAAGAAACTAAGACACAGAGACAACACGTCACAGAGACACGAAGTCTGTAAGAGACACTAAGAGACGTCCCTTCAGAGACATTGTGAGAAATATCTGGTCAGAGATATTAACACAGAGACATCCAGTGAGAGACGTGGAGTCAGAGACTTGGAGCCAGAGATGTGGAGACAACCCCCCCAACACGTAAGACACCCAGTGGGCACACTCACCCCATGAACAGCTGAGCAGCACATACATATATAATATATATAATATTTAAAAATATAATAAGTAAATAAAATTAAAAAAAAATTTATTTTATAAAAAATTTTTACTTTATAAAAAAAGAGTCCAGAGTGGAAATTGTTGCATGTTTACCAGATCTCCACTTTCACGTCTGGGCTCAGTCTCCGGCCCTCTCGCTTCATCCGGACTCGGCCGGGAGACAACCTGGAAGTGACCGGTAAGTGCAGTGGTGTGCGCTGCAGCGCGACCGGGACACATCTCGGAAATTACTAGGAAGTGCAGTGGTGTGCACTGCAGGGCGACCGGGAGACAACCCGGAAGAGACCGGGACGTGCATTCAGGTCCGTTGCAGCTCAACTGGGGCGCAACCTGGAAGTGACAACCCGGAAGTGCAGTTGGGTCCATTGAAGCGCGGCCAGGCACAACCTGGTAGTGCAGCCAGAAGTGCATCATGTCCGTTGCAGCACGACCAGGACACAACCCGGAAGTGACGGGAAGTTCAGTGGTATGCACTGTAGTGCAACCGGGCGCAACCAGGAAGTGACAACATGGACGTGCATTCGGGTCCGTTGCACGTGGCCGGGAGCAACCCAGAAGTGAAGCCAGAAGTACATTCGTGTCCGTGTCACTGTGAGCGGGGCACAACCGGGAAATGACAACCCGGAAGTGCATTCAGGTCCGTTGCAACATGGCCGGTCACAACCTGGAACCTGGAAGTGCAGCCGGAAGTGCATTCGTGTCTGTTGCAGCACGACGCGGAAACGACCCTGAAGTGAATGGGAAGTGCATTCATGTCCATTGTAACGTGACCGAGGCACAACCCGGAAGTGCATTTGGGTCCGTTGCAGCACGACCAGGGCGCAACCCGGAAGTGACAACTCGGAAGTGCAGTCGGGTCGGGTCCGTTGCAGCGCGGCATGGCACAACCCAGAAGTGCATCCGGAAGTGCATTCATGTCCGTGTCACCGCGAGCGGGGCACAATTGAGAAGTGACAACCTGGAAGTGCATTCAGGTCCATTGTAGCACGGCCGGGCGCAACCTGGAACCTGGAAGTGCAGCCGGAAGTGCCTTCATGTCTGTTGCAGCACGACGCGGAAAGAACCCTGAAGTGAACGGGAAGTGCATTCATGTCCTTGCAGCACGTCTGGGGCACAACCCGGAAGTGACAACCCAGAAGTGCATTCATGTCCATTGCAGCACGACTGGGACACAACACGGAACTGACAACCTGGAAGTGCATTCGGGTCCGTTGCAGTGCGACCAGGGCACAACCTGGAAGTGACAACTGGCAAGTGCACTCAGGTCCATTGCAGCGCGGCCGGGTGCAACCCGGAAGTGCAGCCGGAAGTGCATTTGTGTCTGTTGCAGCGAGACCGGGGCGCAACATGGAAGTGACAACCCGGATGTGCATTCAGGTCGGTTGCAGCACGACCGGGGCGCAATCCAGAAGTGATAAACCGGAAGTGCAGTCGGGTCCGTTGCAGCGCAACCTGGAAACTGCCAGGAAGTGAACAGGAAGTGCAGTCGTGTCCATTGTGGTGCGACCGGGAAGCAACCTGGGAGTGAACTGGAAGTGCTATTGTGCCCATTACGGCGCGAGCAGGAGACAGCTAGGAAACAAACTGGAAGAAAACCGGAAGAACAGTCACGTTCATTGGAGTGTGACCGGAGAGGAGAGGAGAGGGGGGAGAGAGAGAGAGAGAGAGAGAGAGAGAGAGAGAGAGAGAGAGAGAGAGATGCTGTTAAAGATAGTAAGACACAGAGACAAGTCACAGAGACATGAAGTCTGTAAGAGACACTAAGAGACGTCCCTTCAGAGACATTGTGAGAGACATCTGGTCAGAGATCTTAACACAGAGACATCCAGTGAGAGACGTGGAGTCAGAGACCTGGAGCCAGTGATGTGGAGACAACTGCCCCCAACAAGTAAGACACCCAGTGGGCACACTCACCCCATGAACAGACAAACAACTCCATATATATAATATATATAATATTCAAACATATAATAAATAAAATTAAAAAAATATTTTATAAAAAAAATTTATTTTATATATAAAAAAAGAGTCCACAGTGGAAATTTTCGCGTGTTTGCTGGATCTCCACTTCCACGTCTGGACTCTGCCTCCGGCCCCCTCACTTCACCCGGACTCAGCTGCGAGATAACCCGGTAGTGACTGGGAAGTGCAGTGGTGTGCGCTGGAGCGCGACAGGGAAGACAACACAGAAGTGACCGGGAAGTGCAGTGGTGTGTGGTGCAGCGCAACCCGGACCCAACACGGCAGTGACCAGGAAGTGCAGTGGTGTGCACTGCAGTGCGACCGGCAGACAACCCCGAAGTGACCGGGAAGTGCATTTGGGTCCGTTGCAGCGCTACCAGGGCACAACCCGGAAGAGACAACCAGGAAGCGCATTCTTGTCCTTTGCAGCGTGGCCTGGTGCAACCTGGAAGTGCAGCCAGAAGTGCATTCGTGTCCGTGTCAGCACGAGCGGGGCGCAACCCAGAAGTGACAACCCAGAAGTGCATTCAGGTCCATTGCAGCACGGCCGAGCCCAACCTGGAACCTAGAAGTGCAGCCGGAAGTGCATTCGTGTCCGTTGCAGCACGACCCAGAAACTACCGGGAAGTGAACGGGAAGTGCATTCGTGTCCGTTGCAGCGCGACCGGGGCGCAACCCAGAAGTGACAACCCAGTAGTGCAGTTGGGTCCTTTGCAGCGCAACCCGGAAACTGCCAGGAAGTGAACCGGAAGTGCAGTCATGTCCATTGCGGTGCGACCGGGAAGGTACCTGGAAGTGAACTGGAAGTGCAGTCATGTCCTTTGCGGCGCGACCAGGAGACAGCCAGGAAGCGTACAGGAAGAAAACAGGAAGTACAGTCACGTTTGTTGGAGTGCGACCGGAGAGGAGAGAGAGAGAGAGAGAGAGAGAGAGAGAGAGAGAGAGAGAGAGAGAGAGACATGCTGTTAAAGAAAATAAGACACAGAGACAACATGTCACAGAGACACGAAGTCCGTAAGAGAGGTGGAGACAACCCCAACAAGTAAGAAACCCAGCGTGCACACTCACCCCACGAACAGCTGAGCAGCACATACATATATAATATATAATATTTAAAAATATAATAAATAAAAAAATTTTATTTTATAAAATATTACTATTTTATTAAAAAAAGTTTATTAAAAAAAAAAAGAGACCAGGGTGGAAATTTTCGCGTGTTCGCCGGATCTATACTTCCACATCTGTACTCAGCCTCCGGCCCCCTCTCTTCAGCTGGAACCTGGAAGTGTAGCCGGAAGTGCATTCGTGTCCGTTGCAGCGCGACCCGAAAACTACCCAGAAGTGAATGAGAATTGAATTTGTGTCCATTGCAGCACGACCGGGGAGCAATTTGGAAGTGACAATCCCGAAGTGCATTCGTGTCCATTGCAGCGTGACCCGGAAACTACCCGGAAGTGAACGAGAAGTGCAGTCGTGTCCATTGCGGCGCGACTTGGAGACAGCCAGGAAGCACACTGGCATAAAACAGGAAGTACAGTCACGTTCGTTGGAGCGTGACCACAGAGGAGGGGAGAGGAGAGAGAGAGAGAGACAGAGAGAGACAGAGAGACATGCTGTTAAAGAAACTAAGACACAGAGACAACAAATCACAGAGACACAAAGTCTGTAAGAGACACTAAGAGATGTCCCTTCAGAGACATTGTGAGAGACATCTGGTCAGAGACATTAACAGAGAGACATCCAGTGAGAGACATGGAGTTAGAGATCTGGAGCCAGAGATGTGGAGACAACCACCCCAACATGTAAGACACCCAGCAGGCACACTCAACCCATTAACAGCCGAACAGCATATATATATATATATATAATATATAATACTTAAACATACAACAAATGAATAAAACTTAAAAAAAATTTATTCAAGAATAAAAAATTTATTTTATAAAAAAATTTTATTTTATAAAAAATATTTATTTTATACAAAAAAAAAAAAACCAAAAACAGTCCAGAGTGGAAATTTTAGCATGTTCGCCGGATCTCCACTTCCAAGTGTGGACTCTGCCTTCAGCCCCCGCGCTTAACACAGACTCAGATGGGAGACAACCCGGAAGTGATTGGGAAGTGCAGTGGTGTGCGCTGGAGCGCAACCGGGAGACAATCTGAAGTGACCGGGAAATGCAGAGGTGTGCGCTGCAGTGCGACAGGGAGACAAGCCGGAAGTGACAGGGAAGTGCAGTGGTGTGCACTACAGTGCGATCGGGAGACAACCCGGAAGTGACCGGGAAGTGCATTCTGGTCTGTTGCAGCGCGTCCAGGGCGCAACCCAGAAGAGACAACCAGGGCGTGCAATAGGGTCCTTTGCAGCACAACCGGGGCACAACCCAGATGTGACACCCGGAAGTACAGTTGGGTCCATTGCAGTGCGACTGGGGCGCAACCCGGAAGTGACAACCCGGAAGTGCATTCGTGTCTGTTGCATCGTGGCGGGGCGCAATCAGGAACCTGGAAATACGCAGGAAGTGCATTCGTGTCCATTGCAGTGCGACCCGGATACTACCCAGAAGTGAATGAGAAGTGCTTTTCTGTCCATTGCAGCACAACCTGGGTGCAACCCGGAAATGACAACCCAGAAGTGCAGTCAGGTACGTTGTGGCGTGACCTGGAGACATCCAGGAAACGAACTGGAAGAAAACAGGAAGTACAGTCACGTTCGTTGGAGCGTGACCGGAGAGGAGAGAAGAGGAGAGAGAGAGAGAGAGAAACATGCTGTTAAACTACGACACAGAGACAACAAGTCACAGGGACATGAAGTATGTAAGAGACACTAAGTGATGTCCCTTCAGAGACATTGTGAGAGACATCTGGTCAGAAACATTAACACAGAGATATTCAGTGAGAGACGTGGAGTCAGAGTCCTGGAGGCAGAGATGTGGAGACACCTCCCCCCAACAAGTTAGACACCCAGCGTGCACACTCACCCCATGAACAGCTGAGCAGCACATAAATATAATATATAATATTTAAAAACATAATATATAAATAAAATTAAAAAAAATTATTTTATAAAAAAATTTATTTTATTAAAAACATTTTATTTTATAAAAGAAGTCACTTAAAAACAAAAAAAGAGTCCACAGCGGAAATTTTTGCGTGTTCGCCGGATCTCAATTCTGCGTCTGGACTCTGCCTCCGGCCCCCACGCTTCACCTGGACTCAGTCGGGAGACAACCCGGAAGTGATGGAGTAATGCAGTGGTGTGAGCTGCAGCATGACTGGGACACAACCCAGAAGAACCGGGAAGTGGAGTGGTGTGCGCTGCAGCTCGACCGGGAGAGAACCCCGGCATGACCGGGAAGTGCATTCGGGTACGTTGCAGCACGACCGGGGCGCAACCTGGAAGTGACCACCCGGAAGTGCAGTTGGGTCCGTTGCAGCACCACCCGGATACTACCCCTAAGTGAACAGGAAGTGCATTCATGTCCGTTGCAGCGCGACCAGGGCGCAACCCGGAAGTGACATCCCAGAAGTGCAGTCTGGTCCTTTGCAATATGGCCGGGCGCAACCTGGAACCTGGAAGTGCAGCCGGAAGTGCATTCGTGTCCGTGGCAACGCGACCCGGAAACTACCCGGAAGTGAACAAGAAGTGAATTCGTGTCCATTGCAGCGCGACTGGGGAGCAACCCAGAAGGGATAACCTGGAAGTGCAGTTGGGTCCTTTGCGGCGCGACCAGGAGACAGCCAGGAAGCACACCGACAGAAAACAGGAAGTGTAGTCATGTTCGTTGGAGGGTAACCAGAGAGGAGAGAGAGAGAAATAGAGAGAGAACAAGAAAGACATGCTGTTAAGGAAACTACGAATCAGAGATAATACGTCACAGAGACACGAAGTCTGTAGTCTGTAAGAGACACTAAGAGACGTCCCTTCAGAGACATTGTGAGAGACATGTGGTCAGAGATATTAACACAGAGACATCCAGTGAGAGACATGGAGTCAGAGACCTGGAGCCAGAGGTGTGGAGACAACCCCCCCAACAAGTAAGACACCCAGCGGGCACACTCACCCCATGAACAGTTGAGCAGCACATGCATATATGATATATATAATATTTAAAAATATAATAAATGAATAAATTTAAAAAATTTATTTTATTAAAAAAATATTACTTTAAAAAATTGTTTGATTAAAAAATTTATTTTATTAAAAATAGTTTATTTTATATAAAAAAAAGAGAGTCCAGGGTGGAAATTTTGCCGTGTTCGCCGGATCTCCACTTCCATGTCTGGACTCTGCCTCCGGCCCCTTCTCTTCAACCGGATTCAGCCGGGAGACAACCCGAAGTGACTGGGAAGTGCAGTAGTGTGTGCTGCAGCGCGACCGGGACACAACTCGGAAGTGACCGGGAAGTGCATTCGGATCTGTTGCAGCGCGACCAGGGCGCAAACAGGAAGTGTAGTCAGGTCCATTGCAGCGCGGACGGGCGCAACCCGAAAGTGCAGCCGGAAGTGCATTCGGGTCTATTGCAGCGCGACCAGGGCGCAATCCGGAAGAGACAACCAGGAAGTGCAGTCGGGCCCGTTGCAGCGCAACCGCGGCACAACCCGGAAGTGATAACCCGAAAGTGCATTTGGGTCCGTTGCAGCGTGGCCGGGCACAACCTGGAACCTGGAATTGCAGCCAGAAGTGCATTTGTGTCCATTGCAGTACGACCCGGAAGTAAATGGGAAGTGCTTTTCTGTCCGTTGCAGCGCGACTGTCGTTTCTGCTACCACTGTCCTTCTACACATGTGTTTGCCTAAGGGTGAAACGGCACAGCAACGCATGTTTCTGAGAGCAGATACAGTGTGTCTAAGGAAAAGTGAGCACACTGAGCAAATACTTCTGGGAGCTACTGTGACTAAACCTGAGCTTCCCTACTAACAGAGAAGCAAGAGAAATGCTGATTTCATCAAACACAGTTACCTACTCAGAAACTGTAC
>OU015742.1:109724747-109779513 GCA_907169655.1 Acomys percivali | reverse complement strand
CATGAGCAAGGAAGATCCTTCCATCTTCTCATGTCATCTTCAATCTCCTTCTTCAGAGTTTTGAAATATTCTTCAAACAAGTCCTTCAGTTGCTTAGTTAGAGTCACTCCTGGATATTTTATATTGCTTATGTCTAATGTGAAAGGTATGGCTTTCCGATTTCTTCCTCTGCAAGCTTGTCATTTGTGTATAGGAAGGCTACAGACTTTTTTGAGTTAATTTTGTATCCAGCCAAATTGCTGAAAGTGTTTATCAGCTGTAGGAGTTCTCTGGTGGAATTTTGAGGGTCACTTATGTACACTATCGTATCATCTGCAAATAGGGATAGTTTGACTTCCTCCTTTCACATTTGGATACCCTTGATCTCCTTTTGTTGTCTTATTGCTCTGGCTAGAACTTCGAGTACTATATTGCAGAGATATGGAGAGAGTGGGCAGCCTTGCCTTGTTCCCGATTTTAGAGGAATTTCTTTGAGTATCTCTCCATTTACTTTGATTTTGGCTGTCGGCTTTCTGTATATAGCCTTTATTATGTTGATGAAAGTGCCTTGTATCCCCGATCTCTCTAAAACTTTAAACATGAATGGGTGTTGGATTTTATCAAATGCTTTCTCTGCATCTAAAGGGATGATCATGTGGTTTTTTATTTTCAGTTTGTTTATATGGTGGATTACATTGATGGATTTCTGTATATTAAACCATCCCTGCATGCCTAGAATGAAACCTAGTTGGTCATGATGAATGATATCCTTTATGTGTTCTTGTATTCGTTTTGCAAGAATTTTATTTAGTATTTTTGCATCGATGTTCATAAGAGAAATTGGTCTGAAATTCTCTTTCTTTGTTGAGTCTTTGTGAGGTTTAGGTCTCAATGTGATTATGGCCTCATAGAATGAATTTGGTAATGTTCCATCCAATTCTATGTTTTGGAGTAGCTTGAAGAGTATCGGTTAGCTCGCCTTTGAAGGTCTGGTAGAATTCTGCACTGAAACTATCTGGCCCTGGGCTTTTTTTGGTTGGGAGACTATCAATGATTGTTTCTATTTCGGTAGGTGAAATGGGACTATTTAGCTTGTTTATCTGTTCTTCACTGAACTTTGGCAAATGAAATTGATCAAGAAAGTCATCCATTTCCCTTAGATTTTCAAATTTTGTGGCATATATGCCTTCAAAGTAGGATCTTATGATTCTTTGTATTTCTTCAGTGTCTCCGTTTTCATTTCTGATTTTGTTGATTTCAATACTGTCTCTCTGCCTGTTAGTTAGTTTGGCTAACGGTCTGTCTATCTTGTTGATTTTCTCAAAAAACGATCTTTTGGTTTTGTTGATTCTTTGGACTGTTTTCTTAGTTTCTAACTTGTTAATTTCAGCCCTGAGTTTGATTCTTTCCAGACATCTACTCCTTTGGGGGGTTTCTGCTTCCTTTTTTTCTAGGGATTCCAGCTGTTTTGTTAAGTTGCTTATGTGCGATGTTTCCAATTTCTTTTTAAAGTCACTTAGTGCTAAGATTTTCCTCTTAACACTGCTTTCAATGTATCCCACATATTTGGGTATGTTGTTCCTTCATTTTCATTGAATTTCAGAAACTCCTTGATTTCTTTTTTTATTTCTTCCCTGACCCATGTGTCATTTAGCAGAGGGTTGTTTAGTTTCCACGTACGTGTAGGCATTTTGTCGTTTCTGTTGTTGTTGAATTTCAGCCTAAGGGCATGGTGATCTGATAGGATACAAGGTATTATTTCAATCCTCTTGTATCTGTTGAGGCCTGCTTTGTGACCTACGATGTGATCAATTTTGGAGAAGGTTCCAAGGGGTGCAGAGAAGAAGGTATATTCTTTCTTGTTTGGGTGAAAGGTTCTATAGATATCTATTAGATCTATTTGACCCATGGCATTGGTTAATGATGTTATTTCACGGCTTAGTTTCTGTTTCAATGACTTATCCTTCAGTGAGAGTGGGGAGTTGAAGTCCCCCACTATTATTGCGTGGGGATCAATGTGTGGTTTGAGTTTTTTAGCAGATCTTTTACAAATGTGGGTGCCCTTGTATTGGGAGCATAGATATTCAGAATTGCGATGCCATCCTGGTTGACTTTACCTTTGATGAGTATGAAGTGTCCTTCTGCATCCCTTTTGAGTAATTTTGGTTGAAAGTCTATTTTGTTTGATATTAAAATGGCTATGCCTGCTTGCTTCTTGTGACCGTTTGCTTAGAATATTTTTTCCAACCTTTTACCCTGAGATTGTGCCTATCGTTATGGGTTAGATGTGTTTCTTGAAGGCAGAAGAATGTTGGATCTTGTTTATGCACCCATTCAGTTAGTCTGTGTCTTTTTATTGGAGAATTGAGACCATTGATGTTGAGAGATATTAAGGACCAGTGACTGTTAAGAGTCTTAATTTTGATGTTGTTTCCAATCGAGCATTTGTGTAGCTGTGTTTTTGCCATGGTATAGTTACATATTTCCTGAGTAGTTTTGGTTGTAGCTTGACCCTTTGGGATAGAGTTTTCCTTCTAGTAGCTTCTGTAAAGCTGGATTTGTGGATAGGTACTGTTTGAATTTGTTTTTGTCATGGAATATTTTGTTTTCTCCATCAATGATTATTGATAGTTTTGCTGGGTAAAGTAGTCTGGCCTGGCATCTGTGGTCTCTTAGGGTTTGCAGGATCTCTGTCCAGGCTCTTCTGGCTTTTATCGTCTCTGCTGAAAAGTCAGGTATAATTCTGATAGGTTTGCCATTGAATGTTATTTGGCCCTTTTCCCTTGCAGCTTTTAATATTTTTTCTTTGTTCTGTATATTTTGTGTTTTGATTATTATGTGACGGGCAGTTTTCCTTTTCTGGTCAATTCTATTTGGTGTTCTGTAGGCCTTTTGTATGTTTATAGGCATCTCTTTCTTAAGATTGGGGAAATTTTCTTCTATGATTTTGTTGAGAATATTTTCTGGGCTTGGAGTCTGATATCTTCTTTTTCTTCAATGCCTACTATCCTCAGATTTCTTCTTTCCATGGTGTCCTTAATTTCTTGGATGTTTTGTGTCAGGAGTTTTCCAGATTTGGCATTTTCTTTAATGGTTGCTTCAAGATCTGTGATTGTATCTTCTAGACCTGAGATTCATTCTTCTGTCTCTTGGATTCTGTTAGAACAGCTCGGGAGGTCCAAGATGGCATCGACCAGTAGGCACCATAGCTGATCTACTCCGAGGAGACCAGGGACGTGAATGGAGCCACAGACTGCTGGATTTTGAGAACTGTAGGTGAGTGGGGCCCCAAACGCCACAGACCACCAGGGGGTCTAACCCCGGGACAAGCAACAGTCCGGAGGAGCTAAACGCACTCCCCAAACCCTGAAACGGAATCCACAACTAAGCTACAGCGGACACATAAAACCCAAACTCGCCATTTGGGGAGGGGATTCTCCGGAGCCCCCAGCCTGAGGAGTCTCAGCAAATAGGGTGAAACCACCATTGAACCTCTCCATCCACACCACGCCAAACTGTGGAGGTCACTTGCCTAGCCCGGGAGCATTCGGGCTAGAAGATACAGGGGACTCCCGCCAGCGGCCTGAATCGCCATTGTCGCCAGCTGCCCACTAGGGCTGCCGGCACTGACCCAGCACTCCCTAAACAACAGAACCTAGCTGGGTCCATTCTTGCGGGCCCGCGACAGGACCTCCCATAATATAGGGAGCCTGGGGTCGACTTGCAGGGTCTATCTGCTGACGTAAAGTGATTTGGGAGCATTCGGGATTTCACTGGCGGAAAGAGAAGATACAGGGGACTCCCACCAGCAGCCTGAATCACCATTGTTGCCGGCTGCCCGCCCGGGCTGCTGGCACTGACCCGGCACTCCCTAAACAACAGAACCTAGCTGGGTCCATTCTTGAGGGCCCGCGACAGGACCTCCTATAATATAGGGAGCCTGGGGTCGACTTGCAGGGTCTATCTGCTGACCTAAAGTGACTTGGGAGCATTCGGGCTTTCACTGGCGGAAAGAGAAGATACAGGGGACTCCCGCCAGCGGCCTGAATCTCCATTGTCGCCAGCTGCCCACAAGGGCTGCTGGCACTCCCTAAACAACAGAACCTAGCTGGGTCCATTCTTGCGGGCCCGCGACAGGACCTCCCATAATATAGGGAGCCTGGGGTCGACTTGCAGGGTCTATCTGCTGACCTAAAGTGATTTGGGAGCATTCGGGCTTTCACTGGCGGAAAGAGAAGATACAGGGACTCCTGCCAGCAGCCTGAATCGCCATTGTTGCCAGCTGCCCGCCCGGGCTGCTGGCACTGACCCGGCACTCCCTAAACTACAGAACCTAGCTGGGTCCATTCTTGAGGGCCCACGACAGGACCTCCTATAATATAGGGAGCCTGGGGTCAACTTGCAGGGTCTATCTGCTGACCTAAAGTGACTTGGGAGCATTCGGGCTTTCACTGGTGGAAAGAGAAGATACAGGGGACTCCTGCCAGTGGCCTGAATCGCCATTATTGCCAGCTGCCCACCAGGGCGGCCAGCACTCCCTAAACAACAGAACCTAGCTGGGTCCATTCTTGCGGGCCCGCGACAGGACCTCCCATAATATAGGGAGCCTGGGGTCGACTTGCAGGGTCTATCTGCTGACCTAAAGTGACTTGGGAGCATTTGGGCTTTCACTGGTGGAAAGAGAAGATACAAGGGACTCCAGCCAGCAGCCTGAATTGCCATTGTCACCAGCTGCCAGCACTAACCCCCCAGCACTCCCTAAACAACAGAACTTAGCTGGGTCCATTCTTGCGGGCCCGCGACAGGACCTCCCATAATATAGGGAGCCATGGGTCAACTTGCAGGGTCTATCTGCTGACCTAAAGTGACCTGGGAGTGTCCTGGCATATAGGGGCGTGGAAACTGCTGCCTCCGGCAGATCCTAGCTGAGTCAGCTCCTGCAGACCCAGCAAGAACTCCCAAATTCGTGGGAGAGGCTGGACGCTCCTAAAGAGTATAGAGGCAGAGCTAAAAGACAGCTACAACCCAGAAGATCTGATACACCTGTGGTCTTGGCTACAAAGTAACAGGAAAGACAGGCAGCTGGGATCAACCTACATAACCAGAGAGCTTGTGTGCTGACCTTACTCTAGATCCCAAAACTGCTGATCTGAATTACAGCAATAAGGTGAAAAGGCCCAAACAGAAACCTACTTTGCATGACTCAGCCTGGTGCCTAAGGTGTTGAGAAAAATCTCCAGGAGTAGAACCTGAATCACCTGCCTGGTCCAGGGAAATATTCCCTGATCCCCACAGGTAAGGGCACCCTACCTATAATCAGACACCAACTATCCACTCCCAAACAGGGAAGGTCACTACAAACTACCTCCCAACATCAGAGTCACCAAAATGACAAGGGGACAACGAAAGAATGCTAACAAAAACCAAAACAGGATGGCATCACCAGATCCCAGCAATACCAATGAAAACAACATGGAGAACCCAACAACAATTGATATACAAGAAAACTACCTCAAGTTCTTAGTAAGTAAGATGATAATGGAAGAAACAAATAAAATCTGTAAACAAATGCAAGAGGAGGCAAACAAGAGGGCTGAAGACTTAAAAGAGTCATATAAAGAGGCATTTGAAGAATATCAGAAAAATACAAATATCCAGATGAAGGAAATCATTAAAACAGTTCAAGACCTGAAGATAAAAATGGAAGCTATCATAAAAGAACACACGGAAGAAAAACGTGATCGAGAAGCTTCAGAAAAGAAAGCAAGCATCTCAGAGGTGGCCTTATCTAACAGATTGCAAGAAATGGAAGAACGGATATCGGGACTTGAAGATACAATCGCAGAACTGGAAACATCCGTCCAGGACAATGCTAAATCTGAAAATTTCCTGACACAGAGCATCCGTGAAATAAAAGACAACATGAAAAGACGAAACTTGAGAATAATAGGGATAGAGGAAAGAGAAGGCAACCGACTCCACACCCCAGAGAATATCTTTAATCGAATAATAGAAGAAAATTTCCCCAATTTGAAGAAGGAGATGCATACGAGCATACTAGAGGCCTACAGAACACCAAATAGAATAGACCTGAAAAGAAAATCTTCCCACCACATAATAATAACAACACAAAATATACAGAATAAAGAAAAAATATTAAAAGCGGCAAGAGAAAAAGGCCGAGTAACATATGAAGGCAAACCTATCAGAATTATTCCTGACTTCTCAGAAGAGACCATGAAAGCCAGAAGGGCCTGGACAGAGGTTCTGCAAACCCTAAGAGAACACAGATACCAGGCAAGAATACTTTACCCAGCGAAATTATCAATAACCATTGACAGAGAAAACAAGATATTCCATGACAAAAACAAATTCAAACAGTACCTAGCCACAAATCCAGCTTTACAGAAGTTACTACAAGGAAAACTCCACCCCAAAGAATCAAACTACAACCAAAACTACATAGGAAATAGGTAACTATACCATCGCAAAATCACAACCTCACAAAATCTCGACTGTTACAAATACCAAAAATGAAGGGACTTAGCAATCACTGGACATTAATATCTCTCAACGTCAATGGTCTCAATTCTCCAATAAAAAGACACAGACTAACTGACTGGATGCATAAACATGACCCAACATTCTTCTGCATTCAAGAAACACATCTCAACCACAAGGACAGACATTGTCTCAGAGTGAAAGGTTGGGGAAAAATATATCAAGCAAATGGTCACAAGAAACAAGCTGGGGTAGCCATTCTAATATCTAATAAAATAGACTTTCAACCAAAATTGATCAAAAGGGATGAGGACGGACACTTCGTTCTCATCAAAGGTAAAGTCAATCAAGAAAACATCACGATTTTGAACATCTATGCTCCTAATACAAGGGCTCCCACATTTGCAAAAGAGTTATTAACAAGCTTGAACCACTCATTGATACCCACACATTAATAGTGGGAGACTTCAACACCCCACTTTCACTCAAGGATAGGTCCTTGAATCAAAAACTAAGCCGGGAAATAACTTCATTAACCAATGCCGTGAATCATATGGATCTAACAGACATCTACAGAACTTTCCACCCAAATGCAAAGGAGTATACATTTTTCTCAGCACCCCATGGAACGTTCTCCAAAATTGATCATATAGTGGGTCACGAAGCAAACCTCAACAGATACAAGAGAATTGAAATAATACCTTGTATCTTATCAGATCACCATGGTCTAAGGCTGGTCTTCAACAACAACAACAGATATAACAAAAGGCGTACTAACACATGGAAACTAAACAACTTTCTCCTTAATGACACATGGGTCATGGAAGAAATAAGGGGAGAAATAAAAGACTTCCTGAAATTCAATGAAAATGATGGAACAACATATCCAAATTTGTGGGACACATTGAAAGCAGTGCTAAGAGGAAAATTCATAGCACTAAGCGCCTTTAAAAAGAAAATGGAAACATCCCACATAAACAACTTAACAACACATCTGGAAGCTTTAGAAAAAAAAGAAGCAGAAACACCCAAGAGGAGTAGACGCCTAGAAATAATCAAACTCAGGGCTGAAATCAATAAATTAGAAACAAAGAGAACAATCCAAAGAATCAACAAAACCAAGAGCTGGTTCTTTGAGAAAATTAACAAGATAGACAAACCGTTAGCCAATCTAACTAAAAGACAGAGAAACACTATCCAAATTAACAAAATCAGAAATGAAAAGGGAGACATAACAACAGACACCGAAGAAATACAAAGAATCATAAGAACCTACTTTAAAGGCATTTATGCCACAAAATTTGAAAATCTAAGGGAAATGGACAATTTTCTCGACCGATTCCATTTGCCAAAATTGAATCAAGACCAGATAAACAAATTAAATAGCCCTATTTCTCCTATAGAAATAGAAGCAATCATTGATAGTCTCCCAACCAAAAAAAGCCCAGGGCCAGATGGTTTCAGCGCAGAATTCTACCAGTCCTTCAAAGAGGAGCTAATACCAATACTATTCAAGCTATTACGAAAGATAGAAATGGATGGAATATTACCAAATTCATTCTATGAGGCCACAGTCACATTGATACCCAAACCCCACAAAGACGCAACAAAAAAAGAGAATTTCAGACCAATTTCTCTTATGAACATTGATGCAAAAATACTTAACAAAATACTCGCAAAACGAATACAACAGCTTATCAAAGACATCATTCACCATGACCAGGTAGGATTCATTCCAGGCATGCAGGGATGGTTTAACATACGAAAATCCATCAATGTAATCCACCATATAAACAAACTGAAAGAGAAAAACCACATGATCATCTCTTTAGATGCAGAAAAAGCATTTGACAAAATCCAACACCCATTTATGTTTAAAGTTCTGGAAAGATCAGGAATACAAGGCACTTTTCTAAACATCATAAAGGCTATATACAGCAAACCAATAGCCAACATTAAATTAAATGGAGAGATACTCAAGGAAATCCCTCTAAAATCGGGGACCAGACAAGGCTGCCCACTTTCCCCATACCTTTTCAATATAGTTCTTGAAGTTCTAGCCAGAGCAATAAGACATCAAAAGGAGATCAAGGGGATCCAAATGGGAAAGGAAGAAGTCAAATTATCCCTATTTGCAGATGATATGATAGTGTATATAAGTGACCCCCAAAATTCTACCAGAGAACTCCTACAGCTGATAAACACCTTCAGCAAATTGGCAGGATACAAAATAAACTCAAAAAAGTCAGTAGCTTTCCTATATACAAATGACAAACAGGCAGAGGAAGAAATTAGGAAAACTACTCCCTTCACGATAGCCAAAAGCAATATAAAATACCTAGGAATAACCCTAACCAAGCAAGTGAAGGACTTATTTGAAAAAAACTTTAAATCTCTGAAGAAAGAGATTGAAAATGACATCAGAAGATGGTGGGATCTACCTTGTTCGTGGATCGGGAGAATTAACATAGTAAAAATGGCCATTTTACCAAAAGCAATTTACAGATTCAATGCAATCCCTATCAGAATACCTACAAAATATTTTGAAGATATTGAAAGAACAATTCTCAACTTCATGTAGAAACAAAAAGCCCAGAATAGCAAAAACAATCCTATACAATAAAAAATCCTCTGGAGGAATCTCCATACCTGATCTCAAGCTGTACTAAAGAGCAACAGTAATTAAAACATCATAGTACTGGCACAGCAATAGGCTAGTGGATCAATGGAATCGAACTGAAGACCCAGAGATGAATCCGCACACATTTGGTCACTTGATTTTTGACAAAGAAGCCAAATCCATTCAATGGGAAAACTACAGCATCTTCAACAAATGGTGCTGGTCTAACTGGATGTCTACATGTAGAAAAATGCAATTAGACCCCTATTTGTCACCATGCACAAAATCAAGTCCAAGTGGATTAAAGACCTCAACCTAAAACCAGAGACATTAACCCAATTAGAGGAAAAAGTGGAGAAGAGTCTGGAACACATAGGTACAGGAGACAACTTCCTGAATAGAACACCAACAGCCCAGGCCTTAGCATCAACAATTAATAAATGGGACCTCATGAGGCTGAGAAGCTTCTGTAAGGCAGGTGACACTGTCAAGACAACAAAGCGACAGCCTACAGACTGGGAAAAGATCTTCACCAACCCTTCATCTGACAAAGGTCTAATATCCAAAATATATAAAGAACTCAAGAAATTAAACACTACCAAACCAAATAACCCAATAGAGAAATGGGGCTCAGAACTAAACAGAGAATTCTCAATAGAGGAATATCAAATGGCTGAGAAACACTTAAAGAAATGCTCAACCTCCTTAGTCATCAGAGAAATGCAAATCAAAACGACACTGAGATTCCATCTTACACCCATCAGAATGGCTAAGATCAATAATTCAACTGACACCACATGCTGGCGAGGATGTGGAGAGAGAGGAACACTCCTTCATTGCTGGTGGGAATGCAAACTAGTACAACCACTTTGGAAATCTATCTGGCGCTTTCTCAGAAAACTGGGAATAGGGCTTCCTCAAGACCCAGCTATTCCACTACTTGGAATATACCCAGAAGATGCACTACCACACATCAGGGACATATGCTCAACCATGTTCATAGCTGCCTTATTCATAATAGCCAGAACATGGAAACAACCTACGTGTCCCTCAGTAGAAGAATGAATAAAGAAAATGTGGTATATTTACACTATGGAATACTACTCAGCTATTAAAAACAAGGAATTTCCGAAATTTGTGGACAAATTGATTGAAGTAGAAATTATCATAATGAGTGTGTTCACCCAGAAGCAAAAAGAGTCAAATGGTATATACTCACTTATATCGAGACACTAGGCCAAGGAGTACGCCCCCATGATAAACTTTACCTACCAAGAAAGTGGGTCAGAGGGGAGAAAATCCTATTGAGACTTTAGGGGTGAGAAGCCTGGAAGAATGAGGAAATAGAAGGATCCAGTGGGTCCTGGAAAAATACAGGTGGGTCTGGGCCCTCTAGTCCTCCTCAAACTATGGCACCAGCCAAGGAAAATATAGCAGTAAACTTCGAACCCCTACCCAGTCTAGCCGATGGACAGGACATTCTCCACCGTTAAGTGGAGAAGGAGATCTGACTTTCACACAAACTCTGGTGCCCCATATCGGACCATGTCCCTTGGATGGGGAGGCCTGGTGGTACTCAGAGGAAAGATAATAAGTCACCAAGAAGAGACTTGATACCCTAGGAGCATATACAGGGGGAGGAGGTCCCCCTCAGTCACAGACATAGGAGAAGGGAGTAGAGGGGGAAACGGGAGGGAAGAAAGAAAGGGAGGATACAAGGGATGGGCTAACAATTGAGATGTAATATGAATAAATTAATAAATAAATTAATTAAAAAAAAAGAACAGCTCACCTCTGTGTTGCTGGCCTTCTTCTCTGAGTTCTCACGTTCTCATTTTTTCTTCTGTCTGTGTGTTTATCATTGAATCCATTTTCGTCTTCAGATCTTGAACTAATTTTTTTATTTCTTTCATCTAATTTTTTGTATATTCCTGAGTTTCTTCCATTGCCTCCTTATAGGTCTTCAGAGCTTGAACCGTTTTATTTATTTCTTTCATCTGGTTGTTCGCATTTTCCTTAAATTTTTCCAGTTCCACTCTATGTGCTTCTTTTATGTCTCTCACCTGTTTGGCTGCGTCTTCCTGTATTTGATTACGAATTTTATTTGTTTCCTCCATTAATATCCTCCTTATTAAGGATTTGAGGTCATTTTCTTCTATTTCCATTTTATTTAAGTTCTCTGGGTTGTTTTCTTTGGGATAGCTGGAAACTGGAGATGCCATGTTGTTTTTGGGGTTTTTTTTTTGCGTATGCTTTTACGCTGTCCTTTAGACATCTTGCTGGCTTTGTTTTTGTTGGGTAGCTTCCAGAGTTGGATGGAGGGAGTCTGATGATAGACTCACTTGTTTTCTCAGGATTTCTGTAGGCTCGAAGCTCTGATGCTTCACTAGTGTGGACGGCAGGAGGTTGGCCCTGTTGTTTTGGACTCTCACAGCCAGTGATCCTCAGCTCCCCTATGCTGTGTGTCCTGCAATTGTTCTGGGTCTCTGAATGAGCGTTGGGTCAGGCCAAGGTATCCACAGCCTTTTGGGTTCCCTGCCAAGTCCAGCCAGGAACACTGGGCCCGAACCACGCGCTGAGCTCAGCTAGATTCTCAGGGCCTGAACTGTCTGCCGAGCTCAGCAAGGGATTCTGGGCCCACAATGCACACAGGGTACATCCAGAAATTTTTGGCTGGGACTGTGCATCAAGTTCAGCTAGGGGTTTTTGGCCTAAAGTGCGTGCTGTGGTCAGTTATTGACTCAGGGCCCGAACCGTCCGCCAAGCTCAGCCAGAAATTCTGGATTCAAACTGCACACTGTGTCCAACTAGAGTCTTAGAGCTGGGACTGTGCTAAAAGCTCCATTAGAGTCTCTGGGTCCAATCTGTCTGCCAAGCACAGTTAAGGGCTCTGGCCCTAAACTGCATGCTGAGCTCCACCCGAGTCTCTGGGGCGGAATTATGCACCAATCTCACCCAGGTACTATGGACCCACACTGAAATCAGCCTGGTACTCCGGGTCTATACTGTGTGGATAGTCCAGTCAGAGCCTTGGGTCTGCAGATACTGTGCGCACAGCTCAGGTAGAGACCCTGGGCCTAATCTGCCCGGCAATTCTAGCTAGGGCCTCTGGGCTGAATCTGTGTCAGTGCCCCTAAACTGACTGCTGAGCCGAGTTATTGTCTTGGGCAGAACTGCTTGTTGAGGTGAGCTGGTGCCTATGGTGGACCTGAGCGCTCTGCCCAGTCTGCGTCACAGCAGGAGAACTGCGGCCCTGCCATGCTGGTTCCTAGGGTGGACCTGAGCGCTCCGCCCAGCCCGCGTCACAGCAGGAGAACTGCGGCTGCACCGAGCTGGGACCTAATGTGGACCTGAGCGCTCTGCCCAGCCTGCGTCACAGCAGGAGAACTGTGGCCGTGCCGAGCTGGGTCCTAGGGTGGACCTGAGCGCTCAGCCCAGCCTGCGTCACAGTAGTAGAACTGCAGCTGTGCCGAGCTGGATCCTAGGGTGGACCTGCGCACTCCGCCCAGCCCGCGTCACACCAGGAGAAATGCAGCTGTGCCGAGCTGGGTCCTAGTGTGGACCTGATCGCTCTGACCAGTCTGCATCACAGCAGGAGAACTGCAGCTGCGCTGAGCTGGGTCCTAGGGTGGACCTGAGCGCTAGCCCAGCCTGTGTCACAGCGGGAGAACTGCGGTTGCGCTGAGCTGGGTCCCAGGGTGGACCTGAGCGCTCCGCCCAGCCTGCGCCACAGCAGGGGAGCTGCCGCTGTGCTGACCTGATGCCTCAGGCCGAATTGCTTACTGTGCTGAGTCAGCGTCTCCACGGCACTGAGCTGAGCCCAGGACTCTGGGGCTGAACTGTCCGCCGAGTCCAGTTTGGGTCACAAGGCACCCCGCGACCCAAATCCTGTCCAGAGTCCCCTCTCCCTCAGTTACTCCCACCGGCCACCACACCAATCGCCTTCACCGAAAGGCTCTGAGCTGCAAACCTCAGCTGCTGCCGCTGCTGTCACTGGAGCCACCACTGGTGCTGCTGCCTCTGCAGCCACTGCTCCAATCCGAGAAAATCCACACTCCTCCCTTGTGTAGGGGCATGCAGGTCCTCTGCACCCTGGTCCCTCTGAACTGTGGAGCACTCCCGCTTCCGTGGTGTTGGGACCCTGGTGTTCCTGGCTCAGAAATCTGTGCAATTCCCTGAATTGTTCACTGGAGCCTCCAAACACGGTGCACACTGCTCGGCGCCATTGTGGATCTCTCAAAACTAGGGCTTCTTAACTCAAGTCTCTTTAGACAAAAAACTCATTTCTGACAAAGTTGCACAAACGTATCTCATAAGTATGCAACTTGTGTCCTGAGTAAGAAAATGTTGAAAAACTATCGTTTCTGTTATCACTGTCCTTCTACACATGTGTTTGCTGAAGGCTGAAATGGCACAGTACGCATGTTTCTTACAGTAAATACCCTGTTTCTTACAGCAAATACCCCGTTTCTTAGGAAATGTGAACACAGTGAGGAAACACTTGTGGGAGCTACTGTGACTAATACTGAGCTTCCCTACTCACAGGGAAGCAAGAAAATTGCTGATTTCAACAAACCCAAGTACATACTCAGAAACTGTACTACTGTGCAGATAGGTAGAACTAGGGCTTTTTAATGCAAGTCTCTTTAGGCAAAAAACTCATTTCTGACAAAGTTGCCCAAATGCATCTCAGACGTGTGCAGCTTGTTTCCTAAGTTAGAAAACGTCGAGAAACTGTCAGTTCTGGTATCACTGTTCTTCTACACATGTGTTTGCTTAAGGCTGAAATGGCGCAGAACGCATGCTGCTGCCAGCAAATACACTGTTTCTAAGGAAATGTGAACACACTGAGGAAACACTTCTGGGAGCTCCTGTGACTAAAACTTGGCTTCCCTACTCACAGTTAAGCAAGAGAAATGCTGATTTCATGAAACACAATTACATACTCAGAATCTGTACTACTGTGCTGTAGGGCAAATCTAGTGCGTGCTAATGCAAGTCTCTTTTGGCAAAAACCCTGTTTCAGACGAAGTTGCCAAAATGCATCTCAGAAGTGTGCAGCTTGTTCCATGTGTTAGAAACAATCGATAAGATGTCATTTCTGCTAACACTGTCCTTCTTCACATGTGTTAGCTGTAGGGGAAAATGGCAAAGTGACGCACGTTTCCGCCGGAAAATACAATGTTTCTATGGAAAAGTGAACACAGTGAGGAAACGCTTGTGGGAGCTACTGTGACTAAACCTGAGCTTCCCAACATATACTGAAGCAAGAGAAATGCTGATTTCATCAAACACAGTTACCTACTCAGAATCTGTACTACTGCGCAGATAGGCAAAACTATTGTGTTTTAACGCAACTTTCATTAGGCAAAAAAATTCATTTCTGACAAAGTTGTGAAACGCATCTTAGAAGTGTGCAACTTATTTCCTGAGTTAGAACACGTCGAAAAACTGTCGTTTATGGTATCACTGTATTTCTCCACATGTGCTTGTTGAAGGCTGAAACGCCACAGGACACATGTTTCTGCCAGCAAACACACTGTCTAAGTAAATGTGAACACACTGAGGAAACACTTGTGGGGGGTACTGCGACTAAAACTGAGTTTCCCTATCAGCAGGGAAGCAAGAAAAATGCTGATTTCACCAAACCCAATTACATAATCAGAATATGTCCTACTGCGCAGAAAAGCAAAAGTAGAGCGTTTTAATGCAAGGCTCGTTAGGCAAAAAACTCATTTCTGACAAAGTTGCCGAAACGCATCTCAGAAGTGTGCAACTTGTGTCCTGAGTTACAAAACATCGAGAAACTGTCGTTTCTGGTATCACTGTACTTCTACACATTTGTTTCCTGAAGGCTGAAATTGCACAGCACGTATGTTTCTGCCAGCAAATACACTATTTCTAAGGAAATGTGAACACACTGAGGAAACACTTCTCGGAGGTACTGTGCCTAAAACTGAGCTTTCCTACTCATAGGGAAGCAAGAGAAATGCTGATTTCATCAAACATGGTTATAAACTCAGATTCTGTACTACTGTGCAGTTTGGCAAAACTAGTGTGTGCTAAAGCAATTCTCCTTAGGGAAAAAACCTGTTTCAGACAAAGTTGACTAATTGCATCTCAGAAGTGTGCAGGTTCCTCCCTGATTAGAAAACATCGATAAACTGTCGTTGCTGTTACAAATGTCCTTCTACACATGTGTTAGCTATAGGGGAAAAGGCACAGTAACGCATGTTACAGCCAGCAAATACAGTGTTTCTAAGTAAAAGTGAACACAATGAGGAAACACTTGTGGGAGCTACTGTGACTAAACCTGAGCTTCCCTACTCACAGGGAAGCAAGAAAAATGCTGATTTCATCAAACACAGTTACGAAAATAGAATCTATATTACTGCGCAGATAGGCAAAAATAGGGCGTTTTAATCCAAGTCTCCTTAGGCAAAAAACTCATTTCTGACAAAATTGCTCAAATGAATCTTAGAAGTGTGCAGCTTGTTTCATGAGTTAGAACATGTCGAAAAACAGCCGTTTCTGATAGCACTGTTCTTCTACACATGTGTCTGCCGAAGTGTGAAATGGCACAGGAAACATGTTTGCCAGCAAGTACACTGTTTCTAAGAAAATGTGAACACACTGAGGAAACACTTGTAGGAGCTACTGTGACTAAAACTTGGCTTCCCTACTCAAAGGGAAGCCAGAGAAATGCTGATTTCATGAAACACAGTTACCTACTCAGAATCTGTACGACTGTACAGATCGGCAAAACTAGTGCTTGCTAATGCAAGTCTCTTTAGGCAAAAAAACCGTCTCAGAAGACATTGCCAAAATGCATCTCAGAAGTGTGTAGCTTGTTCCCTGAGTTAGAATACTTAGATAAACTGTTGTTTCTGCAACCACTGTCCTTCGACACATGTGTTAGATGTAGGGGGAAAATGCACAGTAACGCATGTCGTTGCCAGCAAATACAGTGTTTCTAAAGAAAAGTGAACACACTGAGGAAACACTTGTGGGAGCTCCTATGACTAATCCTGAGCTTCCCTACTCACAGGAAAGCAAGAGGAATGCTGATTTCATCAAACACAGTTACCTACTCAGAATCTGTACTACTGTGCAGATAGGAAAAACTAGTGCGTTTCAAAGCAAGTCTCTTTAGGCAAAAAACCTATTTCTGACAAAATGCAGAAACGTATCTTTAAAGTGTTCAACTTGTTTCCTGAGTTAGAAAATGTAGAAAAACTGTTGTGTTTGCTGAAGTGTGAAATGACACAGGACGCATATTGCTTCAAGCAAGTACATTGTTTCTTAGGAAAAGTCAACACAGTGAGGAAACACTTGTAGGAGCTACTGTGACTAATACTTGGCTTCCCTACTCACAGTGAAGCAAGAGAAATGCTGATTTCATGAAACACAGTTACATACTCAGAATCCGTACTACTGTGCAGATGGGCAAAACTAGTGCATTCTAAGGCAAGTCTCTTTAGGCAAAAAACTCGTTTCAGACGAAGTTGACAAAATGCTTCTCAGAGATGTGCAGCTTATTCCCTGAGTTAGAAAACATGGATAAGCTGTCATGTCTGCTTCCACTGTCCTTCTACACATGTGTTAGTTGTAGTGGGAAAAGGCAGAGTAACGCATGTTTCTGCCAGCAAATACAGTGTTTCTAAGGAAAAGTGAACACTCTGAGGAAATGCTTGTGGGAGCTACTGCAACTAAAACTGAGCTTAGCTACTCACAGGGCTGCAAGAAATGCTGATTTCATCAAACTCAGTTACATACTCAAAATATGTACTACCGCGCAGATAGGCAAAACTTGGGAGTTTTAATGCAGGTCTTATTAGGGAAAAAACTCATTTCTGACAATGTTGCACAAATGAATCTCAGAAGTGTGCAGCTTGTTTCCAGAGTTAAAAAATGTTTAAAAACTGCCGCTTTTGCTAGCACTGTACTTCTACTCATGTGTTTGCAGAATTGTGAAATGGCACAGGACACATGTTTCGGCTAGTAAGTACACTGTTTCTAAGGAAAAGTGAACTCACTGAGGAAAAACTTGTGGGAGCTACTGTGACTTAACCTGAGCTTCCCTACTCACAGGGAAGCAAGAAAAATGCTGATTTCATCAATATGTACTACTGCGCAGATAGGCAAAACTAGTGTGTTTCAATGCAAGTCTCTTTAGGCAGAAAACTCATTTCTGACAAAGTTACAAAATTGAATCTCAGAAGTGTACAGCTCATTTCCTGAGTTAGAAAATATCGAAAAACTGCCGTTTCTGCAACTGTACTTCTACACATGTGTTTGCTAAAGTGTGTAACGTCACAAGACACATGTTTCTGCCATCAAGTACATTGTTTCTAAGGAAATGTGAACACACTGAGGAAAAACTTGTGGGAGCTACCGTGACTAAAATTTAGCTTCCCTACTCACAGGAAAGCAAGATAAATGCTGATTTCATCAAACGCAGTTACATACTCAGTATATGTACTATTTCACAGATACGCAAAACTAGGTCGTTTTAATGCAAGTCTCTTTAGGCAAAAAACTCATTTCTTACAAAGTTGCACAAATGAATCTTAGAAGTGTGCAGCTTGTTTCCTGAGTTACAAAATGTCGAAATTCTGCAGTTTCTGCCAGCACTGTACTTCTACACATGTGTTTGCTGAAGGGGGAAAAGGCACAGTTACGCATGTTTCTGCCACCACATACAGTATTACTAAGGAAAAGTGAACACACTGAGGAAACATTTGTGGGAGCTACTGTGACTAAAACTTCGCTTCCCTACTTACAGGAAAGCAATAGAAATGCTGATTTCATCAAACACAGTTACCTACTCAGAATCTGTACTAATGTGTAGATCGGCAAAACTAGTGCGTGCTAATGCAAGTCTCTTTAGGCAAAAAAACTGATTCAGACAAAGTTGTCCAAATGTATCTCGGAGGTGTACAGCTTATTCCCTGAGTTAGAAAACATCGATAAATTGTCGTTTCAGCTACCAGAGTCCTTCTACACAAGTGTTAGCTGTAGGGGAAAAGGCACAGTTACACATGTTTCTGCCAGCGTAGAGGGAAATGGCACAGTTACGCATGTTTCTGCCGGCAAATACACTGTTGCTAAGGAAATGTAAACACACTGAGGAAACACTTGTGGGAGCTACTGTGACTAAAACTGAGCTTCCCTACTCTCAGGGACGAAAGATAAATGCTGATTTCATCAAACCCAGTTACATACTCAGAATACGTACTACTGCGCAGAAAGATAAATCTAGTCCGTTTTAAAGCAAGTCTCTTTAGGCAAAAAACTCATTTCTGACAAAGTTGCACAAATGAAACTTAGAAGTGTGCAGCTTGTTTTCTGAGTTAGAAAATGTCAAAAATCTGCCGTTTATGCTTGCATTGTACTTCCACACATGTGTTTGCTGAAGGGTGAAACGTCACAGGATACGTGTTTCTGCCAGAAAGTACATTGTTACTAAGGAAATGTGAACACATTGAGGAAACACTTGTGGGAGCTATTGTGACTAAAACATGGCTTCCCTACTCACAGGGAAGCAAGAGAAATGCTAATTTCATGAAACAGGGTTACATACTCAGAATCTGTACGACTGTGCAGATCGGTGAAACTAGTGCGTGCTAATGCAAGTCACTTTAGGCAAAAAACCCGTTTCCGACGAAGTTGTCAAAATGCATCTCAGAATTGTGCAGCTTGTTCCCTGAGTTAGAAAACATCAGTAAACTGTCGTTTCTGCTACCACTGTCCTTCTACACAAGTGTTAGCTGTAGGGGGAAAAGGCACAGTTACACATATTTCTGCCAGCCTAGAGGGAAAAGGCAGAGTTACGCATGTTACTGCCAGCAAGTACACTGTTTCTATGGAAATGTGAACACACTGAGGAAACACTTGTGAAAGCTACTGTGACTAAAACTGAGTTTCCCCCACTCACAGGGAAGCAAGAAAAATGTTGATTTCGTCAAACCCAGTTACATACTCAGATTATGTACAACTGCGCAGATAGGCAAAACTATGGCGTTTTAATGCAAGTCTCTTTAGGCAAAAAACTCATTTCTGACAAAATGCCAAAATGGATCTCAGAAGTGTGCAGCTTGTTCCCTTAGTTAGACAACATCGATAAACTGTAGTTTCTGTAACCACTGTCCTTCTACACATGTGTTAGCTGTAGAAGGAAAAGGCACAGTTACGTATGTTTCTGCCAGCAAATACACTATTTTTAAGGAAATGTGAACACACTGAGGAAACACTTGTGTGAGCTACTGTGACTAAAACGGAGCTTCTCTACTCACAGGAAGCAAGAGAAATACTCATTTCATGAAACACAGTTACCTACTCTGAATCTGTACTACTGCGCAGATAGCAAAACTAGTGCGTTTTAATGCAAGTCTCTTTAGGCAAAAAACTCATTTCTGACAAAGTTGCACAAATGAAACTCAGAAGTGTGCAGCTTGTTAGAAGGACAGTGATACCTGAAATGACAGTTTTTCGACATGTTCTAACTCAGGACACAAGTTGCACTCTTTTGAGATGCGTTTGGGCAACTTTGTCAGAAATGAGTATTTTGTCTAAAGAGACTTGCTTTAAAACCCACTAGTTTTGCCTATCTTCGCAGTAGTACAGATTCTGAGTGTGTACCTTGGTTTCGTGAAATCAGCATTTTTCTTGCTTCCCTGTGAGTAGGGAAGCTCAGTTTTAGTCACAGTAGCTCCCACAAGTGTTTCCTCAGTGTGTTCATATTTCCTTAGAAACAGTGTATTTGCTGGTAGAAACATGCATTACTGTGCCATTTCAGCCTACAGCAAACACATGTGTAAAAGTACAATGATACCAGAAACGACAGTTTTTCTTCAATTTCTAACTCAGTACACAAGTTGCACACTTCTGAGATGCTTTTGGTCAACTTTGTCAGAAATGAGTTTTTTGCCTAAAGAGACTTGCTTTAGAATGCACTAGGTTTGCCTATCTGCACAGTAGTACAGTTTGTGAGTATGTACCTGGATTTGATGAAATCAGCATTGTTATTTCTTCCCTGTGAGTAGGGAAGCTCATTTTTAGTCACAGTAGCTCCCACAACTGTTTTCTCAGTGTGTTCACATTCCCTAGAAACAGAGTATTTACTAGAAGAAAAGTGAGTTCATGTGGCCTCTCACCCAGTGTCAATCACATGTGTAGAAGTACAGTACTAGCAGAAACGGCAGCTTTTGGACGTTTTCTAAATCACGACACAAGTTGCATACTTCTGAGATGCGTTTGGGCAATTTGTCAGAAATGAGTTTTTTGCCTTTAGAGACACGTTTTTGAACGCACTAGGTTTGCCTATCTGCGAAGTAGTACAGTTTGTGAGTATGAACATGAGTTTGATGAAATCAGCATTGTTCTTCCTTCACTGTGAGTAGGGAAGCTCAGTTTTATTCACAGTAGCTCCCATAACTGTTTTCTCTGTGTGTTTACATTTCCTTAGAAACAGTGTATTCGTCAGAAGAAAAGTGAGTTAATGTGGCCTCTCAACCTGCACCAAACACATGTGTAGAAGTAGATTGATAACAGAATCGCCAATTTTTGACCATTTCTACCTCAGGACAAAGGTTGCACACTTCTGAGATGCCTTTGGGCAACTTTGTCAGAACTGAATTTTTTGGCTAAAGCGACATGCATTAAAAAGCCGTAGTATTGCC
The DNA here is from genome assembly GCA_907169655.1 of Acomys percivali. Taxonomy (NCBI): domain Eukaryota; kingdom Metazoa; phylum Chordata; class Mammalia; order Rodentia; family Muridae; genus Acomys; species Acomys percivali. Next base: position 109,758,732 of record OU015742.1, on the reverse strand, counting down.
TCCTTGCGCAGTAGTACAGTTTCTGAGTATGTAGCTAGGTGTTTATGAAATAAGCATTTTTATTGCTTCCCTGTGAGTAGGGAAGCTCAATTTTTATCACAGTAGCTCACACAACTGTTTTCTTAGTGTATTCACATTTCCATAGGAACAGTGTATTTGCTCGTAGAAAAGTGAGGTAATGTGGCCTCTCATCCTTCGAAAAACACATGTGTAGAAGTACTGTGATAACAGAAATGACAGATTCTCGACGTTTTCTAACTCAGGACACAAGTTGCACACTTCTGAGATGCGTTTGGGCAACTTTGTTAGAAATGAGTATTTTCCCTAAAGAAACTTGCATTAAAACACACTAGGTTTGCCTATCTGCGCAGTAGTACAGTTTGTGAGTATGTACATGGGTTTTATGAAATCAGCATTGTTCTTGCTTCCCTGTGAGTAGGGAAGCTCAGTTTTAGTCACAGTAGTTCCCATAACTGTTTTCTCTGTGTGTTCACGTTTCCTTAGATACAGTGTATTTGTTAGAAGAAAAGTGAGTTAATGTGTCCTCTCAACCTGCACCAAACACATGTGTAGAAGTACCATGATAGCAGAATCGGCAGTTTTTTGACCATTTCTAACTCAGGACACAGGTTGCACACTCCTGAGATGCATTTGGGCAACTTTGTCAGAAATGAGTTTTTTGGCTAAAGAAACATGCATTAAAGAGGCCTAGTATTGCCTCCCTGTGCAGTAGTATAGATTCTGAGTATGTACCTGGGTTTGATGAAATCAGCATTTACTTGCTTCCCTGTGAGTAGGGAAGCTCAGTTTTAGAGTCAGTAGCTCCCACAAGTGTTTCCTCAGTGTGTTCACATTTTCTTAGAAACAGTGTATTTGCTGGCAGAAACATGTATCCTGTGCCATTTCAGCCTTCAGCAAACACATGTGAAGAAGGACAGTGATAACAGAAATGACAGTTTTGTCGTTTTTTAACTCAGGACACAAGTTGCACACATATGATTTGTGTTTGGGAAACTTTGTCAGAAATAAATTTTTTGCCTAAAGAAACCTGCATTAGAACACACTATGTTTGCCTATTTGCACAGTATTACAGATTCTGATTATGTACCTGGGTTCGATGAAAACACCATTTTTCTTGCTTCCCTGTGTGTAGGGAAGCTCAATTTAAAATCAGTAGCTCCCGCAAGTGTTTCCTCAGTGTGTTTGCATTTCCTTAGAAACAGTGTATTTGCTCCCAGAAACATGCTTCCTGTGACCTTTCAGCCTTCAGCAAACACATGTGAAGAAGGACAGTGATAACAGAAATGAAAGTTTTTCAATGTTTTCTAACTTAGGACACAAGTTGCACACTTCTGAGATGTGTTTGGGCAAGGTGGTATGAATGAGTTTTTTGCCTAAAGAGACTTGCATTAGAACACACTATGTTTGCCCATATGCACAGTAGTACAGTTTGTGGGGATGTACCTGGATTTAATGAAATCAGCATTTTTTGTGCTTCCCCGTGAGTAGGGAAGCTCAGTTTTAGTCACAGTAGCTCCCACAAGTGTTTCCTCAGTGTGTTCACATTTCCTTAGAAACAGTGTACTTGCTGGTAGAAACATACGTCCTGTGCCGTTTCAGACTACAGCAAACACAAGTGTAGAAGGACAGTGATAACAGAAATGACAGTTTTTCGACGTTTTCTAACTCAGGACACAAGTTGCACACTTCTGAGATGCGTTAGGGCAACTATGTTTGAAATGAGTTTTTTTGCCTAAAGAGACTTGCATTACAACGCACTAGGTTTGCCTATCAGCGCAGTATTACAGATTCTGTGCATGAACCTAAATTTGATGAAATCAGCAATTTTTTGCTTCCCTGTGAGTAGGGAAGCTCAGTTTTAGTCACAGTAGCTCCCACAATTGTATCCTCAATGTTTTCATATTTCCTTAGGAACAGTATATTTGTTGTCAACAATATGCGTCGTGTGATGTTTCAGCCATAATCAAACACATGTGCAGAAGGACAATGATAACATAAACGACAGTTTGTCGACGTTTTCTAACTTAGGACAAAAGTTGCTCACTTCTGAGTTGCGCATTGGCAACATTGTCTGAAATCATTTTTTTTTTTTTGCCTAAAGAGACTTGAATTTGAATGAACTATGTATGCCTCTCGGGGCAGTAGTACAGATTCTGAGAATGTACCTGGGTTTGATGAAATCAGCATTTTTCTTGCTTCCCTGTGAGTAGAAGAGCTCAGTTTTAGTCACAGTACCTTCCACAAGGTTTCATCAGTGTGTTCACATTTCCTTAGAAACAGTGTATTTGCTAGCAAAAACATGCTCCCTGTGCCTTTAGCCTTTAGCAAACACATGTGTAGGAAGTGATAACAGAAACGACAGTTTATCGACATTTTCTAACTTAGGACACAAGATGCACTGTTCTGTGATGCGATTGGGCTCCTTTGTCAGAAATGAGTTTTTTGTCTAACGAGACTTGCATTAGGAAGCACTAGGTTTCCCTATCAGCGCAGTAGTACCGGTTCTGAATGTGTAACTGGCTTTGATGAAATCAGCATTTTTCTTGCTTCCCTGTGAGTAGGGAAGCCAAATTTTAGTCACAGTAGCTCCCACAAGTGTTTCCTCAGTGTGTTCACATTTCCTTAGAAACAGAGTATTTGCTCGCCGAAACATGCGTCCTGTTCCATTTTAGCCTTCAGCAAACACATGTGTAGAGGTCAGTGATAACAGAAACGACAGTTTTTCTACTTATTCTGACTCAGGACACATGTTGCACACTTCTGAGAGACGTTTGGGCAACTTTTTCAGAAATGGGTTTTTTGTCTAAAGAGACTTGCATTAGAGCGCACTAGTTTTGCCTATCTTCGTAGTAGTACAAATTCTGAGTATGTACCTGAGTTTGATGAAATCAGCATTGTTCTTGCTTACCTGTGAGTAAGGAAGCTCAGTTTTGTTCACAGAATCTCCCACAAGTTTTTCTCAGTGTGTTCACATTTCCATAGAACCAGTGTATTTGCTGTCAGAAACATGTGTTACTGTGCCGTTTCAGCATTCTGCAAACACATGTGTAGAAGGACAGTGATAACAGAAACAACAGTTTCTCAATGTTTTCTAACTCAAAGAAAAAGCTGCACCCTTCCGAGATGCATTTTGGCAATGATTTCTGAAATTTGTTTTTTGCCTAAAGATACTTGCATTAAAATGCTCTACTTTTGCCAATTTGCGCAGTAGTACAGATTCTGAGTATGTACTTGGGTTTGATGAAAGCAGCATTTTTCTTGCTTCCCTGTGAGTAGGGACACTCAGTTTTGTTCACAGTATCTCCCACAAGTGTTTCCTCAGTGTGTTCACATTTCCATAGAAACAGTGTATTTGCTGGCAGAAACATGTGTCCTGTGCCCTTTTACACTTCAGAAAACACATAGGTAGAAGTACAGTGATAACAGAAACGACAGTTTTTCGACGTTTTCAGACTCAGGACACAAGTTACACACTTCTGAGATGTGTTTGGGCAACTTTGTCAGAAATGATTTTTTTGCCTAAAGAGACTTGCTTAAAAATGCACTAGTTTTCCCTATGTGCGCAGTAATACGCATTCTGAGTATGTAGCTGGGTTTGATCAAATCATCATTTTTCTTGCTTTCCTGTGAGTAGTGAAGCCACGTTTTAGTCACAGTAGCTCCCACAAGTGTTTCCTCTGTGTGTTCACATTTCCCTAGAAACAGTGTATTTGCTGGGAGAATCATGCGTCTTGTGCCATTTCAGCCTTCAGCAAACACATGTGTGGAAGGACAGTAATAAGAGAAATGACAGTTTTTTGATGTTTTCTAATGCAGGACACAAGTTGCACACTTTTGAGATGCGTTCGGGCTACTTTTTCAAAAATCAGTTTTTTGCCTAAAGTGACTTTCTTTAGAACGCACTAGGTTTGCCTATCTGCGCAGTGGAAAAGATCCTGAGTATGTACCTCGGTTTAATGAAATTAACATTTTTCTTGCTTCCCTGTGAGTAGGGAAGTTCTGTTTTAGTCACAGCAGCCCCCATCAGTGTTTCCTGTGGGTGTTCACATTTCCTTAGAAACAGTGTACTTGCAAGAAAAAAGGTGAGTAACTGTGGCCTCTCATCCTGCCGCAAACACAAGTGTAGAATACCCTGATAACAGAAACGAAGGATTCTCGATGTTTTCTAACTCAGGACACAAGTTGCACTCTTCTGAGATGCTTTTGGGCAACTTTGTCAGAAATGAGTTTTTTGCCTAAAGAAACTTGCGTTAGAATGCACTAGGTTTGCCTATCTGCGCAGTGGAACAGATCCTGAGTATGTTACTGGGTTCGATGAAATCATCATTTTTCTTGCTTCCCTCTGAGTAGGGAAGCTCTGTTTTTGTAACAGTAGCTACCACAAGTGTTTCCTCAGAGTGTTCACATTTCCTTGGAAACAGTGTTCTTGCTGGCAGAAACATGCATCCTGTGCTGTTCAGCCTTCAGCAAACACATGTGAAGAAGGACAGTGATAACACAAACGATAGTTGTTCGACGTGTTCAAACTCAGGACACAAGTTGCACACTTCTGAGATGTGTTTGGGCAACTTTTTCAGAAATGAGTTTTTTTCCTAAGAGATTTTCATTTAAATGCACTAGTTTGTCTATCTACACAGTAGTACAGCTACTGAGTATGTACCTGGGTTTGATGAAGTCAGAATTTTTCTTGATTCCCTGTGAGTAGGCAAGCTCAGTTTTAGTCACAGTAGCTCCCATAATTGTTTCCTCAGTGTGCTCACATTTCCTTAAAAACAGTGTATTTGCTGGTGAAACATGCGTCCTGTGCTGGTTCAGCCATCAGCAAACTCGTGTGTAGAAGGACAATGATAACAGAAACGACAGAGTTGTTACGTTTTCTAACTCATGACACAAGTTGCACACCTCTGAGATGCGTTTGGGCAACTTTGTCAGAAATGAGTTTTTTTTTTTTTGCCTAAAGAGACTTGCATTAGAATGCCCTAGTTTTGCCTATCTGCGTAGTAGTACATATTCTGAGTATGTATCTGTGTTTGAAGAAATCAGCATTTTTTTGCTTTTGCTTCCCTCTGAGTAGGGAAACTCAGTTTAGTCAAAGTAGCTTCCAGAAGTATTTCCTCAGTGTGTTCACATTACCTTTGATATAGTGTACTTGCTGGCAGAAACATGCATCCTGTGCCATTTCAGCCTTCAGCAAACACATTGCAGAATGATAATGATAACAGAAATGACTGTTTTTCGACAATTTCTAACTCAGTACACAATTGCACACCTCTAAGATGCGTTTGGGCAACTTTGTCAGAAATGAGTTTTGTGCCTAAAGAGACTTGAATTAATGCGCCATAGTTTTGTCTATCTGCACAGTAGTACAGATTCTGAGTAAGTACTTGGTTATGAAGAAATCAGTAGTTTTCTTGCTTCCCTGTGAGGAGGGAAGCTCAGTTTTAGTCACAGTAGCTCCCACAAGTGTTTCCTCAGTGTGTTCACATTTCCTTAGAGACAGTGTATTTGCTGGCAGAAATATGCATCCTGTGCCATTTCAGCCTTCAGCAAACACATGTGTAGAAGTACAGTGATACCAGAAACGACAGTTCCTTGACGTTTTAAAGCTCAGGAAACAAGTTGTACACTTCTGATATGCGTTTGGGCAACTTTGTCAAAAATGAGTTTTTTGCCTTAAGAGATGCGTTAAGCGCACTAGTTTTTCCTATCTGTACAGTAGTATAGACTCTGAGTAGGTAACTGTGTTTGATAATATCAGCATTTCTCTTGATTCCCTGTGAGGAGGGAAGCCCAAGTTTAGTCACAGTAGCTGCCACAACTGTTTTCTCAGTGTGTTCACATTTCCTTAGAAACAGTGTACTTGCTGGTAGAAAATTGTGTTGTGTTCCATTTCACCCTTCTACAAACAAATGTGTAGAAGTACTGTGATAACAGAAACGACAGTTTTTCAGCGTTTTCTAACTCATGGAACAAGCTGCACCCTCTGAGATGCATTTGTGCAACTTTGTCAGAAATGAGTTTTTAGCCTAAAGAGACTTGCATTAAAAACCTTACTTTTGCATATCTGTGCATTAGTAAGTATTCAGAGTGTAACTGGTTTTAATGAAATCAGAATTTCTTGCTTTCCTGTGAGGAGCGAAGCTCAGTTTTAGTCACAGTAGCTCCCACAAGTGTTTCCTCAGTGTGTTGACATTTTTTTAGAAACAGTGTATTTGCTGGTAGAAACATGTGTCCAGTGCCGTTTCAGCCATCAGCAATCACACGTGTAGAAGGATAGTGATAACAGAAACGACAATTTTCGACAATTTCTAACTCAGGACACAAGTTGCACACTTCTGAGATGCGTTTGGGCTGCTTTGTCAGAAATGACTTTTTGCCTAAAGAGACTTGCATTAGAACACACTAGGTTTGCCTATCTGCACAGTTGTAAAGATTCTGAGTATGTACCTGGGTTTGATGAAATCAGCATTTTTCTTGCTTCCCTGTGAGGAGGGAAGCCAAGTTTTAGTCACAGTAGCTCCCACAACTGTTTTCTCAGTGTGTTCATATTTTCATAGAAACAGTTTTTTTTGCTAGAAGAAAAGTGTGTTACTGTGGCCTTTCACCCTGCGGCAAACACATGTGTAGAAGTACCGTGATAACAGAATCGACAGATTCTCGAAGTTTTCTAACTCATGGACCAAGCTGCACCCTTCTGAGATGCACTTGTGCAACTTTGTCAGAAATAAGTTTTTGCCTAAAGAGCTTGCTTTAAAATGCCCTACTTTTGCCTATCTGCCTAGTAGTTCATATTCTGTGTATGCAACCGGGTTTCATGAAATCTGCATTTTTCTTGCCTCCCTGTCAGTAGGGAAGCTCAGTTTTTGTCAGAGTAGCTCCCAGAGTGTTTCCTCAGTGTGTTCACAATTCATTAGAAACACTGTATTAGCTGGCAGAAACATGCATTATTGTGCCTTTTCCCCCTACAGCTAACACATGTGTAGAAGGACATTGATAACAGAAACGACATATTCTCGAAGTTTCTAACTCAGGGAACAAGCTGCACCCTTCTGAGATGCATTTGGGTTACGATGTCAGAAATCGTTTTTTTGCCAAAAGAGACTTGCAATAAAATGCCCTATTTTGCCTTTCTGCGCTGTAGTACATATTCTGAGTCTGTAGATTGGTTTGAAGAATTCAGCATTTTTGTTCCTTCCCTGTGAGTAGGGAAGCTCAGATTTAGTCACAGTAGCTCAAACAAATGTTTCCTCAGGATGTTCACACTTCCTTAAAAACAGTACTTGCTGGCAGAAACATGTTACCTGTGCCATTTCACCCTTAAACAAACACATGTGTAGAATTACTGTGAGAAGAGAAACAACAGTTTTTTGAAGTTTTCTAACTCAGGGCAGAAGTTACACACCTCTGAGATGCGTTTGGGCAACTGTGTCAGAAATGAGTTTTTCGCCTAGGGAGAATTGCATTAGAATGCACTAGGTTTGCCTATCTGTGCAGTAGTACCGATATTCAGTATGTAGCTGGTTTTGATGAAATCAGCATTTTTCTTGCTTCCCAGTGAGTAGGGAAGCTCAGTTTTAGTCACAGTAGCTCCCACAAGTGTTTCCTCAGTTTGTTCACATTACCTTAGAAATAGTGCACTTGCTGGAGGAAACATATGTCCTGTGCGGTTTCACCCTCCAGCAAACAAATGTGTAGAAGTACTGTGATAACAGAAATGACAGTTTTTTGACATTTTCTAACTCAGGACACAAGTTGCACACTTCTGAGATGCGTTTGGGCCACTTTGTCAGAAAAGAGTGTTTTGCCTAAAGAGACTTGCTTTAGAATGCACTGGGTTTTCTTATCTGCACAGTAGTAGAGTTTCTGAGTATGTACTTGTGTTTGATGAATTCAGCATTTTTCTTGCTTCCCTGTGAGTAGGGAAACTCAGCTTTAGTCACAGTAGATTCCTGAACTGTTTGCTCAGTGTGTTCACATTTCCTTAGAAACAGTGTATTTGCTGGCAGAAACATGGGTCCTGTGCCATTTCAGCCTGCAGCAAACTCATGTGTAGAAGGACAGTGATAACAGAAAGGACAGTTCTTCGACGTTTTCTAACTCAGGACAGAAGTTGCACAGTTCTGTGTTGCGTTTGGGCAACTTTTTCAGAAATGAGTTTTCTGCCTAAAGAGACTTGCATTAGAACGCATTAGGTTTGCCTAACTTCGCAGTAGTACAGATTCTTAATATGTACCTGGGTTTGATGAAATCAGCATTTGTCTTGCTTCCCAGTGAGTATGGAATCTCAGGATTAGTCAAAATGGCTCCCACAAGTGTTTCCTCAGTGTGTTCATATTTCCTAAGAAACAGTGTATTTGCTAGAGGAAAAGTAAGTTACTTTAGCCTTTCACCCTGTGGCAAACCCATGTGTAGAAGTAAAGTGATGACAGAAATGAAAGATTCTCAAAGTTTTCTAACTCAGGGAACAAGCTGCACCCTTCTGAAATGCATTTTTGCAACTTTTTCAGAAATGAGTTTTTTCCTAAAGAGACTTGCATTAAAAGGCCATAGTTTTGCCTATCTGTGCAGTAGTACAGATTCTGAGTATATACCTTGGTTTTTTGAAATTACCATTTTTCTTACTTCCCTGTTAGTAGGGAAGCCAAGTTTAAGTCACAGTAGCTCCCAGAAGTGTTTCCTCAGTGTGTTCACATTTCCTTACAAACAGTGTATTTGCGGCAGAAACTTGTGTCCTTTGTCGTTTCTGCCTTCAGCAAACACATGTGTAGAAGTACAGTGATAACAGAAACGACAGTTTTCCGGCGTTTTCTAACTCTGGACACAAGTTGCACTCCTCTGAGATGCATTTGGGCAACTGTTTCAGTAATGAGTTTTCAGCCTAAAGAGACTTGGATTAGAACGCACTAGGTTTGCCTATCTGCGCAGTAGTAAAGATGCTGAGTATATACCTGAATTTGATGAAATCAGCATTTTTCTTGCTTCCCTGTGATTGGGGAAGCTCAGTATTAGTCACAATATATCCCACTTTTGTTTCCAGAGTGTGTTCACTTTTCCTTAGAAACACTGTATTTGCCTGCAGAAACATGCGTTATTGTTCCTTTTCCCCCTGCAGCTAACACATGTGTAGAAGTACAATGATACCAGAAACAAAAATGTCTGTACGTTTTCTAACTCAGGAAACAAGTCGCATACTTCTGAGATGCGTTTGGGCAACTTTGTCAGAAATGAATTTTTTGCCAAAAGAGTCTTGAATTAAAATGCCCTAGTTTTGACTATCTGGGCAGTAGTACAGATTTTGAGTAGGTAACTGTGTTTCATGAAAACAGCATTTCTCTTGCTTCCCTGTGGATAGGGAAGCCAGGTTTTAGTCAGAGTGGCTCCCATAAGTATTTCCTCAGTATGTTCACATTTATTTAGGAACTGTGTCCTTGCTGGCAGAAACATGTGTCCTGTGACGTTTCAGCCTTCAGAAAACACATGTATAGAAGTACAGTGCTAGGAGAAACGGCAGTTTTTTGACATTATCTAATTCAGGAAACAATCTGGACGCTTCTGAGATTCATTTGTGCAATTTTGTTAAAAAATGAGATTTTTGACTAACGAGACTTGCATTAAAACGCCCTAGTTTTGCCTATATGCACAGTAGTACAGATTCTGAATATGTACCTGGGTTTGATGAAATCAGCATTTTTCTTGCTTTCTTCCCTGTGAGTAATGGAGCTCAGGTTTAGTCACAGTAGCTCCCACAAGCGTTTCCTCAGTGTGTTCACACTTCCTTAGAAACAGTGTATTTGCTGGCAGAAACCTGCGTCCTGTGCCGTTTCAGCCTTCAGCAAACACATGTGTAGAAGAACAATGATAACAGAAACGACAGTTTTTCGACGTTTTCTAACTGAGGACAGAAATGACACTCCTCTGAGATGTGTTTGGGCAACAGTGTCAGAAATGAGTTTTCTGCCTAAAGAGACTTGTGTTAGAACGCAGTAGATTTGCCCATCTGCGCAGTAGTACAGATTCTGAAAATGTACCTGGGTTTTTTTGAAATCAGCATTTGTCTTTCTTCCCTGTGACTTGGGAAGCTCAGTTTTAGTCACAGTAGCTCTCACAAATGTTTTCTCAGCGTGTTCACATTTCTTTATAAACAGTGTACTTGCTGGCAGAAACATGTGTCCTCTGCCGTTTCACCCTTAGGCAAACACATGTGTAGAAGTACCGTGATAACAGAAACGACAGTTTTTCTATGTTTTCTAACTCAGGACACAAGTTTCACACTTCTGAGATGCGTTTGGGCAACTTTTTCAGAAATGAATGTTTTGCCTAAAGCGACTTGCTTTAGAACGCTCTAGGTTTGCCTATCTGTGCAGTAGTACAGTTCCTGAGTATGTACCTGGGTTTGATGAATTCAGCAGTTTTCTTGCTGAGTTTTTTCCTAAAGATACTTGCATTAAAAGGCCATAGTTTTGCCTATCTGTGCAGTAGTACAGATTCTGAGTATATACTTTGGTTTTTTGAAATTAGCATTGTTCTTGCTTCTCTGTGAGTAGGGAAGCTCAGTTTTAGTCACACTAGCTCCCACAAGTGTTTCCTCAGTGTGTTCACATATCCTTAGAAACAGTGTTTTTGCTAGGAAAAATGTGAGTTACTGTAGCCTTTCACCCTGCGGCAAACACATGTTTAGAAGTACCGTTTTAACAGAAACAACAGATTCTCGACGTTTCCTAACTCAGGACACAAGTTGCACACTTCTGAGATGCATTTGGGCAACTTAGTCAGAAATGAGTTTTTTGCCTAGTGAGTCTTGCATTAAAATGCCATAGTTTTGCCTATCTGCGCAGTAGTATAGTTTCTGAGTATGTAACTGTGTTTGATGAAATCACTATTTTTCTTGTTTCCCTGTGAATAAGGAAGCCAAGTTTTAGTCAGAGTAGCTCCCAGAAGTGTTTCCTCAGTGTGTTCACATTTCCTTAGAAACACTGTACTTTCTGGCAGAAACATGCATTACTGTGCAGCTTTACCCTTCAGCAAACATATGTGTAGAAGGACAGTGATATTTGAAACGACAGTTTCTCAATGTTTTATAACTCAGGGAACAAACTGCACTCTTCTGAGATGCATTTGTGCAACTTTGTCAGAAATGAGTTTTTTGCCTAAAGAGACTTATGTTAATACACTCTAGTTTTTCCTATTTGCGCAGTAGTACATATTCTAATTATGTACCTTGGTTTGATGAAATCAACATTTCTCTTGATTCCCTGCGAGTAGGGAAGCTCAGTTTTAGCCACAGTAGCTCCCACAAGTGTTTCCTCAGTGTGTTCACATATCCTTTGAAACAGTGTACTTGCTGGCAGAAACATGTACCTGTGCCGTTTTACCCTTCAGCAAACACATATGTAGATTTACAATGCTAGCGATACGGCACCTTTTTGAAATTTTCCAACTCAGGAAACGAGCTGCACACTTCTGACATGCATTTATGCAACTTTGTCAGAAAGGAGTTTTTTGCCTAAAGATACTTGCATTAAAATACCCTACTTTTGCCTATCTGCGCAGTAGTATATATTCTGAGTATGTAACTGAGTTTGATGAAATCAGCATTTCTGATAACAGAAATGACAGTTTTTCTACGTTATCTCACTTAAGACACAAGTTGCACACTTATGAGATGCGTTTGGGCAACTTTGTCTGAAATGAGTTTTTTGCCTAAAGAGACTTGCATTAAAATGCCCTAGTTATGGTTATCTGTGTAGTAGTACAGTTTCTGAGTATTTACCTGGGTTTGATGAAATCAGCATTTTTTTTGCTTCCCTGTGCGTAGGGAAGCTCAGTTTTAGTCAGAGTAGCTCCCACAAGTGTTACCTCAGTGTGTTCACATTTCTATAGACACTGTGTATTTGCTAGAAGAAAAGTGAGTTACTGTGGCCTTCAACCCTGCTGCAAACACATGTGAGGATGTACAATAATAACAGGAACGACAGATTCTCGACGTTTTCTAACTCAGGGAATAAGCTTCACCCTTCTAAGATGCGTTTGTGCAACTGAGTCAGCAATGAGTTTTTATTTAAAGAGACTTGCATTAAAATGCCCTAGTCTTGCTTTTCAGAGCAGCAGTACATATTCTGAGTATATAACAGGGTTTTATGAACTCAGCATTTTTCTTGCTTTCCTGTGAGTTGGGGAGCTCTGTTTTCGTCACAGTAGCTCTCAGAAGAGTTTCCTCAGTGTATTCACATTTCCTTAGAAACAGTGTATTTGCTAGAAGAAACGTGTGTTACTGTGCCGTTTCACGCTTAGGCAAACACAGGTGTAGTTGTACCATGGTAGCAGAAACGACAGTTTCTCGATGTTTGCTAACTCAGGGAAGAAGCTGGACACTTCTAGGATGCATTTGGGCAACTTTGTCCGAAAGGAATTTTTGCCTATGGAGACTTGCATTAAAACGCACTTGTTTTGCCTATCTGCGCAGTAGTACAGTTTCTGAGTATGTAACTGTGTTTCATGAAATCAGTATTTCTCTTGCTTCCCTGTGTGTAGAGAATCCAATTTTTAGTCACAGCAGCTCCTACAAGTGTTTCCTCAGTGTGTTCACATTTCCTTGTAAATAGTTTATTTGCTGGCAAAAACATGTGTCCTCTGCCGCTTTACTCTTCAGCAAACACACGTGTAGAAGGACAGTGCTAGCAGAAAAAGCAGTTTTTCAACATTTTCTAAGTCGGGACACAAGTTGCACACTTCTGAGCTGCGTTTTGGCAACATTATCAGAAATGAGATTTTGACTACAGAGACTTTCATTAGAACACACTAGGTTTGCCTATCTCGCAGTAGTACAATTTCTTAGTATCTACCTGCGTTTGATGAAATCAGCATTTTTCTAGCTTCCCTATGAGTAGGGAAGCTCATTTTCAGTCACAGAAGCTCCCACAAGTGTTTCGTCAGTGTGTTCACATTTGCATAGAAACAGGGTATTTGCTGGCATAAACATGCGTCCTGTGCCGTTTCAGCCTTAAGCAAACACATGTGTAGAAGGACAGTGATATCAGAATTGACAGTTTATCGATGTTTTCTAACTCAGGGAACAAGCTGCACACTTCTGAGATGCATTTTGTCAACATCGTTTGAAACGGACTTTTTGTCTAAAGAGACTTGCATTAGGTCGCACTAGTTTTTCCGATCTACACAGTAGTACAGATTCTGAGATTGTAACTGTGTTTCATGAAATCAGCATTTCTCTTGCTTCCCTGTGAGTAGGGAAGCTCAGTTTTAGTCACAGTAGCTCCCACAATTGTTACCTCAGTGTGTTCACATATCCTTAGAAACAGTGTATTTACTGGCAGAAATATGCATCCTTTGTCGTTTCAGCCTTCAGCAAACACATGTGTAGAAGGCCGTTGATAACAGAAATGACAATTTTTAGACGTTATCTAACTTAGGACCCAAGTTGCACACTAATGAGATGCGTTTGGGCAACTTTGTCTGAAATGAGTTTTTTGCCTAAAGAGACTTGCCTTAAAACGCACTAGTTTTGCCTATCTGCGCAGTAGTACAGTTTCTGAGTATGTACCTGGGTTTGATGAAATCAGCATTTTTCTTGCCTCCCTGTGAGTAGGGAAGCTCAGTTTTAGTCACCGTAGCTCCCACAACTGTTTCCTCAGTATGTTCATAAATCCTTAGAATCAGTGTATTTGCTAGATGAAAAGTTAGTGGAGTGCGTGGGCGTGGAACTGGAGCACATTGACTGGGCCCTCAGGGTTCTGGGCAAGGTTCTGGGGCCGGGGGCGGAGTCAAGCTCAGAGTTGGTCGTGCCTCCAAGTGTGTGGGCATGGACTCCTGGAGTGTGGGCGTGCCCCAAGAGCGCGTAGGCAGTGCCCTGGAGGTAGTGGGCAGTTTCCTGGTGCTAGGGGCAGAGTATATGTAAAAGTTTGCATGGCCTCCGGATCTGTGTAGCCGACGGGGCGACCCGGACGTTTGGAAGTACTCGGGCTCTGGTCGGCACGGTCCGGACTCTGGTTGTCCCTGGACTCTGGGCGACATCTGTGGGTCTTGGAGTGTGGGCGTGCCTTGGGAGTGCGTGGGCATCTACCCGGAGTGCATGGGTGGGGCCCTGGGTGTAGGGGGCAGTTCCCGGGGCCAGGGGGCGGAGTCAAGTTCAGAGTGTGCATGGTGTCCCAGAGAGTGGGCGTGGTCTTCCGGCTGCACTTCCAGATTGTGCTCAGGTCACACTGCAGCGCACACAACTGCACTTCCTGGTCACTTCCTGTTTACTTCCGGGTTGTTTCCTGTTCACACTGCTGCGCACACCACTCTGCTCCCTTGCCACTTCCGGGTTTTCTCCTGGTCGCGCTGGAGCACACACTACTGCACTTCCTGTTCCCTTCCTGTTAACCTTCCCGTCAGTCTGCAGCGCACACCACTGCACTTCCTGGTCAATTCCAGGTTGCATCCTGGTCCCTCTGCAACAGACATGAATTCATTTCTGGTTCACTTCCGAGTAGTTTCTGTCTCGCGCTGCAACGGACCCGAATGCACTTCCAGTTGTCACTTCCATGTAGTGTCCGGGTCGCTCTGCAACGGACCCAAATGCACTTCCGGCTTGTCATTTCTGGGTTGCGCCCGGCCAGGCTGCAATGGACCTGAATGTATTTCCGGTTCACTTCCTGGTTGTCTCCCGGTCGCCCTCCTGCACACACAGCTGCACTTCCTGGTCACTTCCCGGTTGCGTCCCAGTCACGCTGCAATGGACATGAATGCACTTCCGGTTCACTCCTGAGTAGTTTCCTGTTCGCGCTGCAACTGATAGGAATGCACTTCCGGATCTCTTCCGGGTAGTTCTGGGTCATGCTGCAATGGACCCAAATGCACTTCGTGTTAATTTCCGGGTTGTTACTGGGTCGCGCTGCAATGGACACGAATGCAGTTCTGGTTCACTTCCAGGTTGCGCCCCTGTTGCGCTGCTTCGCACATGACTGCACTTACTGGTCACTTCCGGGTTGCCCCCCGGTCATGCTGCGGCACACACCACCTCCCTTCCTGGCTGTTTCCTAGTCATCCTGCAGTGCACACCACTGTACTTCCTGGTCACTTCTGGGTTGTCTCCTGGTCATGCTGCAGCACAAACCACTGCACTTACTGGTCACTTCCAGGTTACTTCCGGGTTGTTACATGGTCGCGCTGCAATGGACACATCAGCACTTCCGATTCACTTCCTGTTCACTTCCGGGTCGTGCTGCAATGGACCCGACTGCACTTCCGGGTTGTGCCCCAGTCACGCTGAAACGAACTTGACTGCACTTCTGGGTTGTCACTTCCGGGTTGCCACTCTGTGGGCGGGGCCTCACAGACTGTGGACGTGGCCTCAGCAGGTGTGGGCGTGCACCGGGAGCCGTCCTCGCTGCCCCGGGGGGATTCCGACCTCCGCTCTGGACTGGGCTTCTCCAGGCCCAGCGGGTCAACCCAGCCGCTAGAAAGGATGACATCTCTGGTGTGCAGGTCTGGACTCTGGTCTTCCCTGAACTATGGGCGACGTCTGTGGGTCTTGGAGGGCGGGAGTGCCCCGGGAGTGTGTGGGTGTGGACCTGGAGTATGTGGACTAGGCCCTCGGGGTACTGGGCGTGGTCCTGTGGTGGAGTGAAGGTCAGAGTGGGCAGGGCCTCCAAGAGTGTGGGAGTGCCCTTCTGCGGAGTGGGCATGTCCCGGGAGTGGGTAGGCCGTGCCCTGGAGGTAGTGGGCAGGATCTCAGGGCAAGGGGCTGAGTCTATGTAAAAGTGGGCGAGGCCTCCGGGTCTGTGGGCGGGGTGTCCGGGTCAGTGGGCAAAGCCTCCGAGACTGCAGGCATGGCTTCAGGAGGCGGGGGCGGGACGCGGGACGCACCCTTGCTGGCCCGGGGCAGGACTCCGACCTCTGCTCTGTACTTGGCGTCTCCTGGCCCGGCAGGCCCACTGTACGGACCAACACAGCAGATTCCGGACTCTGGTTGTCCGTGGACTCTGGGCGACATCTGTGGGTATTGGAGGGTGGGCGTACTCCGGAAGCGTGTGGGCGTGGACCCGGAGAATGTGGGCAGGGCCCTGTGGGTAGTGGGCGGGGTCTTGGAGCCAGGGTGCAGAGTCAAGTTGAGAGTGGGCGGGGCATCCAAGAGTGTGGGCATAGCCTTCCGGCTGCACTTGCGGGTTGTGCCATGGTCGCGCTGCAGCACACACTACTGCACTTCCTGGTCACTTCCGGTTTACTACCAGGTTGTCTCTCAGTCACACTGCTGCGCACTCCACTTCGCTTCCTTGTCACTTCCGGGTTGTCTCCCTGTCGAGCTGCAATGGACACAACTGTACTTCCTGGTCACTTCCAGGTTGTGCCCCGGTCGCGCTGCAGCACACACGACTGCACTTCCTGGTCACTTCCGGTTAACTGCCAGATTGTCTCCCGGTCGCCCTGCGGTGCACATCACTGCACTTCCCGGTCACTTCCGGGTTGCCTCCCTCTTGGGCTGCAATGGACATGACTGCACGTTTCTGTTGTCACTGTCCTTCTACACATGTGTTTGCTGAAGGCTGAAATGGCACAGTAACGCATGTTTCTGCAAGCAATTACACTGTTTCTAAGGAAATGTGAACACACTGAGAAAACAGTTGTGGGAGATACTGTGAATAAAACTGAGCTTCCCTACTCACAGGGAAGCAAGAAAAATGCTGATTTCATCAAACCCAAGTACATACTCCTAAACTGTACTACTGCGCAGATACGTCAACCTAGTGCGTTCTAATGCAAGTCTCTGTAGACAGAGTACACAATTCTGACAGTGTTGCCTAAACGCATCTCAGAAGTATGCCAACTTGTGTCCAGAGTTAGAAAACATCGAAAAACTGTGGTTTCTGTTGTCACGGTACTTTTACACATGTGTTTGCTGAAGGCTAAAACGGCAAAGGACACATGTTTCTGCAGCAAGTACACTGTTTCTAAGGGAAAGTGAACACACTGAGGAAAGACTTGTAGGAGATACTGTGACTAAAACTGAGCTTCCCTACACAGGGAAGCAAGAAAAATGCTGATTTTATCAAACACAGGTACATACTCAGAATCTGTACTACTGTGCAAAAGGCAAACCTAGTGCATTCTAATGCAAGTCCATTCAGGCAAAAAACTCATTTCTGACAAAGTTGCCCAAACGCATCTCAGAAGTGTGCAACTTGTTCCATGAGTTAGAAAACGTCGAGAATCTGTCGTTTCTATTATCACAGTACTTCTACACATGAGTTTGCTGCAGGGTGAAAGGCCACAGTAATTCACTTTTTTTCTAGCATATACACAGTTTCTAAGGAAATGTGAACACACTGAGGAAACACTTGGGGGAGCTACTGACACCAAAACTGAGCTTCCCTTCTCACAGGGAAGCAAGAGAAATCCTGATTTCATCAAACACAAGTAAATATGCAGAAACTGAACTATGCGAGATAGTCAGAACTTGTGTGTTTTAATACAAGTCTATTTAAGCAAAAAATTCATTTCTGACAAAGTTGCAAAATGCATCTTAGAAGTGTGCAGCTTGTGTCCTGAGTTAGAAAACTTCGAGAATCTGTCGTTTCTGTTATCACAGTACTTCTACACATGTGTTTGCCACAGGGTGAAAGGCCACAGTACCTCACTTTTCTTCTAGAAAATACACTGTAACTACGGATATTGAACACACAGAGAAACCCGTTGTGGGAGCTACTGTGACCGAAACTGTGTTACCCTACTCACATGGAAGCAAGAAAAATGCAGATTTCATCAAACCCAGGTACATACTCAGAATCTGTACTACTGCACAGATAGGCAAGCCTAGTGCGTTCTAATGCAAGTCCATTTAGGCAAAAAACTCTTTCTGACAAAGTTGCCCAAATGTATCTCAGAATTGTGCAACTTGTTCGCTGAGGTCGAAAACTTCAAGAATCTGTCGTTTCTGTTATCACTGTACTTCTACTCATTTGTTTGCTGCAGGGTGAAAGGGCACAGTAACTCACTTTTTTTCTAGCAAAAACACTGTTTCTAAGGAAATGTGAACACACTGAGGAAACACTTGTGGGAGCTACTGACACTAGAACTGAGCTTCCTACTCACAGGGAAGCAAGAGAAATCCTGATTTCATCAAACCCAGGTAAAAACTCAGAAACTGTTCTAATGCGAAGATAGGCAAAACTAGTGCGTTGTAATGCTAGTCTCTTTAGGCAAAAAAGTAATTTCTAACAAAGTTGAACAAATGCATCTAAGAAGTGTGCAAATTGTGTCCTGAGTTAGAAAACATCGAGAAAATGTCGTTTCTGTTATCACTGTCCTTCTACAAGTCTGAAAGAGCATAGGACACTTGTTTCTGACAGAAAATACAGTTTCTAAGGAAATGTGTAGCACTGAAGAAACACTTCTGGGTGCTACTGTGACTAAAACTGAGCTTCCATACTCAAAGGGAAACAAGCAAGAAAAATGCTGATTTCATCATACCCAGTTACATACTCAGAATCTGTACTACTGCGCAGATATGCAAAACTAGGGCGTTTTAATGCAAGTCTCTTTAGGGAAAAACCAATTTCTGAAAAAGTTGCCCAAATGCATCTCAGAAGAGTGCAACTTATGTGCTAAGTTAGAAAACGCCAAAAAATATTCATTTCTGTTATGACGGTACTTCTAAACATTGGTTTGCTGTAGGGTGAAACAGCACAGGACATATGTTTCTGCCAGCAAGTACACTGTTTCTAAGGAAATGTGAACACACTGAGGAAACAAATGTGGGAGATACTGTGAATAAAACTGAGCGTCTCTACTCACAGGGAAGCAAGAAAAATGCTGATTTCATCAAACCCAAGTACATACTCCTAAACTGTACTACTGCGCAGATACATCAACCTAGTGCGTTCTAATGCACGTCTCTGTAGACAGAGTACACAATTCTGACAGTGTTGCCTAAATGCATCTCAGAAGTATGCCAACTTGTGTCCAGAGTTAGAAAACATCGAAAAACTGTGGTTTCTGTTGTCACGGTACTTTTACACATGTGTTTGCTGAAGGCTAAAACGGCAAAGGACACATGTTTCTGCAGCAAGTACACTGTTTCTAAGGGAAAGTGAACACACTGAGGAAAGACTTGTAGGAGATACTGTGACTAAAACTGAGCTTCCCTACTCACAGTGAAGGAAGAAAATTGCTGAATTCTTCAAATCTAGGTACATATTCAGAATCTGTACTGATGCACAGATAGGCAAAACTAGGGCATTTTAATGCAAGTCTCTTTAGGCAAAAAACTCATTTCTGACAAGGTTGCCATAATGCATCTCAGAAGTGTGCAACTTGTGTCTGGTGTTAGAAAATGTCGAAAAACTGTGGTTTCTGTTATCATTGTCCTTCTACACATGTGTTTGCTGAACGCTGAAACGGCACAGGGCGCATGATTCTCCCACCAAGTACACTGTTTCTAAGGAAATGTGAACACACTGAGGAAACACTTGTGGGAGCTACTGTGACTAAACCTGAACTTCCCTACTCACAGGGAAGCAAGAAAAATGCTGATTTTATCAAACCTTTTTGCATACTCAGAATCTGTAGTACTGAGCAGATAGGCAAAACTAGGGCATTTTAATGCAAGTATCTTTAGGTAAAAAACCCGTTTCAGACGAAGTTACCAAAATGCATCTCAGAAGTGTGCAGCTTGTTCCCTGAGTTAGAGAACATCGATAAACTGTCATTTCTGTAACCATTATCCTTCTACACATGTGTTAGCTGTAGGGGGAAAAGACACAGTAACGCATGTTTCTGCCAGCAAATACAGTGTTTCTAAGGGAAATTGAACACATTGAGGAAACACTTGTGGGAGCTATTGTGACTAAATCTTGGCTTCCCTACTGACAGGGAAGCAAGAGAAATGCTGATTTCATGAAACACAGTTACATAATCAGAATCTGTACTACTGTGCAGATTGGCAAATGTAGTGCATGATAATGCAAGTCTCTTTAGGCAAAAAACCCGATTCATACAATGTTGTCAAAACATCTCAGAAGTGTGCAGCTTGTTCCCTGAGTTAGAACACATCGATAAACTGTCGTTTCTGCTACTACTCCCTTCTACACATGTGTTAGCTGTATTTGAAAAAGGCACAGTAACGCATGTTTCCGCCATCAAATACTTTGTTTCTAAGGAAAAGTGAAAGCACTGAGGAAACCCTTGTGGGAGCTACTGTGACTAAAACTGAGCTTCCCTACTCACAGGGTAGCAAGAAAAATGCTGATTTCATCAAACCCAGTTACATACTCAGAATCTGTACTACTGTACAGATAAGCAAAACTAGTGTGTTTCAATGTAAGTCTCTTTAGGCAAAAAACTCATTTATGACAAAGTAGCCCAAATGCATCTCAGAAGTGTGCAACTTTTTTCCTGAGTTAAAAAACATCGAAAACTGTCATTTCTGCTGTCACTGTACTTCTACATATGTGTTTGCTGAAGGCTGAAATGGCACAGTAACGCATGGTTCGGCCAGCAAGTACCCTGTTTCTAAGGAAATGTGAACACACTGAGAAAACACTTGTGCTAGCTATTGTGACTAAAACTTGGCTTCCCTACTCCCAGGAAAGCAAGAGAAATGCGGATTTCATGAAACACAGTTACCTACTCAGACTCTGTACAATTGTGCAGATAGGCAAATCTAGTGTGTTTTATTGCAAGTCTCTTTAGGCAAAAACTCGTTTTTGACAAAGTGCCCAAATGCATCTCAGAAGTCTGCAACTTGTTTCCTGAGTTAAAAAACGTTGAGAAACTGTCGTTTCTGGTATCACTGTCCTCCTACACATGTGTTTGCTGAAGGGTGAAATGGCACAGGACACATGTTTCAGACAGCAAGTACACTGTTTCTAAGGAAATGTGAACACACTGAGGAAACACGTATGGGAGCTACTGTGACTAGTTCTTGGCTTCCCTACTGACAGGGAAGCAATAAAATGCTGATTTCATGAAACACAGTTACATACTCAGGATCTGTACTACTGTGCAGATCGGCAAATCTAGTGCTTGCTAATGGATGTCTCTTTAGGCAACAAACCCGTTTCAGAGTAAGTTGCCAAACTGCATGTCAGAAGTTTGCAGCGTGCTCCCTGAATTAGAAAACATCGATAAACTGTCGTTTTTGGTACCACTGTCCATCTACACATGAGTTAGCTATGGGGGAAAAGGCACAGAAAACATGTTTCTGCCAGTAAATTCAGTGTTGCTAAGGAAAAGTGAAAACACTGAGGAAACACTAGTGGGAGAAACTGTGACTACCTCTGAACTTCCCTACTCCCAGGGAAGCAAGAGAAATGCCGATTTCATCAAACACAGTTACCTAATCAGAATCCGTACTACTGCACAGATAGGTAAAACTAGTGCGTTTTAATGCAACTCTCTTTAGGCAAAAAACTCTTTTCTGAAAAAGTTGCCCAATTGTATCTCAGAAGTGTGCAACTTATTTCACGAGTTAGAAAATGTCAAGAAACTGTCGTTTCTGGTATCACTGAACTTCTACACATGTTTGCTCAAGGCTGAAACAGCACAGGATGCATGTTTCTGCCAGCAATACACTGTTTCTAAGGAAATATGAACACACTGAGGAAACACTGTGGGAGCTACTGTGACTAAAACGTGGATTCTCTACTCACAGGGAACCAAGAATAATGCTGATTTCATCAAAACCAGTTACATACTCAGAATATGTACTACTGCGCAGATAGGCAAAACTAGGCCGTTTTAATGCAAGTCTCGTTAGGCAAAAATCTCATTTATGAAAAAGTTGCACAAACGCATCTCAGAAGTGTGCAGCTTGTTCTCTGCGTTAGAAAACTTCAATAAACTGTCGTTTCTGCTACCACTGTCCTTCTACACATGTGTTAGCTGTAGGGGGAAAAGGCACAAAAACGCATGTTTCTGCCAACGATTTCAGTGTTTCTAAGGAAATTTGAAAACATTGAGGAACCAGTTGTGGGAACTACTGTGACTAAAACTTGGCTTCCCTACTCACAGGGAAGCAAGAGAAATGCTGGTTTCATCAAACACAGTTACCTAAACAGAATCTGTAGTACTGTGCAGATAGGCAAAAGTAGTGCTTGCTAATGCAAGTCTCTTTAGGCAAAAAACCCGTTTCTGATGATGTTGACAAAATGCATCCTAGCATTGTGCAGCTTGTTACCTGAGTTAGAAAGCATCGATAAACTGGCGTTTCTGCTACCACTGTCCTTCTACACATGAGTTAGCTATAGAGGGAAAAGACACATAAGGCATAATTTTCCCAGGAAATACAGTGTTCCTAAGGAAAAGTGAACACACTGAGGAAACACCAATGGGAGAAACTGACTAAACCTGAGCTTCCCTATCACAGGGAAGCAAGAGAAATACTGATTTCATCAAACACACTTACTTACTCAGAATCTGTACTACTGTGCAAATAGGCAAAACTCGTGCCTTTTAAGGCAAGTCTCTTTAGGCAAAAAACTCATTTCTGACAAAGTTGCCCAAGTGCATCTCAGATGTGTGCAATTTGTTTTCTGAGTAAGAAAACGTTGAGAAACTGTCGTTACTGGAATAACTGTACTTCTTATATGTGTTTGGTGAATTCTGAAATGGCACAGTACCCATGTTTTTGCCATCAAATACACTGTTTCAACAAAAATGTGAACACACTGAGGAAACACTTGTGGGAGCTCCTGTGACTAAACCTGAGCTTCCCTACTCACAGGGAAGCAAGAAAACTGCTGATTTCATCATATCAGTTACATACTCAGAATCTGTACTACTGTGCAGATGGGCAAACCTAGGTAGTTTTAATGCAAGTATCGTTAGGAAAAACCTCATTTCTGAAAAAGTTGCACAAATAAATCTCAGAAGTGTGTAGCTTATTTCCTGAGTTAGAAAATGTCGAAAAACTGCCATTTCAGCTAGCAGTGTTCTTCGTAACATGTGTTTGTTGAAGGGTTAAATGGCACAGCACACATGGTTCTGCCAGCAAGTATACTGTTTCTAAGGAAATGTGAACACACTGAGCAAACAGTTGTGAGTCCTACTGTGACTAAAACTGAGCTCCCCTACGAACAGGGAAGCAAGAGAAATGCTAATTTCATGGAACAGAGCTACAGTCTCAGAAACTGTACTTCTGTGCAGATCGGCAAAACTAGTGAGTGCTAATTCAAGTCTCTTTAGGCAAAAAACCCATTTCAGGAGAAGTTTCCGAAATGCATCTCAGAATTGTGCAGCTTGTTCCCTGAGTTAGAAAACATCAATAAACTGTCGTTTCTGCTACCACTGTCCTTCTACACATGTGTAAGCTGTACAGGGAAAAGGCACAGTAACATATGTTTCTGCCAGCAACTTCAGTGTTTCTAAGGAAAAGTGAACACACTGAGGAAACACTTGCGGGAGCTACTGTGACTAAAACTTTGCTTCCCAACACACAGGAAAGCAAGAAAAATACTGATTTAATCAAACACCTTTACCTACTCAGAATCTGTGCTACTGCCCAGATAGGCCAAACTAGTGTGTTATAATGCAAGTCTCATTAGGCAAAAAACTCATTTCTGACAAAGTTGTCCTAACGCATCTCAGAAGTGTGCAACTTGTCTCCTGAGTTAGAAAACGTCGAGAAACTGTCGATTCTGTTATCACTGTACTTCTACACATGTGTTTGCTGAAGGCTGAGATGGCACAGGACGCATGTTTGTTCCAGCAAGTACACTGTTTCTAAGGAAATGTGAACACACTAAGGAAACACTTGGGGGAGCTATTGTGACTAAAACTTGGCTTCCTGACTCACAGGGAAGGAAACTGTCATTTCGGCTACCACTATCCTTCTACACATGTGTTAGCTGTGGGGGGAAAAGGCACAGTAATGCATGTTTCTGCCAGGAAATACAGCGTTACTAAGCAAATGTGAACACACTGAGGTAACACTTGTAGGAGATACGGTGACTAAAACTTAGCTTCCCTACTCACAAGGAAGCAAGAGAAGTGTTGAATTAATGAAACACAGTTACATACTCAGAATCTGTACTACTGTGCAGATAGGCAAAACTAGTGCGTTTTAATGCAAGTCTCTTTAGGCAAAAAACCCGTTTCAGACGAAGTTGCCAAAATGCATCCTAGGAGTGTGCAGCTTGTTCCCTGAGTTAGAAAACGTCGATAAACTGTCGTTTCTGATACCATTGTCCTTTTACACATGTGTTAGCTATAGGTTGAGAAGGCACAGTAATGCGTGGTTTGCCAGCAAATACAGTGTTCCTAAGGAAAAGTGAACACATTGAATAAACTCTTGTGGGAGCTACTGTGACTAAACCTGAGCTTCCCTAGCACAGGGAAGCAAGAGAAATGCTGATTTCATTAAACACAGTTACCTATTCAGAATCTGTACTACTGTGCAGATAAACAAATCTAGTACATTTTAATGCAAGTCTCTTTAGGCAAAAAACTCATTACTGACAAGATTGCACAAATGAATCTCAGTAGTGTGCTACTTGTTTCCTGAGTTAGAAAACATTGAAAAAGTTATGTTTCAGGTATCACTGTACTTCTACACATGTTTTTACTGAAGGCTGAAATGACACAGTACTCATGTTTCTCCCAGCACATACACTGTTTCAAAAAAAAATGTCAACACACTGAGGAAGCACTTCTGGGAGCTACTGTGACTAAAACTGAGGTTCCCTACTCACAGGGAAGCAAGAAAATGCTGATTTCTTCAAATCAAGTTACATACTTAGAATATGTATTACTGTGCAGTTAGGCAAAACTAGTGCATGCTAATGCAAGTCTCTTTAGGCCAAAAACCCGTTTCAGAAGAAGTTGCCAAAATGCATCTCAAAAGTGTGCAACTTGTTCCCTGAGTTAGAAAACATCGATAAACTGTCATTTGTGCTACCACTGTCCTTCTACACATGGGTTAGCTGTAGGGGGAAAAGGCAGAGTAACGCATGTCTCTGCCACAAATACAGTGTTTCTAAGGAAAAGTGAACACACTGAGGAAACACTTGTGGGAGCTACTGAGACTAAACCTGAGCTTCCCTATTCACAGGGAAGCAAGAGAAATGATGATTTCATCAAACCCACTTACATACTCAGAAGCTGTACTACTGCGCAGATAGGCAAAACTAGTGCATGCTAATGCAATTCTCTTTAGGCAAAACAATAATTTCTGACACAGTTGCCCAAATGCATCTCAGAAGTGGGCAACTTGTTCCTGAGTTAAAAAACGTGGAGAAGTATCGTTTCTGGTATCACTGTCCTTCTACACATGTGTTAGCGGAAGGCTGAAACGGCACAGGACACATGTTTCTGCCAGCAAATACAGTTTCCAAGTAAATGTGAACACACTGAGGAAACACTTGTGGGAGATGCCTTGACTAAACCTGAGCTGCACTACTCACAGGGAAACAAGGGGAATGCTGATTTCATCAAACACAGTTACCTACACAGAATCTGTACTACTGTGCAGAAAGGCAAAACTAGTGCGTTTTAATGCAAGTCTCTTTAGGCAAAAAAATCATTTCTGATAAAGTTTCTAAAACGCATCTTAGAAGTGTGCACCTTGTTTTCTCAGTTAGAAAACATAGAGAAACTGTCGTTTCTGATATCACTGTACTTCAAAACATGTGTTTGCTGAAGGCTGAATGGCACAGGACCCATGTTTCTGCCAGCAAGTACACTGTTTCTAAGGAAATGGGAACACACTAAGGAAACACTTGTGGGAGCTACTGTGACTAAAACAGAGCTTCCCTAATCAAAGGAAAACAAGAAAAATAGTGATGTCTTCAAACAAAGTTACGTATTCAGAATCTGTACTACTGTGCAGATAGGCAAAAGTAGGCTGTTTTAATACAAGTCTCGTTAGGCAAAACACTCATTTCTGACAAAATTGCACAAATGAATCTCATAAGGGTGCAGCTTGTTTCCCGAGTTAGAAAATTTCAAAAAACTGCTGTTTCTGCTAGCACTGTACTTCTACACATGTGTTGGCTGAAGGGTGAAACGGCACAGGACACATGTTTCTGCTAGCAACTACACTGTGTGTAAGGAAATGTGAACACACTGAGGAAACAGTTGTGGGTGCTGATGTGACTAAAATTTCACTTCCCAACTTACAGGGAAGCAAGAGAAATGCTGATTTCATGAAACACAGTTACATACTGAGAATCTGTACTACTGTGCAGATCTCCAAAACTATTGCGTACTAATGCAAGTCTCTTTAGGCAAAAAACCCGTTTCAGACTAAGTTGTCAAAATGCGTCTCAGAAGTGTGCAGCTTGTTCCCTGAGTTAGAAAACATCAATTAACTGTCGTTTCTGCTACCCCTGTGCTTCTACACATGCGTTAGCTATAGGGGGAAAAGTCACAGTAACGCATGTTTCTGCCAGCAAATACACTGCTTCCAAGTAAATGTGGACACACTGAGGAAAAACTTGTGGGCGCTACTGTGACCAAAACTGAGATTCCCTACTCACAGGGAAGCAAGAGAAATGCTGATTTCATCAAACCCAGGTACATACTCAGAATCTGTACTACTACGCAGATAGGCAAAACTAGGGCAATTTAATGCAAGTCTCCTCAGGCAAAAAACTCATTTCTGACAAAGTTTCCCAAATGCATCGCAGAAGTGTGCAACTTGTGTCCTGAGTTACAAAACATCGAAAAACTGTCGTTTCTATTATCACGGTACTTCTACACATATATTTGGCTCAGGGTCAAAGGTCACAGTAACTCATTTTTCTTCTAGCAAATACACTCTTTCTAAGGAAATGTAAACACACTCAGAAGACAGTTGTGGGAGCTACTGTGAATAAAACTGTGCTTCCCTACTCACAGGGAAGCAAGGAAAATGCTGTTTTAATCAAACCCAGCTACATATTCAGAAACTGTACTACTGTGCATATAGTCAAACCCAGTTCATTGTAAAGCGAGTCTCTTTAGGCAAAAAACTCATTTCTGACCAAGTTACCAAAACACATCTGAGAAGTGTGCAACTTTTGTCCTGATTTAGAAAATGTCGAAAAACTGTTGTTTCTGTTATCATGGTCCTTGTACACATGTGTTTGCTGAAGGGTGAAATGGCACAGGACACATGTTTCTGCCAGCAAGTACACTGATTCTAAGGAAATGTGAACACAGTGAGGAAACATTTGTGGGAGCTACTGTGACTAATACTCAGCTTCCCTACTCACAGGGAAGCAAGAAAATGGCTGATTTCATCAAACCCAAATTCATACTCAGAATCTATATTACTGCGCAGATAGGAAAACTAGTGTGTTTTCATGCACATCTCTTTAGGCAAAAAACTCATTTCTGACTAAGTTGCCCAAACCCATTTCAGAACTGTGCTACCTATATCATGAGTTTCAAAACATCGAAAAACTGTCGTTTCTCTTATCACGGTACTTCTACACATGTGTTTGCCGCAGGGTGAATGGCCACAGTAACTCACTTTTCTTCTAGCAAATACACTGTTTCTAAGGAAATTTGAACGCACTCAGACGACTGTTGTGGGAGATACTATGACTAAAACTGATCTTCCCTACTCACAGGGAAGCGAGAAAATTGCTGAATTCTTCAAACCCAGATACATACACAGAATCTGTACTACTGTACAGATAGGCAAAACTAGGACTTTTCAATGCAAGTCTATTTTGGCAAAAAACTAATTTCTGACAAAGTTGCCCAAAGCATTTCAGAATTGTGCAACTTGTTTCCTGAGTTAGAAAATGTAGAGAAACTGTCGTTTCTGTTATTACTGAACTTCTACACATGTGTTTGCTGAAGGCTGAAATGGCAGAGGATGCATGTTTCTGCCAGCAATACTGTGTTTCTAAGGAAATGTGAACACACTGAGGAAACACTTCTGGGAGCTACTGTGACTAAAACGAGGCTTACATACTCACAGGGAAGCAAGAGAAATGGTGATTTTATCAAACCCAGTTACATACTCAGAATATGTACTACTGCGCAGATAGGCAAAAGTAGGGCGTTTTAATGCAAATCTCGTTAGGCAAAAACCTCATTTATGACAAAGTTGCACAAATGAATCTCAGAAGTGTGCAGCTTGTTTCCTGAGTTAGAAAATGTCGAAAAACTGCCATTTCTGCCAGCAATGTACTTCGACACATGTGTTAGATGTACGGGAAAAGCCACAGTAACGCATGTTTCTGCCAGCAACTACAGTGTTTCTAAGGAAAAGTTAACACACTGAGGAAACACTTGAGGGAGCTACTGTGCAGATAGGCAAAACTAGTAGGTTTTATTGCAAGTCGCTTTAGGCAAAAAACTCATTTCTGACAAAGTTGCCCAAACGCATCTCAAAAGTGTCCAACTTGTTTCCTGTGTAAGAAAACATCGAGAAACTGTTGTTTCTGGTATCTTCTACACATGTGTTTGCTGAAGGCTGAAACGGCACAGGATGCAAGTTTCTGCCAGCAAATACACTGTTTCTAAGGAAGTGTGAACACACTGAGGAAACACTTGTGGGAGCTTGTGACTAAACCTGAGCATCCCTACTCACAGGGAAGCAAGAAAAATGCTGATTTGGTCAAATCCAGGTACATATTCAGAATAGGTACTACTGTACAGATAGGCAAAACTAGGACTTTTTAAATGAAAGTCTCTTTAGGTAAAAAACTCATTTCTGACAAAGTTGCCCAAACGCATCGCAGAAGTTTACACTTGTGTCATGAGTTAGAAAACATCGAAAAACTGTCGTTTCTCTAATCACGGTACTTCTCACATGTCTTTGCCGTAGAATGAAATGCCCCAGTAACTCACCTTTTTTCTAGCAAATACACTGTTTCTAAGGAAATGTGAACACACTCAGGAAACAGTTGTGGGAGCTACTGTGACTAAAACTGAGCTTCCCTACACACAGGGAAACAAGAAAAATGCTGATTTCATCAAACCCAGGTACATCCTCAGAAACTGTGTTACTGTGCAGATAGGTAGAACTAGCGCTTTCTAATGCAAGTCTCTTTAGGCAAAAAAATGATTTCTGACAAAGTTGCCCAAATCCATCCCAGAAGTGTGCAATTTGTGTCCTGAGTAGAAAACATCGACAAACTGTCGTTTCTGTTATCACTGTCCTTCTTCATATGTGTGTGCTGATGGCTTAAACGGTGCAAGACACATGTTTCTGCCAGCAAATACACTGTTTCTAAGGAAATGTGAACACAGTGAGGAAACACTTGTGGGAGTTACTGTGACTAATACTGAGCATCCCTACTCACAGGGAAGCAAGAAAATTGCTGATTTCATCAAACCCAGGTACATACTCAGAATCTGAACTACTGCGCAGATAGGAAAACTAGTGCATTTTCAAGCAAGTCTCTTTAGGCAAAAAACTCATTTCTGGCAAAGTTGCCCAAAAGCATCGCAGAAGTGTGCAACTTGTGTCCTGAGTTAGAAAACGTCAAAAAACTGTCGTTTCTGTTATCATGGTACATCACATGTGTTTGCTGAAGGGTGAAAAGGCACAGGGCACATGTTTCTGCCAGCAAGTACACGTTTCTAAGGAAATTTGAACACACTAAGGAAACACTTGTGGGAGCTACTGTGACTAAAACTGAGCTTCCCTACTCACAGGGAAGCAAGAGAAATGCTGATTTCCCCAAACCCAGGTACATACTCAGAATCTGTACTACTGCACAGAAAGGCAAAACTAGTGCGATTTAATGCAATTCTCTTTAGGCAAAAAACTCATTTCTAACAAAGTTGCCCAAGCGCATCTCAGAAGTGTGCAACATGTTTCCTGAGTTAGAAAATGTAGAGAAACTGTCATTTCTGGTATCACTGAACTTCTACACATGTGTTTGCAGAAGGCTGAAATGGCACAGAATGCATGTTTCTGCCAGCAATACTGTGTTTCTAAGGAAATGTGAACACACCGAGGAAACACTTCTGGGAGCTACTGTGACTAAAACGAGGCTTACATACTCACAGGGAAGCAAGAGAAATGGTGATTTTTATCAAACCCAGTTACATACTCAGAATATGTACTACTGCGCAGATAGGCAAAAGTAGGGTGTTTTAATGCAAATCTCGTTAGGCAAAAACCTCATTTATGACAAAGTTGCACAAATGAATCTCAGAAGTGTGCAGCTTGTTTCCTGAGTTAGAAAACATCGAGAAACTGTCGTTTCTGGTATCACTGTACTTCTACACATGTGTTTGCTGAAGGCTGAAATGGCATAATACGCAGGTTTTTGCCAGCAAATACACTATTTCTAAGGAAGTATGAACACACTGAGGAAACACTTGTGGGATCTACTGTGACTAAACCTGAGCATCCCTACTCACAGGGAAGCAAGAAAAATGCTGATTTCATCAAATCCAGGTACACACTCAGAATCTGTACTACTGTGCAGATAGGCAAAACTAGGGCTATTTAATGCAAGTCTCTTCAGGCAAAAACTCATTTCTTACAAAGTTATCCAAACGCATCTCAGAATTGTGCAACTTTTGTCCTCAGTTACGAAACATCGAAAAATTGTATTTTCTATTCTCATGGTACTTTTAAACATATATTTGCCGCATGGTCAAAGGTCACAGTAACTCACTTTTCTTCTGGAAAATACACTCTTTGCAAGGAAATGGGAACACACTGAGGAAACATTTGTGGGAGCTACTGTGACTAAAACTGAGCTTCCCTACTTACAGGGAAGCAAGAAAAATGCTGTTTTCACCAAACCCAGCTACATATTCAGAAACTGTACTACTGTGCATAAAGTCAAACCCAGTTCATTTTAATGCGAGTCTCTTTAGGCAAAAAACAGATATCTGACAAAGTTGCCAAAACGCATCTGAGAAGTGTGTAACTTTTGTCCTGAGATAGAAAACGACAAAAAACTGTTGTTTCTGTTATCTTGGTCCTTGTACACATGTGTTTGCTGGAGGGTGAAATGGGACAGGACACATGTGTCTGCCACCAAGTACACTGTTTCTAAGGAAATGAGAAAATACTGAGGAAACACTTGTTGGAGCTACTGTGACTAAAACTGTGTGTCCCTACTCACAGGGAAGCAAGAGAAATGTTGATTTCATTGAAAACAGTTGCCTACTCAGAATCTGTACTAATATGCAGCCTGGAAAAACTAGGGCTTTTTAATGCAAGTCTCTATAGTTGAAATACTCATTTCTGACAAAGTTCCCAAACGCATCTCAGGAGTGTGCAACTTGTTTCCTGAGTTAAAAAACGTCGAGAACTGTCGTATCTAGTATGATTGTACTTCTACACATGTGTTTGCTGAAGGCTGAATCGGCACAGGACACATGTTTCTGTCAGCAAATACACTGATACTAAGGAAATGTGAACACACTGAGGAAACACTTGTGGGAGATACTGTGAATAAAACTGAGCTTCCCTACTCACATGGAAGCAGGAGAAATGCTGATTTCATCAAACACAGTTGCCTACTCAGAATGTTTACTACTTCCTAGATGGAAGAACTAGTGTGTTTTAATGCAAGTCTCTTTTGGCAAAAACCTCATTTCTGACAACGTTGCCGAAATGCGTTGCAGAAGTGTGCAACTTGTGTCATGAGTTAGAAAACGTGGAAAAACTGTCATGTCTCTTATAACTGTCCTTCTTCACATGTGTTTGCTGAAGGGTGAAATGTCACAGGACACATGTTTCTACCAGTAAATACACTGAATCTAAGGAAATGTGAACACACTGAAAAAACACTTGTTGGAGCTACTGTGACTAAAACTGAGCTTCCCTACTCACAGGGAAGCAAGAGAAATGCTGATTTCCCCAAACCCAGGTACATACTCATAATCTGTACTACTGCGCAGATAGGCAAAAGTAGGGCATGTTAATACAAGTCTCTTTAGGCAAAAAACTCATTTCTGACAAAATTGCCCAAACGCATCTCAGAAGTGTGCAACATGTGTCCTGAGTTACATAACATCGAAAAACTGACCTTTCTCTTATCACGGTACTTCTACTCGTGTGTTTGACGCAGGGTGAAAGGCCACAGTAACTAACTTTTCTTCTAGCAAGTACACTCTTTCTAAGGAAATGTGAACACACTGTGGAAATAGTTGTGGGACCTACTGTGAATAAAACTGAGCTTCCCTACTCACAGGGAAGCAAGAGAAATGCTATTTCATCGAAAACAGTTACCTACTCAGAATCTGTACAACTGCACATATAGGCAAAACTAGGGCTTTTTAATTCAAGTCTCTTTAGGTCAAATACTAATTTTGACAAAGTTGGCTGAACGCATCTCAGAAGTGTGCAAATTGTGTCCTGTGTTAGAAAAAGTTGAAAAACTGTCATTTCCGTTATCACTGTCCTTCTACACATGTGTTTGCTGAAGGCTGAAAAGGCACAGGACGCATGTTTCTGCCAGCAAATACACTGGTTCTAAGGAAATGTGAAAAAACTGAGGAAACACTTGTGGGAGCTACTGTGACTAAAACTGAGATTCCCTACTCACAGGGAAGCAAGAAAAATGCTGATTTAATCAAACACAGCTACATACAGAGAAACTGTACTACTGCGCCGATAGGCAAAACTAGGGCTATTTAATGCAAGTCTCTTTAGGCAAGAAACTCATTTAAGACCAAGTTGCCCAAACGCATCTCAGAAGTGTGCAAATTGTGTCCTGTGTTAGAAAACGTTGAAAAACTGTCATTTCTGGTATCACTGTACTTCTACACCTGTGATTGCTGAAGGCTGAAATGGCACCGTAACACATGTTTCTGCTAGGAGATACAGTGTTTCTAAGGAAATATGAACACACTGAGGAAACACTTGTGGCAGCTACTGTGACTAATACTCAGCTTCCCTACTCACAGGGAAGCAAGAAAATAGCTGATTTCATCAAATCCACTGCGCATATAGGCAAAAGTAGTGTGTTTTCAAGCAAGTCTCTTTAGGCAAAAAACTCATTTCTGACAAAGTTGCCCAAACGCATCTCAGAAGTGTGCAACTTGTGTCCTGAGTTAGAAAATGTCGACAAACTGTCGTTCCTGTTATCACTGTCCTTCTTCATATGTGTGTGCTGATGGCTAACGGCAAAGGCACATGTTTCTGACAGCAAATACACTGTTTCTAAGGAAATGTGAACACAGTGAGGAAACACTTGTGGGAGCTACTGTGACTAATACTCAGCTTCCCTACTCACAGAGAAGCAACAAAATTGCTGATTTTATCAAACCCAGATACATATTCAGAATCTGTACTACTGCGCAGATAGGAAAACTAGTGCATCTTCGCGCAAGTCTCTTTAGGCAACAACCTCATTTCTGACAAAGTTGCCCAAAAGCATGGCAGAAGAGTCCAAATTGTGTCATGAGTTAGAAAGCATAGAAAAACTGTCCTTTCTCTTATCCCGGTACTTTTATACATGTCTTTGCTGCACGGTGAAAGGTCACCGACACTCACTTTTCTTCTAGCAAATACTCTGTTTCTAAGGATATTTGAACTCACTCAGAAGACAGTTGTGGGAGATACTGTGACTAAAACTGAGCTTCCCTACTCATAGGGAAGCGAGAAAATTGCTGATTTCATCAAAACCGGATACATGCTTAGAATCTGTAGTACTGTGCAGATAGGCAAAACTAGGGCTTTTAAATGCAAGTCTCTTTAGGCAACAATCTCATCTGACAAAGTTGCCCAAACGCATGTCAGAAGTTTGCACCTTGGGTCCTGAGTTAGAAAATGTTGAAAACTGTCATTTCTGTTATCACTGTCCTTCTACACATGTTTTTGTTGAAGGCTGAAATGGCACAGGACGCCTGTTTCTGCCAACAAATACATTGTTTCTAAGGAAATGTGAACACAGTGAGGAAACAATTGTGGGAGCTACTGTGCATAAAACTGAGTTTCCTTACTCACAGGGAAACAAAAAATGCTGATTTAATTAAACACAGACACATACTCAGAATCTGTACTACTGCGCAGATAGGCAAAACTAGGGCTTTTTAATGCAAGTCTCTTTAGGCAAAAATCTCA